>CM055270.1:38463563-39155819 GCA_029237695.1 Conchocele bisecta
ACATGACCAACATGTACCTCAAGTGAACCTGTTAGTAATTGATAAAGATTTGCAAGCAAACTGTGTCAGTGACCTCAAAACACCCGCACGATTGTGTTCATACCGGACTACGTTTACCCTCTTGACGATTTCGCACCATTTGTTATTCTCTAAACTATATTAACTAAATTGCATATGTATGTATGGTGTTTGACTTACTAATGTGTGTTATACATACAGTATCCTCATAATTAAATTACGTGTGTACGTAATTGAAAACAATCACATTTTTATAGTAAGTTACACATATGGTAACTTACACAGGTTGACTGTCAAACTGGCCTGTTACCGATGCAAACCAATAACCGTCCGGGATCAGACTAAGGTGGACCACCATCATTGATTTTCCCTAAAAAAATTAACCCGTTACCACACATTTTGCTATTCTCTGCTACTTTCATTTTTCTTATGGATGTTGTGGGACCTAATTTCCAATAACCTGCACCCATTCTGCTCTGGATCTTGACTAATTAAAATTAGTAGGTACAAACTTTTCTTTATGGAACTTAAATAAGTGTATAATTGCAACTAGTCCACCACTTTTAAAAATTACGAGTGCCAGCTATACAGATATAATTATTTAATAACCTTTAATGTACTCATAGAGACTCGTGGTGGTATCAAGCTAGTTCCATATGCAAATGATGCAGTATTTTTAAATTATGTATATCAAATAAATGCTGAATAAATATTTGTATCGACATATCATAAGGTATGATATTGCACATCAAAAAATAAATAAATGGAGTAAATAGTTGCTTCCGTTATCATTGTAAGGAAACCCGGTTATCGCCCCTGATAACAAACTGGCATTTCGCGTTTGATATAAAAAGTATAATAATGTAAATTAGTACGTCTGGTAATGGTAAATCAATGTTCATTTTGCCAGAAAAATGTCAGATTGAAAGAATAAAGAAAAACATGTCTCCCTATATTATAACCTGGCATGTAGCACTCTAGGTTTAAGGTTAGAGAAATTGAGTATGCAAACGTAGTCCGGCATAAAAAATAGTCCGGGTGTTTTAAGGTCACAGACACAGTTTGCTTGCAAATCTTGATTCATTACTACCCAGTTGTTGGGGGTTTTTAACACCAGTTTTCAGCATATTTGAAGCATTTAAAAAAACACTGAGACTGTTGGTCACATGATGTAAACAGAATTTCCGTGGCCAAATAATGTAAACAATATTGGGAGACATGACATGATTGGGAGAACATCCATATGAATAGTGAAAGTAGGAAAGACTGGCTGGGATTCGGTTAAATTATACAGTAAAACTATTTGGTGTCTTTTAACCTAAACATGACGCAACAGAAAATGCGGCATCATCTACTCAACACCGTTAGGGACATGGAACCAATTTAGAGAGCAACGCATTGTAGGACGGGTACCAGCTATTAAATCATCTCAGGGAGAACTATTTTAAGTTTTAGCAGCGCACCTGGCGTCAAATTGGTCGTTCCCAAATTACTGTTGCAATTATTGTTGTCAAGGGGAGTGGCTTAGCGAGGTAACAAAACGCATGGCAAAACAGCGATGCAATACTCAATAATGGAACTCCGGATGTCACTCAGACTGAAGCGTCAAGCCACTTAGAATGTAATCAACACAAAACGCATTGAAACAGTGCGAATGAATAAAGCATCAAGCCAAATGCACATGCAATTTAGACTACAACTAAGAAGATTTAAAATGTCACAATGACGAATAAAATCACATGAAAGTAAGTTGTAATGGCACCAGTCAGCAAGCATCAATCCACATAGAATTGTAATAAGACGGATAGAACTTAGACTGTCATCAGCAAGCAAGCATCAAGCCTAATATAATTATGGCGGATATTACCTTCCATACATATATATGTGGCTGTGACTGGAGAAATGGGACTTATGGATTTTGCAACTATTCGCAAGTCTGATCAGAATATGCACTATTCGCCATTCCATCAAACAAACACCAGTCATGTTTCTGACATACAATATAGATAGTTATCAGACAATATGAGTGTACTATTTGATCAGGAGCTACACTGGTCACAAACCCATAAACCATATTTCTGCATGTATTTAATATTGACGGTTCACGAAGCAGAACACTGACATTAAAGGCATCCTGCTTCAGATATGCGCAGAAAATGATGAACTAAATATTATGTGAAAAATAAATAGTTTTGATTGAAAAAAGTATGTCTTTGGTAAGAAACCATGTTTTATAATATTGACAAATAACAGTGTTGCGCTATTGATGTTTACTTATTTAATATAAATGAATTGTATCCACCGGACGAAAGGCTAGGGATAATATGGATTTGACATCGATCATCCGCGGCCGTGCCCACGGCCACGTCCGCCCCAGACACTTCTTGTCTGGAGACATTATGTGTTGCTATATATGATGTGATGTACAGTGGGGTCAGCGTGTAAGTGCACACACGAACGAACACGACAGGTTGGAACCAACATGTCGTGTTCGTTCGTGTGTGCATTTACACGCTAACCCCACTGTATGTGAACATTCGCGTGTTTCTATGTACTATATGTCGCATGAAGTTGCTATGCCGGCCATATTTGTGTGTACAAGTCACCAGTCAGTTTTACATCATTAAGCGTTTGAAACATACAACAAATGATATGGCATATACATAAATAAAGCTGAACTATCTACCAAAGACATTAAAGAACAGCGTTTCTCATCACACGTTTATACACGTCTGATTTCTGAAGAGTTTGTCGACACATTGTTATTTGTATGCCCCCGGTCTCGGTAGAGCCGGAGGCATATATTGTTTGGATTGTGTGTCTATCCGTCCGTCCGTCCGTCCGTCCGTGTGTCCGGCACATTAAGAAGTTCGCCGGAGTTTCGAAATTATGTCATAACTTCTATATTCCTTGAAGGATTACTTAAATATTTCAACACATCATTTCCACGGGAACGAATTGTTAATTCGTGGGAACGAATTGTTATATCGTGGGAAGGAATTGTTAATTCGCGGGAACGAATTGTTAAATTGAAGGAACGAATTGTCATTTCGTGGGAACGAATTGTTAATTCGAGGGAACAAATTGTTATATCGTGGGAACGAATTGTTAATTCGAGGGAACGAATTGTTATATTGAGAGAACGAATTGTTATTTCATGGGAACGAATTAATATTAAAATAAATCCGTGTCCCCTGCGGGGCTCCGTAGATATGCCTCGAAGGGCGTGTATTGTGGTATTTACACTCTTGTTCAGTATTATAAACAGTTTATTCCCAACCAAAAGGTATACCTGGGTTCAGAAATACGAGACAAATCTACATTTAAAGCAGTTTTAAATATCACCATTTTCGGCACATATTTGAGAGTCTGTGCCTTTAAAATACATGTTCATGTTTGCGCGCATACGTTCATTTCTATTTGAATATTAATTGATGTGTTCATGTGAATGCGTTACTGAGAGTGTGAATTGACATCCAGCATGCAAGTTGATGTATGAATATGTGATTGTGACTAATGAATTGGGACTTATATATTATGGCTAGTGTAGAATCTGATCAGCCAGTGCATTCGCACAATTTTATCATGACCTGCAAAGTCGGCGAGTGGAATAACCTATGAACATGCAGATGTAAGCCACAGTTGGATCACGGTCCGCACGTACGATAAACTACGATTTGCTGTAGCCTATTTCATCAACATTGCAAAGTATACTTTACTAGCAAAGTATACTTTGAGGGAGTAATCATTGATTTTTCCTGAAATGCATTATTTCATATAGAACTAACAAATGCATATATTTCATGATTAAAAGTATGCAGAATTATTATACTGAATTTATTACATTATCACAGCCAAATTGGCTGTGATAATGTAATAAATTCAGTATAATAAAAATTAATAAATTTATCATAAAATTGAAAATTTCTGCCTCAAAGTATACTTTGCTACTAAAATATACTTTGCAATGTTGATGAAATAGGCTACTGATCGTACATTCGGCCGAACGTGATCCAACTGTGTCACTACTGTCTGTTCCACGTTTTGCTATTAAACACATTAAATCTAAAAAATATTTAAAAGTAAGTACTTTTTTATCAATAACAAAAAAGTCACCCTCCCCAAAATAAATTATTTGATGAAATTCCATCAAATATTGATTTTATTGCGAAAAAAATATTTTCCTATGGGAATTTAACATGGGGGCTAAAAATAGGTTTTTTAAAAATATTTTTTTATTTGTGGACCGATTTTCAAAATCTAACTTGTTTTCTTAGTTACATCATTTTCAAGCTACCTCGCCAGGTTTCGGAATCAATTTCCAAAATTTTGAAATTGACTCCCGACGTTAAATTCCCATAGGAAAATCGTTTTTTCGCAATGAAATCAATATAATTTTTTTTGGGGAGGGTGACTTTTTTGTTATTGATGAAAAAAGTACTTACTTTTAAAATATTTTTTAGATTTAATGTGTTTAATGGCCAAATGTTCGTAGGCAGCAAAACGTGGAACAGACAGTAACTGATCTAGCTGATCCAAACGTGTCATCACATCGCCATGTTCATACATTACATGTTTGTTGTGTAATAAATATAAACGCGGAAACATTACTCGAAAATATATAAATATTTGATAAACGGTATATGTCCATATCAGCATGTATAAGTGCGCTAGTGTGCTAGACTGTACGGAGCCCCGCAGGGGACATGCATTTTTATGCCACCGGGTTTCGAAGAAACGGGTGGAATATAGTGTTTGGACTGTCCGTCTGTATGTCCGTCCGTCCGTCCGTCACACTTTTCGGTTAACCACTTTGTCACAGTTTCTCAAATATGCTGCAGGTGGCATCCGCGTTCGACAGACGCATTTCTTGTTTTTATTAATTCGTTCTCACGAAATAACAATTTGTTCCCTGGAATTAACAATACGTTCCCACGAAATAACAATTCGTTCCCTCAATTTAACAATTCGTTCCCTCGAATTAACAATTCGTTCCCAGAAAACAATTTTGTTCCCACGAAATAACAATTGTTATATCGTGGGAACGAATTGTTATTTCGTGTGAACGAATTGTTAAATTGAGGGAACGAATTGTTAAATCGTGGGAACGAATTGTTAAATTGAGGGAACGACTTGTTATTTCGTGGCAACGAATTGTTATTTCGTGAGAACGAATTAATAAAAAATAAGTCTACGTCTCCTGCAGGGCTCCGTAAGACTGACGACAATTGCCATAAATGGCATTTACCCAGTTGACAGCCACATATACATATATGCAACCGGGTACTAGAAACACGAATATTCGTGTTTCTAGTACCTGGCTGCATATGGTGATATATGGCTGTGACTGGAGAAATGGGGCTTATGGCATTTGTGACCAGTGTAGCTTTGATCAAATAGCACACTCATGTAGCCTGATAACAATATATAGTGCGTGTTATAAGCATGATGGGTGGTTTCATTGACGGACTGGCGAACACTGCAGATCCTGATCCGACTGCGGATGCACAGTCTGGTCTGGACCTTAACTAGTCGCAAAACACATCAGCCCCGTTTCTCCAGTCACAGCCACATATACAGAATCATTAAGAGAATGGAAAGTGCGGACTTTGAGCGGCATATTGGTGAGATGGCAAACGGCTACATAACTATTTTAAGTGTAGGATTGGGCCGGCGGGTAGGTATCATCCAGCATATGTTGGACGACTCGACACCCGTGACTAGCCAACAACTCGCTGAAAGGACAAACCTTAAGGAAAGGTACTTATTAGTAGCAGCACAGTGGAACCTATGTAAACCGGACACCCTGGGGACCTGCCAGGTTCCACTGTAATTGAGCACCAGGGTGTCCGGTTTAGAGAGATTCCACTGTATTAGTATTATTATTATGTTATTATTATTATACTAATTATTATAAATAATAATAATAAATATTATTATTATTAATATAGGTCTTACTTATCATTATGATTAATTGTATCCCCCTGACTCCGTCGGGGGATATGGATTTGACAGCGGGCCGCAGACACTTCTTGTCCGGAGCATAACTCGAACACCCTTTGGAATATGTTCATGAAACTTCACACATGCATTGACCACGACCCGAAGGTGTCGTCGCACAAGAATGACAACTCTTGCATAGCTAATTTTTTAGTTATCTCCCTTTTTTGTTTTCACGCATTGATTTCCTGTCCGGAGCATAACTCCACCACCCTTTGGAATATTTTCATGAAACTTCACACATGCATAGACCACGACCCGGAGGTGTGTCGCGCACAAGAATGACAACTCTTGCATAGCTATTTTTTAAGTTATCTCCCTTTTTTGTTTTGCGCACTCTACAAACTGGACAATAATGCATGAAGACCCGTTTTCTCGTGTGCTCTGTACACCTTACCTGTAGAGAGAACAATAGAGACTGGGAGAACCATTCACCTGTGCATGTGCTAGCATGTGCAAATGTCCAGTCTTGATCACTCTTGACCACAGCTAATTTATACAGGTAAATTACTAAATTGGATATTACATTTCCGTAAACTGTGTTGGAAATATTGTGGCATTATGTGGACCTGTGCAGATATATGTAGATACATATAGGACTATTAAAAAAAAATTCTGGGCTCCAGTAGCAAGCATTATTATTTTTAATTTTTAAACTTTTTTTTTCCATTTTCTTTTTTCATTTATTTTTCAAATTCTTTTTCAATTTTTGTCTAGTAGCATAAGGTCGTAAGTGCTATATACAGACTATTCACCTGTGCATGTGCTAGCATGTGCAACTGACCACTGACCACTTACAGGTAATTTATACAAGTAAATGATTATATTACATTTCCGTAAACTGTGTTGAAAATATTGTGGCAATATGTGGACCTTGCATATATGATATGTAGATAAATATAGGACTATTAAAAAACATTCTGGGCTCCAGTAGGGAGCATTATTTTTTTATTTTTTTTAAATTTAATTTTTGTTTTTACTTTCTTTTTCAATTTTTTAACTCACCACTAACTTATTACAGGTAATTTATACAGGTACATTATGACATTTCCGTAAACTGTGTTGACAATATTGTGGCAGTATGTGGACCTGTGCAGATATATGTAGATAAATATAGGACTATTAAAAAACAATTCTGGGCTCAATTCTGGGCTCCAGTAGCAAGCATTATTATTTTTAATTTTTGAAACTTTTTTTTTCCATTTTTTTTTTCAAATTCTTTTTCAATTTTTGTCTAGTAGCATAAGGTCGTTGGTGCTATATACAGACTATTATCATATAATAACACAATTATTGACTAGTTAGCCATAGAATATAATCTGATATTCTATGGCTCACTAGTCAATAATTGTATAATATGTTCGGGCCAGTGAAAATTGCTTTCGGGCCCAGGCTCGAAGTCAAGGCGGGACAAGGCGAGGCATTTGATTCCGCGGAATTCTTGTTTACTTATCCCCCTTTGTTGTTTCGTGCTCTGATTTTGTATCCAGAGCATAACTCCGAACACCCTTTGGAATATTTTTATGCCCCACCACGATAGTGGAGGGGGCATTTAGTGTTACCCTTGTCCGTCCGTCCGTCCGCACACACGAATAGGTAATTGTTGTAAGCGTACGGGGATCTTATTGGGTAGGGTTAGGATAGTGTTGGGTACTCTTGTTGGGTATTTTTATAGAGTAAAAACCCAACAAATATTCATTCGTAGGAACGTGCGTCCCGTCGTCCCGTCGTCCCGTCGTCCAGTCCGTCCGTCCGTCACAAAATTTTAACACTGGTAAATGTCTCATAATTTCTTCATCCTTCGACCGATCTCTTTCATATTTCACATACACATTGCTCTAATGGTCCTCTACCGCCCTGTGCCAAATCCACGTTCGTCCCGACCCCGCCAAGCCCAGGGTTAACATCACATACTTAGTGCTTCAAAAACTTTAACACTCGGGTAAATATCTTATAATTTCTGTTTTCTTTCATGGATCATCTACATATTTCATATACGCATTGCTCTAATGGTCCTCTACCGCCCTGTGCCAAATCCACGTTCGTCCTGCCCCCGTCAAGCCCAGGGTTAAGATCACATACTTAGTGCTTCAAAAACGTTAACGCTCAGGTAAATATCTTATAATTTCTGTTTTCTTTCACGGATCAGCTTCATATTTCATATATGCATTGCTCTAATGGTCCTCTACCGCCCTGTGCCAAATCCACGTTCGTCCTGCCCCCACCAAGCCCAGGGTCAAGGTGACATACTTGGTGCTTCAAAAACTATAACGCTCAGGTAAAAGAAAATTTTGTCTTTGAATTAGGCTTCATTTATTATCAAAGCGATATGTGGGACATCCGTGTTCTATGAACACATTTTCTAGTTTATTAAACTTCACACATGCATAGAAGACGACCCAAAGGTGTGTCGCACGTAAGAATGACAACTCTTGCATCGTTAATTTCTTAGTTATCTCACTTTGTTGTTTCGTGCACTGATTTCGTGTCCGGAGCATAGGCATCACGGGACGGTTCAAAATAGCCAAAATTGACTGCTTTTCTGAGGGCGGCGGGTGACTTATAAAAATCACCGCCTCTCACAATCAGTTAAGGAGGCTCTTGCGACAAGTATTGAAAAATACTCGCAAATGAAGTACAATTCGCGCGCCACAATAAAAATTCAGTAACCGCATCAGATGTGTTCAATTAACATTTTACAAAGTTACCCCACCCACCTATTTTTGGCCAGAAATTTCAACACGACTGAATTTATCGGAATTGTTTTCATGAAAATATGAGGCACAGATACTTTGTTATGTCTTGTTCTATTACTTGTAACACCACACCATTTTCTGAAAATGATTTCAAAGCGGGGTCATAACCAGCTCAAATTTTCGCTACAAATGACCGAAAAATACCTTAAATTCTGACGCGAAACCGTACCGGCAGAACAGCATAGCCAGGCGAGACATTTTCCGAGATGTTTTCAAAATCAATCCAGAGCTAACATTCAGTTTCGTATAATTATGGAAATACTCTATAAAATACACCTAGTCAAGCCTCCCCCTAAGTGCAAGAAACTATCCATAAACCTATTTTTCTAGAACACCACTGGTGTAACTTACCAGGGGTTTCGGTAGTGAAGGTAAGTATTAAGAAAACTCGTCCACCCCCTTTTTAAAGCTAGCAGCCCACCCATTGACCCGTGAGAGCCTTAAAGGGGAAATATTTTTTCCCCCGAAACAGCTTTCGTCCTCGCATCTATAAAATGCTAATTTCATCAATTTAATTTTACTAAATCAAAACGCAAACAAAGAACAAAAATGTACAAAAAATGAAAGCCGATGTTGAAAGAAAAGGGTCGCGGATATCGCCCACCCCCAAAAATTGGCGAAACGCGAAGTTTCATTTTCGGGTGTAATCGACAGCAAAAACATCCCATGCTTATAACCCTCCAGCACCCTGCAGAACCCTGCTATTTTATTTGAGTTGCAGTAAAACTAAAACTGGCTGGATGTTATCTCGGGACATGTTCCTTCATGGTCAAACAATACTGGTTAGAGGTTGAACTATGACACCTTGAAATACAAGACTTATCTTTTTTCTTTTTTTTTTTTTTTTTTTACATTTTTTTTATCTTTTTTTTTTTTTTTTTTTTTTTTTTCTTTATTTTTCCTTTATTAGCCTAAATAAATTTCTTTTCTTTTTTTTTTATTTTTTTTTTTTTTTTTTTCTTTTTTTTTTTTTTTTTTTTTTCTTTTAATCTTTTTTTTCGCTTTTTTTTCTTTTTTTTTTCTTTTTTTTATTTTATTTTTCTTTTTTTAATTTTTTATTTTTTTTTTTTTTTTTTTTTCCCCTTTAAGGACATGGCACACGGGACGGGTTCAAAATAGCCAAAAATTGACTGCTTATTTTCTGATGGGCGGCGGGGTGACTTATAAAAATCAACCGCCTCATCACAATCAGTTTAAGGAGGCTCTTGCGACAAAGTAACTTGAAAAATACTCGCAAATGAAAGTACAATTCGCGCGCCACAAATAAAAATTCAGTTAACCGCATCAGATGTCTTGTTCAATTTAACATTTTACAAAGTTTACCCCACCCCCCCCACCTATTTTTTGGGCCAGAAATTTTCAACACGGACTGAACTTTATCGAGGAAATTGGTTTTACATGAAAAATATGAGCAACAGATAAACTTTTGTTTAAATGTCTTGTTCAAACTCACTTGTAACAACCCCAAACACCAATTTTCTGAAAATGAATTTCAAAAGCGGGGTTCATAACCAGCTTCAAATTTTCGCTACAAAATGACCGAAAAATACCTTAAATTCTTGACGCGAAACCGTTACCGGTCGAGAACAGCATAGCAGGAGACATTTTCCACCGAAATGTCCAAAATCAACCCAGAGGCTAATCATTCAAGATTTTCGTATAATTATTGAAATACTATCGTATAAAATACAACACCTAGTCAAAGCCTCCCTAAGTCAAGAAATAAAAATCCCCCATAAAAACCTATTTTTTTCTAGAACAAACAACTGGTGTTAACTTACAGGGTCGGTAGTGAAGTATATAGATAAAATCGACCACCCGACCCCTTGTTTTTAAAGCTAGCTGCCCCACTGTCCCGTGAGAACCATAAACACCGAACACCCTAGCTTTTGGTAATATTTTCATCGAAACTTCACCACATGCACTTAGACCACGACCCTAAAATGTTGGGGTGTCACGCAACGAATGACAACACTTGCATCACTAATTTAATTTTTTGCTTATCTCCTTCACCCATTTGTTTTTTCACCGTCACTGATTTTTTTTCTCCGGAGCATAACTCGAACATCCCTTTTTTCAAACTTCTTGTTGTTATCGGGGGAGAGGGATACACATGCGCTTGTCGACAAGCGTCCAAATTTTTTTGATATCTTAGATAATAGGCTAAAAAAAAATTTTATGCCATTGCCAGGTATGTTGCGCGAATGGCTAAGGCTGCATGGTTTTTTGCCGCAGAAGAAAAGTCCGTCCCATCACAACCGGGTGGGGGTGGGCGACGGCCCAAGTAACTCATACCGCGATCCCACCATGCCGGGGTTAAAAGCATAGGGGCGCAATCTCACTGGTCTTCCTACATTATCCAGAGAGAAGTGGTGGAATGCCGTTGCTGAATGTTTTTTTAAAGTGGGCGGTCCTAATTGGTATAATTAAAAATTAGCATTCAAATTCCCCTTAAATCAAAGTACTGAAAGTAACTTGAAATATGGTTAAGTTAACTTTGTAAAACACACTGGAGTAACATTGCATGGTCAGTTCTGAAAGTATATAGAAAATCGTCCATCCCCTTTTTACTGCTAGCTCCGTACGTAACAGTCCCCGTGATACCTAAAGAATAATAGCTGCAGTATTCATCACGCGCGAGACGAAATGTCTTGATTAGTATCTTCCAGAATTTTTAACAGATAAACTAGGAGCACACAACCTGTGATTTAACACTAAATTTCAATGAGTTTAAGGTACTAAGTCCCATAAGAAAGATTACCCTGTACAAATGTGGTAGAAAATTCCCAAAATTTAGAACTGAATATTTTACCAAAAACAAACAACTAAAAAAAAAAATTCAAGGCACACAAAATCAGAATAAATAGTGAATAAGAATTAGAATTGAGGCCCCCCGCCCGGAAATTTCGTATTTTGTAGAAGAGTTTCTCAAAATCACCCTATAGGGAGTCTACAGACCACAAGTTTCTTGTTCCGGCCCTTCGGTTCCAGGTAATTCCCGCCCCCGACTTTTCCCAAGTTTTTATACCCCGATAAATTCCACAAAAATGGCCATTAATTCCTTATAATTACCCAGCATTTTGAAATAAATTTCCATCAAGAAAATTGTGTTTAATTTTCCGTTTTTTCTTAAAGAATTATTTTAACTGCGCCTCACGGTTATGGACAGTAAGTTCGACTTGTGAGTTTACTGGGAATATAAATTTTGGACAGAGTAATGATTTTAGGGAAATGAGTAAAATAAAATTTGTGTGTTGGAACTAATTTTTATTCACCCGTGATTAATCACAGTTTTCTGATGGGTATAATCGTCACGGAGCCCCGCAGGGGACATGGCTTGTTTTTTTTATTAATTACGTTCCCACGAAATAAACAATTCGTTTCCCTCAATAATTTAACAATTCGTTCCCATCTAATTAAACAATTCGTTTCACACGATATAACAATTAGATCCCGCGAATTAAACAATTCGTTTCCCCACGAAATGACAATTTCCGTTTTCCCTCTAAATTAAACAAATCGTTTCCCCTCTAATTAACAATAATTCGATTTCCCACAATATAACAATTCGTTTCTTTCCCAACGAATTTAACAAATCATTCCGTTCCCGTTGAAAGGATTGTTTATTTCGTGGGAACGAATTGGTTTAAATTCGTGGGAACGGAATTGTTAAATTGAAGGGAACGAATTGTTATTATTTCGTGGGAACGAATTATTAAAAAAAAAATATTTCAAAAAACGAAGTATACGGTCCCCTCTGCGGTATATGAGACTCCAAGTGCCTTTAATGAGACTTTCCTAATCATGGAACTAATTCAACAGGTTGAAGTAACGGACCAAGGAATTATAAATACATTAACTAATGACCGCAAGGTATCAATACGTGGAAAAACAATAAGTAAAATGAATGATTTATTTGTTGTTTGCTCCATGTTATTTTAAACACATTACCCCTGGTATAACACACAGTAAAGTATTTTATAACATGTAGTAAAAACCAATTTTTAACTTAACTATGTTGTTTAGGTTTTTCACGTATTGATACTTTTAGGCATATTTAAATGGTGTATATACATGTACAAGTGGTCCGTTTTCTTCAACCTGTACCTAATTCAGGATCGAAATAATCAACATAATGAAAGCTGTGTTTTGTTTCAGGTTATTTTGGATATGAGAAGTTACCCATATGTAGAATATCTGGAATAATTTTTCGCAACCGAAACAATCCCGAATGATTGGGTTTGATCAGCAAATCAATCATTACCGGGAAGTTGTGGCCTGACGGACAAACTAGGTACAGTAGCGTTTTTGTGGTTGTCATTGGAAACCAGGGGGCCGGGCCATTTCACTAACCTTACGTAACGACTAAAAATTGTTCGTAATGGGCAAAATTATGCTAGTCTCTTGAATTTCACATTAACACTGTATTTTTGCCTTGTAAACAATTCAATTGGATATAACAATTTTAATTTGAGCATAGACTGTAATATGCAGCCTATGCCACAATACATGTAAAAAATTCCATCAAAATTGAACTTATCCAGACGATTCCCTAAAAATTTGCCAAATCAAATCCCTGTATACCCGTTTGCCAAACGTCTGAAGCACGGGGTTGTCCCGATTTTATTTTTGCTGCCATGCTTGAGGACAGCGCGTATAAAGGAGACTGGGCACAAAATTTGGTATACGATCCCCATAACGTAACGTACGTTCGTGTTCGAGTGTGCGTTAAATGTTTTTATATACCACTATAAGTCGCTGCAAAAACACTTTCACCGATTAACTTCATTTTTTAAAAAAAACTCTTCACATTGTTATTTATCATTAATCCCATAATTGTCACACTTCGCTCCCCGGCCGATGCTGGTTTTTCTTGTGCCCAATGCCCAAGGTCAAATTACTACACAAAAAATTTACTTAAATGTAGTAAGGTATAATAGGGAGTCAAAATGAATACAACCTAACGGTGGTATCATTTTCCACCCCCTAATATACTAACCAAACCACCCAACCCCCGATAAAAATAAAAAACCGTTTCGTCCAATAAAAGCACAAACTGGTCACCGAACAACAAAAAAACGTTGACAATTTTTGGAGACATAAAATACATCATTTATTTTTTTTCCAATTGAACAGATAAATTTTAAAATATGGTTTATAACAAAAATACTAATAACAAAATGCATAATAATAAAATAAAGCAAAACAATATGGAATCCTTATAACGCATGCTTTAAAGAAATATTACGGTGTTTCTTACAACATAATAAAACACTTTAAAAATGAAGAATAATAAATGCAATATAAGAATACATTGAAATATCAAACGTAAATTTATTACGCTCCTGATAAAAACGATTTGCATTTACAATATTTATACCGGCAGATTGTTTTGTCGCTGGTACAAGGAATCACAAAATTCGCGAAGAAATGAAAGCGATTAAATAGGATCGGGAAGATAAACACTAACCGAAACATAATATTAATTATAAAACCGTTTAAAATCAACGAATTCGATTTACGGTTCGATATTGCTTTTAACGAAGGAAATTATTAGAAGAAAAATCAATTAATAGTAATTTCAAATGCGGTTCCGCGTGAGATAGTTTTAAATTTTCCTCCTCGCCACTATAGCTAAATTTATTTTCGCAGAACATCAGCCAACTAACTCTAACCAACACTAGTCTACCACGTTCCCCACCCCCATAGCCCTAACAAGGCAGCGTAGTTTGCCTTATGTCCTAACAAAGAGTTTGGGGCACCTAACTTAAACTTACACGGGGCATCTGGGGCATTGAAATTGTGGGGCGACACAATGGAAACTTTCCTACGTCCTCGATATAATGTCTTACGTAGAATAGTCTTTTACAAGCAAAAGACATATTACTAACAAGTAGCACACTCCATTTTTGTATAAATATATGTAAAATGTTTAAATAGTTTATGTTTAATTGGACATGAAAAAACAATCACGTGTAAATTATTCATGTCCAAATTGAAACAGATTAAATCTCCATAGTTTCAATACAACAACAAAAATGATGAAACGCCAGAAATAGAAACGTTTTTAGAAGAGAAGCCGAATCACCTAGGGATTTACATTATAGTACAAACGGTTGAGAAGTTAAGGGGGGTGACCTAAATCTTATAAATTCCCCACAAAGAAAGTGAGGCGATTAAGAAGCGGTTTACCCGCGTCCGACAAACGAGGAGCCATTTAAATGATATAATCCAAAGCGGAGGAAGTTGGTAGAACAGAAATTCAAAAAGAAAGTATTAGCGGGGTTTAATGGGCTAGTGTAATTAATTAATTCTAAAGAATTACCTCCAAGCAACTCCCACGTCCCCCAAATTAGACTCAACCAAAATAAAAAGAAAAAAAATCTATCGTGTTTAGCGCTAATAGTGGGAAAAAGGTGAAGAAATATTAAATTGGGGCATCACTGCAAAACCGGAAATCAAACATTGGAAAACAAGGTAAAAAGGGAAAGACGGGTTAATGTTGCATTATCCATTTCGTAAAAACATTGAACAATTAACGAGTACAGAACGCATGTCCGATAAAAATCCGCTCCGCTCCGAAATCTAACAACAAATTTTTATTTGAGATAATTTACAATATTACTTACAAGCTAGAACACAAATGGAGGAAACTAAAAATGAAGGGAAAACCATAAAACTAAATAATTTTATTTTCACAAAAAATCTCAGGTGGTAGCTGAACCACTATCATCAATGAACAAAACCGAAAAGTAAAAAATGGCTGTCAGATAAGGAGCAAACACGAAAAATAAGTCCCGATAAAATAGACAGAACCCGGAAGAACATAAAGTGGAATTTTGTTTTGAAAGATTTGGTAGAGTGGTTTTTGTAAAGATTAATACAGGGTAGTAGGGTAATAGATTTGGGACTACAACCAAATCCAAAAAAGCGGCGAGGAAGGAGAACTTCCAGAATGGTTGAAGGAATAGAAAAATGTATGTATTAGCATTTAATACAAGTTATAATGACGACCTTTGTTTTCAGATTCAGGGTGTATTTAGCTATGCACCTTGATAAAAAAAATCAGGTAACGCCCTGACAGATGTAACTGGAAAAAGCCGAAAGAACTTAGTAAGCAATAAATAATTTCGGTAAGTAAATTTAGGTTTCACCAATTCCCATTTTTTCGAATCTTTGAAAAAGGTTTGAAGAGTTTTTTAAAATCGGTAATAGAAGTATATCAAACCCCCCACCCAAATGTGGGCGTATTGTGGTTGAAAAAGGTAACCAGCGCACTATGAGCCGATAGATAATAAACCAATGACAATAGGACAGATTTTTAAAGTAATCACGCATTTCTGATAAAAAAAACCTTAAAAACCTATCTAAAATGAATTTACGCATGCCGATTAATCTTGCAAGCAGAAATTTCACGAAAAGCGAGTAATATGAACGAGACACGGACCAAAATGTATCAAAGGTGAGACAAAAGTAGTATGCAATGGTAAATTATTTAAGACGCCCAGCGTTCCGGTCGTTTCGAGAAAGCTTTCTAAACCGCCCAAAAGGTTCTACCCAAAAGGTTTCTAACAGTTATGAGGGGCGATTCGATTGGATGCACTCTGTTGAAAAGGGCCGGGGTTGGGGGAGGTAATTCACATTCAACCACGAACAGTGCGGACAACGGAGGTGTAAAGAATATGGATTTTAGGAGCTCCCGGTAGATGGGATACTGTCCAGAAACCAATACCGTATATCAATATCAAGGCTGTTACTGGCACGGGTGTGAGATTCATGCAAAGCATAAAAAAGAAGAACGCGCATCACAATGAGAGAGATAAAGTTATTAGAAAAAGCAAAGAATTCAACCTAGTAGTTATGTGGGAATGCGAATTTCGAAGAACGGGTAAAGATATATAAAGATCGGTTGCGACACTACTCTTTATCCATATCAGATAGTATACGATTTTGAGGCGTATCTCCAGTCAGAAGTTGAAACTACCGGTAATAGTTTAGAGTACGAAGCTGAGCACGTTCCGGTAAGCGTTAGTATAGGAGATAATTTATCAGGAACGGTAAACTCATATTTGTGATAAAGATCCCGCAAAAACTTATAGAAAAATTCGCAGAGATTTGAAAGTCAGGGGAAAAGCTATAAGAGAAGAAGTATGGTCAAGATACGAATTTAATACGGAATATTTACGCGAAAAACAAATCGCCAGATCGAACAGTGGATAGAGCAAGTACCGGTTATAGGTTTTAACAGCAGTAAGTACGATATAAACTTAATAAAGAAATATTTAGTAGGTGAACTGTCATCAACAACGAAGAAAGTAATGGTTGGAAAAAGGGCGAGCGCGACAATATTTCTATTTACTCCGGAGTTTAGATTTCTTGATGTAATACTTTACCTAGGACCCGGTGTAAGTTACGATAGTTGGATAAAAGCCTACGACTGCAAAGGACAGAAATCCTTCTTTCCTCACGAGTGGTTCGATTCTACAGACAAGTTGGATTACCCGGGACTACCGGATATAGAGAATTGGTATTCCAAACTATCTGTGAAAATGTTACTAGACGAAACGGAATTAAGTAAATGTCGTAGAATTTTCGAAGAAAATAATATGAAAACTTTCAGAGATTGGTTGAAATATTATAACGATTTAGATGTAGCACCGTTCCTAGAAGCTGTAGGAAAAATGTGTGAATTTTATAAACACAGGGGTGTAGATATTTTCAAAGACTCGGTAACACTTCCGGGTGTGGCTATACAATATTTATTGAGAGGAACCATTAAAGAACAAAAATCTTCAAAGACGATTATACCGGAGGATGCTCTATGCGCACCGAAAGAAGAAACATACAAAATGATGAAAGACGCTCTAGTTGGTGGTCCATCGATAGTATTTACGCGATATGCGGAAGCCGGTGTTTCAAATATTAGAGTGGGTTCCAAACCTTGCGAGGCTGTTTTGGGGTACGACGAGAACGCGTTATATTTATCTACGTTAAATAAAGAGATGCCCGTGTGGAAAGAAACTATACATCATATAAATAACCCACATAATCCTAAAACTTATTAAAAGTTTAGTAAAAGAGTATCCGGAGACTGGTTTGGGTTTGCGGAGGTGGATAGAAGTTCCACGCGACTTAAAAGATAAGTTTTCCGAAATGTCTCCACTTTTTTATAAACAGAGAAGTAGAGATGAAGTTCCCGCGCACATGTTAAAATATTTAAATGATACTGCCGAACTAGAGGAAACGGAAGAAAATTGGTGGGATCTATGTTGGCCACTAAAGTATTGCTGTACGCGCCACTGTTGAAATGGTATTTAAAACACGGCCTAGTAATAACGGGAGTTCATCGTGTTATAGATTATATATTAGTGGTAAACCCTTCGAATGGTTCGCTAAAGAAGTTACAGCCGCAAGACGAACGGGGGATGTAGAACCGAATAAGAAACCGGTGGCCGACATAATGAAATTATTAGGAAACTCGTGTTGCGGAAAAATGATAGAAGCAACGGAGAGACATTTAAATACGACATATACGCGAGACGAAACCTGTGTTGACAAAGCATTAAGATCCGCGTATTTTGACGATTTGGAAGAGATAGGAGATGCGTACGAAATATCTTCAAGAAAACCCCGGTGCTCAGTAAAGAGACCATTCCACTGCGGAATAGCGGTTTATCAACTAGCTAAATTGAGAATGTTGGAATTTTACTACGAATTTCTAGACAAATACGTAAAAAGAGAAGACTTCGAATTAATACAGATGGACACGGATAGTATGTATATAGGAGTTAGTGGAAAAACGATAGAGGAATTGATTAGACCTAACTTACTAGACGAGTTTGAAAAAGAAAAAAAGAAATGGTTGGCTTGGGATAAATGGAGTAATAGAGAGCCAGGACTTTTCAAAATGGAATTTAGCGGAGATAGGGCGATAGCGTTATCTAGTAAGTGTTATTTCGTAGAAAAAATTAATTCTATTAATAAAAACTCCGCGAAAGGAATGTCCAAGAGAACTAACGATTTAAATTGGGATAGATATAAACGAGTACTAAGCGAAACTACAGAAGATGGAAAACACATTATAGATGTTGCGCAAAATAGAGGATTTAAAATGAAAGACGGCGTTATGAAAACGTACTGTCAACGAAAATTAGGACTATCGGCGTACTACGATAAAAGACGCGTGTTATCGGACGGAATACATACGGAACCTCTCTAACGATCCGGGGGTAGCTGGGTGTCAGAAGGCACCATAAGAAGTTCTTCGCGAACAAACCCTCGAGATGGACCACCATCCAAATAGTAGAGCACGGGCTCATAGGGTTTGGTAATAGATCGATCTAGATGATATACATTGAGAGACCACACGGGATCAGTCGCGCGGCGGCTGCCACCTTCGAGCTCTCCCGGTTGATAGAGGTAGCGGACGTCAATATCCGATGGAAGCCGTTGCTCCTCTAAACCAACGGGTCGCCCGCGCGAGACGGCGGAGGGCTTGCTCGTCATCCTTTTTAACTTGATAGCATCCACGGGCTTCTTACCTATCAATCTGGTCACCTCTCCGTTCAGTGCGGAGACCACGGCGGGCAGTCTGGTCACCCACTCGGTCGATCGCGTATGAGGGTCTACGAATTCTTTGGCGTATTGGTGACCGAACAGTCTCTCAGCCAGGGTTCGATTGAAACGCTCCACGATCCCCTGGTCCCGGTGGATGTTGACGCGGCCGCATCTGATAGAAACTTTGTGCTTAGACAATAGATGAGAGACCGCGCCCATGAACTCGCGGCCGGGATCGACCTGGAGAAGATTTGGCCAATTGAGAGGACTCCTCTTATATATTCGGGAAAGAGCCTCGGCCACCTCCTTAGACTCTTAAGTGACCAACGGCTCAGCCCCCTTATAACGACTCGCTACGTCAACGATTGTCAGCGCGTACTTGTACGTCTTGCGACCGACGCGATCGTGAGGGAGAAACAGGAGATCCGCTTGGTGAACTTTGTTCGGAACCGGCACGTCGAATTTCGGGCGCGGAATATTGCGAGGCGCGGGTAAATAGATCTGCCAGATGGCCTGCTTCTTGAGCCATTCCTTGGTGGCGTTTTCTGAAACCTTGGTCGCCGCCGCGAGGTTCTTGATGGCTGCGAGTCCCTTCCAGTAGCCGCGTGGGCTATAGTACGTACTCGCCAGCTTGCGCGTTAGTTTGGTATCAAGTTCGCGCGTGTTCATCGTATTATAATATATCGGACAATCTCCAAGACGCACTCGTCATATATATAAAAAAAAAATATATTAATTTTGTAAAAATAATTAATTTAAAATTTTAGATTGAATATAGTAGCCGACGAGACCCACCACACCCATTCCTACGACGATGAACGCGATCTCGCGGTCTTTTTGGGCCTCTGACGGTACATAGAAATCTGAAAGTTGCGGCTCACGATCCAGCGGCGCGAGACTTCTCTGCGGATATGCCAGCGCGTACTCGCGGTTGGCTTCTTCAACGTTGTGGAAAGTTTGCGCGGCGTGATTCTCGCGGCGAAGCTCTTCGTTGACCCAGTCCAGATGGGAGGTTCGTTTTTTCGACCATGCTGCGTCTGCGCTCTTGAGTTGTTCTTCGGCTAAATCGTGACGCTTGCGCTCCTCATCCACGTTCGAGCTTCTCATTTTCGAGAATAGAAAGTTGCTACCGCTGAACGCCAATGCGTTTACGAGCGCACCACCTATCATTATTCCGATCGAAGCCATTTTTATTTCCATATATTAACGGGTAGAATTCCAGCTTTAATTAGATAATCTCGGGTCCAAACTGCGGCAGCTACATCTAAAGTCACGAACCCTACGTCTCTCGCAATAAAGTCCAATTTGGGAGCGGACCCTCCTAGGGTCATCTTTGATAGTCGAGCGTACCCGATACTGAGACCCGATATCACCACGGCGTGATAAAGCGCATTCACTATCATTTTACCATCTTGTTCAGCCATTATTGCATATAAAAAGGATCGCGTTTAATGTTTAAATGGGGCGCATCCAACAGTGTCGGGGGTTGTTTTTTCAATTTCAACCTCGCTGATGACCTGTTGTTGAAATGGTAAAGCACATACAGGGTGCCCACAACCGACAGATCACCAACAACAACCCACGGGATCCAATCAGTATTGGGAGTTGGAGCAATCGGTTTCGATCCAATAGCGATTGGGGGAGAAACAGCTGCCACCGGGTGTTTTGTCGTCTCCGATTGCAACTCCAATCTCAATTTGAGTTTTACATCTCGAAGCTCGGCGAGTATTTTATCTTGTTTAACTTTTCGGGTGGCGGCTGCCACCCGCCCAGCTGCCTGTCTTTTTGGGTTTTTATGTCGTGCTGTCGTTTTCATTTTCTTTCGGGACCGTATCGGCAGCCGTGCTGACAGGTGTTCCTACAGTTTCAGTCGTGTCGGCAGTCGGAGCGACTGTTTCTTCCATTAGCTGATCGAGAAGTTCGTCGCAGTTCATTTTTCTTAAAATTATTCTTACGAGTCTCATAAGTCTAACATATTGCCAAGCGCACCACCAGATACTTATGATCACCGTTATGCTCACAATAAAGCTCGCAGCGGAGCAACAAATTCTTAGCAATTGCTCAGCATTGTTAAGCATTTTCTCAGCATTGTTAAGTATTTGTTAAGCATTGTTCAACATCGTTAAGCAATTGTTCAGCATTTGCTCAGCATTGTTAAGCATTTACTCAGCAGTTAGTAAATTAATTAATTACATACATTATAAGCAGTTTGTTGATCAGTCTTTAGCAGAAGCTTGGCGTGTTTAGTTTCCGAAAGTATCCGTCGAACCTCCAGGCGCTCCTCGCGCGTTGGGATAACGTCGTTCTCTCTAAGACATTCATCGAACGAGTCTCGGTCCTTGCAGTGGAAGAGGGCGACCCATTTCGTTTGCTCGTGCAGATCCTTGAGGACGGCGTTGTACTTCTGAGTGGAGATCCATACGCTTTGCCTCGCATGGCGGCCAGAAAATGCGAGCTCGGAGAGCATGTCCTTCTTTTTGGTCATCGCCGTCTTGGCCGAGCAGTCGTCAATCACGTATAGGGTGGGCTCTCCCTGGAATATTTGATAGAAGACATGCAGCCAACCGTGAAGCCTGTCGCCGGGGTCAATAACGTATACCTCAGGGTCGGTCCATATCCAAGGGCGCCGCTGATAAGTCTCGTTGTGCCGCACAGTGGGACACAGGATCACGATGTGACGAAAGGCATCGTGGTAAGAGCCCTCGAGTAAGTCGAGGATGAAAACCGTTTTTCCGCATCCTGTCTGCCCACATATTATAGCAGAGTGTGCATCTCCAATCGCGAATTGTATTGATTTTTAGTACATCGCTGAGACGTATCGGCCATCTTCGATGTTGAGTTGCGCGTCCGTAATTATATATAAGTACACGTTCAATGTGCCAGCTCCATCCGCCTCTTTGGTTATCTGGATCGTCACACCCTCGCTAGCGTTCTCAACTTGGCGTCCGCTACCGTGCATTTGGTCGTCGTCGCTGGCTCGAGTGTCTAGCCATAACGCGTATTTGGTAGTCAGGAAATCCGCGAGGGAGACGTCCGAGAGCTGCAGGTCTTTGGCAACCGCGGCAACCTCCGGGGAACGCTTAGAGCCGGAAGCAAAATGTTTCCTTACTTCGTCCCACTGCTGGTGCGCGCGAAGACCCGCGCTGTAGAGTTGATTGGGTAATCCCTCGATCGTCACCTCTACCTTCGTGATTTTGGGGTTATAAAATTTGTCGGATTTTCTAGCACCGAGCACGAACCGACCCTCCTCGACCCTCCTCAGTATACCTTTCATCGAGCGGGCGGGTACATTGACATTAATATTCCACAATGTGTCGCCTTTGTCTTTCGTCATCTTGCGGTGGCGAAGAACTCGGTCGTAAAGTATGGCAACGCGCCCGGCATACTGGGTTCTGATCAATCGCGCGAGTTCGGGCATCGTGACCATGTCGTACTCCAGCGAAACATTGTCGATCGTATACTTCGATGTCATGTCAGTGGCCATGAGAACTCGGCCGTAGTCATTGAACGTTAGTTCGTATTCGAGGCGGTCAGCCAAATCACTCTGATAGTAGGGCATGTGACTCTCCAGCAACTCAAAGTCGAGCTGGGATGTAGAATCGGTTGCCGTAAGCGGCCGCGGACCGCGTTGTCGCTCGCGATGTTATCATGCCTTGTCACCAGCCCCGATTCTAAGTCTGGTTACGTTCCTATTTCGGCTGGTGTCAATACCTTGATATACCGCATTTTCGCGCTCTTGTGCCGTCTTCCACAGGTCCTGGTAGCAATGGTAGACGTCGCTGTCATCGATCGACAACACCTCATTACCAGAAATCTTTATCATGGTCTTCTTGACGATGGCACGACCCAGGTTCTGAACGATGGTTCGGTCCGCGTCCGTCGATGTAAGCGAAATAGTGAAAGCGATGCGAACAGTCCCCGGCGTAATGACGTCGCTAGCTCCGAGGTTGGGGAAGCGAACTAAGAGTTGCTGGTTCTGGTCGATCGTTGAGGGGTTGTTCGTAATAACGACACTCTGTCTCACGCTTTTGCCCGAGGGGCTCACGCAGTCTGCGATATGGATTGAGTTTGCGACCGTATTGACTCGAAGACATAATCTATTAAACCTGTATGGTTTTGTCTTTAATATAATAATAATTTATTAAAGATGGCTGGTCTCGATATTGGCATGGACGAATTCGAACCATATAGCCGAGGCGAGGGCTTGGATGATTTCGATGATGATGATGATGACGATTTCGACCCATATAGCCGAGGCGAGGGCTTGGACGATTTCGATGACGAAACGACCTTCATAGAGCCCCCACCCGAGAAAAATACACATTTAGAAATGTGGGAGGCCCCACCCGAAACTCCGGCATGGACGGGCGGTGCCGATATTCCTGCGGGGATCTCCGAGGGTGAGCTGGCGTCTCTCGAGGAAACGAATACTCTGGTGAAACGGTGGGAGAGTGAGGTGTCTAAACGCGGCATGAAGGCCACGTTGGAGTTCCGCAGCACTAAAAGCGGAGACCTGTGGGTTAAATGGAACAAGAACTGGAAGTTGCTGACGTACAAGAACGACCCAACCAAGTTCCTCAGCCCCTCTTCATTGAACCGATATGGAGCACTCCTCGCTCGAGCTCTCGGAGTGATCGATGATCGGGCGCAGTTGCCTAAAAAAATGGTAAAAATCTTTCAGGCTACCGACAAAACGCTGGCGAAGACGGCCGCCACTATAGAAACGATCGAGCTCAGCGAGATACCTCGCGTAGCCACCGACGCTATTAACACGATTGAAACCACGGTCAACGAAATAAACGGCACGAAGTTTGACCCACCGTTACCTCTTCGCGAACTCCGGGGACTCGATAAGGTTCTGCAAACACTAGTCAATGACCTCTCCAAACTCTCAGCGCTGGACGAACATATCGCTCTAGAAGAAAGAAAAATAAAGGAAGCACGTGGCGATAGAGAATCTACCGAGCGAATCAACAAACTCCTGCGGTCATTGCGGGATGAAAGAGAAGCTCGCTTGGAGGCTGCCTCGACTAACCGTGAGACGCTTTCCGGTCAATTAAGTCGGAGCCGCGAAACAATCTCGAGGGTCCTGCACGAGGACACGACACTCGGTGAACGTCTTCGCACTCTGTTCAGAGAGAAGGGCTTCACGATAGTAACCGTCCTCACAGCTTTCACCATGATTATATCGACCCTAATTCTATCTATATCGTCTCTAGTTCTATATATCACGGGTGGTTCGGCACCAGCGCCAGCACCAGCGCCAGCACCAGCGCCAGCACCAGCGCCAGCACCAGCGCCAGCTCCATCCGGTGGAGCCAAAGAATGGATAAAAAAACAACTAAAAGCCCTCGCCTATCTCTTGGCTAAATTAGCAGGAAAGTTGGCTGCCGCGCTGCCTGGGTTGATCGGGGGTCTCCTCTCCTTCTTACTATCTATATTATCAAAAACGGCTGGATGGCTCGCCAATAATGTTTGGGCTTTAATCGTGGCGATCGCCGGTCTCCTACTATTCTCCGCCCGAGAGTTTCTAAAACCAAAGCGCAAGTAGTCCGATTGCCACGAGGGCAACGACGAGCCCTAATTTCTCCTCCTCGTGGGTTGTGACACTATTTTCCCCTGTTCCAATCCAATCGCGATTGGGGGAACTCAATTCGTGAATTGGGGTTCCTATTGCAGAGGGTGAAACAGGAGCGGAACTCGGTGGAACACTGGGTTCAAATGAACTTGATTCGCGAATTGGGGTGGGTGCTTGCGGTTTTATGAAATCGCTTCCGCTGTTGGGGGTGCGCTTGATGATATCCACGTTCACGTTCCCGTTGTGGCCGATTTTTTGATTGACGGTGGCGATTACGATCTGATTATTGTAACCGTCAACCGGGTCGTCTCGTAGTATCATATTGCTCGGCGCCATATAAAGACCTATACCAAATACGTAGTCTACTGAGGTACTAGCATTCTGTAAAACGTCTTGATAATTCTGGATCGCCTTCTCCAGGTCCACCTTAGCCGAGATGGTGTCCTCAACAAGCGCCAAGAATTGTTTTTGCGCGTCAAACGCCGTTCCCGTGCCTAGTATAGAACTGCGAGTTTGCTTTTGGGCACCGAGGATAGCCTAAACGTACGTGCGAATGGAATCGTTCAGGCGAGTAACACCCACCTGTGTGAACCCTAGACCCTTATCTAACACAAATGATTCCCACGAGGTATTTACCCACGCAGGTTGCTGAATGAAATCAACATGGGCCGATTTGAAAGACCATGGTACTGATGGCACGAAGTCGGTATACCTTGTATTTATTGGTGGTGGTGGATCTTTTGGGTGCTTCACAAACCCCATACCTGTTATGTAAACGTCACCTAAACCTAAAGTGTACCAGAATTCTTTCTGTTTCCAATTCGAATCTTTTGAAACGTCAAATTCGTTACACAGTCTTTCGAACGCCTTACGGTCGTATGTGCTGGAAATAGGATTCCAGCCGTCGTCTTGAGGTAGTGAAATACCTAGTTCTTTGATAATCCTCCTAATAGTATAATACACGTGAAAGTTGTAGACACTTCGGAGCATGACATTCTTGGATGCCATATGGTCTTGATGCGAAACTCCACATCCGGTTGTTGCGCACCATACAGCGAAATTTAGCTGATTCTGCCAAAACTGCATCGGTGTTGCTTTCCACCCGTTCACAGCCTCCATCGTAATAATCTTTGGCAGCCTATATTTCTCAAACGCGTTAGGAAAATTGGTGACAAAGCCACTGTCCGGTCTAACCGTTACAGTTGGGTGTACAAGGTGGTCAACAACGTCCTTTTGTGTGTATTTACCTCCGACCGCGTACTTTGCATTAGAGTTAAAGCTAAATGCTTGGGTATCCATTGAAAGATATTATTATTATGTTTCCTTCTATCACTAATGTTCAAAATGAGAGTTGTGAACTTCAAAAGTCGATCGACAACTGCTGCGGAAAACGCCGGGTAGGCCTCAGATCAATCACCTTCACGGTTGGGTGGAAAAACATTGAACAGTTAGAGGGAATCTATTCCGGAGATGATATAGATCTAAAGAACTCCGATAATCCTGCAGAATTGCTTAAAACCCTTAGGGAATCAGTTGTCGCATTACATCCTGGCCTTTGGGGTTTCGGAGATGTCCAAGGTTTAATCGCGACGAATATACCTGGTTATGGCACTCTCACAGTCTCAAAAGCCACGGGACTCGCGACATTGTCCGTTGATAAAAAATTAAAGATCACTCCGGGGTTGGCCTCAATGTTAGGATTTAAATTTGCACCCCCTTACAACGAGGACGAAGGGATTCAGTTCCCGTTGAAATTTGTCTTCCCCGTGGGCGAGCACCGCGGCGATACCCCAGTGAACTTTGCCTTAACAAAAACTCTCGGGGTGCACCTGGATCGAGTGAACACATCGTAAAACCTGGTAGACGGCACTCCCAGCACATTACTAAAAATTGTGCCGGCCAGCGATTGTTTCTTTGGGGAGACTGTGACATTAGACTTCCCACACCCCGAGATGAAAGTTTTGGAATCGGGACACATCCACGAGTTGAAGATTTCTATTCTCGATGATCAAGCGAGAAAGTTGAATAACTATTACCCGATTTCGGTCGTTCTCGAAATAACCGATTAAACATTAATATATATACATATTAATCATGAGCATATACGGTCCAGGTAGTTCCAACTTAGAACGGGACGTTCCCGTCGCGGCCGCATCAGCATACGATGAAGCCACAATGAGAAGGCTGGAGAGGGGCGTATCACAGTCCCACACAGTTTTAACTAGGGCGGTTGAACAAATTAGAACATTGCAAGCTAGCAAGCACGTCATAACAGTTTGTGCCGAGGAGCGGGGTTCACTAAGCGAGGGGGCCTACGAATATTCATTCGGTGCCAACGCGAGCAACAGATACGGGGGATACACCATGGCAGTGTCCGGGACGATTTTTCGAATGGCGGTCTGCTCGGTCAACTTTCGCGGACACGCCACTGCTGAAGTCCGAGTGAATGTCGTCCTGAATGGTGTAGAACAGAATATTGGCATCACCAAGCACGCGGGACAGAGGTCAGGGTTTACTATATTCGATGATGACACTACAATTAAAGTTTCGGCAGGTAGTGTTATTAACTTTGTTACAAAAATTGGCGACCAATCGGCTTCCTCCACTATTGTTACGCTGTTAATACAACTTGATTTATGATGAATGACGAGAAACTATATCCACACTTACCTTCGGGGACGGTCGACCCGGCATCCTTTAGGATGACCAGGATCATCGAGATACAACATATTCTACAACACGAGGGAGAGACGCGGACGGGCTATGTGAATAAATATAGACGGTCGGTCAATATATTAGAGGGGGTGAGCACCGCGTTAGCCTCAGCATCCGTTATAAGCGGGGTGGGGAGTGTGTCTTTATTGTCAAAAATCGTCGCTGCACCGGTCGCGGTGGCCTTGAGTGGTGTAGCGGCGGGGGCGGGACCGTTTTGCATGACGACCAGACTCGTGGGTCGAAAACTAGAGGCCAAGAGTCGAAAGCACGATCGAATAGCGGTTCTCGCGAGATCTAAGAAAAACAGTATCGACGTTATCGTGTCAAAAGCGATAGCCGACAACGATATATCAGATAGCGAGTTCAAAATGGTCGTCGAAGAGATGGTCAGATACCAGGAGTTAAAGGGTACGATCCGGTCCAAGGCTCGACCACAAATTCTCGCGGACGAAGATATAAAAAAACTCGTAATTGAAGGGAGGGCCGACGAGAGAAAAAATCTCCTCGCCCGTCTCGGGACGTGATATGCTTATTCGCGTGTCTACAGCGACATCAGGATATTCCTCCACCATACATTCCAGCTGTTCCGACGGCCCCTCCATACGGAACATAAAAAAAAATAACAAAATGTAGGGCCCCGTTGAGACACCCACTGACCACCATACATTTCTATAACCTCGTCTCGACACCCACTGACCACCATACATTTGCTATAACCGCGTATCGATATACTTATATTAATTAACTTTATAATTTTCTTAAAATTAATTAATAATAATTTTTACAAAACTAATTATCTAATTAATAAAATAACGAACCATCCCGGAAATTCGTGAACCTCGCTAAGTGTTTATAAATAATTATAATTTGCGCACCATTTTTATGTTGTATAGGAAAGTGATGAGTATATATACGTTTGAAAGCCTTACAACAATTGGTCTCATCTCGTGTGTGCCATGTTGTTGATCCGGTATGACGTCCGTCTCGTCTGTTTAATGGTAGCAGTCTCTAAATATGTGTGTGTGTGTGTGTGTGTGTGTGTGTGTGTGTGTGTGTGTGTGAATTGGTGATGGAATTGTATAGCTCAAAGGTGCCGGCCTAAAAGATTTCTACCTAAGAGCTTGCAATTTCGGAAACCAAATTCACACATAGGCTCGCCTTACTTCGCTGGTTTCTCTCATTTCGTTTCGGAGAGGAATTGGCAATGGGGTTCAAGGCGACCCGTAAAATGAGACTGTGAGCCAACAGATGAGTGGGCTTAAGAAAGGTCCCAACACCCCATTGGCTGGGTGCCGGTTAGAAATCTGCCCAGTCGCTGGGGTTGTGTACACGAGTGGAGGCTTTTGTTATTTTTTTACAAATTATTAATAATTTTTCAATATCGTAGAAATAAATTAGCTATAGTGGAGGAGGAAAATGCCGTGTTGAAAAATAAATATGACAACGGGATGAAATAAATCCTTTTTATAACTATAGTTTTATCTGTTCAATTGGACGTTCAATGAACATGAGGTATTTATGACAACGAGACAAAAACAAATCCTTTTTAGTACTATAGTTTTATCTGTTCAATTGGGAAAAACGTGATGTATTTTATGACACCAATTGTCCACGTTTTTTTGTGTTGGTGACCAGTTTGTGCTATTGGACGAAACGGTGTTTTATCGGGGGTGGTGGTGGTAGTATATAGGGGTGAAAATGATACCACCGTTAGGTGGTATCATTTTGACTCCCTATATACTACTAATGTTGTTTTTTTTTCGGAAAATTTATCTCAAGTTTTTATGAAAATTTGGTTAACGTTTTTACGTATACTATATTTGTTAAATAATCGATATTATTGTAATACCCTCGGAATAAACACAAATTCTTTCTGAACTATGAAACACTTACCTGAGGCTGTGTAATGCGTTTTCGTGTCTGATGCTCAAAGTGTCAATTACAGTTCTATTGTGTTTATTAGAGTACCCACACCATATGAGTTTAATTGTTCTGACCATTTTCATGCTTTAGATGTTAGAATTCACTGCAATCCTGAGTGATAATCCACTTTATTTTCCATATAATGTTGTTATTCTAGTGGTTGACTCCGGCTGGTGCATCATGGGATAAATTTGTCCTAAAACCAAAACGAACTGTCAGAGCATTCTACATTTAATATTTTCATATTTTCCTGATATAACACAGAACTGGTCAACCATAGTGAGCTATTTACATAACGTGACCATATGTAAGTGTCTCTTAATACTGTTTTTGAGGACGTTCATTCAAGTTTGTGGAGAATTTCCAGTTTTGCTCAAGGTGTTGTACGTTGTTATGGAAGAGTGATAGAGTGACAGGAATCCGGGTCAGAACGGCCCAAAACCAAAACGGCCCAGTACCAGAACGGCCCACTGACCAGGACGGCCCAGGTCAAAAAGGCCCACTTACCAAGACGGCCCGGGTAAAAAAGGCCCAGTTTTAAGTAGGACGTTATGAAATGAAAGTCGAAGGAATATATTATTTTATTGTTTTATTGTTTAATGAATATATACACATGTAAACATTAACAAATGAGACGCGGCATGCGATTTCGTACTTTAGAACATGATTTTAGAAAATTCGCCGTCAATTTTTAAGAATAATAGTGATAGGATCATAATTTATGTCCGAATTTGACGAAACCAGCGTAAACGAGTAATTAAATATAATTAATTTCTGCATTTACTCTGAAATCTTCGTCTATAAATTAAACTGATTTACAGTGAATTTTTACATGTCGTAAGGTAAGTTATGGTATGTCGAGCCTCTTAATCAATAACAACATATACTTAACATATAACTAACAAATTGTCATGAACGAAAATCAATAACAAATATTTAACGAATAACAAAACAAATAACAAAACAAAATCATAAACAAATAAAGGTAACAATTATCAGTCATAACAAAGTCATAATCATAAACATATACCTAACACCGCATGGTGTACAGGTCGCCGACACCCTGCAGAAACCGCGAGGTCTTCCACTCTCCGGAGGTGTATAATAAATGGAACAACACAAATTATATCTATATGAACAATACTGACGCAGAATAAATCAGCCGCACATATCTATAGGTATCCAGAAGCATACGCTAAATGAACACTGAGAGACCGTATGAGAGTTTTCTGTGGATATATATGCCCTCAATCTTTTACTCAATAAATTCCGGCGATAAACAAATAATATTGCACAACAAAAACTAACATTATCACCTTTCATAATGAAAATACATCAAACATATTTTGACAACTGGCTTTCAGTAATTGTCGGTATCGTCTGATTAACTTCTTTTGTAGACGTGATTAAAGATGTGGTATCCCAAATCCGAAGCCACTTCACAACAGATCAATTAAGTTACCGGCACACGCGGTAAAATTACCGTGAATTAGCTGATCAATCACACATGATTCACACGAACCTGCAATTACACTCCATTATTAGTTACATGTTAGGTATTAATTTTGTTAATACCTAACAATGTTTAACACATAATAATAATGCACGAAAGAAACCATACCCGCAATCAACAAAATATTCTTCCATCTTGTTCTTTCAAAATTGTATATTCTCCCCGCTATATAGCACATAAATAAAATGGGCCGTTCTGACCCCCCTACAACTGGGCCTTTTTGGTATACCTTTTGAAACTGGGCCTTTTTGACCCGGGCCGTCCTGGTAAGTGGGCCTTTTTGACCCGCTACCAGTGACAGGATGGTTGACGTCACCAGAATCACCCAGAATGTTGGTTGTTTCGCCGCATATTCTGGTCGAGGAAGCCCTCAAATAGGGTTGAGGGTGAAATCACCCCAGATCTAGGTTGACTCTGAAGGGTGGTATATAAAACCCCCATTTCCTAGTCCAGGAGCTCAATTCAGATACAAATCTTGAGGCAACCACTCTGTCAGTTTTCTCCCAAACTTCCAAATTCTAAATTTCAACATTCCCATCAAAACTGTTTCACTCTAACCACTAAGTAAGTATGAATCAGTATGCACATAATACATTTGCTTTTTATTGACGGCTTCAATCAGCTGCATTGTGCTAGTTCTAGCAATCACATAATATGGTTTTTGTTTTAATATAACTAATATTACTTTGCGTATCGATATCACATAACATGTGAGTATAACTGTTGTTTGTTTTTTACAGAACACGGTGTTCGTGTGCTTGACATTGGGACCGGAACAGGAAACCACGTCATTAGCTTTGGTAGGCGATATCCCAATTCCACATTTGTCGGTGTGGACACAAGTGAAGACCGGTTATCCATTGCCAAGAACAATGCCAGTGAAACCGGACTGGCAAATGTTACATTTCAAATAGCTGACGTATGTGACCTTCCGGCCGAATTCAGCGAGCGGTTTGACATTGTTCTCGCTGTTGAGGTCATACACAATTTGCCAGACCCACACCGAGCTATGGCAGAGGCAGTGAGAGCGTTGAAGCCTGATGGCGTATTGAGCATGCTTGAAACCTATGCCTATTCCAAGCATGCAGATAATGAAGGCGATCTGGACGCAGCGGCACGGTATGGTATCAGTTTGTTTGAATGTCTACCGTGCAGTATGTCGGGGCCACCCCACGTTGGGTATGGAGGGGGTTGGGGGATGGAAGGTGTGGAGAAGGCAGTAATGAAGTTGCCCATGAAGATTGTCTGGAAGCAAAAACTTGAGCGATTTCCTACCATGCATTACGTATGCTCAAAATAAACGGAACTGTATTAGTGTACACACTTATGACTTTAAATGTGGTATTATAGCACAAGTTATTAATGCGCGATTTGTTATGCACCCGGTCTCGGTAGAGCCGGATGCAAATAGTGTTTGGACTGTGTGTCCGTGTGTCCGTGTGTCCGTCCGTCCATTAAGAAGTTTGGCAGAGTTTCATAATTATGTCATACTTGCTATATCCCTTGAAGGATTACTTAAATATTTCAACACAGCATACTTGTGGACAGCTGCCACACATCCATGATGCCATTAATATGACTTTGACGTTTTTACCTTCACAATTTTGAACTTTTTCACATAAGAAATTGGCAATTTCTCAATTTCTCAATTCTGTTATAACATCTATATCCCTTGATGAAGTACTTTAACATTTCAATACATCATACGTGTGGACAAATGGCATCCATGCTGCCATTAATATGACATTGACCTTTTGACCTTCATCACTGTGAACTGTTTCCGACATTAAGCAGTTTGCCCAGTATCTCAATTCTGTCATATTCTGTCATAACTATATCCCTTGAAGGATTACTTTATAATATTTCAATACATCATACTTGTTTGTGCACAAATCCATGCTACCCATAATATGAACTTGACCTTTATTACCTGCACAACTTATAGAGAATAGTAGGTTAGTGCCGTGAATGGGAAAAAAATATCTGGCAAGGCTCAGGAAACGGGTTGGGCGAGGCTCTGCCGAGCACATCCCGTTTCCGTGCCGCGCCAGATATTTTTTCCCATTCACGACACTAACCTACTATTCTATTTATCCCGTCAACACCTACAAATGGCTGTAAAATGCAAAAATAGCATTGACTGGATATCAAAAATGTTTCACGGCCCCGTGTTCCACGGCACATACGCACTGTGTTGACGGGATAAAGACTTTTTCACACATTAATAACTTTGCCCGAGTTTCTAATTTCTGCCAAGACTTCTATATCCCTTGAATGATTGTGTACATAGCTATTTTGTAAACACAGCATACGTGTAGACAAATGTCACACATCAATATTGCCCTTAATATGACCATGACCTTTTGACCTTCATATCTTTGAAACTTTTTCACACATTAAGTTCACCGGAATTTACACACTACTTGTGAACAATGTCATACATCCATGTTGCCCTTAATATGACCTCGATCTTTTGACCTTCACAACTGTGCTTATGAATACTTATCACTTTCGGTTAATAAAGTTTGCAACCGTTTTCCAATCTGCCACCGGGGCATTTGTGTGCACCAGGCCACATTTTCTTGTAATGTATTTTATCTATTCCAGTATACTTACACTTAGAATTAATTAAAACACCGAAGTTTGTTTTAACATTTCATTTGTCATTCACGTTATTTTCTACTGGTCACAATATATTTCCTATCGTATTCTCTGGTTTGGTAGCTATGAGTGGTGACTTATATAATATTATATAATGCTACCAAGTGATCTATCGTGATTCTGGAGTGATTTATTTAGACGTTCGCGAGGCATAATTGACGTCACGTTTAACGTCATTTCCGGCGAATAAACAATTCATATGCTAACGTCAATTTTGACAATGTTATCAGCTGGTCTAAGTGCAAACTTCACATTTTTTGAAGAGCATGTAATATACAATTTATTCGACTCAGTTTCTTTATCGGATTTGCATATGTCTCTGGAAATGGTAGTTGAATAAACTTTATATATTGAATGAGGTTACTGATTTCATAAGAACTGTAGCCGATTTCATCAAAATTGCAAAGTATACTTATCTAGAAAAGTTTACTTTGAGGGAGTAATCATTTATTTTTCCCGAAATGCATTATGTCATTTAGAACTAACGACTACATATATGTGATGATTAAAAGTATGCAGAATTATTATACTGAATTTATTACATTATCACAGCCAAAATGGCTGTGATAATGTAATAAATTCAGTATAATAACAATTCATAAATTTATCCTTAAATTTAAAGTTTCTCCCTCAAAGTATACTTTGCTAGATAAGTATACTTTGCCATGTTGGTGAAATAGGCTACTGGTGTTCTATCGATGCCTTCGCGTACGACTGCTTTATTATCCACTCACCAATATGAGATATAGCGTTAGTCCATGTACGTACGTGCATACCTTGGTAACACCTTTCATTTTTCAATATAAACTTATGAACCGCTTCACCGATTTTAATAATATTTGGCCACAATGTGTGTCTAGGGATGGTGCTTTGTTTTGCATACAACTCACGTCCGACCGCCAAAGGTCACAGGACTTAATGTTCACCTTGTTTGTAAGGCAAATTAGTTAAGTGTGTTTCATATGTTAAATTAATTTATTCATTAACTTGTTTTATTATCGAGGCTGTTAGCGAGGGGATTAGCTGAGTGACAACGATGCCTTTGTTCCAGCTATTACAGATTAAAAATTTTACTTCTTGCAATGCTGAAGTGAGAACTCCTAAGTCAAAAGGTGGGAGATAATTCATGACCAATACATGACATGTACATACCAAATAACAAGTATCCATGCATCTATTACGGTTTAAAAGTTGTAAACGTATGAACGTCCGTATTCATATCACAAGCCAATACCTTACACTTACATAGTAGCAGATGTATCTGCTACTATGTAAGTGTAAGGTACCGGTATGTGGCTTGTGATATGAATACCCACGGCATAATGCAATCTGCTACTATGTAAGTGAAGGTATGTGGCTTGTGATATGAATACCCACGGCATATGTATCTGCTACTATGTAAGTGTAAGGTATTTGGCTTGTGATAGAATACCCACGGCATATGTATCTGCTACTATGTAAGTGTAAGGTATATGGCTTCTGATATGAATACCCACGGCTTATGTATCTGCTACTATGTAAAGAAGTAAGGTATGTGGCTTATGATATGAATACCCACGGCATAGTATATCTACTATGTAAGTGTAAGTAGTGGCTGTGATATGAATACCCACGGCAATATGTATCTGCTACTATGTAAGTGTAAGGTATGTGGCTTGTGATATGAATGCCCAAGGCTTATGTAATCTGCTACAGTAATGTGTAAGTAGGTGGCTTGTGATATGAATACCCACTGCAGATGTATCTGCTACTATGTAAGTGTAAGGTATGTGGCTTGTGATATGAATGCCTCACGCATAGTATCTGCTACTATGTAATTAAGTTATTGGCTTGTGATATGAATACCCACGGCTTATGTATCTGCTACTAGTAAGTGTAAGGTATGTGCTTATGATATTAATAACACCACGGCAGATATATCCTGCTACTATGTAAATGGAAGGTATGTGGCTTGTGATATGAATACCCACGGCAATATGTATCTGCTACTATGTAAGTGTAAGGTATGTGCTATTGTGATATGAATACCCACGGATATGTATCTGCTACTATGTAAGTGTAAGGTATATGGCTTCTGATATGAATTACCCACGGCTTATGTATCTGCTACTATGTAAGTGTAAGGTATGATGGTTATGATATGAATAAACCCACACGGCATATGTATATGCTACTATGTAAGTGTAAGGTATGTTGGCTTGTGTATGAATACCCACGGCATATGTATCTGCTACTAATGTAAGTGTAAGGTATGTGGCTTGTGATATGAATGCCCAAGGCTGTTATGTATCTGCTACTATGTAAGTGTAAGGTATTGTGGCTTGTGATATGAATACCCACGGCATATGTATCTGCTACTATGTAAGTGTAAGGTATGTGGCTTGTGATATGAATGCCCACGGCATATGTATCTGCTACTATGTAAGTGTAAGGTATGTGGCTTGTGATATGAATACCCACGGCTTATGTATCTGCTACTATGTAAGTGTAAGGTATGTGGCTTATGATATGAATACCCACGGCAGATATATCTGCTACTATGTAAGTGTAAGGTATGTGGCTTGTGATATGAATGCCCACGGCAGATATATCTGCTACTATGTAAGTGTAAGGTATGTGGCTTGTGATATGAATACCCACGGCATATGTATCCGCTACTATGTAAGTGTAAGGCATGTGGCTTGTGATATGAATACCCACGGCATATGTATCCGCTAACTATGTAAGTAAGGTATGTGGGATTTGTGATATGAATACCCACGGCAGATTTATATCCTGCTAACCTGTAAGTGTAAGGTATGTGGCTTGTGTATGAATACCCACGGCATATGTATCTGCTACTATGTAAGCTGTAAGGTATGTGGCTTGTGATATGAATACCCACGGCCATATGTAATCTGCTACTATGTAAGTGTAAGGTATGTGGCTTGTGATATGAATACCCACGGCATATGTAATCTGCTACTATGTAAGTGTAAGGATGTGGTTGTGATATGAATGCCCACGGCATATTGTATCTGCTATTATGTAAGTGTAAAAAGGTATGGTGGCTTGTGATATGATTGCCCACGGCATATATCTGCTACTATGTAAGTGTAAGGTATGTGGCTTGTTGATATGAATGGCACGCAATAGTTTAATCTGCTACTATGTAATGTTTAAGGTATGGTTGGCTTTGTGATATGAATACCCACGGCAGATATATCTGCTACTATGTAAGTGTAAGGTATGTGGCTTGTGATATGAATACCCACGGCATATGTATCTGCTACTATGTAAGTTGGTAGGAAGTGGCTTGTGATATGAATACCCACGGCATATGTATCTGCTACTATGTAACGTGGATAAGGCAGTGGCTTGTGATATGAATAACCCACGGCATAGTATCTGCTACTATGTAAGTGTAAGGTATGTGGCTTGTGATATGAATACCACGGCAGATATATCTGCTACTATGTAAGTGTAAGGTATGGTGGCTTGTGATATGAAATTACCCACGGCATATGTATCTGCTACTATGTAAGTGTAAGGTATGTGGCTTGTGATATGAATACCCACGGCATATGTATCTGCTACTATGTAAGTGTAAGGTATGTGGCTTGTGATATGAATGCCCACGGCATATGTATCTGCTACTATGTAAGTGTAAGGTATGTGGCTTGTGATAGGAATGCCCACGGCATATGTATCTGCTACTATGTAAGTGTAAGGTATGTGGCTTGTGATATGAGATACCCACGGCATAGGTGATCTGCTACTATGTAAGTGTAAGGTATGTGGTTGTGATATGAATACCCACGCATATGTAATTGTACTATGTAGGTGTAAGGTAGTGGCTTATTGTGATAAGAATACCCACGGCATATGTATCTGCTATGTAAGTGTCAAGGTATGTGGCTTTGTGATATGATGGCTCGCATAATGTATGTGGCTATAATGGTAGTGTAGTAATGGTGGCTTGTGATATGATGCCCACGCATATGTAATGGTACTAATGTAGTGTAAGTAATGTGGCTTGTGATGAATACACGCAATGGTAATCTGGTATATGTAAGTGTAAGGTATGTGGCTTGTAGAATACGGATTACACGGCATATGTCTGCTACTATGTAAGTGTAACGGTAATTGCTGTGATATGAATCCCACGGCAAATGTATCTGCTACTATGTAAGTGTAAGGTATGTGGCTTGTGATATGAATACCCACGGCTGATATATCTGCTACTATGTAAGTGTAAGGTATGTGATTTCTGATATGAATACCCACGGCATATGTATCTGCTACTATGTAAGTGTAATAGTATGTGCTTGTGATATGAATACCCACGGCATATGTATCTGCTACTATGTAAGTGTAAGGTATGTGGCTTGTGATATGAATACCCACGGCAGATATATCTGCTACTATGTAAGTGTAAGGTATGTGGCTTGTGATATGAATGCCCACGTTCATTTAACATCATAAGCCCCATTTTACAGTTTAGTACTGGTAGGTATGTATTAAAGGTACATTCCCACTCAGTAGGCATACAGTTTTCTTTATGGGAATTAAATAAGTGTATAATTGTGTCGCCGCTATATAGATATAATCATTTAGTAATATTTATTTTACTGATTGTGACTCGCGGTGGTATCGGGCTATTTTCATATGCAAATATGAGGCATGATATTTTTTAATTATTTATACTAATTAAATGCGTCGCTTGAAAATATAGTTTTTACAGATTATATAAGTATGACCATTGCACTTCAAAAAATAAACACATATAATAAATAGTACTGTCCGTTAACATTTTAAGGAAACACGGTTATCGCTCCTGATATCAGTTTGGAAATTTACGTCCGATATAAAATGTATAATAATGCCAATGAATACGTGGGGTAATGGTGAATGAATGTTTATTTTGCCAGAAAATGTCTCAGATGATGTCTCTCTGATATAAAGAACATTGTGTGCCTACTGAGTGGGCATGTACCTTTAAATATCAACTACCACAAGCCACATAGTGTGGTGTAATGTTATATATGACTTGCTATTCACACTGTGAGAACTAGGTCGAGAAAAAAAAATTAATCAGAAACGTCCCAGGGTGTGTCATTAACAGCAGAATAAATATCCGGAGTAAAATTGTGTCCCTTGTAATTTAATTGGTGCGTGCTGCTAATGCAGCCCTGTGTTCAGAGTTCTCTAATCGGTGTAAACTAAAACTTTAGAGACCCTGTGTCTCAGATGTGCCTAGAAAGTGATGAAAAGTACAGTGGAACCTCTCTAAACCGGACACCCTGGGAGGTCCCCAGGGTGTCCGGTTTAGAGATGTTCCACTGTAAATCAGATTACCTTTCAAAAGCATGCGGGTCTGCTTTGCGAACTTGAACATGCGTTATCATCATAAATATACACCAATGAAAGTCATAACATTAATGATACAGAGACTGTCTGTGTGTCCGGTTTAGAGAGGTTCTACTGAATATATAGCAAATACATGGTTAGTGCTGTCGAATATAAAATATATTCGGTTGAGCCGTATGCAGCTTTATTGGGGCGAGCATAATATGAGCCGCGTCGCGAGAAACCTGTCTTCGGGAGTCTGACGACGTCACAAGATATGACGTCGTGAACTTAGCTGGCGTAATTTCCGCTGAGATTTGCATGTTGCACTCTGACTTCGAAGTTCAGTTTCAGAACAATAGGCTACGATACTCGCTCACTGCAAGGCGAGTTGACTCTCCAAAAGACAAATTGCTACCGTAACACTCCCAAAAGAAACACAAGGCGGTGTAACAAGCTGATATTGCGGTAACAAATGTCTGCAAATATGTTAGAGCGTGGTCGGGTCTGACCGGCCGTCGGCACTAACCCCCCCCCCCCCCACCCCCCACACACCCCCCCCCCCCCGCCCCATCCGTAAACACGTTTAAACCTAAGTTGATATCTTATATTGCGCATGTGTCGAAAGTTCATTTCCCTGTGAGTTTTAACTCGTTTTCCATAGAATAACATCTATAATCCAAGACTTGCATAAATATAATGCAATATGCACGTAACACATGGTTGTATACATGAATGCAGATTTATCTGAGTGTGTCTACATATTGGAATACCGATATTGTAAGTTAAGGCTTGTCACATTCAAATGAAGGTTAGCAAACAGCAAACATATAGGGGTGCCGAGTACAGCCGACATGAAAAATACCTACTGTCTGTTCCACGTTTTGCTGCCGACGAACTTTTGGCTATTAAACACATTAAATCTAAAAAATATTTTTTTAAGTAAGTAATATTCCATCCGTAACAAAAAAGTCACCCTCCCGAAAAAAAATTACTTGGATTTTATTGCGAATTGCGAAAAAAAGACTTTACTATGGGAATTTTGCACGCAGTGGTTTGGTTGGTTACTGGAGACTGACGTCAGTTCCCATTAGCCAACCAAATCACTGCGTGTCACGTGATTCGATATTTTTAAAGATGGCGGCTAATATTCATTTATAATCAGGAAGTGAACGAGTTTGATTTTAAAAATCGAATTTAGGTTATATTGTTTGACGCGTTGTTAGTGCAGTTTACGCTCAAACTCTTTGAGATTTATGTTATTAGCAACTGTAAACTCTATGCCGAAAACCCACCCCAAGCAGCGGTTTCGACAGGCTGCAACACGTTATAGGCGAGTAAAGCATTACGACTTCGCGTGGCCTTTTCTTACAATGGTGATGAATGCGAGTTTTGTACCTTTCTAAATCACATAATCTTCATACCCGGGCGCATTTGAATTGTTTTGTACATTGTTTAGAAAGGTGTTTCATATGTATACAAACAATAATTGACCATCCAAGACACGCTAGAATCACCTGTGGGTTTGTACAGCGTGTATGTTTCCGTCTTAGACGGCCGAAAACACCTGACCCCACTCTACCATATCCATTTTTTCCATGTAGCAGACTTCCAAGCGCTACCCTTGAAGGTGGTCTCCCACGAGTACGTCAGTCCGTCTTTCCAATAAGTGTATAATTGTGTCGCCATTCCACTAGTTCTAAAAAGTTAGGAGTGCCCGCTATACAGATATAATCATTTAGTAATATTTATTTTACTCATAGTGACTCGCGGTGTTATTAAGCTATATTCATATGCAAGTGAGGCATGATGTTTTTAGCTCACCTGAGCAAAGCTCATGTGAGCTATTGTTACCGCAATGTGTCCGTCGTCCGTCGTCCGTCGTCCGTCGTCCGTCGTCGTCCGTCGTCGTCCGTAAACATTTTCAAACGTCTTCTCCTCGGTAACCATTGGGCCTATAGTCACCAAACTTCATGGTCATGGTCCTTAGGTAGGGGGATTACAAAATTGTTAAAATGACGTCATCATATAATCCAAGATGGCCGCCGTCTAAAAATAGCACAAATTCTTCAAAAATCTTCTTCTCAAGAACCGCTAACCGGATTTCGACAAAACTTGGTAGGAATGATCGACGTACATTGCTCTTTCAAAGTTGTTAAAATGGTGACCCCGGGATCAAAAATGGGCGTGGCCCGTGGGGTCAAATTGGGGTCAAATTTTATTTTTGACCGAATATGGTCATGTCATATATCAAATTGAAGGTATCAATGAGGCAATCACTCTGGTGCATTTTTTTTCGAAATCGGATTGTTATGTCATCCAAGATGGCCGCCGAAAGGTCAAAAGATCGTTCTTTTATTATAGATTTCAAAATTCTTCTTCACATGAACCGCTTGGCCCATGGTAGTCAAACTTAAAAGTTATGGTCCATGGGTGAAGCCTTTTCAGATTTGTTAAAATGGAGGTCATCGCTAATCCAAGTCTAAAAATAGCATAAATTCTTAAAAAATCTTCTTCTCATGAACCGCTAGCCGGATTTCGACGAAACTTGGTAGGAATGATCGATGTACATTCCTCTTTCAAAGTTGTTAAAATGGTGACCCCGGGATCAAAAATGGGCGTGGCCCGTGGGGTCAAATTGGGGTTAAATTTTATTTTTGACCGAATATGGTCATGTTATATACCAAATCGAAGGTATCAATGAGGCGATCACTCTGGTACATTTTTTTTCGAAATCGGATTGTTATGTCATCCAAGATGGCCGCCGAAATGTCAAATGGTCGTTCTTTTATTAGAGATTTAAAAATTCTTCTTCACATGAACCGCTTGGCCCATGGTAGCCAAACTTAAAAGTTATGGTCCATAGGTGAAGCCTTTTCAGATTTGTTAAAATGGAGGTCATCGCTAATCCAAGATGGCCGCCATCTAAAAATAGCATAAATTCTTAAAAAAATCTTGTTCTTATGAACCGCTAGTCGGATTTCGACGAAACTTGGTAGGAATGATCGATGTACATTGCTCTTTCAAGGTTGTTAAAATGGTGACCCCGGGGTCAAAAATGGGCGTGGCCCGTGGGGTCAAATTAGTGTCAAATTTTATTTTTGACCGAATATGGTCATGTTATATATCAATCGAAGTTATCAATGAGGCGATCACTCTGGTACATTTTTTGTCGAAATCGGATTGTTATGTCATCCAAGATGGCCGCCGAAATGTCAAAAGGTTGTTCTTTTATTAGAGATTTCAAAATTCTTCTTCACATGAACCGCTTGGACCTTGGTAGCCAAACTTAAAAGTTATGGTCCATGGGTGAAGCCTTTTCAGATTTGTTAAAATGGAGGTCATCGCTAATCCAAGATGGCCGCCGTCTAAAAATAGCATAAATTCTTAAAAAATCTTCTTCTCATGAACGCTGGCCGGATTTCGACTAAACTTGGTAGGAATGATCGATTTACTATGCTCTTTCAAAGTTGTGAAAATGGTGACCCCGGGGTCAAAAATGGGCATGGCCCGTGGGGTCAAATTGGGGTCCATTTTTTTTTTTGGACCGAATATGCTCATGCCATATATCAAATTGAAGGTATCGATGAGGCGACCAAAAGGTCCATTTATTCAAGATTTTGAACGTCTTTTTCTCAGGAACCACATGGCCGATGCTGGCCAAACTTCATAGGAAGTTAAGATCTTTGGGTGAAGCATTTTCAGATTTGGTAAACTGACAGTCATCGCTTAATCCAAGATGACCGCCATCTAAAAATAGCACAATTTTTTTTAAAACACATGAACTCAATGTCGCATTCTCCTCTGGTGTTCATGGAGTCAGGTGAGCGAATTAGGGCCATCATGGCCCTCTTGTTTAATTATTTATATATATGATATAAATTGTATTGTAATGCCAATCAGTACGTGTGGTTTTATTGTCTCGCCCGCGAAGCGGAAAGCGAGACATAGGTTTTGCTTTTCCTTATCAGCTACAGTCATCAAACTTTATACATACCTTTACTATGATATGTAGATGAATATAGGACTATTAAAAAAAATTCCGGGCTCCAGGGTCAAGGTCAAACTCTATTTCTTTCTATGCTACAAACTGAACATTAATGCATGAAAACCCGTTTTCTCGTGCGCTCTGTACACCTTACCTGTAGAGAGAACAATAGCCTTCTCCAGTTGAACACTTGTGCATGTGCAAGCATGTGCAAATTTCCAGCTTGACCACTAAATGTCCAGCTAAATTATTACAGGTAATTTATACAGGTAAATTATTATACCTGGGTATTACATTTCCGTAAACTGTGTTGACAATATTGTGGCAATATGTGGACCTGTGCAGATATGATATGTAGATAAATATAGGACTATTATAAAAATTCTGGGCTCCAGTAGCGAGCATTATTTTTTTGTTAATTTTTAAACTTTTTTTTTTAACTTTTTTTCCATTTTTAGCCAGATTTTTTTGGACAAAAAATCCTTTTAAACTTTTTTTCCATTTTTAGCCAGGTTTTTTTTTTGAGAAAAAAAATCCAGGCTATTTGGATTGGCGAAAGCCAGGTGGGCGGGCGGCGTCGACAATCAATGTTAATTTTTCGTGTTTCAGTCCATTTCTTTGTTACTCTAACACATAGGACCAACAAACTTTCACAGCTTCATAACCAAGGGGTGCCCACCACATATCAAACCAAGGGGTGCCCACCACATATCACTATCCAACATGTTACCTTTTTAGCCAGGTTTTTTGAAGAAAAAAATCCAGGCTATTGGATTGGCGAAAGCCGGGCGGGCGGGCAGGCGGGCAGGCAGGCGGCGTCCACAATCAATGTTAAGTTTTCATGTTTGAGTCCATTTCTTTGTTACTGTACCACCTAGGACCACCAAACTTTCACAATGAAGTGGTGCCCACCACATATCACTATCCAACATGTTACCTTTTTTTTTAACTTGACCCATTTTTTCCGCGCAGTCGACTTAAGCCATTTTCAATGTTAAGTTTTCGCGTTTACAATGTTAAGTTTTCGTATTTAAGTCCATTTCTTTGGTACTGTACCACCTAGTACTTTCACAGCTTCATAACCAAGGGGTGCCCACCACATACAACTATCCAACATGTGACCATTTTTTTTACCTTCACCTATTATTTCTACGTAATAGGACTATTAAAAAAAATATCTGGGCTCCAGTAGCAAGCATTATTATTTTTAATTTTTACACTTTTTTTTTCCATTTTTTTTTCCATTTTTTTTTTCATTTGTTTTTTCAAATTCTTTTTCAATTTTTGTCTAGTAGCATAAGGTCGTAAGTGCTATATACAGACTATTCACCTGTGCATGTGCTAGCATGTGCAACTGACCACCTACAGGTAATTTATACAGGTAAATGATTATATTACATTTCCGTAAACTGTGTTGAAAATATTGTGGCAGTATGTGGACCTGTGCAGATATATGTAGATAAATATAGGACTATTAACAAAAAATCTGGGCTCCAGTAGCGAGCATTATTTTTTTTGATGTTTTTTTGTATATTACATTTCCGTAAACTGTGTTGAAAATATGGTGGCATTATGTGGACCTGTGCAGATATATGTAGATAAATATAGGACTATTAAAAAAAAATTCTGGGCTCTAGTAGCAAGCATTATTATTTTTAATTTTTACACTTTTTTTTTTTTTTTTCAAATTCTTTTTCAATTTTTGTCTAGTAGCATAAGGTCGTAAGTGCTATATACAGACTATTCACCTGTGCATGTGCTAGCATGTGCAACTGACCACCTACAGGTAATTTATACAGGTAAATGATTATATTACATTTCCGTAAACTGTGTTGAAAATATTGTGGCAATATGTGGACCTGTGCATATATGATATGTAGATAAATATAGGACTATTAAAAAACATTCTGGGCTGCAGTAGGGAGCATTATTTTTTTTTAATTTAATTTTTTTTTTCCATTTTTTTTTTTACATTCTTTTTCAATTTTTTAACTGACCACTAACTTATTACAGGTAATTTATACAGGTACATTATTACATTTCCGTAAACTGTGTTGACAATATTGTGGCAGTATGTGGACCTGTGCAGATATATGTAGATAAATATAGGACTATTAACAAAAATGCTGGGCTCCAGTAGCGAGCATTATTTTTTATGCCCCAGCCACCGAATGGTGAGGGGGGCATATAGTGTTACCGGCGTCCGTACGTTCGTCCGTACGTCCGTACGTACGTACGAAACCTTAACGCTGGGTAAATCCACATTCGTCCCGCCCCCGCTAAGCCCAGGGTCAAGGTCACAGACTTGGTGCGTTCGAAACCTTAACGCTGGGTAAATGGCTTATAATTTCTCTTTCCTTACACGGATCTGCTTCACATTGCACACACGCATTGCTCCAATGGTCCTCTACCGCCCTGTGACAAATCCACATTCGTCATCTGCTTCACATTTCACACACGCATTGCTCCAATGGTCCTCTACCGCCCTGTGACAAATCCACATTCGTCCCGCCCCCGCTAAGCCCAGGGTCAAGGTCACAGACTTGGTGCGTTCGAAACCTTAACGCTGGGTAAATGGCTTATAATTTCTCTTTCCTTACTCGGATCTGCTTCACATTTCACACACGCATTGCTCCAATGGTCCTCTACCGCCCTGTGACAAATCCACATTCGTCCCACCCCCGCTAAGCCCAGGGTCAAGGTCACAGACTTGGTGCGTTCGAAACCTTAACGCTGGGTAAATGGCTTATAATTTCTCTTTCCTTACTCGGATCTGCTTCACATTTCACACACGCATTGCTCCAATGGTCCTCTACCGCCCTGTGACAAATTCACATTCGTCCCGCCCACGCTAAGCCCAGGGTCAAGGTCACAGACTTGGTGCGTTCGAAACCTTAACGCTGGGTAAATGGCTTATAATTTCTGTTTCCTTGCTCGTATCTGCTTCACATTGCACACACGCATTGCTCCAATGGTCCTCTACCGCCCTGTGACAAATCCACATTCGTCCCGCCCCCGCTAAGCCCAGGGTCAAGGTCACAGATTTGTGCGTTCGAAACCTTAACGCTGGGTAAATGGCTTATAATTTCTGTTTCCTTCCTCGGATCTGCTTCACATTGCACACACGCATTGCTCCAATGGTCCTCTACCGCCCTGTGGCAAATCCACATTCGTCCCGCCCCCGCTAAGCCCAGGGTCAAGGTCACAGACTTGGTGCGTTCGAAACCTTAACGCTGGGTAAATGGCTTATAATTTCTGTTTCCTTGCTCGGATCTGCTTCACATTTCACACACGCATTGCTCCAATGGTCCTCTGCCACCCTGTGACAAATCCACATTCGTCCCGCCCCCACTAAGCCTCCGGTCAAGGTCACAGACTTGGTGCGTTTGAAACCTTAACGATCGGGTAAATGTCTTGTAATTTGTGTTTCCTTGCTTGGATCTGCTTCACATTTCACACACGCATTGCTCCAATGGTCCTCTACCGTCCTGTGACAAATCCACATTCGCTCCGCCCCCGCTAAGCCCAGGGTCAAGGTCACAGACTTGGTGCGTTCAAAACCTTAACACTCGGGTAAATGGCTTATAATCAAATATGCCTCGTTTTCTTTGGCTGCCAGCTGGGGCATTCGTGTGCCGACAGGCCACATTTCTAGTTTTGATTTTGTTTGTATATTACATTTCCGTAAACTATGTTGAAAATATGGTGGCATTATGTGGACCTGTGCAGATATATGTAGATAATTATAATGCACCGAAACTAGAAAGCACGCATGTGATTGGTCAATTGAAATCAGAGCCTATTAAATATGAAAAATCACAGCATATAAAATCTCCGTTTTACCAGCCTGTGTTTTACAACTTGACATATTTATGTAACCCTACGCGCTTTTGTAAACAATGGCCAGCGCGGCGGGGAATGCAAATATTTCCAAATTAATTTCGGTACATTTTCGATTATCCATTCGGCCATATTGACATGTACAACCGAAAGCGAAAAAGAGAATCTACCAACGGCTGACAAACGTGGCTTCAGTGTGGTGGCCCTTCAACAAATTCCTAAAAATATTACCCCACCCGCCCAAAATGCAGAAGAATTTAATAAAGTGCTCAAATGCAAACTCAATATGCCAGTACCAGCCTATAACTTTACGAATTCCAATGTGCACATACATGACTATACATAATAAACTGTATTGCAGATGGTTATTCACCTGAATTAGGCGTAAATCCAGGGAAATCCTAGGCCTGTTGAACAAATTGTTGCTGACATTTCCTTTGTAAAATCACACGAACCCAATGCAGAATTGTTGGCATTTCTTTAAATGAATAAAATCAAATAACTGTTGCAACTACACATACAAAAGCAATACAATAGTTAATATAAACATTAAAGTTGAATAAATGTATAGATGTCTTAGAAAAAGTCCCGTTAATCTCTATTTGAAATGGCAATATTCTTCGGCAGAGTTAAATTTCTTCAAATTCATTTGGTGTGAGGCGGTTATCGATATGACGACAACAACCTGCTGACGTAATGAAAAAGATCACTGTTCGTGATATGCTACTACGTTTATAGAAAGCGGGGAGCACACTAGGTGCATTAGAATGGGGATAACCATGCTTTGTTTTTCGATTTGGAGCGGTATGTGTGAGGTTTTATGGTCTGTGAATCAGTTTTACGGCTCCGCTGACGCGTCGCCATAAGACTGATTCATAGACCATAAAACCTCCCACATACCGCTCCAAATCGAAAAACAAAGCATGGTTATCCCCTAAATATAGGACTATTCAAAAAAAATTCTGGGCTCCAGTCCGTCCGACGGAGTCCGTCCGTCCGTCCCCGTCCGTCCGTCCGTCCGCACACACGAATGGGTACTTGTTGTAAGCGTACGGGGATCTTATTGGGTAGGGTTAGGATAGTGTTGGGTACTCTTGTTGGGTATTTTTATAGAGTAAAAACCCAACAAGTATTCATTCGTAGGAACGTGCGTCACGTCCTCCCGTCGTCCCGTCCGTCCGTCCGTCACAAAACTTTATCACTCGGGTAAATGTCTCATAATTTCTTCATCCTTCTACCGATCTCCTTCATATTTCATATACGCATTGCTCTAATGGTCCTCTACCGCCCTGTGCCAAATCCACGTTCGTCCTGGGTCACATACTTGGTGCTTCAAAAACTTTAACGCTCAGGTAAAAGAAAAATTTGACTTGGAATTTGGCCTCATTTATTATCAAAGCAATATGTTGTGGGACATCCGTGTTCTATGAACACATTTTCTAGTTTATTAAACTTCACACATGCATAGAAGACGACCCAACTCGAACACCCTTTGGAATATTTTCATGAAACATGAAACTTCACACATACATAGACCACGACCCTAAAGGTGTGTCACGCAAGAATGACAACTCTTGCATCACTAATGTTTTAGTTATATCCCTTTGTTTTTCCGTCACTGATTTTGTCTCCGGAGCATAACTCGAACACCCTTTTTTCAAACTACTTGTGTATCTGGGGAGGGGGATACACATGCGCTTGTCGACAATCGTCCATTTCTAATTGTATAATATGTTCGGGCCAGTGAAAATTGCTTTCTGGCCCAGGCTCGAGGTCAAGGCGGCGGGACAAGGCGAGACATTTGATTCCACGGAATTATTGTGGTGAATGAATGTTTATTTTGCCTGAAAATGTCATATCTACAGAATATACAAAACTATCTCTTAAGAATAGTGTGTGCCTACCGTGTGGGCATGTACCTTTAATGTTAAACGTATTTTCCTCCCCATTTACAGGTGTATTCCCATCTGTATTTGCTGAACTGTCATATAGCCCCCAATACACCAACCAGTTAATCAATACAGAATAACATACCTGGACAGTAAGTATTACTGTCGGTTTTATATACTTCTATGGTTTTCTAAAATTATAAATTATTAAAACGCTCAGTAAACAGGACGTCAACGAGAAGAAACCCGCATACCGAATCCGCCGTACACGCGCACACGTTTATACTTGCTGGTACATGAACTTGCCGGTTTGTCTTTGTCGCTTTTCACTTTCATGTATTACCAAAACAATCAAGCTCATCTGTCTATACATTCATTATTCAATGCCAAACATGTTTCTAGTTTGTCAACATGCAAACTGTTGTAAATGTTGGCGTATTCTCTATGTGTACCGGTAGATACGTAGATACTGTAACGTCGTGTTGACGTCGTTTGACGTCGCTTTTACGTGACGTCTCATTTGCTCAAACGACCTGAATAGTGGTGTTGTATAAACTATGATATCTTAATGAATATTGCAGATATCATGATCAAATAAAAAGCATTCAATTCATCATACAAATACTATTGTCACATTAACAAAATGTTAATTTGACAAAGAATTTTCCGAAGACATGTTTTCTCGCGACGCGGCTCATAAGTACCGCAGCCATTGCTCCATGTAGCATACTAAAGGGGGTTGAATAAATGCTGTTTATATCTGAAGTAACTTAATATACCTGAAGTATCCTAATATACATGAAGTGCCATTTTGTTTTGCCTTTATTTGTTCACCTTGGACCCCTAATCGCGGCCTCTGATTGGTCCGTCTCAACAGAAAATTCAAGATGGCGGAGAATTTAAAATCTAAATCGCTGTCGATTCAGCTGAATTTTGTCCATTTTTACACTATATGCGACGTAACCAACGACACTGACATGTCCATTATTATTGTAAGGCTTATTATGACAACTGTGTAGTCTAAAGCCAGCCAATAATGAAGCTCATCGCAAACAAAATCGGAGATTTAATCAGATACAATACCAAATCTACCTAGCGTGGACGCCGCCATTTTGCTTTGAATGACGTTGCTAGATTTGTAGATTTGTGACGTATGGCGAGGGAATGGCGTCAAAACATGACGTCATGTACGTTCAAACAATTAAGTTTGGTATGTGGTATAAATTAAATACATGGTTAGTGCCGTCGAATATAAAGCTCGCCCCAATAAAGCTGTCTAAGGCTCAAGCTTATATTCGACGGCACTAACTACGGGGCGCCAAGTGGGACATTGCTCAATTTTGTCAACAAAATTCATTTTTGTGCAACAAAATTCAATTCCACTTTTGTGCCACAAAACTCAATTCTGTGTCACAAAATTCAATTCTGTGTCACAAAATTCACTTTTGTGCCACAAAATTCACTTTTGTGTAACAAAATTCAATTCTGTGTCACACAATTCAATTCTGTGTAAAAAAATCAATTCTGTGTCACAAAATTCAATTCTGTGTCACAAAATTAAATTCTGTCAATTCTGTGTCACAAAATTAAATTCTGCACACGCATGTAAGAAGGACTACCATTGGTCAGAAACTGCACTGGAGAAATGGGTCACGGTCGCCGATCTACACATTCAATGTCGATGATTCATTTCTCATTCTGCCGATGATTCATTTCTCATTCTGCCATTTTGCTTCAACTATCTCCAAACAGTCAAACGTTGACAAACCCATTCGTATTTAAACTCATTTGCGTTATAATTGTACACATAATTCATGTACATGTAGATCTCCCGCGAGTACTGACGTCATTTATTGTGTATCGCAAGGTACATCTGCCCCAGTTAAATCAATAATACACGCGCTGTGGCCTGTGTTCTGACTGCTGTCTGTGTTGTGGTTATAAACAGAATGTGTGTATTGGGCCATTTGAAGAAACCATTTGTAGTATTTGTGTAAATACCATGGATACTAAGATGGTGTATACTGTAAATAATGCATGTAGACACATAGTTGCGAACACGTAACTTCGCAACTAGTAGACACAGATCCAATACCATTTGTTTCACAAGGTTAGATCTACTGTTAGAATACGATGTCATCTAATGTCATTTTCGAGCATAAAACGTTACCTGATAAATAGAATACCAGGCTAGTGTATTTTAATATCAAGTTTATCAGGCTCGGCTCGGAAACGGTAGGAATTCCTCGGCAACCTCGGAATTCCTACGCGTTTCCTAGCCTTGCCTGATAAACTTGATATCAAAATACACTAGCCTGGTATTCTCTATATAGGGCATGCTCTCAGGTCTAGCTATGTCCCGGTCTACTTTATGTTTGACCCTGTTTACATAATTGAGGGAAAATTGTGAATATTTTTCTTATTTCTCCTTCAAAGTATATATGCTTATACATGTATGTGGTACCACTCATTTGTAATCATAATATAACCAAAATAACTGTCCATAAAGAAGTATAATATTGATATATTGGGTTATATTTTCGCATTGAAATATTTAAACCTGCAAGTGTACTCCACCATCTAGTAAAATGGACTAAGACCGATCTCAACCAATCAACGTAGAGATGACAATAGACTATCCTACGCAAACTAATTTTTAATTTTTGTGGACAAAAATGAATTCTGTCCCACAAAACTGAATTTTCTTGACAAAACTCAATTCTCTCTTACAAAATTGAATCCTTTATAACAAAAATGAATTTTGTATACGAAACGTATGCAGAATTGAATTTTGTGACACAGAATTGAATTTTGTGACACAATTGACAGAATTGAATTTTGTGACACAGAATTGAATTTTGTGACACAGAATTGAATTTTGTGATGTTTAGTGTTACAAAACTCAATTTTGTACACATAATTAACCTGTCCTGCATGGCGCCCCGTACTAACATGTATTTACTATTTAAGGTGCATGAAGTGAAAAAACTCATTTTGGATACCTAGACAGTTTTTTCTATCAATTCGGGTTCGACATGTTTGACCCTGTAGCCAACCGGGTATCATATATATAAATCGCACAGGCTTTCTATCTGTTCTGATTGTATGTGTAATTTATTGTTCGCATATTGCAACATTCGGGAATTAAATTCGAGGGAATGCTAGCTTCAATATCATATGTGAAACATAATTACTTATAATTAGCTAGGTTTATAATGCAGTCTCCCATGCGAGTATTTTCGAATTGATAGTCATTAAATCGGGTAATATGTAACGTCGAATTGATAGTCATTAAATCGGGTAATATGTAACGTCGAATTGATAGTCATTAAATCGGGTAATATGTAACGTCGAATTGATAGTCATTAACTCGGGTAATATGTAACGTATTAGGGTTACATCTTGCAATATGTGAAATAAAATAAGTAGAGCGCGATTCTGGCCAGGTATTGGCTTACACAGTAGGGAGAATTATAATATAATTAATTATCGCAGTTATAATCGCCACACTCTGTCTGTCTAAAGTCAAAAGTTGACAAGTTTCAGAGTACATGCGGAATTGTACTCTGAAACTTTTGTCAACTTTTGATAATAATTAACAGGACATTGACCGGTCTAACCTTCACAATGTCATTTATTTTATAAGACTTTTTTTTCCATGGACTGTCCCGTATATTCCCGAATGAATCCAGTGTGAATGGAATGTTCTTATATAGAACTTGGTGATACGAATTATGAAAGCAGTGGTTTGTATTCAGTGTATTCTATAGGCCAATTTCCACGCACATGTTCATCAAATATGTTGTCGGGTCATGTGGGTGCGCGTAATTCATCGATATGACTTTTAGAAGCATGACAGATGTTTCATTGGTAGAATGGCGAAGAGTGCAGGGAGCCGTTTCACTAAACTTCGTACGACTAAAATGTTCGTACGCGCAAATTTAGGATCGTCTGGAAATTTCAATTGGTGGATTTACATTTATTGAACATAGGATATGCAGCCTATGTTCAATAAATGCAAATTCAATCATTGTTTACAAGAAAACACTGTTAAGGTGAAATTTACAGGCTATTATAATTTTGCACTTACGAACATTTTAGTGGTACGAAGTTTAGTGAAACGCCACCCCACCCCCCCCCCCCCCCCCACCCCCCCCCCCCCCCCCCCCCCCCCCCCCCCCCCCCCCAGATGTTTCATTGACAGAATGGCGAAGAGTGCAGATCCTGATCAGACTGTGCGGATTAGTTTAAACAATATTTATTTCATACAATACATGGTACATCAAGTACATGTGAAATATACATGGATTTGAAAACAAGCTATTAGCTTAATATATGAATTCATATCCATACGAGATACATACAACGTATTTACATACCAGGCAAATGCATGTGCACAAAAGTACATAACATATCTTGGATTAGTTATAATTTTCATTATTTGCGGATTCACTATAGGAATGAATGGCCTTTTTGTGGAATTTATCGGGGTATAAACTTGGAAAAGTCGCGGGAATACTGGACGATGGCCGGAAGGCCTCGTCCAGTATTTCCCGCGACTTTTCCAAGTTTATATCCCCGATAAATTCAACAAAAAGGCCATTCATTCCTTATAATTCCAGCATTTGAAATAAATTCATCAAGAAAATGTGTTTATTTTCCGTTTTCTTAAGAATTATTTTAGCTGCGCCTCACGGTTACGGAAAGTAGTTCGGCGTGGGAGTTTATTGGGATATAAATTTTGGACAGAGACTTGCTACGGGCCAATCAAATGTTAGGGAATTATGTAAATATTTTTGTGCTGGAATGATAGGCTGATAGGATCTACACCGGTCGCAAGGTCTTTGGTGTGGTATGGATCTGGCACCATGTCCGGTTATTCTGAATATAATATATTTTCATTGTTTTAAAGTCACTCTTTTTATTAAATTTTCGACCACATGGTCTTTATCAAAATAGTATGAAAATGTATCGGCAGTCCTATGTGACGTCCATAGTATAGTATGGACGTCACATAGGACTGCCGATACATTTTCATAATATTTTGATAAAGACCATGTGGTCGAAAATTTAATAAAAATAGTGACTTTAAAACAATATGTACATGTATTAAATGTGCTTAAAGGTTATTGGAAATTACTATACTGAGCAAAACTAGAAACGTCCCTGCATGTTTAAGGAAAGATTCATCAAAAACCAAAAGGGTTACTTTTAAAAATCAAAATGGAAAAACAAGTTCATTCATTTCTGTATCAAAGCCAATAAATTGCATTTGGATATCTTGTTAAATATTCGAGAGATAACCGGCCAAGGGCGGTAGGGGTCAAAATCAAAAATCACAAAAACTCAGAAATGTGTTACTTAATGTTTAGAGATCGAATTTCAATAAGTAATGTGGCAAATTCAGTAAATCTCGTTAGTACCGAGTGTGGCCACCATTTTGCATGAATGCATGCAATGATCCTACGCCGCATCGACGTGACGTAATCGCAATACCAGTGCGTTGGGCAAATTCCTCCATTCCCGTTGTAAACGCCCGTGTAAGATCGCGAACATTGTCAATCTGATGGTTAGCTCGTGCTTTGCGGCCCAGCTCATCCCATATGTGCTCAATGGGATTGAGATCCGGGGAGACCGCGGGCCATGGCATGACGTCGACGTTGTTTTGCTGTAAGTATTGAGTGGTGACCCTGGCTACGTGAGGGCGGGCATTGTCGTGCATCAATGTCACACCAGGACCATGCTGACGGATAAATGGTAAGGCATGTGCATTTAGCACATCTGCAACATAACGTTGTGCATTGATGTTGCCCTGTACAACAACCAAATCTGTCTTCCGGTTTCCCATGATCCCACCCCAGACCATTACGCTCCTCCCCCAAACCTGTTCTTCTCAACAATGCAACAATCGGTGAATCTTTTCATTTTTACGCCTGTATACCCGTAATCTTCCGTCAGCATGACTAACTGTGAACCGAGATTGATCGGTGAACAAAACTCGGTTACAGTCAGCCCTTCTCCAGTTCAGATGACGTCGCGCCCATAACAGTCTGGCAGCACGGTGAGTTGGGTCATTATCTGACCAGTGTACGGGCGGCGTGCCCGGATTGGTTGGGCGTTACGACGTAACCGGTTGCGAATGGTGCCCTGAGACACCGTATCGCCTAGCAGTGACTGTGGCTGCCAATCGACGTTGACGTAAGTGCGTCAACGTAATGTAACGATCGGCTCTAGCCGTCGTTACACGAGGCCTACCAGGTCGCTGCCGGTCGTGAACAGCCCCAGTCTGCTGGTACCGGGCTGCAAGACGATCAATCGTCTTCCGACAGCAACCAAACCGAGGCGCGACCGCCCTGGCGGCCATCCCACCCGCAAGCATCCCAATTGCCTGATTTCGCTCGTTTTCGGAAAGCCGTGGCATATCGAAAACAGTGAAAAATTAAAAAAGTTTTTTAATTTTCCGAATAGCCCCTATCGCATGAATGGTACGACATGAACTGAATCACCTTATCGATGACAAGTATAGCGTGCACGTGCAAAAAGTGGAAATCAACGTTCCGGTCACTGGCCGCTATGTAAACCGTGTGTATCGGCTAAACTCTACACGATCGTATTCTGAACATCGCCACGGTTTAAAATACATGTACTTTGAACATGTGGTACATACATAGACAGAGCTACACCGGCTATAAAACAGGGACGTTTCTAGTTTTGTTGAGTATATAATATATTTTCGTTCTGATGTTGGGACTGCTGTACGTATATAATAAACTAAACAGGTTAATATGATTTGTATGTGGATACATGCCACTCGTTCCGTCGCGCAACGATATTCCACATACAAATCAAATAACCTATACATATTGTCCCTTGGAAGCATGCCGTTGTTTCAGTGATTGAATGACGAAGAGTGCAGATCCATGTCAGCCTGTGCAGATGCTCAGGTTGATCTGGATCTACACTGTTCGCAAAACTCATAAGCCCCATTTGTCCAGTCACAGCCAAACATGTATGTGATTTGTGATTTGTGTGTGGCCTATTGTTGCAGTGTTGGCAACAGAAATACATCAGTTTCCTTTTCAAGTCAGACAGCCATTGTCCAAGAGCCTCATTTGGCACTTTTTCTAAAACGGCAATGTGTGTTAGGAAACGAGAACGGTATGATTCCAGCCACGCACCCCCACGCTGACCCCTCGAGTGTGTTGCATTGTTTGAGAATGTATTAATGATATAATACAGTACCCAATCAGTGACGAGTTTATTTAACAAATTCGACATTAATTTAAATGTTCACGAATATTAGATTATATTCATTGCATAACCGCGAAATCACACATTTATGTAGTGGCGTTCTATGGTGATGGTAGGGTGAGGGTGCGAGGTGATGCTGGTGATGGTAGTGGGGGATGGTGGTGATGGTAGTGGGGGATGGTGGTGATGGTAGTGGGGGATGGTGGTGGTGGCAGCGGCGGCGGGATGGTAATGGTGGTGCTGATGGGGATAGTTGTGGGGTGGTGGTCTTGGTGTTTGATTTGTATGGTGGTTGGAGTGATGGCGGTGGAAGGGAGGACAGTCTTGGGGTAGTTGTAAATTTGGTGGTGGTATTATTAAAGGAAAACACAATCTACAAAAACCGTAAACCTATGCTTATCGTGACTACATTATAAGGAGCGTAATACTCTTTACATTTGATGACATGCCAGGCCATTCGCACTTTAGCTACCGCATATGTCTTATCTATACCGGCCGTCTGCGGCCCATATGTCAATCAATATATATCTTTTCAACGATTGCTGCAACATTTGCTTGGCTTGATAAACTGTTGTTCTTAGTATGTCTCCGGTGATCGGACAATGGATGACGTTCGTCTTAATATGGCAGTCCGGATTGCGTATGGCTGCCAAGAAAATGGATCTTATTGCGTTCGTGTCCAGCGTAACTGATCATGGGTTGTGTTGTTTGTTAGACATTAAACCATCGTATATGTCAATATATGATTTGTTTCACATAGGGAGATACTGCGATTGAATTTACGCTGTCGACAACTGGTCCTTGTCGGTTACCGGTAACATTATGGATATCATATATCGCCATATATTTCTGCCCATTTACGTCTAAGGAGCGTCTCAGTGATTTGTGAGTTTCCTATAAATTTGCATTGATTACCAGATACATGATAAATATAACTATTTCTGGAATGCAAATGTATATGGGAAGTAGAAATAACTTCGATGTAGATCGTTTCATATTCTACATCAGAAAAGTATCCCCCTATCGCCCAGAAAAAGGCTGAACAGTTTGACGTGGAAAGTACTTCTGGCAAAATCCCCGCTACGGCAAGAAACTTAGTTCTAAATCATAGTTTAGACCTGTAGCCTATTTCATCAAAATTGCAAAGTATACTTATCTAGCAAAGTATACTTTGAGGGAGTAATCATTTATTTTTCCCGAACTAACCACTGCATATACATGTATTTGAAGATTAAAAGTATGCATAATTATTATACTGACTTTATTACATTATCACAGCCAAAATGGCTGTGATAATGTAATAAATTCAGTATAATAAAAATTAATAAATTTATCCTTAAATTGAAAATATCTCCCTCAAAGTATACTTTGCTAGATAAGTATACTTTGCAATGTTGGTGAAATAGGCTACAGTTGGAGTGTGTATAAGGGTGACAACATGGTAGCTGAAGCAGACATCCATGACCCTCAAATTGTGATGTTTGTCTCACTCACATTAGTGGAAAGTGAGACATAGCGGACACAATTCCGGCGTCGGCGTCGTCGTCGGCGTCAACAATTTGGGACGTATATATTGGACGTGGCCAAATTTCCCATACCGCTTCATCCGTTAGTCAGATTACCAAACTTCATCAATAGTTTCCTCGCATTAATAGCTATCCAGTCATTCGGGTCACATTGAACAAATAAAGTGAAAATTAAAGTTGTTTAACGTGCCAGCAACAGCTAAGGTCATATAGAGACGGGACCACAGTTTAAAGTCTCATCCGACAGACCAGTGGGATGGAAATACTATGAAAGTATTTTTGATGTCTGAGGCGAGGTTTGAACCTACAACCTCCGGATTGGAAGTCAGCCGCTCTAACCCCTAGGTGACAACCCATCCCTCGGGTGACCTTGACCTTCACCGTTGTGACGTTAACCTTTGTGGGACGTAAATTTAAATATATCTTAATACGTTAGTCGGATCATTGCCAACAGTGATAGCTATCCATACAGAGTCATTCAGGTGACATTGACCTTCACCTTGGTGACCGTAACCTTTTTGGGGACGTAACATTTAGACACGGTCTAAATTTTGCATATCTCTTGATCGTTTAGTCCGGATCATTACCAAATTTCATAAATAGTTTCCTCACATTGATGCCTATCCATCCAGTGTCATTTGGGTGACCTTGACCCTCACGTTGGTGACCTTAACCTTTGTGGGACGTAACTGTTGAACACCGCTTCCGTGGCAGAATTATTGTTGATGTCAAAATGTTTCTTCAACGTTGACCATTTTCGTGTTTTAAGCATGCACTTCTCGGGCTGTTGTTGTGATTCTTTCTTTAGCACAAGCCCGTGATCATGTTATGGTCAAATGCCTCAGCAGGCTCGACACCGCTTCCGTGGCGGAATTATTGTTGCAGAATTATTGTTGCAGGATTTGGCCATATAAAACATGCAGGGTACATAAACTGTCTAAGTCTAAATTACGCGGCTGGCAGCAAATAGACAATGACGTCATTCTAAATAGTCTCCCCTGCAGCTTTTGTAAATTGTGATCATAAGATATCGGACCACTTTCTACAGAAGTCGTTTGATCCAAGAATAGCTCGTTCTTAACTGTGAGGTATTTACACGCAGCAGTAAAACTGTCATACGTAGGTACATCTGAACTGTGACTCTAAAAGATCAGCGATATAGAGACTAGTAGGTTAGTGACCTGAATGGGAAAAAATATCTGGCAAGGCTTAGGAAACGGGATGGGGAAGGTTCTGCCGAGCACATCCGTGCCGCTCCAGATATTGTTTCCTATTCACGGCACTAACCTCCTATTCTATTTATCCCGTAAACACCTATAAATGGCTTTAAAATGCAAAAAGATAACCCCAGCCACCGCACGTATTCATACGCAGTGATTAGGTCGTATTGACAGGATATCAAAAATGTTTCACTGCACCGTGTTTCACGGCACATACGCACTGTGTTGACGGGATAAATGCCGAAGTCTTCAAGGCAAGATGCGTCTCTGTTGACTCATCATATGTTCACTATGTGATAGTTCGCTTTATGAACAGCAAATTGCCAGTATGACCTTCACCTTCGTGACTGTGAATTTCGTGTCGATGATTTTGGACGTACATGTACGTCTTAATGTTGAATATCTGATCTGTTAATCGGATCATTACCAACGCATCATAAAATAGCTTCCTTATATTGATTGCTATCCATCCCGTTTCATTGTGTGACATGACCTTCATATAAATAAGTGTGGACTACCTCACATTGTGACCTTGGCCTGGTGATCAAATGCCAATTTCTTAGGCAAGCCTCGGAATTCCTACGCGTTTCCTAGCCTTGCCTGATAAACTTGATATCAAAAGACACTAGCCTGCCCAGTGGGCACATGACGTCAGCGTTACGTTGTATTTATGTTGGATCCCAACCTTGTATTTACGTTTGATTTTGGTTCCATATGAAAGTCTGATAGACGTCATTTTCTGATGTAAATCCAACGTCGGAACCGGACGATGGATTTACGTCAGAAAATGACGTTGACACACCGTCAAATCCTGACGTTGGATTTACGTCAGATGCAGATGTTGGATTTACGTTGGGATTTACAGTCAGGTTTACGTCAGATCCTGATGTTTGATTTACGTCAGGTTTACGGCAGATCCAGATGTTGGATTTACGTTGGATTTACGTCAGACCCAGATGTTGGATTTACGTCAAAGTGACGTCTATCTAACTTCCATATACAACCAAAATCTAACGTAACTCGGACGTTGGAATTTGGTTAGACATGGCAGGAGTCCATAAATTCAGCTTTGTAATCTCGGTGTTAGATGTAAGTTTACGAGTATGAACAAGGTAATGTTCATACGTCTTAAACTTACATCTAACACCGAGATTACAAAGCTGAATTTATGGACTCCTGCCAACCAATGAAATGTGCGACACTTCCTGTATTAAACAAAACACATCACAAGTGTATACATGTATTGATTATTTATTTATGGCAGAACTTATATACAATGTCAGACCAAAGACATATACACCAGTCATCGACTCTGGCCCTCTGAAGTGTCGCCTGCCGTTTCCTCCACCCCACGCCACGTCGCGGTCCGGAGCATACTTCATACAGTAGCTCATAGCTCTATCTACCTCGAATTCCGTCATGGCTGGCAGAGCTTTCATCCCACTGTTGAAATATTAAAATGTATAATAAAATATACAACTATTAATCATAGGGATTAATAAGTTCTAACATTGTTTGTTCTGAACCCATTTATCTCGCACGAGTGATAGTAATTCCATCTTGCACGAAGAGTGTAAGATGTTAATTTCTATCAAGAGTGCGAGATAAACGGGTTCAGAACAAGCAATGTTAGAACATATTTCTCGCATACCACAATATTATTAATGATGCGCTGTGAAAATGCACAATACACTACTATAAAACTATGTCAGCAGTCGGTGTTAGCGCACAGTACAGCGTGCCAAATTCCCGCTAAACGTGACGTCATGACAATAAACGAATGATAAGGAGTAGCACCAAATGTGATGACATCACAGTATGCGTTTGACGTCATATATTTTCAGCGCAGATGGAATGACACTCCGTAGGCATATAACATTTGGCGTGTTGTTTTGAAGTTCATTTATTGGATTTCAACTACAATACAAGATAGGTTCACATGAAGCTATCTTACACTCCGTGAAGTTATCTCACACTCCTGTCTTTTTGGTCATTTGGTACTGTATCTAATAGCAGGGGTGTGAGAAACTAAAGAAACTTGAGTCGTCTATTATCTTTCAATTCAAAAACAAAAATAATTTATATTGATGTGATTTTCACTACTTTATTCAATTTAACCTACAGCATGTTGGATAAAACTCTCCCTAAACATTAGTATCCCTTTAACTACAAATGACCTATAAATAGCGTAGTCATGATCATCCAGTATAATCAATATTTGTCAAAGCTTACAATCTTACAATTTGCATAATTAATAAGTTACAAAATATTGAAATCGGACAGTATTTATCACACAGAAATGTTTGTTTGTTTATTGGTGTTTAACGGCCTAGCAACAGCTAAGGTCATGTAAGGGCCGGGCAAACGGGTTCGATCCCGTTTTAACCTGCTGCATTGGTGGGAAAATTCCAAAATCAGAACCAAATATTTACATCGAGATACAATATATTCAGCCCTGAAATTAGAATAACCTGACCTGGTGGCAGGTCCATACCACACCAAAGTCACTTGGCCCCTTCCCCTAAAATAGGATTACGAACATCGTAATACTCACATAAGGCACACAAGAAATGTAACGTATAACGGACGAGGGGCGAAGGGACGATGGATGGAGGGGTACACCACAACACATTCCGCCGTAAATGAGGGGCGTATAAAGAGCAAGAAATATATACACAGCAAACATAGATTCAGTACAAGTTCATATAAATACTGTACTGATACACTAATAGCGTTTTTTTAGCTATATGATTAGCTGCAATGCAATATATTAGTGTATATTGTATCAGTGAATTGTCTTAGCATCCATTTCTATGGAACAGTTTTAAAAACATCTGAAAATGTTTCCATTTCGATGCATACACACCTTTAACGACACTGTATAGTCGAAGACTTGAAAAGGCAAGTTTGCCCCTCTTCCCCTTCAGGTTGAAGAAACCCTTAAGTTCATTTGTCATTAACCTGAAAATAAGACAGACTTTGTAAAAAAAAACAAGATATGTTAGTAAAACATAGATTCGCCCGGGTTTCCATTGAAATTTGATTTGAACAAAGTCAACATTTGACCTTGAACTTTGTAAGTGACCTTGAACCTGGCAGGATGGGTGAGTGGAAGTAATCAAGTTGACATGTTGTTAGTATGTGCCAATTAAGTATGGGAGATCTGCGATGAAAATTGTTTGGCTTATAGCAGTTGAGAAAAACTTTAACCAAGGTCAGCAAATGACTGTGACCTTGATCTCGGTAGGAGGGAGTCCCATGAATATACAACAATTATACAAGAAGCATAAAAAATACAAAATTTATTTTTTTCGTGTTATTCAGAATACTGTCAACTCAATTTGCACAATCCTCAGGCCAAAAATAAAATCTCCTGTGTTTTTGCTATAACCCGATCGACCCTATTTTTTTATGCCGACTCTACAGGTTTTATTGAGTGGAAAATTGTACTTGCGGATATTGGCCGTTTTTGAACTACAACAAGAGTGCCGTATGTCACAAAATACGACCTTTGAATATGGGCCAGTCAGCGAAGATACAGAGAAAAAAAAATGGCCAAGTTTAAAAAAGGTGACATTTTTGTTAAAAAATAATGTTTTCGGCATAAAAACACCAAGGTGCACATCTTCAATATGTGTGGAACGTGTGTATAGTTTCAGATCAATCCACTGAGCAGTTTCAGAGGAGTTGTGTACACAAACTATGCAGTTTATCTGTCCCGCCGCCCGCCCGCCGTTCGGTCACATATACGTACCGTTTTTTTTCAAAACGGTCGTATAAACTAGATGGCCGCGGCCTGCATGTCGTGCCTTGTGGCGAGGCATGGACACTAAAAAAAGAGATATAGTGTAACGAAAAACTTTAACCAAAAAAACAAAAAATTAAAACAAAAAACTTAACCAAAAACTTTAACCGGACGTACGTACGCCAAAGTGCCGACTATATCGCGCTTTCCACAAGCGGGCGAGACAAAAACTTCAAACTAATTTGACCTTGACATTGGGCACAGGGGCCGCACGGGTGGGGGGTAGAATGAAAATATGGATAATGATAAACAGGCACATGAAGGTTCAAGGTAATAGGCAAAGTAGGTGCATAGATATAGTACATGAAAAAACTTCAACCAAAAACTTCAAAGTAATTTCACCTTGACATTGGGCACAGGGGCCGCACGGGATGGGGATAGAATGAAAATATAGATGATGATAAACACCCATGTGAAGTTTCAAGGTAATGAGCAAAGCAGTTGCAGACATATAGTATAACGAAAAACTTTAACGAAAAACTTTAACCGGACACACGTACGTACGTACGCCAAAGTGCCGACTATATCGCGCTTTCCGGAATGCGCCGCGCGAAAAAAACTTTAACCAAAAAACTTCAAAGTAATTTGACCTTGGGCACAGGTGCCGCACGGGAGGGGGGTAGAATGAAATTATAAACATGATGATAAACACCCATGTGAAGTGTCAAGGTAATAATGGGCAAAGCAGTTGCAGAGATATAGTATAACGAAAAACTTTAACCAAAAAACTTAACCAAAAACTTTAACCGGACACACGTACGTACGCCAAAGTGCCGACTATATCGCGCTTCCGCAAGGCGGGTGAGACAAAAAGTTTAACCAAAAACATTAACCAAAAAGTTCAAAGTAATTAGACCTTGACATTGGGCACAGGGGCCACACGGGAGGAGGGTAGAATGAAAAGATAGATGATGATAAACACCCATGTGAAGTTTCAAGGTAATGGGCAAAGCAGTTGCAGAGATGTAGTATAATGAAAAACTTTAACCAAAAAACTTACCAAAAAACTTAACCAAAAAACGTTAACCAAAACACTTTTTTCTAATTCATTGTGCATATTTACATCTGTACAGTGTTTAGAATAGTCATAGAAAACTGGTAATAATTATGCTCTGTTATTTAGATTTTTTTAGTTTACACACCTGTCACTAGCTTATCTCAATTTTTAAAAAAATAAGGAAACAACAAGTCAATCAATTCGAAAACCATTTGTTTCTTAAAATCCATAAATGCGGTACATAGAAAAAATAATGATCTCAATGTGCATACTAACCATAGTGTCTCTTGTTTCTAATGTCTGTAGTGTTGCATCCAGTCTCTGAAGCTCCTCCAGCGTTTCCGTCTGCGAGGGCAGCTTGCCCACTCCCTCACTACCTGTTGCCAATCCCTTCGTCTTCAGCATGTCTCTGATGTCCATTAGTAGGTACATGGCCTTCTTCTGGAACCCTTATAGAAAGAACAAATGTCTATCATACAACCAGAAAGATATACACTTATTAAAAAACAGAAATATTGATGATCTATTGATTACATATTCTCAAGAGTATATAACATAAGAGTAAACTACTGTGAACGGCACTAGTCAGAGAAAAAAATGCCTGGAACAAAGGCTAAAATCATTTAAAAGCTCAAAATTTAACTTATTTAGTATCCACAATTACATAGTCTTCATATGTGCCAAATTTCAGGACGATCGGATCATGAATAAAATGTTGGTCAAAAAGCTGTTTTGCTATGGGGTAGTAAGCAATGTTAGGCTACGCAAGTCGAGGCGGAAGTTGTGAACTCTTGTCCGGTGTCTTCTGGGAAAATGTGGCAATAATCTTGAATCCAATGTTTAACCAGTATCCGCGTGAAATCGCCCCCTATTGGCATGGAAACGTTGCAAGTCTTTGTTCTACTTATGATGACGTCATATAGGTAAATGACGTAATTTACATCTTGCGATCAGTGGAGCGTCAGATTGCGACGTTGTAATTCCTGTGTCGGTGCATGCGCCGTGACGTCACACAGCTTAATTTCGTAACGTAAAGCCAAAGCATGTGATTCTGTGTTTCGCGCTTGTAACTGTGCATACAGTTCCCGGATAAAAAGTGTGTGTACTATCCCAGAGTGCTTTGCGTCGCCTAACATTGCTTACAACCCCGTAACAAATTTGTTGTTTGAAAAGAAAATTACTTTTGTTCCGATTGACCTGTAATTTGGTACATTTGTGGAGCCTATGCTAAATATTGAGCTTTTATATCGCTTTAGTTTTTGTTCCAGACGATTTTGTCGTCGATTTGTGTCGCTCACAGTAGTTTACTCTCGTGTTATATACTCTTGATATTCTATATGCTAGTTGATAGCAACCAGGCTCTGATACTGAAAACCACTCACAACAAGCAAATTACAAACATGTATTACATATGCATATACCTATGTAAAGTAAACATTGTCTTTGTAGAAAACATTCCAGTTAGGGAATATGGTGAAACTAATAAACAGTGTTGGAAATAGCCGCCGTATATAGTATAAATATAACAAAAATGCAAAAGCATATTGATTATTTCTTGTATTATGGTAACGTTTATTTTTTTAGCTGGATTTTTCATTGGATTTCTTCAGACATATATTGTAGAACAAATTAACTTGAAACAATTATTTATTAATGACATGATTATCATGACAATACCAGGTAGCCACATATTTCTGTCATATTCTGATCATTCATCTATCTGGGCTAAATACAAAATGACAATGCTGTAATTATCTGATTCACAAATTGCAATTTGCAGATCTTTTTTTCTTATTTCTCCATAAAAATATATTTAATTTGATCCTCATTTAAATAGTTGAACACCAAGACAATTTAACCAATGTTGCAGGCTGTAGAAAATACGAAGTTATTGACATTTTGATTTTGTTGTTGTTGTTGTACACTGTAGCGTATGTCATCCGCCAGTATCACTAAGGTGCGCATTATGAAAAAAAGTAGTGCCAACAATTAAACTATTCTACTACCGTTCGTGGTTGTCAATCTATCTAATTCGGTTTCTGGGAAGTTCCATTCTATCAATGTCTGGTAAAAAATTGTGTATTTGTTAAAATGAAGCCGGAAATGTTTATTTTTGTAATAATATTAATGGGCCGTAGTATTTCAATGTGGCCTAGAGGGATGTCGCAATTGATAAATAGCCCAGGCAAAAACGTCCTCATTTACGACCTGTGACGTAGTATTTCAATGTCGCACTAGAGGGATGTCGCAATTGATATATAGCCGGGGCAACAACGTCCTGATTTACGACCTCCAATGTTTCCTATCTTCGAAGCGCTTTGACGAGAGCATTTCATGATCCAGATTTGGATTTCCTTTTTGAAATTGGCACTCGCAGTTTTTTGCGAGCGGCTATGATTTTAACTAGCATTTTTCAGAAAGCACTCGCATTTTGCGAGTATGCGAGTGCCAAATTCGAGCCCTGATTATTAATTCAGGCGATTGGTCGAATGTTTTCGGCAGTAGTCGGAAGTCGTCCGTAACACATGCGAATAACAATGATGTTAAGTTTATCGAGTTTTCGTTAAATAACCGTGTAAAACACGAATAAATAAACCCATATTTTAGCTGAATAAGCAGAAATACTTTATTAATCTGCAGGTATCAATTCTTCCGAAAATATTACTTTATCTGTCTATTTTTGGTTTCGACGAAGAAATGATGCGGATCGGGTTCGTCTCAGAAAAATTAAAGTTAAATGTCAGTGAGTGAGTGAATAGGGTTTAACGTCCACTTTTCTGACATAGAGGTACAAGCCTCAGGGAGTCTACACGCAGACGGGTCAACGGGGTCGAGTCCCGTATCCACCTGTCGAGGGTGGTAAATCCCAACTTCAGAACTCAATATTTACAATCAAAATAAAATATATATTCAGTCCTGAAATTAGACAACAACCTGATCTGGTGCCAGGCCCTCGCCACACCAGCATCATTTATCCCATCCCTCCCCTAAAAGTAATAGGATTAGCGCTAATCTTACTTTTATATATGGGGCATAGCCCGACTCAACTCACATACAAGAAAGCCAAAAATGTACATGAGGGCCAAATCCGGTATAGTGGGTTCCGGAAAGTATGAACCCAATCGTTAAGCCAGTTTAGTCGCCTTTTACGACAAGCAATGGCTACTGCAGCACTATTCTCAGGATCAGTTGATCCCGCCCCGGTGCCTACACGGCGGTAAATGGAATTACCGGAAACCTCTTATTTACCGAAAACCACCGAAATACCGGAAACCCCTGTAAATCACTATATAATGTCATAAATAAGTGTTTGTTGTGTCATAAATGGTTTGTTTACTATATTATGAGATATATATGCACTAATTACAAACTATTTTGTTGAAATAAAATGAGTTAGGATCCTCTTGTTTGGTGTTTAATTCCAAATTCAGAACGACTGTCAAATTTACCGGAAAACACTCGCAGTTAAGAATGGACAGTACTAACAGTCTGTTCCTCAAAAATAATAGATAATAATAGTATCTTTGGCATGGTATAATAATTATTATAATTACTATAATGATTAAATATTGTGTTTCAAATATGATGCTGTCTGGTGTAGATAGTGTTATTATTCCAGATTAGCGTGATATATTACCGGAAAACACATTCGTTGACTCGATTTACCGGAAAACACCTTCGCTGACTTGATGTCCGTGATTTACCGGAAAACACGTCAGGGGAATATACCGAAAACCATTTTGTATAAAATTATGTATATAGTCAGCTTGGGTAATCACGGCGTGAGTAAAAATCATGTCATTTAAAGAGCTTGACATGATTCTGTCTGGCGTAAATTGACTGAAATTAATTAATAATAAATAAAATGTCAGACTTATACCTAATTAATAATAGTGTGTAAATAGGTAACATATTTTCACATCTTGTGTGCTATATTACAGTGCTAGCATAACAATCTTATTAAAACATGTTTATATTGTATACAAAATTACAATCGTATCCCGTCTTTTTTGTTACATTCAATACAATTCTCGAAGTCGGACTTGATCCAATTCACCCATCCGTATCTCATACTCGCCTCCTTTCTGAAGAGCTCAGGGGGGAAATTTACGGGTTTTGCTCTATATTTACATCATTTGCGAGTGCTTTATTAAACTACTAAATTCCAATCGTTAAATCAAATTTGTATGCATATTTATAATGTAAAGATGCTGTCGCTGTATAAATTGCTATTTTATGTCATTAAACGATTTATCTCGCGGAAAAGGGCATTTTTCCCGTTATAGCCAATGCATGATTGATGACAGATCCGCAAGAATTGGGACCTCAAATTAAACTGTGCTAATTAATATATCGTTCTAAAGACATGACTTTAGTCGGGTCGTTTTATGCAAATGATCTTCACGTCAGTCTATAAATATTCATAACTTCCGCGCATGCGTCGTACCAAAACGGAAGAGGACACACAACAACAGATGGCGACCAGGAAACCGACAAAAATGACGTGGTCCGCTTCAAAAATGGCGGCCATTTTTGTGTTACAGGTCGACATTGTGATAGTCCTATATATATTATTCTACATCTGTGGAATATTTGGTGAATTTATCACATTTTGCACAATTGTTCAGGTGTAACAACCCTTCCTGTCTTGTGGCTTTTGAAGGGGTGCGCCGAAAAATAAGTGGCGGAACATCGGAATACAACAACAACAACATTGTCACCTGATCGGCCCTCATGAATATTCATGAGTAGCGAGTTGAGTTGGGAGACAAACACTACCGCGATTTTCTTGGATAAAAGACACTTTTTCATACTTTCAAATGCACCGATAAGGTCAGTATGCTCTGTTAAGACACTATTCTACAGGTGTGTACCAAAATAATGATAATTTGTGTCATACGACCTTACCAATAAGATACGGCGACAGCAACTTTAAATAGTCATTTAAAAATGTTCTTATGACGATTTAGTATTTTCGTGGTTCTAAATGTGAAATATTCTGGCACGAAAATGATGTGTTGTAGAGCAAAATGTACCGATGGACCCCCAAACATATCAGGTCACGTGACTAGTGATACGTCACGCCGACTTCGAGAATGCAAGTGTCAGTGATATAATATAGTAAACAAACCATTTATGACACAACAAACACATATGTATGTCATTATATAGTGATTTAAAGGGGTTTCCGGTATTTCGGTGGTTTTCGGTAAATAAGAGGTTTCCGGTAATTCCAGTGATCCCCTGCACGGGGCGTTAAATGTCAGAATAGAAAAAAACTTTCTGAAACGAACTAGTTAGTCTAGCCCCGATATAGATAACAAAAAAAAGCAAAATCCTTAAACTTTGTGCAAAGTGTAGACCACGCGACACGAGAAAATGGCACTAATTGATTTCCCCCGGATCCTGAACATGCGAATCCGCTGCGATGTCTCTCAGAAAGTTTGGACTGGGTACGATATGACACCTTACATATAACCTGTACATCAACTTTTGGCAATTCCTTACCCAAAACCAATCGATGTACTATTTCATTATATGAAAATGACATTCAGATCAAATTTCAAGTCTAAATATGCATAAAAAGTAATATATTTTACCCCACCTATATATTTTTTTTGGACTGGGTACGAGATGACTTAATTTTTCGTACGTATGGGTACGAGATGACCAAACCGGGTACGACATGGACTGGGTACGACATGGACTGGGTACGAGATGACCCGGAACCCGTTGATATGCCAGGCGCGAAAACACATGACAGCTGTGACTGCAAAGGTAAAACACAACTCACGCTAGATTCACAGCGAAATATCACTGATGATACTATCAGGCAGAAACGCCGAACAGATGTAATTAAATGTGTTACATTTATAATGTTTTTACTTACACGTGTGGGCGACTAAATCGGGAGAATATAAAACTGAAACTGAACAACTTTAATGGCGCGCAAACGGCCGGAAGTCACGTGGTGAACACCGGGGAAAGAAAATAGGAAACTTAATTATTATAAAATGTACTGATTTTTTGGTTAATCACACATGTTTATTTTGGTAGTTAGAAATAATAAGACATCACATCACAGCAAACAAAAATAACCGTCGTTATCAAAATTAAAGTGATAAAATTGATAAATATCCACAGCGCCACCTACAAAACACGTGCGCGGAAAGAAGGGAGGTAACTCTACTTAGTCTGCGAAACAATCTCGCGGGCATCCGAAAAGGGTCGAAATTTCCCGGCATTGGTGCGATGAGTCGATACACTTGAAATACACTTGTCGGGCTGTTTTTCAGATTAGTTTTTGTCCCCTTAATTTTGCTATATACTATTCTGAAAGATTCCAGAAAATAAAGTGAAAACATATAGCTCGATCAACACTGTTAAAACAGCTGAGTTGTACGACGTTGTTTTGACGTCAGATCCCGACGTAAATACAACGTTTGGTGCGGTGGATTGATACGTACTTGTCGGAATGCTTCAAATTAGTTTTAATAACCCTTGCTACATATACTATTCTGAAAGATTCCAGTAAATAAAATGAAAAAATATCTCGACACTGTGGAAACAGGTCAGTTGTACGACGTTGTTTTGACATCAAATCCCGACGTAAATACAACGGTGTAGTATTGACGCCGCATATACGTTGTATTTTGGTTGGCGACGTCGCGACGTGAATCCAACCAATATCCAACGTCAATCTGACGCCGTGTGCCCACTGGGTGGTATTCTCTATATATTAGGATCTGTGACCTTATTTTACTTGGGTTTCTTGGTAATTTGCCTGATTTACAGTGAAACCTCTCTAAACCGGACACCCGGGGACCTCCCTCAAGCTGCCATTAACATGACCTTGGCATTTTTGATCTCAACATTGTTCCGGAAAATAAAATTGTGCGTCAAAACGTTTATACAAGTTTCTTCATCATGATATAACTTTAATATTACTTGACGGATTGCTTCAATATTTGGACACTTGATGTATGTGACCTTTTTATTTTCACATGTTTGCGGAGACATATAGCCATTTTTGCTTGACCTTTTTGACCTTCACATTGTTGTGGAAAGCAATTTTTTAGGTCAAACAGTTACTTCAACCTTGACGTTGTTCGTGTTTTAAACATGCACATCTCTGGTGGTTGTTGTAATGCTTACTTCAGCACATGCCCATGAACTTGTTACAGTCAAATGCCTCGGCAGGCGCGATACCTCTTCCGTGGCGGAATTCTTGTTTTACGTCGTAAAGTTTTTACAAGTTTCTTCATCACTATATAACTTTAATATTACTTGATGGATTGCTTCAATACTTTGCTACTTAATACATGTAACCATTTGGAACACTTGCATGTAAGCTGCCATTCACATGACATTGGCCGTTATTATCTCCACATTGTCGCGGAAACACTTAGCCATTTTATATGTCGAAAGGTTTGTACAGGTTTCTTCATCACGAGTGACTTAATATTACTTTATGGATTGCTTCAATATTTGGACACTTGATATATGTGATCATTTGGAACACACTCATTATCCAATTAATATGACCATGACATGGTTATGGAAACACTTAGCCCTATTTACGTCAAAAAGTTAGTACACGTCTCTTCATCATGATATCATATACCTTTAATATTACTCGACAGATTGTTTCAATATGTGGACACCTGTGAGCATATAGAACACACTCGTACTGCCATTAATATAACCTTGACCTTTTTCGTGTTTAACGTATGCACTACTCTGATGGTTTTTGTGATGCTTACTTTAGCACATGCCCATGATTATGTTACGGTCAAATGCCTCGGCAGGCGCGACACTGCTACCGTGGCGGGGCACTTGTTTTGTTCAAAACAGCAAATGATGCATCCGTGTCCGATGAACACATTTTGTAGGTTAAATATTTTGAACATGTTTGTCACGTGACGTAGTTTCAATTCCAACCGCTAATTGTTAAGCCACCACCAGATCACAGCAGATTGAATGAATTTATATTTTAATTAGTGCAGATCCAGAGCAGGATGCTGCATATTATTGGCAAAATAGGTCCCACAATGGTCAAAGGGGAACTACATGTAGCAGAGAATATCCAACTATTTGGTACATGATTATGTTGTATGTGGCTGTAACCAGATACTAGTAACTGAGGCTTATATGGTTTTGCGACCAGTGTATATCCAGATCAGCCTGTGCATCCACACAGTCTGATCAGGATCTGCACCGACCAACGGTCAAAGGGGGACTACATGAGGCAGAGAATATCCAACTATTTGGTACATGATTAGGTTGTATGTGGCTGTAACCAGATACATTGTACTAGTAACTGAGGCTTATAGGGTTTTGCGACCAGTGTAGATCCAGATCAGCCTGTGCATCCGCACAGTCTGATCAGGATCTGCACCGATCGTCATTGTATCAATGAAACACCCGTCACGATTAAGCATCGCTATCGGGCTAGAGGAGTGTTGTTTGATCATGAACTACACTGGTCGTGAATCCCATAAGCTCTATTTCTCCGGTCGCAATAACATATACAGTGCAACCTCTCTCACCCGGACACCCTGGGAGGTCCCCATGGTGTCCGGATTAGAGAGGTTTCGTAAATCAGGCATTTGATCATTATGTGCCATAGTTGTGTGCATGCGATGACGAACATACATTATTACCGGAGATAAATGACCAGGAAACTCATCAACAAGATATCAGGTGTTTCATGGTGTCTGGTTTATAAAGGTTCCACTGTATTTGAAAACTCGTTGATGGTGGTCCATCTCTATGATATGTGACGCTAGAGGACATGCGTGTCATTTCATAAGAATTATGCACGTCAGTTATGACCCTATTAGAACCGGGCGGTTTATGAGAAATTATGGGAACTGTACGGACGTGATGAGAATTAACGATTCCCGGATGTTAGTTATGCCCTAGACCCAGACATACTTCTGTGCACACATTAAGGCCATGTGAAGTTCTTTCTCTGTTATGCGTCCGCGTGCGGGTAGGTTTTAAAAGCGGTTATATAAAGAAAAAAACACATTGTGTATGCCCTGTTACGCTACTTGAAGTGATATGAAACCTGATTGAAGGACTTGTGAAAGGCGTGAATGTGTCCGCACGGACGAATACGCCCGCGGACCTATTCGCGTGCCTTTAAGGCGCGAATATGTCCGCCGGAAACGAATAGACCCTCATTGATTTTGGGGGTTCGTTCATGAATGTCAACTTTATTAGTTCAATACATGTATTTTCTTCTTTTTTCTAAAGTTTCTTGCTGACATTTAAATGTTATATGATACAAATTTCCTCAACCCTACAAAGGGTTGAGGAAGTTTTTAACATAAATTTACCTTCGTTTTGTTTTCGTCAATGCCTTGTTTGTTTTTACCGGATACGTAGGTTTTGGTCAACTGGGTGAACGCTTAACATAGAAATGCTATGGTATGGCCTAATATCACCCGCCACGAGAATTTGGGAACTTGTTAATGTTTATCCGGTATAATCCCTGATCAGCTCGCTGGTGTTGCACACCCGCCCAAACGTAAACTGTGTGAGATACTACCACCACCAATGACCTTTGTGATCTTCGAAATTGTTCTGAAACATTTTCTTACGTCGAAGAGTTTCTCCATCATGTAATATCTTCAATAGTACTTGAAAGATCGCTTTAATATTTGGACAGTTCATTCACATGAACATATGTGACATATAACATGACCTTTCTGATCTTCAAAATGGTGCTGAAATACTTAGCCATTTTCTTATGTCAAAATTGTGTAACACTTTCTCAAATGACTTTGAAAATGGGTACTTTTTATACACAATCTCTAGTTAGGGTTCAGTCTATCATGGGGGCGTATCCATGTTTTACAAACATAACGTCTAGTTCGTGTTTTATCATGCACTTCTCTGACAGTTTTTGTCTCGCCCGCGAAAGCGGAAAGCGGAAAGCGAGACTAAGGTTTTGCTTTTCGGGAGTCGTCGTCGTCGTCGGCGGCGTCGTCATCATTCAATGTTAAGTTTTCGTGTTACGGTCATTACTTCAACACCTTATCAGCTACAGTCATCAAACTTTATACATACCTTTACTATGATGTGTAGATGAATATAGGACTATTCTCGGGGCCCAGGGCCAAGGTCAAGGCGGAACAAGGCGAGACATTTGATTCCGCGGAATTCTTGTTGTGATTCTTACTTTAGCACATGCCCATGATCATGTTACGGACAAATGCATCGGCAGGCGCGACACCGCTCCCGTGGTGGAATTATTCGTACCTTAATACCAAACAATAATGAAGGTTGTGAGTTAAACACCTACCCTATGGCATGACAATACCTCCCCTTCAGTTTCTCCCCTCCCCCTTGCCTCGCTCATCAACCCTCCTCTCCTCTCACCCTCAATTTCTCGTACCTACCTCTCGTCTCATACCTTCCCTACAACCATTTCCGCTCCTCCCTTCGTCTCGCCATTACCTCTCATCCCTCCTCTCTCCCCTTCATCTACACCCCCCCCCCTAACTCTCATCCTCCCTCTCCGTTCCTTTCTAACCTCCCTCCATCCCCTTTCTCTCCTCATACCCTTCATCGCATTCTTCTCCTCCCTCCGTCCTCTTCGTCCGCCTTCCCTCTCTCCTCCTCTCATCTCCTCTCTCCTCCCCTTTCCTACATCTCCTCTCATTCCCTCCGCTCTACCCTTCCTCATCCCTCCCCTTCCTTTCCTCCTACCTCTCCTCCCTCCCCCGCCTGTCTCATTCCCTCCGATCTACCCTTCCACCTCCCTTCCCCTTCCTCTCCTCCCTCCACTTCCTCCTCCTCACATCCCCTCTTCCCCCATCTAATCAACCCTCCCCTTTCTCTCATCCCTCCATTTCCTTCCTCTATCTCTCCTCTCCTTCTTCCCTCTCTGCCCTCCCTCTCCTCCCTCCCCTGCTCTCCTCCTTTTTTCCTGTCCTTCACCTCTCCTTTGCTACCTCCTCTTCTCCCTCCCCTACCTATCCTCCTCCATCCTCTTCCTCGCCTCTCCTCCTTCCATCTCCCATTCATATCCTCCATCCTTCCTCTCCTTCCTCACCTCAATCTCCTTTTCTACATCCTCTCCACCGTCCCCCCCCCCCCCCTTCTCTTCTCCCTCCCCTTCATCTCCTCCACCCTTCCATACCTCCCGTCCTCTCCTCACACCCCCTCCCCTCTTCCCCATTCTCCTCAACCCTCCCTTTCTCTCCTCCCTCCCTTTCCATCCTCCCTCCTTCCTCACTGCCCTTCCTCTACTCCCTCCCTACCCTCCGATTCCCCTCCCTCATCTCCTTCCTCTCTGCTTTCTTTCCTTTCCTCCTTATCCCTCCCCTTTCTCCTCTCCTCCCCTCTCCTCTCTCTCTCCCCTTCATCTCCTTAATACATCACCCTGCGTCACCTCATCTCCTCTCCTACCACCTCTCATCCCTTATCCCTGTCATTCATCTCCTCCCTCTCCTGTCTCTCCTTTCCTCGTCGCTCTACCCCTCACCAACTATCCTTCCTTCTCTCCCCTCCTCTCCCATACCCCTCCTCCATCACATCCTCTCCTCCTTCCAATACCTTCTACCTCCCATTCCTCTTCTACATCCCCTTCATCTCATCCTCCCTCCTCTTCAACTTCTCCATCTCATCCTGCCTCCCCTTCTCCTCATTTCTTTCCCCTTCCTCTCCTCCCCACCTCTCATTCCTTCTCCCATCCTCCTCCATCACCTCTGTCCCCCCCCCTTCTCTCCCCCTCCATTCCTCTCCTCCATTTCCTATCCTCCTCCCCGCCTTCCTCCCTCCTGTCCCCTTCCTCCCTCCTCTCCCCTTCCTCTCACGAGAATTTGGGAACTTGTTGATGTTTTCACCAGTATAGTCCCTGGTCAGCTCACTGGTGTTACACCCCGCGTCAGCGTAAACTGTTTTACGTCGAAATGGATGCCGTGTTCTTGATGAATTTCCTCCCATTCAGCGCTATGCAGAAAATACTGCATGAACACATTTTCATATAGTACTAGTAACCTAAAATGCGTGTATACGTAATATAATACGTAGTAGAGCGGAGTGGAATCTCTCAGAAAACCGGTGCATTTTCTTTTCGAAAAAACTAACGTGCATAATTATTATGAAACATTTTACGCCGGAGCGAAATGCAGCACCAGCGATACGAGTATTGTTGTTGCAGGCACATTGAACTGTTTGATTTTGAGTTCTCACGTCAAGTGGTAACCCAAATTGTCTGTGTAATGCTGGCTACGCTACAGGCGGAACATTCGCGTTACCCATAATTAAAACATTTACTCGTACAGTATATTCCACTACCATGTTATACTGTGGGAGACGGTGATTAACTGTACATTAACTAACCTTGATATTTAACGGACGTAAAATCCCAACCAATCAATCTCTTCACTTCCAATATTTGGAATGGGCTGTGGTCTAGGATACATTAGACTTCAATACCAGACATTGACAGTCCAATTCCATCAACTGAGATGCCGAATATTGTGAATTCACCACCTACCCTAGGGCATGACAATACTTCCCACTGGTCTGTAGGATGGGACTTTAAACTGTGGTCCCGTCCCTATATGACATCCTCCCACCCCTTGCTCCCATCCCCTCCTTCCCTACTTTCCTCCATTCTACCTCCTCTCCCTCTCATTCCTCTCTCTCACATCCCTCACTGCCTTCCCCTCATTCCAAGTCCACTCAGTCATATATTCCCCCATCGTATCATACCTCCACTCCTCCCACCTCCCCCTTCCTCTCTTCCCTCCCTCCCCAACCTCTCCTTCCACTTCCCCTCCTACCTCTCTCCCAGTCCTCTTCACTCCCACCCAGTCCTCTCCTCCCTCTCTCCCTCATCGTCTTCTTCCACTCTCTCTCTCCTCCTCTTCTACGTGCATCCCTGCTCTCTTCCCTCTCTTCACCCTTCCTCTTCTCCTCCCTCTCCTTCTTATCCTCCTCCCGCCCTTTCTCTACTCCCTCCCATTCCATCCTCCCGTCCTCGCTCCATTCTCTCTCCCCTTCATCTCCTTTCCGCCCTCCTCTCCTCTCTCCCATTTCCTCCCTCCTCTCCCATTTATCTCCTCCCTTCTTTCAACTTCCTCTCCTCCCTTCTCCCTCGCCTCTATCCCTTCCCTTCTGCCCTCCCCTTCCATTCCACTATCCCCTTCATCTCCTCAATTCCCTACCTCTTATCTCCTTCCTCAATCCCATTTCTCTCCTCTCACCACTACCTCTCTTCCCTCCCTTTCCTCCCCCTTATCCGTCTTCTTCCTCTCCCCCATCCCTCCCTCTCTCTCCTCCACCCCTCCCTCCCCTACATGTCCTCTTCATCCTTCCTCTCGTCCCTTCTCCTCCCACACCTCTCATCCCTTCTCCCTCCCATACCTCTCATCTTCTTTCTCCCCTACCTCTCCGCCCTCCGTCTCCTCCCATCCATTATCCCTCCAGTTTTCCACTCAGCTCCCTCCCTGCCTCTCCTCCTTCCTCTGTTTCTCCTTCCCCTCCTCCATTCATCTCCTCCATCTCCATCTCTGTCCTCATTCCCTTCTCTCTCTCATCTTTCCCCTTCCTCCTCCCCTCTCCTCATTCCATATCTACTCCCCCCCCCCCCTCCTTCCTATCTCCCCCCTCCTTCCTCTCTCTATATCTCTCTCTCTCTCTCTCCATTCCTCTCTCACCCATTTATCCCCTCCATTCATCTCATCCCCTACCTCCCCTCATATACTTCCCTTCTCTCTACCCTTACTCTCCTCGCTTCTTCTCCCTCCCCTTCTGTCCCTCCCTCCTCCTCCCTCCCCTCCTCTCCTACTTTACCCCCTCCTCCTCTCTCCCCCGTCCCCTCCTCACTCCCATCATCTCCTCCGACCTCTCCTTCCTCCCTCCCCTTCCTCTCATATCCCTCCGCTACGCCTCCTCCCTTCTCCCTGCTTCCTCCCTCCTCATCTCCTCCCCCTCTCCTTCCTCTCAACTCCCTCCTCTACCTCTCCTCCCTCCTCTCTCGGCCCTTCCTCTCTTCCCTCCCCATCCCTCTTTCCTCCCTCCTCTCTCCCCCGCCTCTCCTTACTCCCCTCCATCCAGAAGGAGGGAGGGGGAGGTGGGTGAGACGAATGAATGAGGGATACAAATGGAGGAGGGAGGAGAGTAATGGATGAGGTGAGCAATAGAGAATGGATGAGAGAAATAGAGGGGGAGGGAGGAGATGGGGAGGAAGGAGGGGAGAGAAGAATGGATGGAGGAGGAAGTGCCCTTCTTCTACTCCCTCCCTACCCTCCGCTTCCCCTCCCGTCATCTACTTCCTCCCTCTCTGCTTTATTTCCTTTCCTTATCCCTCCCCTTTCTCTCCTCCTTTCTCCTCTCTCTCTCCCCTTCATCTCCTTAATCCATCACCCTGCGTCACCTCATCTCCTCTCCTACCACCTCTCATCCCTTATCCCTCTCCTTCATCTCCTCCCTCCCCTACCTCTCCTTTCCTCATCGCTCTACCCCTCACCAACTATCCTTCCTTCTCCCCTCCTCTCCTATACCCCTCCTCCATCACATCCTCTCCTCCCTCCCATACCTTCTACCTCCCATTCCTCTTCTACATCCCCTTCATCTCGTCCTCCCTCCTCTTCAACTTCTCCATCTCCTCCTGCCTCCCCTTCTCCTCCTTTCTTTCGCCTTCCTCTCCTCCACACCTCTCCTTCCTTCTCCCATCCTCCTCCATCACCTCTGTCACCCCCCCCCCCTTCTCTCCCCTCCATTTCCTCTCCCCCTCCCCCGCCTTCCTCCCTCCTCTCCCCTTCCTCCCTCCTCTCCCCTTCAATTCACGAGAATTTGGGAACTTGTTGATGTTTTCACCAGTATAGTCCCTGGTCAGCTCACTGGTGTTACACCCCGCGTTAGCGTAAACTGTTTTACGTCGAAATAGACGCCGTATTCTTGATGAATTTCCTCCCATTCATCGCCATGCAGATAATACTGCATGAACACATTTTCATATAGTACTAGTAACCTAAAATGCGTGTATACGTAATATATATAATACGTAGTAGAGCGGAGTGGAATCTCTCAGGAAACCGGTGCATTTTCTTTTCGAAAAAACTAACGTGCATAATTATTATGAAACATTTTACGCCGGAGCGAAATGCAGCACCAGCGATACGAGTGTTGTTGTTGCAGGCAGATTGAACTGTTTGACTTTGAGTTCTCACGTCAAGTGGCAACCCAAATTGTCTGTGTAATGCTGGCTACGCTACAGGCGGAACATTTGCATTACCCATAATTAAAACATTTACTCGTACAGTATATTCCACTACCATATTAGGGCATGACAATACTTCCCACTGGTCTGTAGGATGGGACTTTAAACTGCGGTCCCGTCCCTATATGACATCCTCCCACCCCTTGCTCCCATCCCCTCCTTCCCTCCTTTCCTCCATTCTACCTGCTGTCCCTCCCATTCCTCTCTCTCACATCCCTCACTGCCATCCCCTCATTCCAAGTCCACTCAGTCATCTATTCCCTCATCGTATCATACCTCTACTCCTCCCACTTCCCCCTTCCTCTCTTCCCTCCCTCCCGACCTCCTATTCCACTTCCCCTCCTACCTCTCTCACCGTCCTCTTCACTCCCACCCAGTCCTCTCCTCCCTCCCCTCCCTCACCGTCTTCTTCACCCTCTCTCCCTCCTCTTTCTACCTGCATCCCTGCTCTCTTTTCCCTCTCTTCCTCATTCCTTTCTCTTTCCCTGTCCTTCTTATCCTCCTCCCGCCCCTTGCTCTACACAACCCTCCCATTCCATCCTCCCCGTCTCCGCTCCCTTCTCTCTCCCCTTCATCTCCTTTCCGCCCTCCTCTCCCATTTCCTCCCTCCTCTCCCATTTATCTCCTCCCTTCTTTCAACTTCCTATCCTCCCTTCTCCCTCGCCTCTATCCTTCCCTTCCGCCCTCCCCTTCCATTCCACTATCCTTCCTCTCCTCAATCCCCTACCTCTATCTCCTTCCTCAATCCCCTTTCTCTCCTCTCACCCATACCTCTCTTCCCCTCCCTTTCCTCCCCCTTCTCAGTCTTCTTTTTTTTTTTTTCCCTTTCTCCCCATCCCTCCCTCTCTTTCCTCCACCCCCTCCCTCCCCTACATGTCCCTCATCATCCTCTCCTCCCTTATCCTCCCATACCTTCATCTTCTCTCACCCCCCTTCTCCTCCAGTACCTCTCATCTTCTTTCTCCCCTACCTCTCCGTCCTCCTCTCCTCCCATCCATTATCCATTCAATTCCACTCAGCTCCCTCCCCTGCCATCTCCTCCCTCCTCTCTTTCTCTTCCGCTCCTCCATTCCTCTCCTTATCTCTATCTCTTTCCTCATTCCCCTCTCCTCACTCCATATCTCTCCCCCCCCCCCCTCCTTCCTCTCTCTCTCTATCCATTCCTCTTCCACTACTCACATTTCCCATTTTCCCTCCCCATTCCACCCTCATCCCTTCCTCCCCTCATATTCCTCCCTTCTCTCTACCCTTACTCTCCTCGCTTCTCCCTCCCCTTCTGTCCCTCCCTCCTCCTCCCTCCCCTCCTCTCCTACTCTACCCGACTCTCCTCTCTCCCCCGTCCCCTCCTCACTCCCATCATCTCCTCCGACCACTCGACCTCCTCCCATTCCTCTCATCCCTCTGCTACGCCCTCCCCTCCCTTCCCCATGCTTCCTCCCTCCTCATCTCTCCCCCTCTCCCTCCTCTACCTCTCCTCCCCTCCTCTCGGCCATCCTCTCTTCCCTCCCCATCCTCTTTACTCCCTCCTCTCTCCCCCCGCCTCTCCTTACTCCCCTCCATCCAGCGGGGGGGAGGGGGGGAATGGAGTGTGAGAGGAATGAATGAGGGAGAAAAATGGAGGAGGGAGGAGAGTAATGGATGTGGTGAGCAATAGAGAATGGAGAAGAGGTATAGAGGGGAAGGGAGGAGATGGGGAGGAGGAGGGGTGAGGGGGGGAGAGAAGAATGGATGGAGGAGGAAGTGGAGAGAAAGGAAGAAAGTTGAGGGGATGGGAGGAAGTTGGAAGAGGTGGAGAGGAATGGTTTGGCGGGAGTGAGATTGGGGGATGAGCGATGAATGGGAAAGGGAAAGGGAAGGAAGAGAGGTAGGCGAGACAGGGGATAGCGAAAGGGAGATTTGGAGTAAAAAGGAGACGGGTGAAAGGGCGAAGGGTTAAGTGGAGATGGAGGGGATATGATATGGAAAAGGGAGGGAGATAGAGGAAGGGGGAGGTAGATGAAAGAATGCGACTGGGGGAGAGTGAGTGTTGAGTGAGTGAGTGAGTGAATAGGGTTTAACGTGAGTGTTGAAAAATAAAAGGAAGGGGAAGCAGGGAGATGGAGGTGGGGTGGAAAAACGTGTAAGTGGAGAGATAGAGGAGGTGAGAGAATGGCGAGGATTGATTGAGTATTGGTGTTTAACGGGCTATCAACAGCTAAGGTTATTTAAGGCCGGGGCTAACGGGTTGGACTATCCCGTATTTAACCTGTCAATAATGAGGGAAATTCTTAAAATCGAAACTAAATATGTACAGAAAAATATATATATTCAGCCCTGAAATTAGAATATCCTGACCTAGTGCCAGGTCCATTCCACACCAGTCACTTAGCTCAAATCCCAAAAGTAATGACCGAGGAGGTGAGAGAAAGATGAGTGTGTAGATGAGAGATGGGAGGGAGAAGGATAGGGCAAAAAGGGAGGGAGTGAACTAGAGTGGAATGGAGATAAGTGGAAGTGAAAAAAGGGGAGGGAGAGATCTCTTCCCAGTCCCAGTCTCCCCTCTCCCGTGCCCTTTCTCCTTCTTCCGTATCCCCCCTCCTCCCCATTTCTCCTGTCACCCTCCCCATTTAACTATTATTTATATATTCTCGCTTCCCTGCCTCCATTCTCCCCTTTCCCTTTCTCCTTTCCCATTTCTCCCCAGCCCCCTTTCATTTCTCCCCTCTCCCGTGGCCTCTCTTCTCCTTCCCCATTCCCCCTCCATATCTCTCCCCTCTCTTCTCTTCCCACTCCTGCACCCCCCCCCCACACACATTTCTACCTTGTCTTCCACGTCCCCCCCCCCTTTTCCCTTTACCCTCTCCCTTCCCATTTCTCTATTCTCCCCCACTTGTCTCCCCTCTCCTCTCACCTCCCCTTCCTCACCTCCCTATGTCCATCCGCATGTCTCTTCCCTATCTCCCCTCTCCCTCCCATTCCCCTCACTTCTCCTCTCTCTTTCTACTTTCACTCCCCCTCTCATTTTCTCCCCTCAACTCCACCCCCACACCACCTTTCTCTCCCATTTCCTCCCTCTCTCTGTACCATCCCTTCCTTGCACTCGCTCTCTCGGTCCCCACATTGTTTCTATCTCGCCTTTCCACTTCTGACATTTACACCCACCATACTCCATCTACCTATGAACCTCGCCCACTCCATCACTCAACTGAATGTACAATAGGGCAATGACCAAAATGCAGCTGGCTGTCTATACAGTCAATGTTCATATAAATAAAGCGACATACACACATTCACATGTGTTGTAAATGAGCGTCTCGTGTGACTAAAATCAATCAGGTGACACGTAACTGAATAATATTCCTATTATTCAGAAATATGAGTTGCATAAGTCAAAAGCCTATTAGTCTGGGTTGCCAGTTGCGAAAATTGACCCTATGATAAATTAAGCCGGAAACTGATGAAAGGATCCTTAGGACATGTGGCCAGTGTAGCTCCAGACCATCATTTATAATCATACAGTCGATACGCTTGGTATTGCATGGTAATGCTTGGTAATTAGGAACAAGAAAATTGTCAGATTGGCGGAACAGTGACCAGCGTAGACCCAAATCAGACTGCGCATCTGCGCAGTGATCTGGGTCTACGCTGGCTACACACATGTCACAACACCACTTTTCTCAGATTGATAAACATTTGCAATACTTGTGATCCATCCTGGTCCTTTGCACATTCACATATGATAGAATAGGGAACTCACAACAACTGCAACCAGTGTAGCCCCAAAACGTGAGCAGAGCCTATAGCAATCGTCAGGACAAATGTACATTTTTATGGCATTGAATATGTATAAGTTATTGTTCACATATTGGATTTATAAGGAACTAAATGCGAGGGAGCTCAAGCAACCGCAGCATTTAGTTCCTTAAAAATTCAATGTGTGAACAATAGCATACGTATAGTTCAGCCAAGTGTACAATATAATGTTCCACGATTATTGATTTTTCATTTACTGTCGAACAGTTAATAATTAAATCTGGTAATATATAACTTATTGGGGGTAAACATTGCAATATGTGAAATAAGTCAAGCACAATGCTGCCCAGCGATTGGCTGAGAAAGTAGGGCAAACTATAACGGATTTAATAAATCTCTTAAGTGTATGAGAGAACACATGATGGTGATTAGGATCGACACTTGCTTCAAATGTATTTTCTCTCAGCCAACAACCCATCTGTGGTTAGTCTAGCTCCTGATCAGTTAGCTTACTCCTGTGCAGTCTGATCAGGATCTGCACCGTCTGCCATGCAGGCTGGAGGTTTCTGCTAGCAAATCTGGGGGCCGTTTCACTAAACTTTGTTCGACTAAAATGTTTGTAAGTGTAAACATGGTAAATTTAGAATTGTCTGGAAATTTCAATTGATGGATTTACATTTATCGAGCATATGCTGCATATGCTCAATAAATGTAAGTCCAGTAATTGTTTAAAAGAAAACATTGTTAATTGAAATTTACAGACTATCATAATGTTGCACTTATGAACATTTTAGTTGTATACAGCTTAGTGAAACGACCCCCAGCGGTTAGACTGGCCACAACTCTCATTTCTCGAATTGCCATCACATGTACAGACATTGTGGTGGCATTTCACACATTCAGCATGGACATGATATTCTACATGGAGCTCAGAAACGGAATATCACAAAATGTGGCTTTGACTTAGAGAAATGGGGCTGATGACATTTGTGACCAGATACTGATCAAATAGCATACTCATGTAGCCTGATGGTGATCTTAGTTACTTGCAAGAAGCACGACAGGTGAAAATTGCGACCAGTGCAGATCCTGATCAGACTGTGCGGATGCACAGACTGATCTGGATCTACACTGGTCACAAAACCCATAAGCCCAATTTCTCCAGTCACAGTCACATGTACTACCATCTATCATATAGGAAACACAAACATCAAGGTCATATTAAATGAGTAAATATTTTAATAAAAAAGCTAATGTGAACATCGTATATAATATATTAATAACAATCCTGTAATATTTTAGTCGATAAATCAATATTTCAACAACAAATATAGGGTCTCAAATTCACAAATTTCCAACAGTCATTCACAAAGTAAATGAAGAGATATTTTCAGACATTTTGTAGACGTATTTAAAATTAATATTTTCGGTCGGTAATTGATTTAATTGATAATTTAGCAATGTTAGTATGTCGTAGTAAAATAAAGTAAACCAGAGATACCGTAATTGCAATAATGGGTAAACGGCAATTTCTACAAAACGCATACACCATTGACTGCATTAATCTTGCCAAGATGTTAACATTTCTGAACAATTGGCAATATCAACTCACAAGTCAAACAGTTTGATTGGCTGTGCCTGAGCTGTAGCACAGCTCAGGCTCAGCCAATCAAGCTGTTGGCCTACAAGCACAATATTCAAGGATTCTGTATTACATTAACAAATATTGGCAATAATAGCGCGGATGGTGGTGTAGTATAGTATAGTATTCATGTGTTATGTTGCATATATTACAAAGCTAAAATTCAAATCAGCAATGAGCCTTTATACAGTACATGTATAGTACAGTACAGACCATAATCACAATGTTTGCAAATAGTTTAGATACAGGTGAACAATATTTTCGACTACGGTGTACTGGATTACGATGTACATGCACCATTAGATAGAATATTAATGCTGAAAAGAGTTTCAAAATGTATCATGTTTATGTCTGTATTCTCTGTATTTATCATTACCACTCATTTAAACGGTCTGAGATGTTCAAATAGTGGTCACAACATATACTGTTTTGAAGTATTAAGAACAAAATATTAACCCTTAGACCGACACACACAACAATTGTCGTCTGCTGTTGCTTTTATATCTTGCCTTATTTCTAAATAAAAACATGTTTTGACAGCACTTCAGAATCATTTCCATCCAATGGAAATGATTCTGAAGTGCTGTCAAACCATGTTGTAAATTATTTTAAAGCACAGCATGTTTTTAATGATAAAAATGGAAAATAGAAAATAAACAGCACACGACAACAAATTAAAGATACCGGTCTAAGGGTTAATGTATTCCATTAAACCATGATAAAGCGCTAAAATGCATACATAGAGTTGAGACTAATTAATGAGTATTGTATAGGGAGAGCAGATTAAGCACATGTTCTCCACAACATTAAATTATATTATGAAATCTTGAAATCTCATACTCCAATGCTAACCCTTTCTACGCTGTTGACGGAAATTGCCGTCTGCTGTTTTTCATTTTTGCTTTAATTCTCGAGAAATATTGAAAATGAAACATTTCCAGCAGACGACAACATTTAATTCAGCGTAGGAAGGGTTAAATTATAAAATCTCCTACAAGAACATGTGTGACGAGCCATGTAACTTTGTACCTAAAAAGATGCGTGATATCGTGAAATATGTACAAAACATATATTTTCCGTCTTGACGTCGGAAGTATTACAGTGGGGTCAGCGTGTAAATGCACACACGAACGAACACGATAGGTTGGTTCCAACCTGTCGTGTTCGTTCGTGTGTGCACTTACACGCTGACCCCACTGTATATAGAGGGTCTTACATGAAGGATAATTAACTATTGGAACCCATTTGACTGAGTATAAAGATACATTTTGTGCTATGAAAAGCAACTCAAATTGAATGAACAGCAAACGTGTTAATGACAACAATAAATAACCATTTAATATTTGATATTTTGTGACAAATTAAAGAATGGGGATATAGACTAAAAAATGCCAATGTGAAAAATCTGTGATAATTTAGTAAATATTTGGAGTCACAAAACGTATCATGCGATTGTCTGCAATTGACATTTTTTCTTTGCAGATCTAGACGCAAGTAATGCATGTTTGTACTAATAACGACTTCAAAGCGAGACAAGCTAGGAGATTTCCCTAGTGTCTGTTCCATTGTATGTACTACACAGGATTCAATATTGCAATCGATTTGTATCCAAATAATGTAGTTTGTATAACATTTGTATATCTGTGTACGTCATCTTGCTTTATACATAATGAGTATTGAATGTTTTACTATAGACAGTTCTCTCGATGTCATAAACTATTGGTGTCTATTCTACAATCCCAATATATTATTTCAAAAAACATATTTAACTCTCGATGTTATAATTTTTTGTTTCAACAAATATATATATACACTGCAGCTCCATTATAACGCGGTCGCGCATCTCTCGTGGATCCCAATTTTTTTTTTAAAAATCGAGAGAAAAAAAAATATAAAAAATCGTCGGACGTTGTAGTCATCGTGTAATTAGTTGATTCGAGATTTCTGTAACTTTATTCAAACAACGAAGTTCAAAGTCCATGAAAGGATTATTATTAGTATGTTAGCAAATGTAATACCTTTAATCAGGTAATCATGTTAATAGGCATATTTATTAATCAATTCAATTACCTTAATCCCAATTGACATGTATTCGCGAAGTAATGGTCGTATCAAAGGAGCATGCCGTCCAATGTAACGCCTGATCAGAAGCTACACTGGTCACAAATCCCATGAGCACCATTTTTCCAGTCACGTAAATGTACCGCTTTTTGTCACCAAGTAATGTCAATGTATCTGTGTTAACACATAATTGTCGCTAATAAAAATGGTTGCGTGTTCGGCCTTTCTTTTTTTTTACACCCAGGTGTAATATTTAGCGTTCTATAAATAGACTGGTGTTTCAGCATTATCTGGGTATGGATCACGTGGTCTATTGTTTACACTGCAGCTCAAGGCAATCTCGCTTAAATCGTAAATTTCATTCATCAATATGACTTGCAGCGTAAACAATAGATCACGTGACCCCACATCCTGAGATTATGCACGTATCAACCGCATGAATAGGCAGGACACGTGACCATAGGCATTATTTATTATCAATTAATCCGTTTAAGCGTCTGTTGATCGCGAGTAGTATACATTGTAATAAGCGTCCGTCTATCGCGAGCACTATACAACGTAATAAGCATGATTTTATAAATAACTTAATATGTTTAATACATTAATACATACAAGTTTGTATGTCATAGGCATTATTAATAATTACTTTAACTTCTGTTCAAATGACATGATTTTATATGGGTCCGTTGCTAATGGAATTCCCGCAATAGTTGGTAACCGAAATGCGAATGATACCAGTAACCCGTGCAGTACCAGTACCCACCCGTCCCGAAATCTTATAACGTGGTCGGATTCGATCGCGGTTTGAAATCTTGGACCCCGACCACCGCGTTATAATGGAGCTGCAGTGTATATATATAAGTCACTAAAGTAACAGAAAAAATGATGAAGTAAAGCATATTTGTCATACCTACAGTAAATTGAACACTATATATAACAAGCATATATACAACAAGCATATACATTATATACGAATAAACAACATATTTGGAAAATTCATCATGGTATTAACCGTTACATGGCTATTTTTTTTTTTGTCATCTGTTTATTTACTATTTTCCATTTTTATTATCATAAACATGCTTTGACAGCACTTTAGAATAATTTACAACATGCTTTGACAGCACTTCAGAATCATTTCCATTGGAAATGATTCTGAAGTGCTGTCCAACCATGTTTTTATTGAGAAATAAGGCAATATATAAAAGCAACAGCAGACGACAATTGTTGTGAGTAGCGGTCTAAGGGTTGAAGGTGACATGTTAATAGCGCCGGTGAATTCTCAAACAATGCTGTTTATTCCTTATAAGTCAAACCCAATGCTATTTCAGAAAACCATATAAGATGAATGTAAATTTTTTATTTCATAGTTTTTCCAGAATTCAACAAAAATGTACATAATAAGCATGTGAATAATCAAGTGCATTCTTTTTATCCGAGCTATTAGCTCGGATTTAGTAACTATATGAAAATTCTCAGTCATCATTTAACTGATGTCCAAATCAGAGATGTAAACATAGCATTATGGTGGACAGCAGAATTTCAATGTATTTTTTCCCAATATATATCACAATATTCTAACAAATAGAAAGCTGTTGAGTAATAACGCTTAAAAACACCAAATTAAACTTTGCTGTTTATATTTATTTGCCACCTGTTTTAAGTTATCCAGCACCAACATATTTAAGAACCATTTACACAGCATATTATTAAACAAACACATACATGTACCATACCCTGGTTGACAATTTCATAACCAAACTTTATTCGATAGCCCACAGTAGAACTCTTTGCATGCTTAATAAGACAGCCCACAGTAGAACTCTTTGCATGCTTAATAAGACAAAGCCAAACATACTTTCACAATCAACATATTGCCATATTATATTGTGAAATTATGGTTGCATTCGAGTATCGACAGGTAATTCAGATCATTCAATTAAAAAAGTTTCTGCGAACATTCTCCAATTTCGAACTTGAAACCACGCAATTTGATTGGCCAAGACTGAGCATAGGTCAGCCTCGACCAATCAAACTGTGTGATTTTGAGCACAAGATTGGAACATGTGCTCTGAAAGTTTTACACACACAGGCGCAGGTTGTTCGATTAAACGTCTGATTCGATGGAGACAGACCTCTTCACATCCTCGTCACAGGATCTCAGATCAAACCTGAAAGTTACAAAAACAATTACAGTGGAACCTCTCTAAACTGGACACCCTGGGAGGTGGAGATGACCAGGGTGTCCGGTTTAGAGAAGTTCCACTGTATTTCTGTTATATACACACTGAAAAACATGTATTAAAATCACCATAGAAAATAAATGCCGTGTGCATTGATATTTCAAGAGATTAACCAATAGCCTTTGTTTGTTGGCTGATTGGTGTTTTACGTTCATTCAACATGTCAAGGAGACTTTGTTGGATGCAGAAAGTATTTCACAAGACGACCATTTACTGTGCCAAATAATTTGCTGACTAACAAGTCGGCTGTGACTTTCCCTTCCTCTCTCTTCCCTGCATCCTCCATCACATCTACCTTCGTTCCTCCTCCCTCTTCCTCCCCTTCATCCTCACCTACCTTCCTCCTCTGTTTTCTCCTTCACCCTCCTCTCCCTCCCAAAATTCCTCCCTCCTCATCAACCGCCTAACCCTTCCCCCTTTCTCCACCTCAACTTCCTCCTCATCGTTTGTCCCTCTCCTCCCCCTTGATCCTCGCTCCCTCCCCATTCCTCATCTACCCACATTCCCCCGTCCTCACGCTCCCCTTCCTCCTCCCTACGCCTCTCTTCCTCATCCCTCACTCCATTCCCTCTCCACCCTCACTCCCCACTCTCTTCCTTACTCCATCTCTCCCCTTCCCATATGTCCTCCCCTGTCCTTTCTCACTGTCTCCCTTTCCTGTATTCCCCCATCTTCCCCTCATTCCCCATTCATTCCTATCACCCCCTTTATTCCATCATCCTCCCTCTTCCCCCCCCTCTCTATCCTTTCTCTCTCCCCCTCTTCCCCCACCTTCTCTCTCTCTCCCCCTTCCATCTCTCTCCTCCTTCTTTCCCTCTCCCCTTCACTATCTTCCCCTTCCTTCCCTCTCCCACCCCGTTCCTTCTCTCTCCCTTCATACCCTCTTCCACCCCCTTCTCTCTCCCTTTCTTCCATGCCCCTTCGTTCGCTATCTCTCTCCTTCTTCTCTCTCTCCTCCATTCCTTCTCTCTCCCCTTCCTTCCTCTCTCTCTCTCTCTCCCGCTTCCTTCCCCTCTCCCCGACTTCCTTCCCTCTCTTCCCCATTCCTTCACTCTCTACCCCTCCTTCCCTCATCCCCATTCATTCCCTCTGCCACCCATCCTTTCCCTTGCCTTCTCTTCCTTCACTCTCCCATCCCCTTCATTCCATCTATCCCACTTCTCCCTCTTCCTTCCCTCTCCCCTTCCTTCCCCTTGAAGAGGAGAGAGAGGGACGGAAGGGGGAGAGCAAGGAGAGATGGAAGGAAGGCGGAGGGAGAGGGTAGGGAAGTGGGAGGGGTGGGAGGGGGAGAGAAATGGGAGACGGGATGAGAGGGATGGAAGAAGGGGGATTGAGGGTTGAAGAGAGGGTTGGAAGGGGGAGAGAGGGAAGGTGGAGGTGGATAAAGGAGAGGAAAAAAAGGGGGGACTTTCCACTCCCTTATCCCCCAATTCCTTCCATCTCTCTTCCTCCTTCCTTCCCATTGTCCTCCCTTCCTTCCATCTCTCCCCCTTCCTCCCCCTTCCTTCTCTCCCCTTTAGTTCCCTATCTCCTCCCGTCCCGTTCCTCCCCCCTCTCTCCACAATTTTCTTCCCTCACTACCCCCTCCAACCCTCTCCCCCTCCTTTCCTCTCCCCCTCCCTTTCCCTCTCTCTCCACCCTCTTCCTTCCATTTCTCCACATTCCCTTCCTTCCCTCTCCCACCCCTTCCTTCCCTCTCTCCTCTATTCCATCTTTCCCCTTCCTTATCTCCCCCTTCCCTCTCTCCCCCTTCCTTCCCGCTATCTCCACCTTCCTTTCCTCTCCTGCTTCCTTCCCTCTCTTTCCCGCACTTCCATCCCTATCTACCCCTCCTTCCCTCTCGAAGACGAGAGAGATGGAGGGAAGGGCGAGAGAGCAGGATGGAAGGGGGAGAGAGAGAGGGAGGGGAGGGGAGGGAAAGGAAAGGGGGACTTCCCACTTCATTCCCTCTGTCCTCACTTCCTTCTCTCTCTCTCTCTCCCTTCCCTCTCTATCCTACTTCCTTCCCTCTCCCCTTCCTTCCCCCCGTCCTTCCCCTTGAAGGGGAGAGAGCGGGATGGAAGGGGGAGAGCGAGAGGGAAGAGAGATGGAGGGAAGGCGGGGGGAAAGAGGTACGGAAGGTGGAGAGAGGAATTAAGTGGGAAGTCCCTCTTTCCCTCCCATCCCTCTCTCTCCCCCCTTCCCTCCTGCTCTCTCGCAGGGAAGTGGGGGAGAGGGAAGGAAGCGGGAGAGAGGAAAGGAAGGAGGAGAGGGAAGGAAGGTGGAGATGAGAAGGGGGAAGAGGGAGAAGAGAAGAGGGAATGAAGAGGGTAGAGGGAAGGAGGGGGCAGATAGGGAACTAAAGGGGGAGAGAGGGAAGGAATGTGGAGAGATGGAATGAAGGGGGAGAGAGAGTAAAGGGAGGGGGAGAGGAAAGGGAGGGGGAGAGAGTTGGAGGGGGTAGAGAGGGAAGGGGGAGAAATAAGGGGAGAGGAAAGAGAAAGGGGAAAGATGGAAGAGAGTGGAAGGAAGAAAGTGGTGGGAGAGGGAATGAAGTGGGAGATGGGGAACTAAAGGGGGGGAGAAGAAGAGAAGGGGGGGGGGGGGGAGAGAGGGAAGGAATGTTGAGAGATGTAATGAAGCGGGAGAGAGAGGAAAGGGAGAGAGGAGATAAGGAACTAAAGGGGAGAGAGGGAAGGAATGTGCAGAGAAGGGAAGGGAGAGAGAGAGGAAAGGGAGGGGGAGAGGGTTGGAGGGGTAGAGGGAAGGAAGAGAGGGAATGGGGAGACGGGAGGGGAGAGGAAAGGAAGGGGGAGAGGGAGATGAAAGGGGTAGAGAGAAAGTGGAAGAGATGGAAGGAAGGGAGGAGAAGGGGAAGGAAGGAGGAAGAGAGGGAAGGAAGGGGGAGAGGACAGGGAAGGAAGTGGGAAGTCCCCCTTCCTTTCCTCTCTCCTTCCTTCTCCCCCTTCCCTACTCCCTTTTCTCTCCCCCTTCCTTCCCTCTCTCCCCCTTTAGTTCCATATCTCCCCCTTCCTTCCCTCTCTCCTCCCTTCCATCTTTCCGCTTCCTTATCTCCCCCTTCCATCTCTCTCTCCCCCTTCCTTTCCTCTCTGCCGCTTCCTTCCCTCTCTCCTACACTTCCATCCCTATCTACGCCTTCCTTCCCTCTCGAAGGGGGATAGAGGGAGGGGAGGGAAAGGGGGAAGATAGGGAATGAAGGGAATGAAGTGGGAGATAGGGAACTAAAGGGGGAGAGGGAAGGAATGAGGGAACTAAAGGGGGAGAGGGAAGGAATGTTGAGAGTTGTGGAGAGACAGGGAAGGAAGGGGAGGGACAGAAGGGGGAGATAGGGAACTAAAGGGAGAGAGGGAATGAATGTGGAGAAGGAAGGGGGAACAGAGAGGGTTGGAGGGGGTAGAGGGAAGGAAGGAGAGGGAAGGGGGAGAAGGAAGGTGAGAAAGGAAAGGAAGGGGGAGAGGGGGATGGAAAGGGAGTATCCTCGGAGTATCCTCCCCTTTCCCTTTCCTCCCTTTCCTCTCCCCCCCTCTTTCCTCTCTCTCCCCCTTCATTCCATCTCTCCACATTCCTTCCCTCTCTCCCCTTTTAGTTCCAGATCTCCCCCTTCCTTCCCTCTCCCACCACCTTCATTCCCTCTATCTTCCCTTCTATCTTTCCCCTTCCTTATCTCCCCTTCCCTCTCTCCTCACTTCCATCCCTCTCTCCCTTTCTTCCCTCTCTATCCACCTGCCTTCCCTCTTCCCCCTTCTTTCCTCTTGAAGGGAAGAGAGAGGGATGGAAGGGGGAGAGCGAGAGGGAGGAGAGATGGAGGGAAAGCGGAGAGAGAGAGGTAGGGAAGGGGGAGGTGGAGAGAGGAATGAAGTGGGAAGTCCCCCTTTCCCTCCTCCCTCCCTCCCTCCCTCCTCTCTCCTCCATCCTTTTCATCTTCCCTTCTCTCCCACCCCTTCATACCCTCTCTCCTCCCTTCCATCTTTCCCCTTCCTTATCTCCCCTTCCCTCTTCCCCTTCCTTCCCTCTATCTCCACCTTCCTTCCTCTCTCCCCCACTTCCATCCCTATCTACCCCTCCTTCCCTCTCGAAGGCAAGAGATGGAGGGAAGGGCGAGAGCATGAGCAAGGGGGAGAGAAAGGGAGGGAGGGAGGGGAGGGAAAGGGGGACTTCCCACTTCATTCCCTCTCTACAAAGATGAAAGGCAGGAGAGAGGGAAGGAAGGGGGTGGGAGAGGTAAGGAAGTTGGATATAGTGAACTAAAGGGGGAAGGGAAGGAATGTGGAGAGATAGAATGAAGGAGGAAGAGAGATGGAAGGAATGGGGGGGGGATAGGGAAGGAAGTGGGAATTCCCCCCTTCCTCCACCTTCCCTCCTCCTCTCTCCCCCTTCCATCCCTTTTTCCTCTTCCATCAATCTCTCCCATTTTCTCCTCTCCACCTTCCGTCCCTCTCCCATGTATCTCCCCTTCCCTACCTCTCTCCCTCCCTCTCGCTCTCCCCCTTCCACCTCTCTCTCTCCCCTTCAAGGGGGGAAGGAAGGGGGAGGGAAGGAAAAGGGAGAAGGAAGTGGGATAGAGAGGGAAGGAAGGCGAGAGAGTGAATGAAGGGGGAGAGAGAGGGAAGGAAGGGAGGAGAGAAGGAAGTGGGAAGTCCCCTTTCTTCTCTCCCTCTCTCCCTTCCTGTTCTCTCGCCATTCCCTCCATCTCTCTCGGGAGAGAGGGATGGGGGAGATGAGGGAAGGAATGCGGGAGAGAGGGAAGGAAGGGGGGAGAGAAGAAAGGGAAGGGGAGATGGTTTGGAGGGGGTAGTAGAGGGAAGGAAGGGAGAGGAGGGAATGAAGAGGGAATGGAGAGAAGGAAGGGGGGAAAGAAGAAAGGGAGGGGGAGGGGGAGTGGTTGGAGGGGGTTAGAGAGGGAAGGAAGAGATGGAAGGGAAGGGAGAAGGAAGGGGAGGGGAGAGGAGGAAGGAAGGGGGAGAGAGAAAGTGGGAGATGGAATGGAAGGGGAGGGAATGGGAAGGAATGGGAAGGGGGAAGGGGGAAGAGAGATGGAATATGAGGTAGGGAAGGAAGTGGGAAGTTCTCCCTTCCCTCTTCTTCATTCCATCCCTTCCCCTGTCTCTGTCTCCTTCCTTCCTCTCTATTCATCTCTCTCCCCCTTCATGCCCTCTCTCCACTTTCTTCCTTCCTTCTTTCATTCCCTTCCCTCTCCCCCTTCCTTCATTCTCTCCTTCCCTCCCGTCCTCTCCCACTTCACTCCCTCTCCACCTTCCCTCCCCATCTCACTCCCCTTCCATCCATCTCTCCCCTTCCCTCCTCTCTCTCTCGCTTCCGTCCCTCTCCCATTTCTCTCCCCCTCCCCCTTCCCTCCATCTCCCTCCCTCTCGCTCTCCTGGAGAGGAGGGAAGGGGAGAGAGGGGAGGGGAGAGAGGGAAGGGGAGAGAGGGATGGAAGGGGAGGGAAGGTGGAGATGAGTGAAGTGGAAGAGAATGGACAGAAAGAGAGAATGCAGGAAGGGGAGAGGGAAGGAAGTGGAGAGAGAGGGCATGAAGGGGAGAGGGGTAGAGGGAAGTAAGGAGAGAGGGTAAAAGGAGAGAGGACAGGAAGAGGCAGAGAGGGCAGGAAAGGAGAGAGGGCAGCAAGAGGGAGAGAGAGGGCGGCAAGAGGGAGAGAGAGGGCAGGAAGGGGGAGAGAGGGCATGAAAGGAAAGAGAGGGCATGAAAGGAAAGAGGGCATGAAAGGAAAGAGGGCATGAAAGGAAAGAGAGGGCATGAAAGGAAAGAGCGGGCAAGAAAGGAGAGGGCAGGAAAGGAGAGAGGGCAGGAAAGGAGAAGGCAGGAAAGGAGGCAGGAAAGGAGACTCCAGGGACCCTATACAGCCGAATCTCCGTGAATGGCCTCCTCTCTACAACAACACCCTCTCTGTAACAGCCACTATTGTAATTCCCGACTGGACAATTGCTTCTATATTTAACCTCCATACAACAGCAAGCTGTCTTCCGGGGTGGGTTGCTGTTGTAGAGAGGTTGCATACGAGTGGTCATAAGTGCTGTTTTTATCATGTTGAGTGCAACAAGTTAATTTTGAAAATTAACTCATTTGAAATGCATGAATTATATAGTAAAATGCATACGGTATTTCTAATGCGGTACTGCTCACGGGGAGTAATGTGCTGCAAAAAGTGCCGTTCTAACGTGCTGGAGTTCTAACATAGCAGTAGCATTTGCCCAAAAGTAACATGTTGGAACTCCAGCACGTTAGTATATATATATTTTTTTTTTTACATGTACTAAAATATAAATATCTAATGCATTGGAGCTGTACTAGTAACACGTTACTTATTTTTAGTAACGCGTTGCTCATTAGAAATGGCACATGCGTTCAAACCTCAAAAGGAATGAATTGAAAGTTATGACATGAATCACCCACCACTCCAGTGCTCCAGTTAAGTTGCGTAATTTGGGGACAAATTTCTTATTTCTCTATCAAAAATGGCATGTTGGGAGTGCTTTAGAATCGTCTCAATGAGACGATTCTAAAGGACTCCCAACTTGCCATTTTTGGTGAAGAAATAAGAAAATTTCACCACAAATTGAACAAATTACGCACCTTAACTGGAGCTCTGCCACTCATAGTAGCACTGTACTCACCAATCAGTGAGCGCCTTGGACGTGTCCAGCTGTGAAAGATTAATAACGATGACCCCCAATTCCGTCTCGCTGGACGAGAACATGGACGTGTCATTCTTGACCATTACTTCCAGACTGCGGGTCGGTAGTTCCTGGGGCGACACGTTGTACTCGAACCTGGAGGTAGAATTTATTATGAGAACATTTATGCATAATTCTACATATTAACACTTCAACACCACAGACCTGTATAGTTGTATTGGCAAAAAGTGGAGATCCAGATGATCCGGCTCCTGACGAGCCGTCTCATCAGGATCTGCACTTTTTTTAAAGCAATTTTCATACTTTTGAGAGCACAAACACCCCCTTTTCATAAATGGACTAGTCTGAAAATCAGTTTGTGACGATTGGATTGGTTGCAAAATTAACATATCAAAATCCATTCCAGTTACTTTGGGAGTTAACCCTTTCACCCCTGACTCCGGGTTGGTGGAAAAAGGGGGCTAAGTCCCATCCACGTCTTCCACTGACACCTTCACTTATTTTTGTGGAATTTATCGGGGTAAAAACTTGGAAAAGTCGCGGGAATACTGGACAAAGGCCTCGTCCAGTATTCCCGCGACTTTTCCAAGTAGTTAGGGGTGAAAGGGTTAACTCCCAGACTCCGGGTTGGTAAATTCATGGAATGACGCAGTGTACTCAGGGGTCAGTGGAAAAAGGGGGCTAAGTCCCATCCACGTCTTCCACCGACACCTTCACTTTATTACAGGAATAGACAACATTTTATGAGACCACAGAAGTTTCATTCTACACCATTACTGCCAGACTCTGGGTTGGTAATTCCTGGGGTGACGCGTTATACTCGAACCTGGAGTCAGAATTTATTATGCAGAGCTCCAGATAAGGTGTGTATTGGATATTTTACACACTTATTTCAGCAGAATACGCATGGATTATCAAAAGTAAGAGTACAAAATACACACAGCAATGTTATGCATTGATTGTCAAATTGAGTAGTGGTAATACGGTAATAATGTTAAAAATTTACTTAATTGAGCTGCAAAAAGAAAACAGTGTTTGCTTTTTGCAGCTCAAATAAGTGAATTTGTAAATTTGTTTTATTTGTTATCAATTGTTCCCTATTTAATAAGGAAGACAATCAATAATAGTACATTTGTAAGTACCATAAAATACGCATTTAATTTGAAATCTGGGGGTATGATACTCTTTAGATACAAAACTTATCTGGAGCTTTGTTACAGTGGGGTCAGCGTGTAAGTGCACACACGAACGAACACGAACACGACAGGTTGGAACCAACCTGTCGTGTTCGTTCGTGTGTGCACTTACACGCTGACCCCACTGTATGTATGAAATAACTTCCAGACACCGGCTTGGATGTTCCTGTGCATTGAACTCGAACCTGTAGGCAGAATGTATTATATGAATAAACTGATTACGAGAACATGTTGTTATTGATCATAATATCCAAAAGTTTTTTTCTGCGTCTTCTCACCTATGCCAAACGTTAGTTTTCAAACGCAACATGCAATTTTTTAAAAAAAGGTGCGAAAATTGTATTTCCTCCAGATCCGACCCTGCCATTTCATCCATTTGAGACGAGCCATGCGATTTTATACCTAAGAAGATGATGGATTTTTCATGAAAAATATTTACAAAGTTTACATTATTTTCTGAAAATGATGTCGAATGTTTACAAAATATTCACAGGAAATGAAGAATTCCGCATTTGCTGTGAAGATTTAGTCAACTTTTGACGTCATTTACAGAAAATATCACAGTTTCTTCTCGATACAAAATCGCACAGCTCAGCTCATCAGCCTGCCACCTAAATGCCAGAAAAATCCCACACAAACCACAAATATAGAACCATTTGATTCAGCATGCGCCAGCATGACAGCTCGGTGTTATAAAACGAATTAAGTTATTTAACCAATTGCATGTGATTTATGCTATTAGGCATGTGTAAATTTTTAACCTTTATATTCCAGTTTTCTGAAAATTGTAAATACCGTATTTATTCTAATAAACGCCCCCGGGCCTATGCAATTTGTGGTGATCAAAACATGGAAAATAGGATCAAAATATGTTCTTTTCACATACAAAAGCCATTTAACCCTTAGACCGCTATCTTATTTTTGTTGTTGTCTGCTGTTTATTTTCTATTTTCCATTTTTATCATCAAAAACATGCTTTGACAGCACTTTAGAATAACTTACAACATGCTCTGACAGCACTTCAGAATCATTTCCATTGGAAATGATTCTGAAGTGCTGTCAAAACCTGTTTTTATTGAGAAATAAGCCAAGATATAAAAGCAACAGCCGACGACAATTGTTCTGAGTAGCGGTCTAAAACATTGTATTAAATGGCTTTTGTATGTGAAAATAACATATTTAGAAAGCAACTATTAGAGAGCGGACTACTAGATTAGAACAAATATGGTAGCTGTTTTATTCCTCGAAGAAACTATATATTTTGACGATTAATTTAAATTGGGTGGCATAACACGTACTTTTGATGAGAGAGAACCTAGTGATCATTGAAATAATATCTACAAATTTCCTGTGGCATTATAAACCCAGTGTAGCATTCAAATCTGTGCGGATTGGTCAGGAGCCAAGCTGTTTTTTAGTTTTGACTGACCAACCATGACTAAAACTGTGGCTGTGACTGGAGAAATGGGGCCTATGACATGAGTTACCAGTCCAATTCCTGGGGGCCGTTTCATTAAACTTTGTACGACTAAAATGTTTGCAAGTGCAAATTTAGGATCGTCTGGAAATTTCAATTGATGGATTTACATTTATTGAGCATAGGCTGCATACAGTCTATGCTCAATAAATGCAAATCCAACAAGAAAATAGCATTAATGTGAAATTTATAGACATCATAAATTTACACTTACGAACATTTTATTCGTATGACGTTTAGTGAAACGGCCCCCTGGAATTACCTCCCTTATCGAATCGCCGTATATTGATTTTGAAAATCAGTCAATAATTATCTACAATAAAACATTGTTAATGTGAAATTTATAGACTATTATAATTTTGCACTTACGAACATTTTAGTTGTACGATGTTTAGTGAACGACCCCCTGATCTGCTAGCACATTCCTACAGTCTCCTACAGACCCCCACATGTACTGGTCGCAAAGACTATAAGCCAAATTCCTCTAGTCAAATAAGAATTAGATTCATTGTGCACAAATACGAGAGCTACAGACGCATTAACGGATATTAACTGAAGCAATAGTGCAAATATACTGCCCTGCGAAAAGGTGCAGCAAACCATTACAGCCAGTTTAACCCAATAAAAGTTGTCCAGTTGGGAGTATAATTAAATAATAATTTGTTTTATTGATACAGCTAAGGTCGTTTAAGGCCGGGACAAAGAGATCCACACCACAAAGTTACTCTTATTAGGGGTATAACCAGATTAAATTCTCAAATACGAGAAAGCCAAAGATGTACTTAAGGGCCAAACCAGGTCTCCAGTCAAGATTTCAGTAAGGAGAACCCCGATCGTTAAATTACCTACCGCATGCTCCCATCAACCACCCACCCAGTTGAGGTAATTGAGCGCACTTCTCAACAATGCGGTGTTTAGATCCTCGACTGGGGCAGCATGTGGGATGGTATGGTGGTCACCAGACCAGACAAGTTTCCTCCGCGTACTCTGGTTTCCTCCCACATTAACCCTTTCACCCCTAAGTAACTGAATGGGCTGCGATATGTTCGTTTTGCAACCAATCCAATCATCGCAAAATGATTTTCAGACTATTCCATTTATAAAAAAATGGGGTATTTGTTTTTCTCAAAAATATGAAAATTACTTTCAAACAGTGCAGATCCTGATGAAACGGCTCATCTGGATCTGCACTGTTTGCATAAACCGATATAGCGGGTTTTCGGGTTCAAAGGGTTAAGCACCACCCTTACGCCCCCATCTGTGCCGACGAAGGCATTTGTATAAGTAGTCTCGCGCTTGTTTGTAATAGTTGTAAATAAATAAAGTTTTCAGCCCATCAACAGCCTGTGCATCAATGTCAAATTGCAAAGTAGCATCTAAACTAGAGCTCCAGTAGCCTATTTCATCAACCTATCAACACTTGATCAATCAGGACCAGTAGCCTATTTCATCAACATTGCAAAGCATACTTTAGTAGCAAAGTATACTTTGAGGGAGAAATTTTCAATTTTATGATAAATTTATTAATTTTTATTATACTGAATTTATTACATTATCACAGCCAATTGGCTGTGATAATGTAATAAATTCAGTATAATAAATTCTGCATACTTTTAATCATGAAATATATGCATTTGTTAGTTCTATATGAAATAATGCATTTCAGGAAAAATAAATGATTACTCCCTCAAAGTATACTTTGCTAGTAAAGTATACTTTGCAATGTTGATGAAATAGGCTACTGATAAGGTGCATATTGGCATATTGTTCGCAATTATTTTAGCTGAATACGCATTGACTATATACAAAGTGGGAGTATGCACAGCAATGTGAAAATACACATTGGTTTTCAAAAAGAGAAGTGAAAATACTGTCATAAAGCTGAAAATTCACTTAGTTGAGCTGAAAGTCTCAAATAAGTCGATGTTTAAATTTGTTATATTTTTTTTATCATTTTTTCCATATTTAGTAGTGAAGAAAATCAAAAATCCATTTGTAAAAGTAAAATACGCAATGATTTTGGGGGTATAGTACGCTTTAGACACAAAGCTTATCTAGAGAGCTGTTAACTATACATCATACTTCTAAAGATCCATTTGCACAGTTCGGCGGTTTATAGAACAGGTTGAAGCAACGGACGGAGGTATACCTAAAAACATCAATAAGTGAAAACAAATAAGCTAAAAAATGTTTTTAGCTTATTTTTTTTCTTCACGTTTTAGGTACATGTATATTTAATGTATTTAAAGACCTTGATCCGTTGCTTCATCTGTGGTTTACAGGGCACAGTTTTACTATTGACTCAATAAATGAAGTGTTACTTAAATTCTGTAATAATTGATAGTAATAATTCAAATTTTTTTATCACTAATTCAGATTGATATCAGTAAATGAAGTGTATTTATTGATATCAAAATATAGAATTGCTGATGTCGAAAAATTGAATTATTGATATCAATAAGCCCCATTTTTCCAGTGACAAACCAGTGAAAAAGTATGCAGAATTATTATACTGAATTTATTACATTATCACAATGGCTGTGATAATGTAATAAATTCAGTATAATAAAAATTTATAAATTTATTTTGAAATTGAAAATTAGACTGGCCACAAATGCAATAAACGCCATTTCTCCAGTCACAGTCACAAATCTAGACCAACACTGGCTACAAATGCAATGCGCCCAATTTATTCAGTCACATGACCTATGTTGGCCACAAATGCCATAAGCCACATTTCTCCAGTCACAGCTATATACATGAAGCTAAAATGGCAACAAATGATTAAACCCAATTTCTACATTCAAAGTCACAGATCAGAACCTAGACTGGCAACAAAAGCGGTAAGTCCGTTCTACAATCACAGACACAGTCTCCCGTCACAGTCACAGATCAGTAGCCAAAATTGCTAAACATACTTATCCAGGGATTCCGCTGGCATTTGCCTCTTTCGCAATTGGCGATAAAAATAAACAATTGGCGATAAAAATAAACAATTGGCGATAAAAAATTACAATTTTCGAAAAAAGAAAAAAAAAAAAAAAAATTTTTTTTGAAAATTGTAATTTTTTATCGCCAATTTTTTGAAGTGGCGATTTGTTTCCCCAGCAGAATCCCTGCTTATCAAGCTAAGTATATTTGAGAAAGCGATCATTTATATTTCCTGAAATGCATTATTTCATATAGGACTATTGACTGCATATATTTGATGATTAAAAGATGCAGAATTATTATACTCAATTTATTACATTATCACAGCCAGTTTAAGTCCCATTTCCCCAGTTACAGACATATATAGGTTTCCAGAATCCGACAAAACAAGAGCAAATTGCCACTTCAACCATAAAAACCGTATTAGCCACCACAAAAGACATACAATGGAACCAAATCCAATAAAAGAATGTCGGATAACGTGTTGATAAGGTCAGGAATGTGACGTATCCACCGCTGCAACACTTAAAGCCTATAAACAGCACAATTAAAACAGCTTAACGCAATAACTGTGGATTTAGCGGACGTTTATTGGTTTAATAGTGGATATCGGAAAATAAAACCACCATTTACCACCCCCAGCTCACTACCTGAAATACGGCTGTGACTGGAGACGTAGGGTTTATGGGTTTTGTGACCAGTGTAGATCTGTGCATCCACACAGTCTGATCAGGATCTGCAGTGCTCGTCATTCCATCAATTAAACATCCGTAACAATACAGAACAAGTTACCCAAAGGAGACTGGGGAACCCATTGAACAGAGCTCCAGTTAAGGTGTGTAATCTGACCAACTTGGGGTGAAATTTTGTTATTTCTTCATCAAAAATGGCAAGTTGGGAGTCCTTTAGAATCGTCTGATTGAGACGATTTTAGGTCCTTTAGAATCGTCTGATTGAGACGATTCTAAAGCACTCCCAACTTGCCATTTTTGATGGAGAAATAAGAAATTTACCTCCAAATTACGCACCTTAACTGGAGCTCTGATTGAAGCAAACATATCACTAGAGAAAGTGAGCAGGAGCTCACGTATACCCCCAACCACCACCTGGATCAACAAATAAAAACTCAAACTTCTAAGTAATTTGACCTTGACCTTGAACATGAAGGCCTCATGGGTGTGGAATGGGATAAAAATATGGATGATGATAAGGAAGTATAGGAAGTTTGAAGTCAATGTGACTTACCGTTGCAGAGATAACGGGAAGCCAAAAACTTTAACGCAAATCTTACAGATACAAATTTCTAAGTAATTTGACCTCGACATTGGACAGGAAGGCCACATGGGTGTGGTATGGAATGAAAATATGGATGATGATAAGGAAGTAGATGAAGTTTGAAGTCAATCCGACTAAACCTTGCAGAGATAATGTGTACCCGAAAACTTTAACACAAATCTTACAGACACAAATTTCCAAGTAATTTGACCTTGACCTTGGACAAGAAGGCCGCATGAATGTGGTATGGAATGAAAATATGGTTGATGATAAGGTCAAGGAAGTATATAAAGTTTGAGGTCAATCTGACTTACCGTACCAGAGATATTGGGTACCCAAAAGTGGACGGACAGAATTACGAAAACTATATACCCCTCGACATACTTTGTAAAATAATAAACAAACATGTGACGCCACTACCAGACAAAATGGCACATACATTCTACCCATACATTCTACCCATACTTGAGGGTGACACAAGTAAAGACCGAAAGGGTTTAACATCCCAGCAACAGCTAAGGTCATATAGACATGTGTCCTCGGTTTCAAGGATCAACCAAAAAACCAGTGTGATGGATATACATTACTAAGAAAGTAATGTTTTATGGCCAAGGTGGGGATTGAACCCACAACCTCTGGTATTCAATTCTGAAATATGATGCTCTACCATTGGAATATGAAGCCATCCCGGGTGGGGTGGGGGGAGGGGGTAAAAACAGCCACATTATGTAAGGAGAATTAATGGTGCTATTGTATTCAAGCAAAACTCGAGAAAGGGACGACAGGTTCCAATTGTAGTACCACGAAAGGTCCGACTCCGGACAATACATAATAACAAATAGCCACCAAGACAATGATTTCCTAATAAATGTTCACTTCATAGTAATGGACAAAGCAAGAACAGCTGCTAACATCTAATAACTAGAAAAGTGAGCAGGGACTCGCGTATACCCCCGGCCTCCGCCTGGAGCAACAAATAACAACTTTTAATGCGGAAGGACAAACAGACGGACGGAAGGACAGATGGAATTACGAGAACTATATACCCATCAACATACTTCGTATGCTGGCGGTATAATGATGCCCAGTATATGCACAGTTGAGGAGTCGGTGAAGTGAAAAGAGTAGGTCTAGAACATTTGAAAATCGTTTTTTATAGTGGCATTTGATGCACACAATAGTCTGATCATAGTGAGTAAGTACGGTTGCAGTAGGGAGTAATCATTTATTTTTCCTGAAATGCATTATTTCATATAGAACTAACAAATGCATATATTTCATGATTAAAAGTATGCAGAATTATTATACTGAATTTATTACATTATCACAGCCAATTGGCTGTGATAATGTAATAAATTCAGTATAATAAAAATTAATAAATTTATCATAAAATTGAAAATTTCTCCCTCAAAGTATACTTTGCTACTAAAGTATACTTTGCAATGTTGGTGAAATCGGCTACAGATCTAGCATTACCGAAGAGGCGAGCATGTTAAAACTAAATGTAGCGTCACTTACGTAGCATCATAGACGGGGCTCAGGTTGTTGTTGACGACCTTGGTCTTGCGTTTGCTGCTGCTGGATCGGTCAGGCAGGAGGTACATTTTCACGTAGGGGTCCGAAAAGTGGTCCTTGTCACACGCCAACAGGCCGCTGTAAACAGAAGGTCATACACATTTCACACATGTTTTGCAATGTCAAATATTTAACCTTTCAACACCACAGGCCTGTATAGTGGTATTGGCAAAAAGTGTAGCGAGCCGTCTTTTCAGGATCTGCACTTTTTTGCAACTAATTTTCATGATGATTTGTTTGGTAGGAAAATTAACATATCACAATCCATTCTAGTTACTTAGGGGTCTAAGGGTTATATTCTCAACTTGCCTGGTGTCACACGCCAACAGGCCGCTGTAAACGGAATGTCATACACATTTCACAACGTCAAATATTTAAATTCTCAACTTGCTTGGTGTCATACGCCAACAGACCGCAGTAACAAGATGTCACTCCATCATTCACACATGTTTTGCAAGCCTGATAGTCGAATATTAAATTGTCAACTTACTTGCCTGGTGTCACTCGCCAACAGGCCACCATAACACAAACGTCAATCATTTCATGTCTTTCTCTTAGATCACTAGAAATGTTGCCTGTCGGCACCCCCCCCCCCCCCACTAGCAGCCAAAGAAAACGAGGGCACATTTGAAAACACCAAAGGCCAGAGGATCGTGGGCAGCATAATAGAGGACCATTAGAGGAATGCACATGTGAAATAATAATTCCAGCGCAAAAATATTTACACAATTCCCTAACGTTTGATTGGCCCGTAGCAAGTCTCTGTCCAAAATTTATATCTCAGTAAACTCCCACGCCGAACTACTTTCCATAACCATGAGGCGCAGTTAAAATAATTCTTAAGACAACGGAAAATAAACACATTTTCTTGATGAATTTATTTCAAATGCTGGAATTATAAGGAATGAATGGCCTTTTTGTGGAATTTATCGGGGATATAAACTTGGAAAAGTCGCGGGCAGTGTATTGAACAACTTTTCCTTAACGCGACCAGCGACCAAATATTTTGTAACTGATATTAATGGCTGTTTGTATTACACGACCATTAATTGACAGGATGTCACTTTCTCCAGGTGAAATTAGCCTCAAGCGTGTGACAAACAAAGGAAACAAATCCCCTGTCACTGTGAAAGTGTCAAAGTGTGAATATTGCATTGTTTATGATTATTGATCTGAAACCTCATTCTGATTCGCTAGTTACCTTAGTGATTACTAAAGGGAATTAACTCATCGTCGCTTAGCACATGGGAACAACAGGACTGGTCACTTAGCACATGGGAAAACATTTGCGTATTTCACTAATTTAAAACAAATACTTTGTTTTGTTGTGTACAGAATACGCAAGCATTTTTATTTCACCCAATTCCAATTTTCTTGACGTGTAACTAACGATACAGGTATATACCGAACACTGCGTTAATAAATCTTAATCATTATTCTATCAGCTGGTTTGATTGTCAGTCAACGACTGGTAAAAACACCAGGGCGAAACACGTCTGGTCCGAAGCGATCGCAGTCACTACTGCCTATTTTATTTTGCAATAACATTCAAATTCTTTCATCTATTTTGATGAAATAAAGCCTGAATAATTCAGAAAAGTGCACATTAAACATTACTGGTAGTATTCTAATGTATTTATTTCTATGTTAATGTTTAATATTCGCGATTTCCTGATGCCAGTACAGTACCCGGATTTCAATTTTTTATTTTTGTGTTAAGAGAACATTGTTCTAAGCGACCTTTTTTGGTATCTCCCTTGGGTGGTCGCTTAATGCAAGTTTGACTGTAGTGTTTGCTTTTTACAGCTCAAGTGAATTTTTAAATTTGTTTTATTTTTTTATCATTTGTTCCCTATTTAATAATACGGAAGAAAATCAATAATACATTTGTAAAAGTAAAATACGCATTGAATTTGAAATCTGGAGGTATAATACTCTTTAGATACAAAACTTATCTGGAGCACTGAATTTTAAGCAGTTACATGAAAATAAAAAAAAAAACATAAGAAATTTATCCGAGCATCAAGTTTGTGACAGACTGACGTATGGACGCCGGTAATCCAAGTTACACTATATACTCCCCATGGGGGATAGTAAAACATTAATTGCTAGATTCTCATCCAGATTGGGAAATATAATGGGAAATATAATGGGAAATATCAAATTTTAAAGAAAGATAGAACAGTTCTAAGCCAAACATGAACCAAGGTGGATAGAACAGTTCGGCATTTATTTTTGTAGACATGAACCACCTTGGTTCATGTCTACAAAAATAAATGCCGAACTGTTCTATCCACCTTGGTTCATGTCTACAAAAATAAATGCCGAACTGTTCTATCTTTCTTTAAAATTTGATTCATCAATTGCAAAGGGATAGACAAGATTTTTCATTTTATCACTCAACTAAATCAAGTGAGCAAAGTCTCATGGATGCCCCCGGCCGCCGCCTGGACCAACAAACAAAAACTTTAACGCATTTATGAAATGTTAAGTTTATGTGTTACGGATGGTCGGACGGATGGACGAATGGATGAATGGAACAGACGGATTATGCGACAAACACCATCGGTATATGGAGGGAAAGACATCCTTCGCATGCCCGGGGTACAACAGTATTTTACTAGCAAAGAGTTCTATACTTACACACATCTGTGTACGACGACGGCAAGTTTCTTGTGCTGAGCACTGTACCTCAAGGTCAAATGGATCTTGCCGAGTCGGAACTCTCCAAGGTCACTGTTCACACTAAAAACAAGGTCAAAGGTTTTAACCCGTAACATTCGCAATACTCATCTACGGCTATGACATTTTGTACATACAATGGTACCTCTCTAAACCGAACACAAGAAAACACCTGTGATCTTATTTTTTATGAGTTTCTTGGTAATTTATCTTGGGGGATAAGATCTGTTCATGATCACATAGCACACAGCTATGGCTCAAAATGATCAAATGCATGATTTACAGAAAAAAAATCTCTAAACCGAACTCCGGTTTAGAGAGGTTTCACTGTATTTTATTTTTATTTCTCAATAAAAGTATGTTGTGACCCCTCATTTGAACCGTCTCGACAAGACGGTTCAAATGGTGGTCGCAACATATACTTTTAATAGAATGAAACAAACAAGCACATACAAAGTAAATATTTAGGATTTTCTACAAACAAAATGACGTATTCTCAGCATGAAATGGGTCAACTCATAGAGAACAAGAAATACGTCTGTCGAATGCGGATGCCACCTGCAGCATATTTGAGAAACTGTGACAAAGTGGTTAACCGAAAAGTGTGACGGACGGACGGAGGACGGACGGACGGTCCAAACACTATATGCCACCCGTTTCTAACAAACCCGGTGGCATAATAGTAGGTTAGTGCCGTGAATGGGAAAAAATATCTGGCAAAGCTCAAGAATTTCTGTATTTCTCATCAGAAGTATATGTTGTGACCACTCATTTGAACCGTCTCGCCGAGACGGTTCAAATGAATGGTCACAACATATACTTTGGTTCAGAAATAAGGAAAATAGATAGAGAATAGTAGGTACATATGCACTGTGTTGACGGGATAAACATGTCTTTACTAGTGCATAATTATTATTTTATTCAAGCATAACAGAATTCATGCAACAAACAATCTTCATAACAAATAAAACAAACAAGAAATGCGTCTGTCAAACGCGGATGCCACCTGCAGCATATTTGAGAAACTGTGACAAAGTGGTTAACCGAAAAGTGTGACGGACAGACGGACGGACGTTCTTACTTTCAGGTAACTATGTGGCTTATCGCATGTTAAATATTAGCCACATAAAACCACTTTTAGCCACATAAAACGATATCTTAGGTGGCTAATTGTAACCAACCCTATCCTTTAACAAGTCCATAACCCTGTGGGGCTAGCCACATAAGTACCTGAATGTCTGCCCGGACGGACGGACAGACGGACGGTCCAAACACTATATGCCACCCGTTTATAGTTCGCCCTACTTTCTAAGCCAATCGTTGGCCAGTATCGAGCTACACTTATTTCACATACTGCAAGATCTAAGCATAATAAGCTACATATTACCAGATTTAATCATTAATTGTTTGACAGGAAATGGATAATCAATACTCGGAGAGATGGGAGATGCATAGTAAAATTTGGCTGAACTATAAATATTAGACTTTTAAATAACTAAATGCTGTGGTCGCTAGCGCTCCCTCGCATTTAATTCCTTAAAAATCCAATATGTGAACAATAACTTATACAAGTCATTGGACCTTTACATTGAGCACAAGGGCAACATTGAATTAACTCTTTGCATGCTGGGAAATTTGTGGGCTATAAATAGTTCAAAAATAGCAGATGACAATTCATTATATTTTCTTTCATTTCTCCTTATAAATGTCATGAATATGTCTTGGAATTTCATTAGAATTGTGTCCAGAGGACACAATTCTAATGAAATTTCAAGACATATTCACAGAGAGAAATAAAACATATACTCCTAATTCGTTTGGCGGATATCTTCGCCGCTAGCATGCAAAGAGTTAAAATATGGATGATGACAAGAAGAGTATGAAGCTTCTAGCCAATCCCACTTACGTCAACATAGATAGCAGGTAGCAGAAAACTTTAACGCAAATTTCAGACAGATAAACGATCAAACGCACAGAGTGGTGATTATATATATCGTGAAACATTTTCGGACTACATAAATCATTTATTTAAGGTAAGAGTCAGCAAATTAATTATCCAGCCTTACGCAGATGCCGACGTTCTCTGTCTGACTTCTGAGCTACTGTCGGGCTTCGACGCCGGCGGTATCACTTTGGTCGGCGGTTGCTTAGCAACCTTTGTCGTCTCCGTCTTGCTGATTGGTCCAGACGAAGATGAGGTTGAGGCTTTAGCATCCTGAGCCTTTGGGACCTCAGGGGTCTTTGTGTCCATGCCCTCTGACGTTCCAGCTGCCGTATCGACTGGCGTGCCTTCGTCAGTTATCATATCATCTATTTCGTTCACCCACTCAGGATTGTATTCTGTGGTCAGTACCTGGGGAGAGTATCAAGCAGTTTATACCACAGGCATTTGGCATGTTTCGGCTTCATAGGCAGAGCTCCAGTTAAGATGCGTAATTTGATCACTTTGGGGGGAATTTTGTTATTTCTTCAACAAAAATGGCAAGTTGGGAGTGCTTTAGAATTGTCTCATTGAGACGATTCTAAAGAACTCCCAACTTACCATTTTTGATGAAGAACTAAGAAAAGTACCTCAATATTTTGTCAAATTACGCATCTTAACTGGAGCTCTGATAGGTAATACAATATATGAAGGGCGCAGTAATATGTATAAATGACAATAGTTATTACATTGAGATTAACATACAGCCATTTGCTTTGTTGTCTATAGTAAGGTATGTAGTTTCTGGTCGGACACGAGCTCGTATTGAATCAAAATAACACGTTTAAAATTGTATTTTCTATGCATTTTATATATTTCTGCAGGATAACAATAATTCTCGAATGAACATGTGAACTTGCCACCGCAATATTCACGTTAAGGCGTTAAACACAGTATTTTATTTTATTTTTTGTTATGACTAGGAAAACCAGCTATAATTTGATGTTCTTTGCATAATTATGTTCTAACTATGGAACTACAACAAGATTCATACTACCGGTACTCAAATGAACATGCACTTGCCAAAAATATTTACGTTAGCATTCATAAAATAGCGGAATTTGTTATAATACGAGGTTGTGTCCGATCAAAGCTACAAGTTCATATATAGATAATTCCAGCACAAAAATATTTACACAATTCCCTAACATTTGATTGGCCCGTAGCAAGTCTCTGTCCAAAATTTATATCCCAGTAAACTCCCACGCCAAACTACTTTCCATAACCGTGAGGCACAGTTAAAATAATTCTTAAGAAAACGGAAAATAAACACATTTTCTTGATGAATTTATTTCAAATGCTGGAATTATAAGGAATGAATGGCCTTTTTGTGGAAATTTATCGGGGATGTAAACTTGGAAAAGTCGCGGGAATACTGGACGAGGCCTTCCGGCCTTCGTCCAGTATTCCCGCAACTTTTCCAAGTTTATACCCTGATAAATTCCACAAAAAGGCCATTCATTCCTATATAATACCGACGAATGCCGAAACACGCCGAATGCCTGTGGATTGTACCACTGACAGGTTGGCTGGCAGGCCGGGGGTGGCTCACTGGGTCATTGATTGATTTGGGTTAGGAAAGTTACTCTTGAGTTCAAGTTCTGCAACCTATAAGACTGGTCTATACAATAACAAAAATGTGAAAGTGAATGGGATTAACGTCCCAGCAACAGCTACGCTCATATAGAGACGGGACCACATCCAACAGACCAGTGCGATGGAAATACTTACGATGTAAGTATTTTTCACGCCTAGGGCAAGGATTGAACTCACAACCTGCACATCCCAAAAATAAACTAAAGAGTCAAATGTATATAAGAGTTTGTGTGCAGGCTGATTAGGATTTACACTCGATTGAAATGAAATTTAGCCAAATTCTGGTCACAGGTGGAAAACTTGGACTTGTGACACAAAAAAAATGCCCATTAAAAACACCCACCTGGTATCGTACTGTTTGTTTCTTTATTGGTGCTTAATGGCCTATCAACAGCTAACGTCATGTAAGGCAGGGCCGAGAAAAAATATATTCAGCCCTGAAATTATAACCTGACCTGGTGCCAGGTCCATACCACACCAGTCACTTGGCCCCTTCCCCTTAAATGGATTACTCACATAAGAGGTATAGCCAGATTCAACTGTCACAACTGTCACATACAAAATGCCAAAGACTTATGTGAGGGCCAAACCAGATCTCCAGTCGGAATTCCGGTAAGGATGAACACCGATCATTAAATTACCCATCACATTCTTCAACATGCCACCCACTGTCTCATACTGTGCATTAGGTTTACTATATATAAATGTAATGTACAATAAGAGACTATTTTCATTCACACAGACTTACCCTAAGGGCGAGCCTCATCTGTATCTGGCTGTTAGCTTCAGACTTCTTGAGGTTGAAATGTTGGTCGGCGACCATGTCGTGTGCGGTCAGAAGATTATTCAGGGGGTAGGTCAGCTCACCCAGACACTTGTCCGTCTTCTTGTCCATGATCTACAGCATACGGAGAAAAAAGAGAAATGATAGGTCGAAAAATGTGTTTAATGGTGATACGCTAGTTTTCCGACCGATTATTTTCTGACATATGCCGCAAATTTCAAAATTACAATACCTATTTCTAATGCACTCCTTTACTGTTTTGCCAATTGTATCGAGTCTAATTGGAAAATTGTACCGGAGTGCAAGCTGGTTGCGCAGGTCATACCGGACGGATCCCACAAATAATTTTCTATGAATAAAATAGTTCCAACACAATTAAGTAATTGGCAATATTTTTATGAATGTCTCTACATTTATGTTGCTGCTTTCACTATACATTGTACATTTGTATTTCAATAATAAAAGCAATAAATGCATCATCAGAATTATAATTGTCTCTTTACTACTTTGCGCTTTTAATCGATCACTTAGCAACAAAATGGCCGCTGCCTCAGTGCCTGTCAAACTTCCTGATGTTGATAAATATGGTGATAACTTGGGATATACTACCAATTGAGATGTAAAATTACATAGGTTACATACTTTCCGTCTGTGTGAACGGTCTTACTGCCAAGACATACGAAACGGGAGTACCGATGAGATATTTGCAATAATTTTGCGCCAGACATTTTGGACCATACAACTTTCGGACCAGGTCACCAGGACGTTTCAGATGCAAGCCAGCTGTGTCTTTGACAATAATACTAGAATACCACTTGGGACATTTTATGTGAGTTATCCCACATTTTGGTCGGTCATTTGGTGGCAGAGTAAATGTACCAACCTCAAAATTAGTTTTGGCGTATGAATACATATTGAAATAATTTGCGACCGTTCATCAACAATAACATACCTGTAATGTATGAGAATCAGCCAATCAGATTGAGTGATATTTATAGAGTGCATTAGAAACAACGTTAAATTTATATCCCAGTAAACTCCCACGCTGAACTACTTTCCGTAACCGTCAGGCGCAGTTAAAATAATTCTTAAGAAAACGGAAAATAAACACATTTTCTTGATGAATTTATTTCAAATGCTGGAATTTTAAGGAATGAATGGCCTTTTTGTGGAATTTATCGGGGATATAAACTTGGAAAAGTCGCGGGAATACTGGACGAGGCCTTCCGGCCTTCGTCCAGTATTCCCGCGACTTTTCCAAGTTTATACCCCGATAAATTCCACAAAAAGGCCATTCATTCCTATAATATATAGTATATTATTTGTTTACGACGCACCTTAATGTCGACAGTCTGCAGGTTGGGTTCATGCACGAGGAAGCGGAATCCCTGCTGCCAGCGCGGGTCTGTGGTGTTCTGGGCCACGTTGCTCTCCAAAGTCTCCTGGCCCACATTCACCGTCGCGTACGGGTCCGGCTCAGACAGCTTCTTGGTGCGCTGCAACAAAACAAGGTGGTGAAACAACAAACCTTGGCGGTAAATATAGAAGAGAAAACAAAAAGATTAGTCGATTGAGTGTAACAACAACCTCGAGGCGAGTGAAACAACAAACCTCGGAGGTGAGTGAAACAACAAACCTCGGAGGTGAGTGAAACAACAAACCTCGGAGGTGGATGAACCATTAGACCTCGGAGGTGAGTGAATGTTTGTTGGGGTTTAACGGCCTATCAACAGCTATGGTCATTTAAGGCCGGATCAATGGGTTTAGTACTAAATCCCATATATTACCTGTACAAGTACATGTGCATGTTCAAGTACATGTACAAATGGGCGAAAATCCCAAAATTAAAACTGAATATTTACAATAAAATATTATATATTCAGCCCTGAAATCAGAATAATCCTGATCTAGGGCCAGGTGCTCACCACACCAGAATCACTTGGCCCCCTCCCAAAAGCAGCAGGATCAGTAATAATCTTACTACTTTTATAATGTGCAATAACCCAATTCAACTCCCAGGTAATAAAAGAGCCAAAGCTACGGTGTTTGCTATAACAATCAACGACGGTAAATTACACACCAATCAACAGGCACGGTAATGCATGCATGAATGTACTAGATAAAAACAAGTACAATTTACATTAACCGTTGCATACCAGGCCCATACGCAGAGGGGGTGCTACGGGTGCGTACGCACCCCCCTTAACCCGTTCAACACCACAGGCCTGTATAATGGTATTGGCAAAAAGTGTAGATCCAGATGAGCCGGCTCGTGACGAGCCGTCTCATCAGGATCTGCACTTTTTGCAATTAATTTTCATAATTTTGAGAGAAAAAAACACACCATGTTCATAAATGGACTGGTCTGAAAATAATTTTGTGATGATTTAGATTGGTTGCAAAATTAACAAATAAAATACCATTCCAGTTACTTAGGGGTGAACGGGTTAATCTGCCGAGGTGTGTTCCTGGATGTGCAAAAACAATGTTTAGCCGTTCGAGCCGTCGATAACGCACCCCACTAAAATAATTCCTGCGTACAGGTCTGCATACTACGTCATACAAATCTGAAAAGGCTTCACCCATGGACCATAACTGAGAACATAAGAATTTTGAAATCTCTAATAAAAGAACGACATTTCGACCTTTTGGCGGCCATCTTGGATGACATGACCATCCAATTTCGACAAAAAATGCACCGCACCAGAGCGATCGCCTTTTGATACCTTCGATTTGATATAGACATGACCATATTCGGTCAAAAATAAAATTTGACCCCAATTTGACCCCACGGGCCACGCCCATTTTTGACCCCTGTGTCACCATTTTAACAAATTTGAAAAAGCATTGTACATCGATCATTCCTACCAAGTTTCGTCGAAATCCGGCTGGTGCTATTTTTAGATTAGCCATCTTGGATTAGTGATGACCTCCATTTTAACAAAAGACTTCACCCATGGACCATAACTTTTAAGTTTGGCTACCATGGGCCAAGCGGTTCATGTCAAGAAGAATTTTGAAATGTCTAATAAAAGAATGACCTTTTGACCTTTCGGCGGCCATCTTGGATGACATAACCATACAATTTTGACAAAAAATGCAACAGAGTGATCGCCTCATTGATACCTTCGATTTGATATATGACATGATCATATTCGGTCAGTCAAATAAAATTTGACCCCGATTTGACACCACGGGGCATGCCCATTTTTGACCCCGGGGAGCATTGTACATCGATCATTCCTACCAAGTTTTGTCGAAATCTGGTTGGCAGTTCTTGAGAAGATGATTTTTGAAGAATTTGTGCTATTTTTTACGGTGGCCATCTTGGATTACGTAATGATGTCATTTTAACAATTTTGTAATCCCCCTACCTAAGGACCATGACCATGAAGTTTGGTGACTATAGGCCCGAGGAGAAGACGTTTGAAAATGTTCACGGACGACGGACGACGACGGACGACGACAGACTACGGACACATTGCTATAACAATAGCTCACATATTCGCTCGGGTGAGCTAAAAAGAAAGGTGCAAAGTATAGTACCCAACAACTGGGACTATGCAATTTGTGGGGATAAAAACATGGAAAACAAAATACGTTATTTTCACATACAAAAGCCATTTAAAACAAAGACTTTTGTATGTGAAAATAAAATATTTAGAATGCAAATATGGGAGGTGAGGGCTACTGTTAGAGAGGGGGCTACTATTAGAATAAATATGGTACATGAAATATAATTTTGTAAACAGCAAACTACGATACAAGTAAACTAAAGAGCAAATGCTCTGGTAAACAGCCTACTGTAATCTAGAGACTCATAATGGCAAAATCTGTACTACATGATTCATGAATCACAGAACAGTGATGCTAAATTTCTTACGACTAAAATGTTCGTAAGTGCAAAATTATGATAGTCCGTAAATTTCACATTAACAATGTTTTCTTGTAAACAATTATTGGATTTACATTTATTGAGCATAGGCTGCTTATGCAGCCTATGCTCAATAAATGTAAATCCATAAATTTGAATTTACAGACGATCTTAAATTTGCACTTACGAGCATTTTAGTAGTAAGAAGTTTCGTGAAACGGCCCCCAGGGCTCCACATAAGCTGCGTATTTGCTTAAATACCCAATTAAAATTTCCAAAAACCCAATTGAAATCAGAAGTAGCGAGTACCAAAAAGCAGTACAAATTTTGTGGTAGATTTATCATGCAATAAACAGACCACAAATATAGCATACTTTCCTTATTTTCCATGAAAAAACATCTTGGTATTTCATTAGAATTGTAAGGAGACAATTATAATGAAATGCCAAGACATGTTTTCATTTTGAAGCAAACTATTCAATAATTGCTATCTGTTGATGTGTAAACAGTAGTGTGATTTTATTTTACCAAATTAAATTGTTTAAATACCCAATTGCTTCAGAAATGATGGAGTGACAATACTCAATTACTAATTCCTTATCTGGAGCCCTGGCCGGGGATGAACACGTGTATAAGCTGATTGGTTTCCTACCCTAAGAAGACGTGCCATTTTTCCTGAAAAATATTTACAGAAGCTGTATTATTTTCGGTAAATAACGTCGAAAGCAAATGCAAAATTCATGTGCTCTAAACATTTTGTCAACTTTCGATGGCATTCACTGATAATATCATAAATAATGCAAATATTTTTCTTGAAATATCGCACATCTTCTAGGGTACAAAATTACATGGCTTGTCTCATATGACAGAAAAATGAATCAATCAGAATGAGGTTCAATTCAGATGTGTACCAGACACTAGGCGGGATTACACATATTTATGGAGTGGCAATTGTACATTTCTCACTGAAATCACAATATCCAGGTGTCCTTATCCCACCCAAACACTTCATCGCAGGTGTGAATCACGGAAAGGTTGTTCGTTTGTTTATTGGTGTTTAACGGCCTATCAACACCTTAGGTCATGTAAGACCGGGTAAACAGGTTCGATCCCGTTGTAACCTGCTGCATTGGGGGAAAGATGTTTACATCGAGAAAAAATATATTCAGCCCTGAAATTAGAATAACCAGACGTGGTGTCAGGTCCATACCACACCAGTCACTTGGCCCCTTCCCCTAAAATAGGATTATGAATACATGTAATCATAATACTCAAATAAGGGGTATAACCAGCTTCAACTGTCATATACAAAATGCCAAAGACGTATGTGAGGGCCAAACCAGGTCTCCAGTCGGAATTCCGATTAAAATCACGGAAAGAATGGATACATGAAAATGGAATTAATGAAATGATAAAGCATGATATAGTATATTATTACAATACTAGAGGTTAATAAACAAGAAATGCGTCTGTCGAATGCGGATGCCACCTGCAGCATATTTGAGAAACTGTGACAAATTGGTTAACCGAAAAGTGTGACGGACGGACAGACGGACGGACGTTCTTACATTAGGGTACTTATGTGGCTTATCACATGTTAAATATTAGCCACATAAAACGATTTTTAGCCACATAAAACGATTTTTTAGGTGGCTAATTGTAACCAACCCTATCCTTTACCAAGTCCATAACCCTGTGGGGCTAGCCACATAAGTACCCAAATGTGTGCCCGGACGGACGGACGGACGGACGGACGGACGGACTGACGGACGGACAGACGGTCCAAACACTATATGCCACCCGTTTCTTCGAAACCCGGTGGCATAAAAAGTCAAGAAATGTAAAGTAATTCAGCAGCGGTAGTTGCGGTAATTTTAGTATATTCAGATCATGTGCAATGGGATCAAAATTTATCAGGTAACAAGCTTTGTATTTAGCGATTGATTGATTGGTGTTTAATGGCCTATCAACACCTTAGGTCATGTAAGACCGGGCAAACTGGTTCAATCCCGTTGTAACCTGCTGCATTGGGGGAAAGATGCCAAAATCAGAACGGAATATTTACATCGAGAAAAAAATATATTCATGCAGCCCTGAAATTAGAATAACCAGACCTGGTGTCGGGTTCATACCACACCAGTCACTCGGCCCCTTCCCCTTAAATGGATTACTCACATAAGAGGTATAGCCAGATTCAACTGTCACAACTGTCACATACAAAATGCCAAAGACTTATGTGAGGGCCAAACCAGGTCTCCAGTCGGAATTCCGGTTAAAATCACGGAAAGAATGGATACATGAAAATGGAATTAATGAAATGATAAAGCATGATATAGTATATTATTTCAATACTAGAGGTTAATAAAAAAGTCAAGAAATGTAAAGTAATTCAGCAATGGGATAAAAATTTATCAGGTAACAAGCTTTGTAATTAGCGATTGATTGATTGGTGTTTAACGGCCTATCAACACCTTAGGTCATGTAAGACCGGGCAAACGGGTTCGATCCCGCATGTAACCTGCTGCATAGGGGCAAAAATCCCAAAATCAGAAAGGAATATTTACATCGAAAAAAATAATACATGTATATTCAGCCCTGAAATTAGAATAACCTGACCTGGTGCCAGGTCCATACCACACCAAAGTCACTTGGCCCCTTCTCCTAAAAGTAATAGAATTACGATTAATCGTAATACTCACATAAAGAGGGGTGTACCAGATTAAACTGTCACATACAAACATTTCAAAGACGTACATGAGGGCCAAACCAGGTCTTCAGTCGGGATTCCGGTACGGTTGAATCCCGATTGTTAAATTACCCAACGCATGCTCCCACCTGCCACCCACTTGGCAAATGCATATCGACTAATGGTAACATATTTTCGTACTCTGCATTAATCAGATATGAATATCCGGTTTACAATGAATTGAAAACTGCCATTTCATTGGTCGATTCCCATGATATTTACCAAACGATGTCAGAGCAATGACCCATTATCTTCAATGAAATCCATGTCAGATTTGCTCATTCTGTAGTGTAAAACGTTACCTGATAAATAGAATACCAAGCTTGTGTCTTTAGATATCAAGTTTATCAGGCTCAGCTCAGAAAACGATAGGAATTCCTATCGTTTCTGAGCTGAACCTGATAAACGCCGAGGAATTCCTATCATTTCTGAGCTGAACCTGATAAACGCCGAGGAATTCCTATCATTTCTGAGCTGAACCTGATAAACGCCGATGAATTCCTATCATTTCTGAGCTGAACCTGATAAACGCCGAGGAATTCTTATCATTTCTGAGCTGAACCTGATAAACGCCGAGGAATTCCTATCGTTTCTGAGCTGAACCTGATAAACGCCGAGGAATTCCTATCATTTCTGAGCTGAACCTGATAAACTTGATATCAAACGACACTAGCTTGGTTATCTCTCTTTAGCCCAACACCCACCCACTATCAAGTAACTTGGAGTGGGAGGGGTGAGCTAAAATCCCAGTGATTGTGAGATACGAATCTACACAGACATACCGAGAAGACCCCCTCAGTCTCCACCCCCATCTGTTAAAACACACAAGAATCATGACATGTGGTCGATATTTCAGAAAGTTCTGATATACATGTATACATCAACAAACATCAGCAAAATGAATAAATATGTAGTCATATTTTGTTTAACGGCCTATCAACAGCGAAGGTCATTTAAAGTCGGGGCAACAGGTTTGATCCTGCATTCAACCTGCTGCATTGGCGGTAAATCACAAAATCAGAAAGAAACATTTACATCGAAATAAATACATATTCAGCCCTGAAATTAGAATAACCCGACCTGGTGCCAGGTCCATACCATACCGAAGTCACTTGGTCCCTTCCTCTAAAAGTAATAGGATTAGGAATAATCCATTACTCATATAAGGGGTATAACCAGATTCAACTCTCACATACAAGAATGCCAAAGACATATCTGAGGGCCAAACCAGTAGCCGATTTCACCAACATTGCAAAGTATACTTTTCTAGCAAAGTATACTTTGAGGGAGTAATCATTTATTTTTCCTGAAATGCATGATTTCATATAGAACTAACAAATGCATGTATTTCATGAATAAAAGTATGCAGAATTATTATACTGAATTTATTACATTATCACAGCCAAAATGGCTGTGATAATGTAATAAATTCAGTATAATAAAAATTAATAAATTTATCTTAAAATTGAAAATTTCTCCCTCAAAGTAGTATACTTTGCAATGTTGGTGAAATGGGCTACAGATCTCTGGTCGGGACTCTGGTAAGGATGAATCCTGATCGTTAAATTACCCATCACATGCTCCCACATATGTACATTTATTGCATCCAATAGACTTTCACAGTGCAATAACATGGTGTAATAAAAATCATAACACACTAGCGTAATAAATATGCAAATGAGGCTGGTACAGAAAAGATGCTAGGTGACATATAATTACAGCTTCAACATATTGTAATCTGTCTAATTCTGGAGAGGTGACGCAGCATTCATTTTCTCATAGAGATGACAGTACATGGACAGGTAATATCCCCACCAGCAGCATTGTTTCACTGTCTAATTCCAGCCTTTAGGAATATTTTTACAATTTAATTTCCGACATAGACCCCAATTCTCTACAACCCCAACCACAGGAATGACATTGGTAGGTGTAATACTTATAAGAGCACAATTATGTGGATCAATTGAGCTCAAAACTTACATGATTGTAATAAAAAGAAATTAAACTGGAAATGTAGCCTGTCGGCACACGAATACCCCCACTGGCAGCCAAAGAAAACGAGGCATTTTTTATCATAAGCCATTTAGCCGAGCGTTAAGGTTTCAAACGCATGAAGTCTGTGACCTTGACCCTGGGCATAGTGTGATAATCCATGCATCGGTGTAGAAGATATAGAGCGGAAGGGAATTTCAATAGGTTTGACCTTTGACCTTCAACTGTGACCTTGGACGTAGGTGCGTGGTTTGCAATTTGATCATCCATGCATCGGTGTAGAAGATATAGAGCGGAAGGGAATTTCAATAGGTTTGACATTTGACCTTCAACTGTGACCTTGACCTTGGACGTAGGTGCGTGGTTATTGATCGCGACACACCTTCTCATCATGAGAAACATTTGTGCCAAGCCATTTGATAATCCATGCATCGGTGTAGAAGATATAGAGCGGAAGGGAATTTCAATAGGTTTGACCTTTGACCTTCAATTGTGACCTTGACCTTGGACGTAGGTGCGTGGTTATTGATCGCGACACACCTTCTCATCATGAGAAACATTTGTGCCAAGCCATTTGATAATCCATGCATCGGTGTAGAAGATATAGAGCGGAAGGGAATTTCCAACAGACCGACCGACAAACCGACAGACCGACCGACCGACAGACAAGCTGACTCCTATAGACCCCCAACAAACTTTGTTTGTGGGGGTATAATTAATGGGTTTATCGTCCCAGCAACATCAAGGTCATATGCAGCTGTGACTGGAAAAATTGAGTATATGAGATTTGTGACAAGTGTAGCTCCTGATCAAATAGCACACACCTGTAGCCTGATAATTATCTATCTATAGAGCTTGTTAGAAGAATGACGGGCGTTTCATTGATGGAATGGCGACCAGTGCAGATCCTGATCAGACTGTGCAGATGGACAGGCTGATCTGGATCTACTGGTCACAAAATCCATTAGCCCCATTTCTTCAGTCACAGACACATATAGGGACGGGGCTATAAAAAGAAGAATTCCGCCATGGAAGTTAAGTATCATGCTTGCCGAGGCATTTAATCATCAACACACTAAGTCTGTGACCTTGGGACCAGTGGGGGAGGGGGGGGGGGTTCGGTGGGTCGTGAATTATTTAAAGAATGAAAGACAACCATCTGAGGAATACATGTATGACATATCAAGAAGTTCTTTGAAAGGAAACAGAAATGATAAGAAATTAACCCCAATGTTAAATCTGTGGAGCTGGACGACGAACCGGACAACGACGGAAAAAGCGCCAACTATAATCAAGATGCTGCAAAAAAATGCAATTATTTTTTTTTGCAATTATTTTTTTTGTGCGACAAGATGATAAAGCAAAAAAAATAATTGCATTTTATTCAACAGTTAAAGGTACATGCCCACTCAGTAGGCACAAAATGTTCTTTATATCAGAGACATCATCTGAGACACTTTCTGGCAAAATAGACACTCGTTCACCATAACCCCATGTATTGATTGGCATTATTATACATTGTATATCCTGTCCACACTCATATCAGGGGTGATAACTGTGTTTCCTTAATATGTTAACGAACATAACAATTTATTCTCTGTATTTATTTTTTGATCTGCAATGATCATACATTACAATCTGTCGAAAGTATTATTTTTTACAGGACGCATTTAATTAGCTATAGTATAAATAATTAAAAAATATCATGCCTCATTTGCATATTAAAATAGCCTGATACAACCGCGAGTCACTATCAGTAAAATAAATATTACTAAATGGTTATATCTGTATAGCAGGCACTTGTAATGTTTAGAACTGGTGAAATAGTGACACTATTATACAATTATTTAATTCCTATAAAGAACACATTGTGCCTACTGAGTGGGCATGTACCTTTAATACTGGATTTGATTGTTATTATCCGACAGACTGGATAATTGTAGTCAGATAATAAAACAGATAATACGATCAGTAATTAAAAGCGACACATGTCACCCCCACACATGTGTAATGTTGATTTATTTCCTATTGTTTCTAATGTGTGCTCATTTGAGTACATTAGATCCTGATCTCCCGCCAGACACAATTGTAGAAGTCAGATCACATGACCCCAGATGAGAATCGCAGTAAAATTTTAACCCTCACTACCCTGGAGACGGAAATTGTCGTCGGCTGTTTTTCATTTTTGCCTTAACCCTTTCAACACCAAGTAACTTAATAGGATGTTCCATGCCAATGTTTCACGCTATTTCATTAATTTTGTTCATTCAAATTATCCCATTCTTCTAAAAGGGTAATCTGTACGACGTTTAAAATTATTAACAAACAGTGGAGATCCTGATGAGACGGCTCGTTACGAGCCGGCTCATCTGGATCTCCACTGTTTGCAAACATTGTCTCTATAGAGGTCTGTGGCGTTGAAAGGGTTAATTGTTAACAAAGAAACTTTTGGATACTGCTCAGTTACCTTGTATGTAGTTCCTCTGAGATTGTTGTTAGCCCTGACTGCCGATTTAATCAATTCTTTATGTTCAGTTCTAACAAGTTTCATTACAATCGGCTGTGTTTTGCCGCTTACTTTTGTACCGATTCTATGTCCTCGATCAATTTGTATTTTACTTGTAGGGTCAGGGATGCCAAGAACAAATTCACAAAAGTAATTTGCAATTTCAACACAGTGTTCTTTATTCATAGCTACTTCAGCTGCAAATGGTATCTCCAGTGGAGACGATTCTCAAGCACTGTCAAAACATATTTTTGTCGAGAAATATTGAAAATAAAACATTTCGGGCAGACGACAAAATTTAATTCAGCATTGTAAGGATTAAGATAAGAATACTTCAGAATAGATTCCTCGCTAGGATACATTTACACTCACATCATCCCGTAACTTTTTATAGAAATAAATTCAGAAAAAAATAATATTATCTGGAGCAATGTACGATACATTTTGACACACATGACATGTCAATGACTGCACTGGTTTCACCTGAATATACCTGCCACCATGTGTTATAGACCAAGCTTATAACAACTAGGTTACTGAACTTGGTTTGTTTGTTTGTTTATTGGTGCCTATCAACAGCTACGGTCATGTAAGGCCGGGCAAACGGGTTCGATCCAGTTTTAACTTGCTGCATTGGGGTGAAAATCCCACAATCAGAACAGAATATTTACATCGAGAAAAAATATATTCAGCCCTGAAATTAGAATAGCCCGATCTGGTGACAGGTCGATACCACACCAAAGTCACTTGGCCCCTTCCCCTAAAATAGGATTACGAATAATCGTAAAACACACATAAGGGGTATAACCAGATTCAACTGTCACATACAAAATGCCAAAGACGTATGTGAGGGTCAAACCAGGTCTCCAGTCGGGATTCTGGTAAGGATGAACCCCGATCATTACATTACCCCTCGCATACCTGCCACCCACTGAACTTGGCAAATCATGAGTAACTTCCCTCGGAACTACATCTGGGGTGTCCTTGCTCATATAATTTGTGGAATTTGTCAGTTTGACATCACGTTGCTTAGCTTAACCTTTTCAACATTACAGACCTCTATTGTGGTGTTTGCAAACAGTGTAGATCCAGATGAGACGGCTCATGGCGAGCCGTCTCATCAGGATCTGCACGTTTTGCAAGTAGTTTCTTAGATAAAAACACCCCATTTTCATAAATAGTCTGAAAATCATTTTATGACAATTGGATCTGTCGAAAAATTAACATCCATTCCAATTACTTAAGGGTGAAAGTGATAAACTAAGCAACATGACGTCAAACTGACAAACTCCCCAGATGCTAACGGCGATGATGCTCTGAAATTTGTTCTAAGGGAAGTTACTCACAAATTTCTAACTTCTGTAACCATGCAACCCTCGACAAATTCTCAATTTTCCATAATAGATAATAAACTAGAAATGTGGCCTATTGGCACACGAATGCCCCACGCTAGCATCCAAAGACAAGAATTCCGCCACTGAAGCGGTATCGCGCCTGCCGTGGCATTTGACCATGTTGTGAAAAACAATAACTTTAACACATTTGCCTTTCAAAAAAAACGGACGACGCAGACGACGCAGACGATGCAGACGACGCAGACGACGCGGACGACGCCAACAACGACGCCAACAATGACGCCGCCGACGACGGAAAAAGCGCCGACTATAGTCGCGCCTCTGCTAAAGCAGGCGCGACAAAAATGAGGCACATTTTAAAACACAGAGGGCCAGAGAAGCGTGGATTTTTCACAGCATGAAAGCAGACCATCAGAGCAATGAGTGTGTGAAATATCAAGCAGATCCATGCAAGGAAAGCGACATTATAAGCCACGTACCTCGGTTTTTAACACACCAAGTATGTGACCTTGACCATGGGCTTAGTGGGGGCAGTGACAATCGTGGATTTTTCACAGGGTGCTGGAGGACCATTAGAGCAATGCGTGTGTGAAATATCAACCAGATACGTGTAAGGAAACAGAAATTATAAAAGACATTTACCCGACCGTTGAGGTTTCAAATGCACCAAGTAATTGTGACCTTAACCCTGGGCTTAGCAGGGGCGGGACGATCGTGGATTTGCCGCAGGGTGGTAGAGGACCATTAGAGCAATGTGTGTGTGAAATATCAATCAGATGAGTGGAAGGAAACAAAAATTATAATACATTTACCCGAGCGTTAAGGTTTCAAATGCACCAAGTATGTGACCTTGACCATGGGCTTAGCAGGGGCGGGACTATCGTGGATTTGTCGCAGGGTGGTAGAGGACCATTAGAGCAATGTGTGTGTGAAATATCAAAATTAATATTGGATTGATTCATTGATTAGTATAAGTTAATGTTCACATAATGGATTTTTATGGAATTAATTGTGAGGGAGTGCTAGGGACCGCAGCATTTAGTTCCTTAAAAATCCAATATGTGAACAATAACATACTTGATTGGCTTAGAAAGTAGGGCGAATGATAATTGACGTATACATCTGTGGAATTATTCATAGAACATGTACATGTTATTCCAACTATATTTTGTTAGGGGATATGTAACTGCAATCGTGACATAAGAAACATCAATATTGTCAAAAGCCTATTCGAGCACATCACAACGAAAAACAAGCATTTTGTACCAATTTGCCGTTAGTCACATCACACCACAGGTTAACATATCGCATCTGGGTCATTGTCATAAATAATGCTGTTACATACAGTCATCCACTCAATTAACCCTTAGAACTGCTCATCTGCTGTTGTTTAATATTTTGTCTTTATTCTCAATAAAAACATGGTTTGACAGCACTTTAGAATCATTTCCATTGGAAATGATTCTAAAGTGCTGTCAAACCATGTATTTGAGAAGTTAAATGGATAATAAAACACAACTAGCAGACAACACAATTAATTCAGCAGTGTAAGGGTTAATCCTTCAGTTACTAAAAGCAATCGGTCTAGATAGTGAAGAACCAGCTAGAAAATGAAAAAAATAGCTAACTTGCAGACTTGTAAAAGTTAACACAGAACATTCCATTTTGGTGTGAAAGGGATAATAGGTGGTTTCATGTGGTTCTGACCAACATCGCTGGTGCTGCACTCCGCGCCAGCGCAAAATGTTTCATGTAAAAAAAGGCGGCGATTCCGGACGAATTCCCATTCAGCTAGCTACATGCACAGGTTGATCACGGACAGAGGTCCATAAACACATTTAAATATAACTAAAAGCATCAATAAATGAGGAAAAATAACCTTTTTTCTTCTTCATTTATTGATGCTGTAAGGTATATTTAACCCTTTCAACACCAAGTAACTTAATAGGATGTTCCATGCCAATGTTTCACGCTATTTCATTAATTTTGTTCATTCAAATTATCCCATTCTTCTAAAAGGGTAATCTGTACGACGTTTAAAATTATTAACAAACAGTGGAGATCCTGATGAGACGGCTCGTTACGAGCCGGCTCATCTGGATCTCCACTGTTTGCAAACATTGTCTCTATAGAGGTCTGTGGTGTTGAAAGGGTTAATGTGTTTATAGACCTCGGTCCGTTACTTCAACCTGCTACATGCAGAGTGGAGTGGTATCTCATCAGGAAACCGGTGCATTTTTCGACGGGGAAACATTTTATGCCGGCGCGGAGTGAACATTAGACCCAGGTACGACATGATAACTTGTGCAACACGACACAGTGGTGCCGCAACGTGTGACTGTACTCACTAAACGGAATAAACCTGTTAAAATTACTTTCTGAATACAAATGAAAAAGTTATATAACAATTTATTGGTTCAAAGTGTATGATCACGTGGATACAACAACAACAAGTACTGAAACTTCATATTCTTTTATTTAATCCTTATTATGTAACGGATTTTGATGAAATATGGCGCATCTTGTTGAGCTGTATTTGGTGGTCTCGGTACTTTAGCCCAAACTTCTGTCGTTTTTGCGAAGAATCTATTTCCATGTCTACTGTCACGGACATCGATTCTTCGCAAAACGACATAAGTATGTGCCGAACTCCCGGGACCACCAAATGCAGCTTATGAAGACGCATTTGCTGTGCCATATTTCATCAAAATTAACGAAAATATCAAATAATACTTACTTTGCAGTGGGCGCACTTTCAACACTTTCAGCCATTGTTGTTGTTGTTGTAACCACGTGATCATGCACCTTGTGGTTAATTGGTTGGTGATTGATTGATTATAGATTGATTGAGGGTATTACATGACATAGCACCAAAAACGTCATTTAACCCATTTCAGTCTGAGGATACAATTTTTGTTGAAAAAATCTCATTATTTCCTTTATATCCTTTCGAAAGTATATGTTGTTACCACTCATTTGAACCGTCTCATTGAGACGGTTCAAATGAGTGGTAACAACATATACTTTCGAAAGGATATAAAGAAAATAGGGATATTTTTCTCTCAAAAGGTTCATACTACTAAAAGTGTATCCCGTCTGTAATGGGTTAAACTGTGGGTGAGATCACATGGTATATTGTTTGGCGTTGTGTACTGGTGATGGTGGTGATAAGAGTTGTGAGATCCATCTTATTTTTCATCAATATGGCTGTGGTTTCTTCATTTTAACGATGATCATGTTGCCGCTATTAACCCTTAGACCACCCTCTTAAATTTTTTGTCGTCTGCTGTTTATTTTCTATTTTCCATTTTTATCATTAAAAACATGTTTTGACAGCACTTTAGAATAATTTACAACATGCTTTGACAGCACTTCAGAATCATTTCCATTGGAAATGATTCTGAAGTGCTGTCAAACCATGTTTTTATTGAGAAATAAGACGAGATATAAAAGCAACAGCAGACGACAATTGTTGTGAGTAGCGGTCTAAGGGTTAACACTACAAGTCTGACAAATTTAGTTAGTCTGAACATTTTGTGGAGAAATTTCACAGTTTCCAAATGTGACAAATATGTTTATCTGATATTTATCTACAGAATTGTCAGACTAACCAATCAGAGCTCCAGTTAAGGTGCGTAATTTCTTATTTCTCTATCAAAAATGGCATATTGGGAGTGCTTTAGAATCGTCTCAATGAGATGATTCTAAAGGACTCCCAACTTGCCATTTTTGGTGAAGAAATCAGAAAATTTCACCACAAATTGAACAAATTACGCACCATAACTGGAGCAATGCTGATAAATTTGGTATTGTCAGACTCTAGTACCTTTGTACTATGTATTTAGGGGTAAAAGGATTAATAAAGTTCAAAATTGAAGTGCTGGGATTCTTGCACACACTGTGGTGATAAATATTATTGTAATGGACCATGAATATCAAGAGACCGTACTGTTTAGGTCGAGTCAAAACTACTTCGAATATAGGATATAGAAGTTATGACATAATTGAGAAACTTTGACTGACTTCTAAAGCGAAACTTCAAGTGGTTAAGTAACGGTGTGTCAGTGAGGTAAAAAGGTCAATGTCATATTGAGGACAGCATGTATGTGCGTGCGGCATATGTGCACACATATGGTGAATTGAAATATTAATGAAATCCTTCAAGGAATAAGATGTTATGATAGAATTGAAAAACTTCTGCTGTTTATTTCCAATATTTTTTCTCATAAAAAACATGCTTCGACAACACTTCCAACAGTAATGATTCTAATATGTCAAAACATATTTTTATTAAAGGTACATGCCCACGCAGTAGGCACAAAATGTTCTTTATAGGAATTAAATAAGTGTATAATTATGTCACTATTCCACCAGTTCTAAAAATTACAAGTGCCCGCTATACAAATATAATCATTTATTAATTATCAATTTACTGTTAGCGACGCGCGGCGGTAACAGTCTATTTTGATAATGTGCGGGGACGACGACTTTCACATCACGGCTTGCGGTGCGCATGCGCAGTATACTACGTGCGCCAGTAGTCTTCCCAATATGTAAACAAGAATATCAACATGTCGAAACGTCCAGGACGAAAATTGTATGAAAAGGCGTCGGCCAAAAAAAAGGCGAAATGTCTGAGTGACAGGCAGTACAGAGAGAGAGATGGTTAATATTGGCGACCAGATCACCAAATGGAAAGAGTTACGTGGAGATTTAGATTTGGACTCGAACAGAGATTTTTCTTCTTAACTTCCGATACTTCACTGCGCATGTCAAAGATGTGATATGATTGACCGTGTCACGTGACGCGTGTTGGTAAAAATAGCACGAGGTCGGAAAATACCCTTTCTGGTCGCGGCATGTAAAATGCGATTTAACACCAATTAACACGCGCCGTAATTAAAAATAACTCGTTAGTGGGTAAACAAATGGCTCATATAAGGCATGACAGAAAATGAAAAGTAGTAGTACAGTGTAACCTGCTGCGTGGGCATGTACCTTTAAGAAATACGAAAAAATATAAACAGCAGCAGATGACTATTTACATTTTCCACATTCTAAGGGTAAAATCGTAGTAAAATCTGTTCAGAGCAGATATACATGGCTAGCCTAATCAGAAATACCAAATGCTTTAACCCATTAGAAACTGAATACAATTTTAATACCAAGAAACTTTTGAGAGAAAAATATCCCTATTTTCTTTATTTCATCTCAAAAGTATATGTTGTTACCACTCACTTGAACCGTCTCGACAAGACGGTTCAAATGAGTGGTAATAACATTATACCTTTACGGAGAAATAAGCAAAATATTGAGATTTTTTCAAGAAAAGTTATTGTAACCAGATTGAAATGGGTTAAAGGCACACACACAGCTGGATGAATTAAATTGCCTTACCCTGATGCTGGATGTTCTACATATAATCTAACAACAAATTCAAATGTACAGTTGACGCCCGTTACCTCAAACTCTTAAGTAAAACTACTGATAACTCAAAAGTAGATGCTTGGTCCCAAGTACATGTTTTCCTATATAATAATTCTCGTTAATTCAAATTTTCATTAAGTATTTTCCTCAGTGTGCTCGACTTTGAGAAACGAGTGTGGACTGTATTGTGAAATGTAACCGTGTATGGAGACAAATTACACTATTTAAATCCTATAAATGTACAGTCTACATTCGTTACTTCAAACGACAAAAAATTAAGATAGCGGTGTAAGGGTTAATGGTTCTAATATTTGCAACAGAAAATGGCTCACATCTCTAAAGCATGCATGGCAAGGGGAATAACTCCAGCATGTAAAATTGAAGTCAGGTATCATACAGTAGTGAGTTTTGTTTATTCCCAGTTATTCTTTTTTTAACAATTGTTGATGCTACTTTAATCTTGCCAAGACAATGTTTCTGAACATCTATTGGCAATATCAACTCACAGTTAAGCAGTTTGATTGGCTGTGCCTGAGCTGTAGCACAGCTCAGGCTCAGTCAATCAAGCAGCTGTTTGCTTTCAAGCACAATATTCAAATATTTTGTAATACAGACATTGATAAATATTTGCAAGATTAACACAGAGCTCCAGTTAAGGTGCGTAATTTGACGAAGTTGGGGTGAAATTTTGTTAATTCTTCATCAAAAATAGCAAGTTGGGAGTTCTTTAGAATCGTCTCATTGAGACGATTCTAAAGCACTCCCAACTTGCCATTTTTGATGAAGAAATAAAAAGATTTACTCCAAATTACGCACCTTAACTGTAGCTCTTGTGTAACTGTAAATGTGGGTATCGTAGTTGCAAAATACATACCGGAAGTTCGCGAGCCGAGTCCAGGTTGACCATCAACAAACACGATGATAGGTGATCCGACATAGTTCCATGCTTGTCCTGCTTCGATTTTTCCATCGACTGAAAATGGGTAGAAACAGACATACAGTGGAACCTCTCTAAACTGGACAACAAGAATCAAATGTGATCATAATTCTGATGGATTTCTTGGTCATTTATCTCAGGTGACACTGTCTGTTCTTGTTCGCATAGCACACAACTATGGCTCGGAATAATCGAATGCTTGATTTACAGTGAAACCTCGCGCTAAACCGGACACCCTGGGACCTCCCAGGGTGTCCGGTTTAGCGAGGTTTTACTGTATTTTTATTATCTATAAATACAATGCGGAAATTGGCTCAGCAGCCTTCAAAAGCATTGCGATATGATTCAAATTACGTATCCAAACTGGCATAACATAGTTTATCTCCATTTAACAAAGCATGAAAAATTGTACAACAACAAAATCAATTACCTACGTTACTGTAGTCGGAATGTTTCAGCTTTCATGATGTTTAACACTTACACCGCTATCTTATTTTTTTGGTCGTCTGCTGTTTATTTTCTATTTTCCATTTTTATCATCAAAAACATGCTTTGACAGCACTTTAGAATCATTTACAACATGCTTTGACAGCACTTCAGAATCATTTCCATTGGAAATGATTCTGAAGTGCTGTCAAACCATGTTTTCTATTGAGAAATAAGGCAAGATATAAAAGCAACAGCAGACGACAACTGTTGTGAGTAGCGGTCTAAGGGTTAATAAACAAAATTCCCACCAAAAACCTTACTCATAAATATTTTGATCTGAAAAAGCAATCAGAAACAACTAAAGGGTATAACACTGTATATAGATGGCATTAGAAAGTGACAAAAAATAGAAGAATATGTCTGGATTGATAGTGATATACATTTGTATTATATTGTTTATATCAAATACAAAATATATACTCTTCTGTACGACTAAACCAACCAGGAAAGATCCAGACCAGTTTGTACTTACAGAATTTGATCTGTAGCCGATTTCACCAAAATTGCAAAACTCATCTTCCTATTAAGTACACTTTGAAGGAGATATTTTCAATTTAAGGATAAATTTATTATTTTTTATTATACTGAATTTAATAATTATGCATACTTTTAATCTTGATGATTAAAAGTATGCAGAATTATTAAATTCAGTATAATAAAAAATAATAAATTTATCCATATATATATATGCAGTCGTTAGTTCTATATGAAAAAATGCATTTTGGGGGAAATAAACGATTACTCAATCAAAGTATACTTAGCTGGATGAGTATGCTTTGCAATTTTTGTGAAATCGGCTACTGGAAGTCTGATAAGGACCTTCACTGTTCACAATTCTACTAATGACGAAGCATTTTTTGTTTGTTTTTGTTTGTTTGTTGGGGTTTAACAGCCTGTCAACAGCTAAGGTCATTTAAGGCCGAGTCAATGGGTTTAGTACTAAATCCCATACATGTACAAATGGGGGGAAAATCCCAAAATCAAAACTGAATATTTATAATAACAAAACTATATACTTAGCCCTGAAATCAGAATAATCCTGATCTGATGTCAGGTCCTCGCCACACCAGAATCACTTGGCCCCTTCCAAAAGCAGTAGGATCAGTAATAATCTTACTACTTTTATAATGGGCAATAACCCAATTCAACTCTCAGGTAACTAGAGAGCCAAAGATAAAAACGTACCTGAGGGCCAAACCAGGCAAATCGTGATTCCTATAAGGAGGAACCCATACCGTTAATTTACGCTGTCTCATTTGCCCGACCACCACCCACCCGAAGCATTTTTTAAAGCATTTAGTCAACAATATTGATCGGGTGCACATTCACGCTGTTCAGGCTCAATGCTTCAAAGATGAAAATGCGTTGCAAAAATATATATGTGCTGAAGCAATACTAAATACAGGTGCAAATAATTATTAAAGTAAATGTAGGCCATAAAGATTGATCTCCCTTTTACCCTATTGCATTTTCACTGATACAGATATTGGTTTAACAATTTACATTCGGATTACGATTTTAGGTGTATGAAATTATTTAAGTGTTTTCTCTGTTTTTCCTATTATACATACAAAGTATATGTTGTGACCACTCATTTGAACTGTCTCATCGAGACAGTTCAAATGGTGGTCACAACATATGCTTTTGAGATGAAATATGAAAAATATTAAAGGTACATGCCCACTCAGTACGCATAACATGTTCATTATAGGAATTACAAAAGTGTAGAACTCACAGTGTCACTATTCCACCAGTTCTAAAAATTACCACTGCCCGCTATACAAATAAAATCATCTAGTACCGTAATACTTATTTTACTGATAGTGACACGCAGTGGTATCAGGCTATTTTCATATGCAAATGAGGTGTGATATTTTTTAATTATTTATACTAATTAAATGTGTCACCTGAAAAAATAATATTTTCGACAGATTATAAAGTATGATCATTGCACATCAAAAAATAAATACAGAGAATAGTTAGTAATGCCCGTTAACATTTGAAGGAAACACAGTTATCGCCCATGATATCAGTGTGGAAATTTACGTCTGATATAAAATGTATAATAATGCCAATCACTACGTGGGGTAATGGTGAATGACTGTTTATTTTGCCCGAAAACGTCTTGGATGATGTCTCTGATATAAAGAACAGTTTGTGTCTACTGAGTGGGCATGTACCTTTAATCTACATTAGCAGGCACTCCTTAATCTACATTAGCAGGTACTCTCCCACATTTTGGCAGCTGTAATGTTTTTCTTGTCTTGCAGTTTTATTTAAAATGCAACGTATACAACAAAATATCGGCAGGATAAGGTGATTAAAACCCTCACAATCAAAATGCTACAGAAGCATTGAATGAAATGAATGGAAGAAAAGGAAAGTGTTGGGCGTCAATTAAAGGTTAATCCTTTCACTCCTAAGAAACTGACATAGACTATTCCGTGCTAATTATCAGACAATTCTAGGAATCATTATCACTAAGCTCGCTGGCAGCCTTGATAATAAAATAACATAAGTCAGTGATTTTGGGCAGTCAGACGTCGCTCATATGCAAAACAAAACACCATCCCTAGACACACACTGTGGCCAAATATTATCAAAATCGCTGAAGCGGTTGATAAATAATTGAATAAACAAAAATACTTTTACGCAGTTGCCTTACAAACAAAGTGTACATAAGTCCTCAGTCAACTTGATCTTGGGTGATCGGGCGTGGATTGTATGTATAACAAGGCAGCATGCCTAGACACACATAGTGGCCAAATATTATCAAAATCGGTGAAGCGGTTCATTATAGGAATGAATGGCCTTTTTGTGGAATTTATCGGGGTATAAACTTGGAAAAGTCGCGGGAATGGACGAAGGCCGGAAGGCCTCGTCCAGTATTCCCGCGACTTTTCCAACTTTATATCCCCGATAAATTCCACAAAAAGGCCATTCATTCCTTATAATTCCAGCATTTGAAATAAATTCATCAAGAAAATGTGTTTATATTCCGTTTTCTTAAGAATTATTTAACTGCGCCTGACGGTTACGGAAAGTAGTTCGGCATGTGAGTTTACTGGGATATAAATTTTGGACAGAGACTTGCTACGTACCAATCAAATGTTAGGGAATTGTGTAAATATTTTTGTGCTGGAATTATGAGTTATTGACAAATCAATGGTGTTACTAACGTACTCACAAATGGACTCATGGTATATCAAATCTTGCCTATCGGCGACGGGATAATAAAGGGGTATTGGTATTTATTTATGACAGACGAAAATCATTACATATACAAACTAGAGAAAAACTACGCCAGTAAATATGCAATTATGCAGTGAAATATGGGAGTATGGAAGAATACAAATGGGCCGCGCCATACGAAAACCGGGCTTAATGACAACGTCATGAAAAGCAGTAAACGACGTCGGAAAAACGACGTTTCAAATTGTTTAGCGTCGCCGTAAAAGTTCACAGTTTGCCCTCCCATTTACGTTTACTGGTGTCAGTTAACATTAAGTGTAAACAGAAAACGGAAAATGATAACTTACTGAAACTTTCACTAATATGAGACGAGATACCTTGTACCTCTGTACACATATTATGACGTCGTACTTGTGACGTCATTGAACGTGAATACATGTTTGACGTTATGGCCATGGTGTCGTGACAAAATATTATAGCAAGGATACTAATTGCACGAGTTCCTCGCAGCATCAATGACTTAGAAATGCTTCAGGTGCTGTACATTGTCGCCTAACTGTCGTTCTTTGACATTTTTACTCTTTTTCGTCGGTTGTCCTTATGAATTCAAAATGGTGAACTCATAATGTAACTGGCTACATATCAGCGAAGTCTTCGCTTACACTGCACTTTGATTCCTAAATAATCTTAAATATGAACAACCTAATGTATGTCAACGATATTACCATCAATTATCTTGGTAAATTGAGACTTTTGAACAATTATATCCAGTACTTAGCGAATGATATGCCATTTAATGCCACTCATTTTATCATAAATGGAGGTAGACACGCAGCTATATAATGACATAAATATCCGGTGTTTGTATTGAATTTAAAATAAATGCGTCAACATATTAATTGGAAATGTGATGGTCATAAACTTGCCTTTGTAGTCGAAAGTGCTTGTTTATCACTTGACTACATAATAATGTAGATCAGGAGATGGTAATGCGATCCTCAAGAAAGACACACAGCGACAATTATAAGGTATCACGCTACCAAATTTGCCCGGTATTGTGTTTTGTCACAAAGTTAAATAAGCGGCCTACTGTCTACTTTAAAATATTTTGTCGCATACGAAATGTTAAATGCTGTCGCTATTATTCCCCAACATATTTCAGACAGCAGCAAACAAGAGGGAAACGCCTCACTCTGCCTTATTTGAACAATATTCATACGAAATTACGTTACTTGGGCATAACGTTACATTAGCAACTGCAACACGAGCCATGAACATTATTTTCATACTTTGTCTTGGCCTAAAACTGAAAATGTTGTCATTAAGCCCGGGTTTCGCACGGCGCGACTCATATATTTTTGGCGTTCGTAGTTGTGCAAAAAGTACACACAAGATAATGTTGACTTTGCCCAAGGTTACGTGTCGTTTGTCAATTATTCACTAATAGTATACAATTATACATACACTACTTAAAATCAACCTACATGGCAGGCCTATTCGTTTACTACTACATTACGCTTAAACGTTGTTATTGACGTTGAAGTCGCCCGTTAATGTTAACGTCGTAATTGCGACGTCATTGAGCTAAAACGTCGTTTGCGATTCTACCACGTGTTACAAAAATACATGTAACATGAACAATAATTGAGATACATTGATATTTTTTGTGGTATATGACTTTTAAAAGATGCGGTATTCAGAATATGCAAAAAAGTGAAAAATGAATTTTTTGTCATTAAGCCCGGTTTTCGCATGACGCGGCCCAAATGTACTCAAATGTGACTATAAGCACTAAATGGTGATAAAGAATATACTTGATATGCGTGTAAATGAAGACACACTGTATACAATGAATTATATGTATCTGTGAACTAAAGCAAATGTTATGAATTTGCATACTAGTATAATAAGATTGGAAATCATTCAAATTATTCCAAATTATTCCAAATTCTGCAAAAAACTGCAAGTCTGTATGATCTGGGGCCTGTTTCACTAAACTTCGTACAACTAAAATGTTAGTAAGTGCAAAGTTAGGATCGTCTGGAAATTTCAATTGATGTATTTACATTTAATATTGAGCATAGGCTGCATATGCAGCCTATGCTCAATATTAAATGTAAATTCAATAATTGTTTATAAGAAAACATTGTTAATTGAAATTTACAGACTACCGGTATCATAATTTTGCACTTACAAACATTTTAGTCATACAAAGTTTAGTGAAACAGCCCCCAGACCTTGATCATACGAATGGAGGTCACATTTTTGGAAATAGACTGAGCATACAAACATATTGCAAGATGGCAAAGCAAATGAGGCTTCAAGCCAATTCAAGGTATGGTTACAAATTAAAATGTTAACATCAACTCATTCATATGCCATATTTAATGAGTTTCAATCAGCAATTGCAAATATTAAAGTCAATGCAATTTGCTATGATGATTATCCACCTCGTCTTCCTTATTTTCCTGTTACTTCCATTGCAATTTGCATTGTGATTTCTAAATAATTATTGCAAAACCTCAACTCAATGCCAATTTGCATTGTGATTTGCAAACTGCAAAATATTCAAAATCTTTTAAAGGAACGAGTAATATGGTTTATAGACAATTTAACAGAACTATTTGAAGTAGTGATAATGTAGGATGGGGAAATATAAAATCAACAGTGACCCTATGTTGGTGAAATGTACACAGTCACTGCCTCAATTTCAATTTGCATTGTGATTTGCAAAATGCAAAATATTCAAAATACTTTAATATTATATGGTTTCTGAAGTATTTGAAGTACCGGTAGTGATAATGTAGGATGGGAGAATAGTTTAATCCAGTGACAATATGTTGGAGAAATGCACACACAACCTTTATAAAGCAAGTGATGTTATTCATGTATGATAATAATAATATTTTGAAGGTAAATATTAATCTGCACGCTACAATGAATGTTATACCTGATGCCGGGTGATGGTGTACGAGACACGCCATGTGATTTTGTACCTACGGACATGAGCGATTTTTCATGAAATATATTTACAGAAACTGTGATGACGTCGAAAGGTGATGAAAATTTCACAGCAAATGCGGAAATCCGCATTTGCTGTGAAAATTTCATCACCTTTCGACGTCATTTACCGAAAATATCGTAAATTTTGTAAATAGTTTTCTTGAGATATCGAACATGTTCTTAGGTACAAACTCACATGGCGTGTCTCATAATTATCAAGGAGTCATTAGAAGAAAGGGGTTAACTGCCAATTAGAGTTAGGCCCTTCTTCCACTGATCCATTAATATGGTAAGCAATGCATTACTATATGTATGAAATGTGCACAATTTCAACTTACGGGCGTCGGCATGTCATAGGTGATCTATATATAGCAATACAACACAAACTTTTCACAATGCAAAACAGATAATCAAACTTCAACAATCAAATCATGCTACACAGTTATACATGTATTTCCCTTTTAAAATACTTTAAATATAACCCATTTCAGTCTAAGGATACAATATTTTTTACAAATGAACCCTTTCACCTCTAAGTAACTGGAATGGAATTTTATATGTGAATTTGTCAACCAATCCAATGGTCACAAAATGATTTTCAGAATAGTCCATTAATGAAAAGGGGGTGTTTTTTGTTGTCAAAAAATATGAAAATTACTTGCAAAAAGTGCAGATCCTGATGAGTGTCACGAGTCGTCTCAACTGGATCTACATTGTTTGCCAATAGCACAATATAGGCCTGTGGAGTTGAAAGTGTTAATATAAATGTAGGAAGACGGAGCAAGGAAAATAGGAAACAGTATAAAACAATTTGTAACGATGAGAAACTGTAAATAAACCCCCACCGGCTTTGAAATTACACGTGTTGTCAACATCAATCATTGACATTTGTATTTAACAAGAAAAGGTAATAGAGAGGATCGTGTGCTTCTGAAACATATTAACCCTTAGACCGCTATCTTAATTTTTTTGTCGTCTGCTGTTTATTTTCTATTTTCCATTTTTATCATCAAAAACATGCTTTGACAGCACTTTAGAATAATTTACAACATGCTTTGACAGCACTTCAGAATCATTTCCATTGGAAATGATTCTGAAGTGCTGTCAAACCATGTTTTTTATTGAGAAATAAGGCAATATATAACAGCAACAGCAGACGACAATTGTTGTGAGTAGAGGTCTAAGGGTAAATAAAACAGAAAACAAAACTTACATTAGATTCTATTGTCTAAAGCATAACTTGCATTTGAAAAAATTAAATGTTGTAATTTTACTGCTTTGCTACAAATGCCAAACTTTTGTTTCTCGTCTACTTCTCAATCCAGGCACAAACCAATCACATACATGATTTAGTACATGATATGATCAGTAGCCTATTTCACCAACATTGCAAAGTATACTTATCTAGCAAAGTACACTTTGAGGGAGAAATTTTCAATTTAATGATAATTTATTAATTTTTATTATACTGAATTTATTACATTATCACAGCCATTTTGGCTGTGATAATGTAATAAAGTCAGTATAATTATTCTGCATACTTTTAATCATCAAATATATGCAGTTGTTAGTTCTATATGAAATAGTGCATTTCGGGAAAAATAAATGATTACCGGTACTCCCTCAACGTATACTTTGTTAGAAAAATATACTTTGCAATTTTGATGAAATCGGCTACTGATGATATGAACAGATGCAAAGTGGAATGGTCATGCACAGCAACAAAACCAGCCAACCAAACACAATAGCCGTGTCTTTACATGGTAGACCTGTATGGCAGATTATATGACCAGATGATATGAACAGATGCAATGGGTAATGGTCATGCACAGCAACAAAACGAGCCAACCAAACACATTAGCCGTGTCTTTACATGAAATATATGTATGGCAGATTATATGACCAGATGATATGAACAGATGCAATGGGCATTGGTCATGCACAGCAACAAAACCAGCCAACCAAATGTAATAGCTGTGTCTTTTACATGGTAGATACATCAAAAACTTTTCTAACATTGCCAACGCGACTAGAACACGAACACTGTCCATTGTCCACATAAAGAGTAATGTAGCAGGGTACCAGATAAGGAATTAGTAATTGAGTATTGTCACTCCATCATTTCTGAAGCAATTGGGTATTTCAAAATTGTGATTGGGTAAAATAAAATCACACTACTGTTTACACATCAACAGACAGAAATTATTGAATAGTTGGCTGCGAAATGAATTGGAGACAATTCTAATGAAATGCCAAGACTTGTCTCCTTGGAGACAATTCTAATGAAATGCCAAGACTTGTTTTCATTTCGCAGCAAACTATTCAATATTTCATTAGAATTGTCTCCTTGGAGACAATTCTAATGAAATACCAAGACTTGTTCTCATTTCGCAGCAAACTATTCAATAATGTCCGTCTCCTTGGAGACAATTCTAATGAAATACCAAGATGAGTTTTCATGGAAAATAAGAAAAACATGCAATATTTGTGGTCTGTTTATTGTTTTCTGCAGCATGATAAAGGTACCACAAATTGTTTATTGCTTTTTGATAATCACTACTTCTTATTGCAATTGGGTTATTTGGCAATTTTAATAGGGTATTTAAGCAAATACGCAGCTTATCTGGAGCGCTGATGTATAGTAATGGGTATACAATGGGTACAACCATATTCAACTCTCATGCATCAGAAAGCCAAACCGGGGATATTGGGATTCCATCGTTAAATTACCCTTCACATGCTCTCCACCTGCGTATACCCACCGCCATATTTTATACAAAAACAAGAAACGAGGCAAAGCCACGAAGGCCAGGTTTTTTCCAAGCATGGACACTTGGATAACATAATTATACCCACTTTTTGTAGACTAGATGGCCGTGGCCTGCATGTCGCGCCTTGGGGCGAGGCATGGACACTAAAAAAATAGATATAGTAGATGGAAAAACTTTAACGAAAAAACTTTAACCGGACACACGGACACACGGACGTACGGACGTACGGACAGACGGACGTTCTTACAGTACTATACTTATGTGGCTTATCACATGTTAAATATTAGCCACATAAAACGATTTTTTAGGTGGCTAATTGTAACCAACCCTATCCTTTACCAAGTCCATAACCCTGTGGGGCTAGCCACATAAGTACCCTAATGTGTGCCCGGACGGACGGACGGACGTATGCCAAAATGCCGACGATATCGCGCTTTCCACAAGTGGGTGCGACAATGATGATAAACACCCATGTGAAGTATCAAGGTAATGGGTGAAGCAGTTGCAGAGATATAGTATACGAAAAAACTTTAACAAATAAATTCAAAGTAATTTGACCTTGACATTGCGCACAGGGGCCGCACGGTTGGGGGTTAAAATGAAAATATGGACGATGATAAACACCCATGTGAAGTTTCAAGGTAATGGGCGAAGCAGTTGCAGAGATATAGTATAACGAAAAAGTTTTAACCAAAAATTTTAACCAGACGTACGTTAAAAAGTGTGGTGGGCACCCCTTGATTATGAAGCTGTGAAAGTTTGGTGGTCCTAGGTGGTACAGTAACAAAGAAATGGACTCAAACACGAAAACTTAACATTGATTGTGGACGCCGCCCGCCCGCCCGCCCGGCTTTCGCCAATCCAATAGCCTGGATTTTTTTTCAAAAAACAAAATGGTGTCTGAATAAATATGGTTAATATGTATACAGTATATACGTTGTTGTATGTATGTATGTATGTATGTATGTATATACACAATTAACCCTTAGACTGCTACACACAACAAATGTCGTCTGCTGTTGCTTTCATTTCTTGCCTTATTTCTCAATGAAAACATGGTTTGACAGCACTTCAGAATCATTTCCAATGGAAATGATTCTAAAGTGCTGTCAAATCATGTTGTAAATTATACTAAAGTGCTGTCAAAGCAAGTTTTTGATGATAAAAATGGAAAATAGAAAATAAACAGCAGACGGAAAAAACATAAGATGGCGGTGTAAGGGTTAAATTATTATTTAAAAAAAAAATTGTCAGAGAATCTGTGTTTTGATTAGTAGATAGATGTAAAAGACACAACTTCTTGTTGCTATAAACAACTGAACTTACGTACCATCTAGAGGTAGAAACAGAAAACATGTAAATGAACCGAAATAATTGACATTAGGCCATAAAAAGTTCTTCCCCTGTTAAGTGTCCGCGTGCGAGTAGGTTGAAAAAACAAACAAACTGTGCATGCTATTTTACACTGTTTACTGGGGAAGTAATATGAACATTAATTTGGGACTTGTCTAAGTTATAAATCCGTTCAAGATGTGTTTTCTTATTATTTAGCGGCAATTTAAATTTATGTTAAAAACTTCCTCAACCCTTTGCAGGGTTGAGGAAGTTTTTAACATAAATTTACATTTGTTGTTTTTTTCAAGGCCTTGTTTGTTTTTACCGGAGAAGTAGGTTTTGGCCATCCGGGTGGACGCTTGACAGAGAAAAATAATGGCATGGCCTTATGGTGAAACATAAATGTGGCTGTGACTGTAGAAATGGGGCATATGGGATTTGTGACCAGTGTAGCTCCAGATCAAATAGCACACTTATGCAGCCTGATAACAGTCTATACTCTTTGCTACAAGCACGACGCGTATCTTATTGATGGAATGGCGAACAGTGCAGATCCTGATCAGACTGTGCGGATGCACAGGCTGATCTGGATCTACACTGGTCGCAAATCCCATAATCCCCATTTCTCCAGTCACAGTCACAAATAATGTTCAGGGTATACAGAGAGAATAGTTTATTTAAAATACATGTATTTTATAAACATTACCATTTTGGAACACAACATACGTTTTTTATCGTCATTACAGTATACACAATAATCATGCAATGACACATTATATTAAAGGTACACGCCCACTCAGTACGCACAAACTGATTTTTATAGGAATTCAATAAGTGTATAATTGTGTCACTATTCCATCAGTTCTAGACATTACGAATGCCCGCTATACAGATATAATCATTTAGTAATATTTGTTTTACTAATAGTGACTCGCGGTGGTATCAGGCTATTTTCATATGCAAATGGGATGATATTTTTTAATTATTTACTATTAAATAAAATGCGTCACCTGAAAAAATAATATTTTTAACAGATTATAAAGTATGATCATTGCACACCAAAAGTAAATACAGAGAATAAACAGTAATGTCGGTTAACATTTTAAGGAAACACGTTTATTGCCCCTGAAATCAGTGTGGATGTTTACGTCTGATATAGAATGTATAATAATCCAATTAATACGTGGGGTAATAGTGAATGAATGTTTATTTTGCCAGAAAATGTCTCAGATGATGTCTCCGACATAAAGAACAGTTTGTGCCTACTGAGTGGGCATGTACAATTTTACTATAACTGAAACAAACCATTAATTAATATCACCAGTAAACCATTTTAACCCTTTCACCCCTAAGTAACTGTAATGGATTTGGATGTGTTAACCAATCCAATCGTCACAACATGATTTTCAGACTAGTCCATTTATGAAAAGGGGGCATTTTTGTTCTTAAAAATATGAAAATTACTTGAAAAAAGTGCAGATCCTGATGTGACGAGCCGGCACATCTGGATCTACATTGTTTGCCAATACCACTATAAAGGTATGTGGTGTTGAAAGGGTTAAGGCATGAAAACATATCAATAATAGACAGAACCTGAAATATTACGCACATCTCCAACAGATGCTGTCAGATTATGGGCAGTAACTGTATATGTCACCAGATTTGTGGTATCACATGACTGCCATAAGAATATTGAGATCACCTATATATGATACAGCATTTTCGGCAGTATCTGTGTTTGATGTCACATGACCCCAAATTAGTTTACACCTGTGTATCCATTTCAACACCACATACCGGTATAGTGGTATTGGCAAACAGTGTAGATCCAGATGAGCCGGTTCGTGACGAGCCGTCTCATCAGGATCTGCACTTTTTGCAAGTAATTCTTTTGAGAACAAAAACACCCCCTTTTCATAAATGGACTAATCTGAAAATCATTTTGTGACCATTGGATTGGTTGCAAAATCCATTCCAGTTTCCAGGGGTGAAAGGGTTAATGGTAACAGTCGTATATACCCCAATCGCGGCACGATACATTTCTGATCAGTATTGCAAGATGTCGCGACAGTCCCTAAATATACCCCAGGCCCTGCACAGTAGGTACCTTATTCAGCATCACTAGGTCCTTACAGAGCCAGCCCCTATAGACCAGTCCTATAAATAGATTACCAAACTTGGAAAATCAATAGCATAGAACTACCATACATGGCATCCTTGACGCTAGAATTGGCGGACTTTGTCAGTTTAACATCATGTTGCGTAGCTTAGCGATGTCAAACCGACAAAATCCGACAATTCTAACACAGATGACGCCCCGGAAGTAGATCCAAGGGAAGTTACCGTAATAACAATAAGTAATCAGACACCATTTATGTTGGCAATCCCTATTTCACACAGGTTGAAGTAACGGACGGAGGTATTTTTTAGCTTATTTTTTTTCATTTATGGATGCTTTTAGGCATATTTAATGTATTTATAGACCTCGGTCTGTTACTTCAACCTGTGCTATTTCATAGTGAGTTTCCAAAGCAAATTGTATCCAAATTACGTTGTTATTGTCACAAACCATCACAATAATACTAACCACAACCATTGTGTTTCTCTGTTACAGTTATTACAGTACTCATGATTTTCCACGGTCGATAACCTATGTATAAGACAGGTCTATATAAACCCAAGATTATGAGCAGCCCCTGTACAATACATACCTTATCCAGCATCATCGGGTCCTTGCACAGGTAGAGCCAGACCAACTTCAGGTGGAGCATTCCTTTCTTCACATTTTCCAGGGGCAGCCACTGTGGACATCAATCAATCAGTGTTTTCTTAATTTTCCATATAAATTACTCTCTCTCTCTCCCCCCCCCTCCCCTCCCTCTCTCTCTCTCTCTCTCTTTGTATTTACAAAACTGCTATTTAGCGTACACATACACTACTTTTCATGTCCACTGTCTGTCATCTTGCTTGCATAATCATGTTGATTGTATATTTGTTAATTACTATTGTGTTCAAGGGCAAGCATGGCTTAACCCTTAGACTGCTACTTACAACAACTGTCGTCTGCTGTTGCTTGTATATCTTACCATATTTCTCAATAAAAACATGCTTTGACAGCACTTCAGAATCATTTCCAATGGAAAATATTCTGAAGTGCTGTCAAAGCATGTTGTAAATTATTCTAAAGTGCTGTCAAAGCATGATAAAAATGGAAAATAGAAAATAATGGCAGACGACAAAAATAATAAAATAGCGATCTAAGGGTTAAGCAGTAAACGATTATTCCGATGTCCACAGTGGTTGGATAACCGACAGCCATTGTGGACATAATCAATCATTGAATATGTGTTTTTGTCGGGAAACCAGACTTGTGGTAATGAAAAGAGTATTATTGATTTATGTCCACAGTGGTTGGATAACCGATGTCACTGTGGACATAAATCAATCATTCAATATGTAATCACATCTGTTGGGTAACCATCTGTGCATTGGTATATTGGCTGCTAATTACACAAGAAGTGTTGAAACCAATGTGCAAAGCTACAGTATAAATGCTGAAACTAAAATGATTCATACCCATGGATGGATTGTAAGATTGATGATTAATTGATCGATTCACTGAATGAATGAACGAATGAACAAATGAATGATATGGTGCCAGGTGTCCTTGCCATCCCCCATCACTTGGTTCCTGGTGTGAATTCTGGTAAGGGATAACCAATTTCATGCAAGATCCCCTCCCTGTCAAAGTATCTAAATTTTTAAATTTTTTTCGATTTTGTCATTTCTCAATGGAAGTATATGTAGTTACCACTCATTTGAATCATCTCGGTGAGACGATTCAAATCAGTGGTAACAACATATACTTCTGTGCAGAAAAAAATAAAACTATTTAAAATTTTCAATCAGAAAAATCTGTATCTTCAGCATGAAAAAGGTTAATAACATGCCGACAATTAATTAATGTGAACACTAAATGAGACAGAAATCTCTAAATAACCATGTTGGCATATTTAGTGATTTTTCTTCAATGAAGACAGACTTGCAGAACAACAAATAGGCAACACAACTAAATTACACGTATTGTCAATGCTACCATGAAGTATCTGTCTGAAATTAAGTTGAATATATCTGGAAGGTATGCAAAGACAGACAGACAGAGAGCTATATAGTGTATGCAGTTTTTGAGAAACAGTGATGAAAACATACTGTCGGAAAGTGTGGACAAGAAAATGTCATAGTACAACATGATTCTGACAATAATTATCCAATACATCATCATGCAGACATCATGCAAGACCTATACAATCATACCCAACTAAAGCTGTTCAGTATCCATGATTATAAACTTTTGCTAAAGCTGTACTGTGATTTCTGTACAAGAACCCAAGAGAAACAATTTGCAGTTGAATCATCATGAAGACATCCATCATGCTGTTTTTCAATGAGGGAAAATCAAGAATGACAAAAAATAGATGAAAGATATGCTACTTTATGGTCCATGCTTATAAAGATTTCTGGCCACGTTAATAAGTACATACTCAAAAACATGCAGTTTGATTGCCTAGAATGTTTTATATTATATGTAGGTCCTTCATCTTGTGGCAAACAATAGACAATATTTACACTGTCCTTAACTTCATAATGGAAACGCCCATTCAACATATTGCGTTAAAATCCCAGTACATTACATTAGCCCGTGACGTCGCGCGACGTTGATTCGTTATAGTTTGTTTGACGTAATTAAAATACATGATGTGCATCATCGTTGTCAATAACGTTATTGACCGGCAACGTCGCTATTCTATGAATTGCGACAAAATTACGTTAAACAATAAGATTCCTAATTTTAATGCCGTATTTGGTTATTTACATCTTTGAAACTATCCGAAATGGCAGTGTAAATATAAGAAATACCAGATGGCCGCGGCCACGGCATTAGACCTTGACCTTGGGCACAGGGGCCGCATGAGTGGGACACGGCATGAATATATGGATGATGACTAATAAGCATATGAAATTTCAAGTCAATGTGACTTAGTACTGCAGAGATATAAGGTATTTAAAAACTTTAACGCAGATTTCGGACGGACGTACTAACATTTTGGGTTTATGGGCTATTTGTTCTTTAAAAGATCAAAGGAATAGCCCCTAAACTACAATAGGTTTAGGGGCTAATGGAATAAATCTATTGTATTCTATTGTCTTAGGCTCCTCCCCCTAGCCCCTAAACCCGCAATGTTAGCCCGGATGCTCGAACAAAATCATTGGCAGTTGCGTTGACTGTAGAATGAAAAAAAGTTGGTCTGTTTAAAGTTTGCAAGGAGTCCTTCGGACACAACGCAACAGCCCATGGTTTTATTCCTTCATAGAGTGACAGTGTTTACGGCATGCCTATACGAACACGTGTACAATAATCCATACTTATACCTTCTGCTCCGATTCCAATGGAAGCCACTAAAAACAAGGCTTAAAATGTAATATTTCTTCCCACTTTCATCTAATTCTCACTTTTGTCTTGCCATAAGAGCATTGCCCTGTGCTATACCTACCATACTGGTGAAAAAACTTCCATATCCTAATATATATCCACAATCTTTTTTCTTCCATGAATAATGTACGACCACCAGAAAATAAAAGGTAGCTGTGCATGTTTTTACTAAATCACATTCTGTTACTTTGCAGAGTACATGTACATGGTCTGACGGTTGAGTAAGGGTACCTTGGGACATTTGTGGCCGGCATAGCTCCTGATCATCATGTGTACTTATACAATGAAAGATTTGATCAAACTTGTTATTCACAAACAATATTTGAACGACAGATTGGCGACTAGCGTAGGCCCAGTTCAGACACAGATCAGGCTACGCTAGTTGCAAAGGTTAAAAGGAACTTTTTCTCAGCTGTGGGGTTCTTTAACATATAATAATTCCAGCACAAAAATATTTACACAATTCCCAAACATTTGATTGGCCCGTAGCAAGTCTGTCCAAAATTTATATCCCAGTAAACTCCCACGCCGAACTACTTTCCGTAATCGTGAGGCGCAGTTTTTGTTTGTTTGTTTGTTTGTTGGGGTTTAACGGCCTATCAACAGCTAAGGTCATTTAAGGCCGGGTCAATGGGTTTAGTACTAAATCCCATATATTACCTGTACAAGTACAAGTACATGTACATGTACAAATGGGGGCAAAATCCCAAAATCCGAACTGAATATTGACAATAACAAAACTATATATTCAGCCCTGAAATCAGAATAATCCTGATCTGCGTGAGGCGCAGTTAAAATAATTCTTAAGACAAAAAACGAGGCAAAGCCACGAAGGCCAGGTTTTCTCCAAGCATAGACACTTGGATAACATAATTAAACCCACTTTTTGTAGACTAGATGGCCGTGGCCTACAAGTCGCGCCTTGGGGCGAGGCATGGACACTAAAAAAATAGATATAGTAGATGGAAAAACTTTAACGAAAAAAAAACTTTAACCGGACACACAGACGTACGGACGGACGGACATATGCCAAAATGCCGACGATATCGCGCTTTCCGCAAGCGGGTGCGACAATGATGATAAAAACCCATGTGAAGTATCAAGGTAATGGATGAAGTAGTTGCAGAGACATAGTACACAAAAAAACTTTAACAAAAAAATTCAAAGTAATTTGACCTTGACATTGGGCACAGGGGCCACACGGTTGGGGGTTAGAATGAAAATATGGATGATGATAAACACCCATGTGAAGTTTCAAGGTAATGGGCGAAGCAGTTGCAGAGATATAGTGTAACGAAAAACTTTTAACCAAAAAACTTTAACCAGACGTAAGTTAAAAAGTTAACGTTGAAAAAGTCAATTACGTAGAAATAATAGGTGAAGGTAAAAAAAATGGTCACATGTTGGATAGTTGTATGTGGTAGGCACCCCTTGGTTATGAAGCTGTGAAAGTTTGGTGGTCCTAGGTGGTACAGTACCAAAGAAATGAACTTAAACACGAAAACTTAACATTGTAAACGCGAAAACTTAACATTGAAAATGGCTAAGTGGACTGCGTGGAAAAAATGGGTCAAGTTAAAAAAAAAGTAACATGTTGGATAGTGATATGTGGTGGGCACCCCTTGATTATGAAGCTGTGAAAGTTTTGGTGGTCCTAGTGGTACAGTACCAAAGATTGGACTTAACACGAAAACTTAACATTGTAAACACGAAAACTTAACATTGAAAATGGCTAAGTTGACTGCGCGGAAAAAATGGGTCAAGTTAAAAAAAATAAAAAAAAAGTAACATGTTGGATAGTGATATGTGGTGGGCACCCCTTGATTATGAGCTGTGAAAGTTTGGTGGTCCTAGGTGGTACAGTAACAAAGAAATGGACTCAAACACGAAAACTTAACATTGATTGTGAACGCCGCCCGCCCGCCCGGCTTTCGCCAATCCAATAGCCTGGATTTTTTTTCAAAAAACCTGGCTAAAAACGGAAAATAAACACATTTTCTTGATGAATTTATTTCAAATGCTGGAATTATAAGGAATGAATGGCCTTTTTGTGGAATTTATCGGGGATATAAACTTGGAAAAGTCGCAGGAATACTGGACGAGGCCTTAAAAAATGACAATTAAAAAAAATATTTTTTTTTTCTTTTTCGAAAATTGTACTTTTTTATCGCTTCGTCCAGTATTCCCGCGACTTTTCCAAGTTTATACCCCGATAAATTCCACAAAAAGGCCATTCATTCCTATATTGTGAAAGTGAATATGTTTAGCATCTCAGCAACAACTACGGTCATATAGAGACAGGACCTCAGTTTAAAGTCCGAAAGACTAAAACAGGGGCCCATTTCACTAAACATCTTACGACTAAAATGTTCGTAAGTTCAAATTTAAGATCGTCTGTAAATGTCAATTTATGGATTTACATTTATTGAGCATAGGCTGCATATGCAGCCTATGCTCAATAAATGTAAATCCAATAATTATTTACAAGAAAATATGGTTAATGTGAAATCTACAGACTATCATAATTTTGCACTTATGAACATTTTAGTCGTACGAAGTTTAGTGAAACGGCCCCCTGATGGTCATACTAATCATCGGTGAAAGCTGGACCTTTGATAAAGTAACGGCAGAATAAGTCAACTTACCGCATCAAGCACACCCTTCTCTGCACACTGTGACAGGTCCATACTGACACTGAAATGTATCACACAAATAGAATAGACAAGGGCATCGTTATTACACAGCTAATCCCCTCGCTAGCAGCCTTGATAATACTTTTTGTAAAGAATTTGCCTTACAAGGTGAATATAAATCCTAGTGACCTTGACCTTGGGTCATATGCAAAACAAAGCACCATCCCTAGACAAACATACGGCCAAATATTATCAAAATCGGTGAAGCAGTTCATAAGTTATTGAAAAACAAAAGGTGTACATACATGGACTAATCAGATGCGTAATTTGGAGGGAAATTTCTTATTTCTCCATCAAAAATGGCAAGTTAGGAGTGCTTTAGAATCGTCTCAATGAGACGATTCTAAAGGACTCCCAACTTGCCATTTTTTTTTGAGGAACAAATAACAAAATTTCACCCCAAGTTGGTCAAATTACGCACCTTAACTGGAGCTCTGGACTAATGCTGAAGCCTATTGGCGGGGGGATAATAAGTATAGATTAAACAGGTAGAGCCATTACACATTTGCAATTTTCATATTTGGACATTTTAGAATTTTCAAATGTACAGGGGGCCGTTTCACTAAACTTCGTACGACTAAAATGTTCGTAAGTGCAAATTTAGGATCGTCTGGAAATTTCAATTGATGAATTTACATTTATTGAGCATAGGCTGCATATGCAGCCTATGCTCAATAAATGTAAATCCAATAATTGATTACAAGAAAACAGTGTTAATGTGAAATTTACAGACTATCGTAATTTTGCACTTACAAACATTTTAGTCGTACAAAGTTTAGTGAAACGGACTCCAGGTGGTCAACATTCACAGATAGATCAGGATTGGTATTCATGTTTGTAACCAGTGTAACATGTATCAGTGTTCCAATGTAAAATATTGATCACTAGCCATGTATAATAATACGATCTGTCAATCTTACTAGTAAGTCCAAATGATGGGGAAAACAAATATAGTTTGCTATTTATCGAACACACTGTTTGGCATTTACGTGTTTGTTTATTCATTGATTTTCTTATTTTACATTTTATTTTGTAACATGCACATACAGACTCTAGGTTAATACAAAATGAATGCTTATTTGCATATTCCTAGATGTCTCTCATATGAGTGCAGAAAAGGAACACAACCACTGTGTGAACATAACTAGGTCACAGCAGTATGTAATAAATGCCTGCAGTAGATGCTTACTTGCCAAGTCCGCACCAGGATGTCCATAAACTATCAATTATCATTAATTGATTGATCGATTAATTAATTAAATGTATTAAAAGTGATACTTACGTGCCGAGACTATCGTCTTTACTCGGGTCCTCATCCCGCACTTCGATGTCCATAAACTGGCCGTCCTTTTCATCTATCACCGTCTATAACAATGTGCCATAGATAATGCAGTACAACAAATTATTAGATTTTGTAATCGATTGTCGACTTTTTGAATGAAAAAATGTTTTGACAACACATTAGTATATTAACCCTTAGACCGCTATCTTAATTTTGTTGTTGTCTGCTGTTTATTTTCTATTTTCCATTTTTATCATCAAAAACATGCTTTGACAGCAATTTATAATGGAAGACAGTGTAGAAAAAAACAAAAACAAACACCATTAAACAAGATGAACCCACATGAACCCATGCAAAGAAGAAACCAACGCACTATATTATGATAAACACACGACACGTGCACAGATCTCGTAGAGGAGCATTGTACGCAGCACAAATATGTATCACATGACCAGCGGTGTGCGGTCCCAAGAGGAAAGCAACAGTATGTTAAATATACATGCATGTGAAAAACAAATCAAACGTACCGAAAGCTCCATATCTATTATCCAATGAAGTAATGAGAAAATAGTAGTCACATCAGAGAACAAACACAAATCACAACTAAGTAATAATGTCCGTATTTAATACACACTGACATGACAGCAACACGCATGGCCATAATGATCAGTATGATCGCTACCCATTACAATAGACGATGAACCTTGGGTGTCGCCTTCGAACGTCCAGTGAACTCAACAGTCCAGTGGGGTGAATGAGCCTAGTTAGAGCGGCATAGCAAAATTCCCGCTTATCTCGCCATCATGCCTCAATAATAGACATTAAGGCAATCAAAAAACATTAATATATTGGACGAAAAAGACAAAGTAGTCACAAAGAAAAAGAACTACAGTATACATGAAATGTAATATTGTAAATACACGCATAACTATAATAAAGGAAGGAAATATAACGATACAAAACTCAAGCCATAAAAGAAGGAACGACAGAGCTCATTTCCATTGGAAATGATTCTGAAGTGCTGTCAAAACCTGTTTTTATTGTGAGTAGCGGTCTCAGGGTTAAAGGACGTCCTGGCTTGACATTGTCGCCTGACGGAAGGGACCGAGAATGGACGTACAGAATACAAGCAACAAATATGTGGCTGTGACCAATGTAGCTGCTGATCAAATAACACATTCCTATAGCTTAATAACAAATCTGTATTGCTTGTTAGAAATATGACGGGCGTTTTATTGATGGACAAGTGAACAGAGCAGATCCTGATCAGACTGTGCGGATGCACAGGCTCATCTGGATCTGCACTGGTCGCCAAGCCAGCCCATAAGCCCCATTTCTCCAGTCACAGACACATTTGAGATACACCATGTGATTTTGTACCTTCGGACATCTGCGTAAATTCATTAAACACGTTTACAAAATTTACAATAATTTATTTAGTCAACTTTTGACACTATTTATGGAAAATAATGTAAATCTTGTAAATATTTTTCAGAAGATATCGCACATGTTCTTAGGCACAAAATCACATGGCGTGTCACATATACATATATAGCCATACCTCAAACACCTCATTCCAGATAGGTGTCAGTGTGTTGTCTATCACTTTTGTCTTGAACTTTGCAGCACCAACTGGAAAACAATATAGGAATGAATGGCCTTTTTGTGGAATTTATCGGGGTATAAACTTGGAAAAGTCGCGGGAATACTGGACGAAGGCCGGAAGGCCTCGTCCAGTATTCCCGCGACTTTTCCAAGTTTATATCCCCGATAAATTCCACAAAAAGGCCATTCATTCCTTATAATTCCAGCATTTTAAATAAATTCATTAAGAAAATGTGTTTATTTTCCGTTTTCTTAAGAATTATTTTCACTGCGCCTGACGGTTACGGAAAGTAGTTTGGCATGGAGTTTACTGGGTTATAAATTTTGGACGGAGACTTGCAACGGACCAATCAAATGTTAGGGAATTGTGTAAATATTTTTGTGCTGGAATTATTGTAACATATTGTACTAAACCCTGCGTAAATGTGATCAATCGTTTGTATTCTCTAGAATATATCTGAAATGATATTGTTGGTTTATATTAAAATCAATATTTGACCAAATTCCATGAAATAAAAAGAAATCTCATTCTTAAATTAATTTGATCACATTTAATATTAGTGAAAAACGTATTGTTGTATTTCTTATATTTAAGGGTGGGAATTGGCTTGATGACCTTCCATACCCGGCCAAACGTATTGTTATTATTACATTGTTTATATACCCATAAATTTGAACAACTTTCATGAAACAGACAGTAGTGTTAGTAGCACCATACAAATATTACCTTCAACAATGATTATAGAGGCTTTACACCTTAATATAATAATAATGACATACAGGGGTAAACTTTCAAAATATAATAATTTACCTCAATGATCTAGGGGACAGTTAACAGGTAAATCCCCAGGGTGTCTGGTTTAGAGATGTTCCACTGTAAATCAGGCAATTGAGCAATACAAAACATGACTGTAGCACACATTATGACCATTTATCTTTAACAATGATGTAAGGGTCAGACTTGTGAAACACAGTGAAACCTGTCCCCAGGGTGTCCAGTTTAGAGATGTCCCACAATGAATCAGGCAAATTAATCTTCATAAACGATGTAAGGGGCCAACTTTCAAAGTAGAATAGTTTACCTTTAACAACGACGTAGGGGTCTGACTTGCCCTTGCCGATAAGACTAACGTCAGCCTTCACCAGTTCCTTGGCCTCCACCACATGTATCCGGAGCACACCCTGTAGGTTGTAAATAGAACTGTATCATTTTAATTGCTGTGCGTTAACTGATAACAAATTTTATAATCCGCACTACTTTCTAAGCCAACTGCTGGCCAGTAATACGCTCCACTTCACATATTGCAATGTTTACCCCCAATAAGTTACATATTACCAACAGAGCTTCAGTTAAGGTGCGTAATTCGACCAAATTTTCCGGGTATTTTTCTTATTTCTTCACAAAAAATGTCAAGTTGGGATTGCTTTAGAATCGTCTCATCGAGACGATTCTAAAGCATTCCCAACTTGCCAATTTTGGCGAAGAAATAACGAAAGTCTCCCCAAAGTTGATCAAATTACGCACCTTAACTGGAGCTCTGATTACCACTACCTGTTCGACATGAAATGGAAACTCAATACTCGGATGGGAGACTGCATTATAAACCTGGCTAATGATATGAATGCTATTGTTCACATATTGGAGTTTTAAGGAACTAAATGATGTGGTCGCTAACACTCCCTTGGATTTAATTCCTTAAAAATCCAATATGTGAACAATAACTTATACGTATACAGGCAATGCCAGGGATACCCGTCCATTCAAATTTGATAGGCTGTGTCAAGCCGACTGAGGCATTGTCTGTGGAAGATCTTAACATGGATGAATGGATACATCCATCATTGTGATCATTATGGCTGGTGCTCCACAAGTATGCTCGACAAAAACTACATCTGCCAGGATTCCATAAGCTGAACAATGTTACATGACCTTACTTACTAATTGACATATAGTGTCTTTGAACTCCATTTATTGTTTACCCTAGTTTCTCGACCATTGAAAGAACAGCATTTCGTCTCAATTAATCGCATATTGCGACACTTTCGGCAATATCTATTAAATCAATCATTAAATGTTCAGCCGCTATATTTCGAACTGATTTTACGCCTCGTGTCATCAGTCCACGAGACGCAAAGCATATTACCGCCCACACACGCACTCACTTGGTGTCACACCGTGAACTATGTGAACTATAACTTATACATATATTACTTCAGATAGACACATATTTTGATAACCACAAGTAGCACAATAGCTGATGGTTTCATTCATCAATTAATTGTGTTACCTTCATACATAACTGACTTTCAACCATCTAGCATAAACAAATGGTGAACAAAAGTGAAAGGGTACACTGTCCTAGCAAAGCAATATAGAGACGGGACCTCGGTTCTCAATCTCATCCGAAAGACCACTAGGCCAAATATAATATTAAGAAATGCGTCTGTCGAACGCGGATGCCACCTGCAGCATATTTGAGAAACTGTGACGGACGGACAGACGGACAGACAGACGGACGTTCTTACAGTACTATACTTATGTGGCTTATCACATGTTAAATATTAGCCACATAAAACGATTTTTAGCCACATAAAAGGATTTTTTAGGTGGCTAATTGTAACCAACCCTATCCTTTACCAAGTCCATAACCCTGTGGGGCTAGCCACATAAGTACCCTAATGTGTGCCCGGACGGACGGACGGATGGACGGACGGACGGATGGACGGACGTTCTTACATTAGGGTACTTATGTGGCTTATCACATGTTAAATATTAGCCACATAAAACGATTTTTAGCCACATAAAACGATTTTTTAGGTGGCTAATTGTAACCAACCCTATCCTTTAACAAGTCCATAACCCTGTGGGGCTAGCCACATAAGTACCCTAATGCCCGCCCGGACGGACGGATGGATGGACGGACAGACAGACGGACGGTCCAAACACTATATGCCACCCGTTTCTTCGAAACCCGGTGGCATAAAAATTGTTTCCCCTCCCGCTACCGACCCACCAAAATTATCAGAAATCAAATAAATTATTTTGGGTCATTGGGTAGGGAAAATATTTTATTTCTTTTCAATTACCCACTCATGACCAAATTGGTCAGTATATTTGCTCGTAATAATACATAGATCCCATCTGTAACCTTTAATAATACAGAGTTTGGGCAAATAGAAATAGTATAAGGTGTAATTATCTATCACAAAAAAATAATAACATAAAATAGAATATTATTTAGAGTAAAAAAAATATTTTCCCTACCGACCTACCCACACCTATATGACCCGGGTAGTAGGAGAGGAAACAACATATATCTTTAATGTTGGCCATAGCATAAACAAATGCTATCAGAAGCCAACACAATAACACACCATTGCTACTTACATGTGGCTGTGGGTATTTGAGCTGGGTCATATCGAGACCAGGGGCCAACTGTATGGGTATACGATTGGGCAGCACCATAATGTTCGCTATCTGTTCTTGTATGATGTTCAGTAGCATGTCACTGTAACACAACATGTGGTTGGTAGGATGGTTGGTTGGTTGGTTGAATGATTGATTGATTGATTTATGGGTCACACCCAGGGCCCGGATGCTCAAAACATCTGTTAGCTTAACGGACTGTTAAATCCTTAACTGAATGGTTAAAATCTCTGTTTTAACAGAGATTTTAACCATTCAGTTAAGGATTTAACAGTCCGTTAAGCTAACTGATGTTTTGAACAACCGGGCCCAGACCAGTAGCCGATTTCATCAAAATTGCAAAGTGCACTTACCTAGCAAAGTATAATTTGAGGGAGTTATCATTTATATTTCCCGAAATGCATTAATTCATATAGAACTAACGACTGCATATATTTGATAAATAAAAGTATGCATAATTATTATACTGAATTTATTACATTATCACAGTGATAATGTGATAAATTCAGTATAATAAAAAATAATAAATTTATTACATATTGTATTAAATTGAAAATTTCTCCCTCAAAGTATACTTTGCTAGATAAGTATACTTTGCAATGTTGGTGAAATCATCTACAGGAGCCAACTGTATGGGTATACGGTTGGTCAGCACCATAATGTTCGCTATCTGCGATTGTATGATGTTTAGTACCACATCATTGTAACACTACATGTGATTCATCGGTTGGTTGTTGGTTGGTTAATATTAGATAGTATGCTGACATAACGTAACATGTCAATCGTTTGAGTGATGAATTTATCAACTAGTATAGTATAAGGTTCGACCATGTCCAGCCGTGGGTAAACGTTTGCCGTGGCACGAGGGAAATGTTTGAACCCCAAGGCCGTAGGTCGCGGGTTCAAACAGTTCTTGAGTGCCACGGCAAACGTTTACCCATGGCTGGACATGGTCGAATGTTATTGCTACATTTCCGTCGGAAATATCATGCAATTTGAGCATATATGCAGTACTTTCGGTACTTTCATAACCTGTTTCATTTAATTTACACATACATATTCCGGGGCCACAGTACACGTCGCGTGATGTAGCCGCACAAATTCCAAAAGTTCAGTGAGACCATTGTGAACTGGTCTGGTAACGTAATGGAGCATTCTAGTAACGTCACGAGTGACCTGCATTACGTAGGTGTTGGCTTGGCCCCGGAATAAGCATTGTCTACAGCCATGGTCAAACAGCACGCGCTGTACGTTTGAACACAGCTGTGAGCGGTGTCGATATGTCAATATGTAATTGAGTATCACCGATTTATAGATTGATGAACTGACTAATTTCACAGTGAGGCATAATTGCAACTGCAATTTAAACCCTTAAAAGGCGGGAACCGAAAATTGTCGTCTGCTGTTGTTTCTTATTTTGTATTTTCTTTAAAATAAAAACCTGGTTTGGCAGCATTTTAGAATCATTTCCATTGGAAATGATTCTAAAGTGCTGTCAAAGCATGTTTTTGATAATAAAAATGGAAAACAAACAACAAACAGCAGTCGACAATTGTTAATTCAGCACTGTAAGGGCTAGAGTTACAATTCTAGTATACTAAGGAAGCAATCACAGTTAGAACAGTGACGTGAAGTTGCTCCTGATATAAGGCAGTTGTGTTTGCAGTCAAGTTTTCTAAACATAATTTTCTATGGTTGGATACAATACTCACTTCAATCCTGGTAGATCAAAGGCATTCGCCAAGCTGGTTAGATTAAAATCTATAGTCTACAATGAAAAATTAATAACAATCATAAACATGTGATCAGTGAATCTACAAATATAGCCGATAAGATTGGTCACAGGACCAACATTTAAATTTCCAGATTAAATAGTATATCTTGCCACAATGACGGTGTCTAAAGCCATAACATTTGGGACAGATTTCAATAAAATGTGTACTATTGCATTATGTCATCAATATGTTTCCAATGATATGAAACACTCATATTTCTTTATGTGTTAGTATCAAAACGTATTTTAATTGTGGCGGTGACTGGAGAAATAGGGCTTACAGGATTTGTGTAGCTCCTGATCAAATAGTATGATCTGGTGGCTTGATAACGATCTATTGTTAGACGCACGACAGGGTGTTTACCTTTTCTCCAGTCACAATTTTAATCTTTCCGCAATAATACAATTAACAATGTTCAACAATTCTGCAAAAACCAGGAACCCACTTAAGTGGGTTCCTGGTTTTTGCAGAATTGTAATCACAATTTTGACAGCATAAACATTCAGTAAATTTGTCATTTTTATTTATTTCAAAGGGGCATAACTCCAATAATGTTGACTGATTTCAATAAAACTTGTACTACTGTATTCTCTCACCAATACAATCTCATATATGCCGATGCTAGTTATGGCATTGGGGCAGGGATCATGTTACAGAGCAATTTGGGCGATTTGGTCTCCCTAAATGGTACCGTTTCTCCCTATTTTGAGTTGAGGGCGGAATAATTCATCATATAAATAAGAAACTTTCTGTTCAAGTAGTAATATTTCCCATCTTATTGCAATAACTTCTCCTTGTTTTGCAGGACTAGCCTGAACCCTGATATTTATGGTATATTTGGCCAGAGCAATGATATATACTGGTCTAACCGTTTTTGTGTATTTTAACCCTTAGACCGCTATCTTATTTTTGTTCTCGTCTGCTGTTTATTTCCTATTTTTTATCATCAAAAACATGCTTTGACATCACTTTAGAATAATGTACAACATGCTTTGACAGCACTTCAGAATCATTTCCAATGGAAATGATTCTGAAGTGCTGTCAAAGCATGTTTTTATTGAGAAATAATGCAAGATATAAAAGCAACAGCAGACGACAATTGTTGTGAGTAGCGGTGTAAGGGTTAAATATGTTTCTTATCATCAAATAGTGGATTGCTTAACAGTCCATTATTTGATGGTAAGAAACAAATTTAAAACATCACTGAAGACATGATTTTCTTTCTATGATAGGAAATGAAGCTTATTTTATAAATACTAATGGTTTTGCGCAAATTTCAGTCCTTTAAAAATTGTCAAAACGTAACGAAACTCGAAACCAAGTGCAGTCGATTACCGGGTGGCCGACTATGTTATACCATGATATTTATGGTATCGAGGTCGCTACTTATGGGGTTATTTATGGTATCGGGGTCGCTACATGCGGGATATTTATGGTATCAGGGTCACACTTATAGGGAAATTTATGGTATCGGGGTCACACTCATGGTGATATTTATGGTATTTATGGTATCGGGGTCGCTACATGCGGGATATTTATGGTATCAGGGTCACACTTATAGGGAAATTTATGGTATCGGGGTCACACTCATGGTGATATTTATGGTATCGGGGTCACATTTATGGGGAAATTTATGGTATCGGGGTCACATAAACGGGGAGATCGGTATCGGGGTCAAACTTACAGGGTTATTGAGGAAGAAGAAGCTCATCCCTCCAAACAAAGGCATCCGCCCCAGCAGGGGCTTGAAGATCACTCGCAGGGTCCCGTGTAACTGGAATATAGATGGAAAGATTGTTAACTGGACGAAGGCCAGTATTCCCGCGACTTTTCCAAGTTTATATCCCCGATAAATTCCACAAAAAGGCCATTCATTCCTTATAATTCCAGCATTTGAAATAAATTCATCAAGAAATTGTGTTTATTTTCCGTTTTCTTAAGAATTATTTTAACTGCGCCTCACCGTTACGGAAAGTAGTTTGGCATGTGAGTTTACTGGGATATAAATTTTGGACAGAGACTTGCTACGGGCCAATCAAATGTTAGGGAATTGTGTAAATATATTTGTGCTGGAATTATTGCACAGAAAGTCTGAGTAAATGGAGTAGTTGTAGTGTTCACATATTGAATTTTCAAAAAAATTAATATTGATAAATATCTGAACGATAACTGCTGTCTTATTGTTTGGCTGACTCCATCGCTTGCATGTATGTTTGAAAGGAGCGCCGCCCCCTTCAAGCTTTCAAATTACGATACTATTACGTGTTTGACACCAAATTGATACGGGAAATAACATCAACAATGCGGAGCCTCTGGTTCTAAATAATACTTATCAAAACATTCAATGATTAATTTAATAGATATTGGCGAGAGACGACATGCTGTGCTTTCGTTGGTCGAGAACTTGGGACAAACATTAATTCCAATATGAGCCAATACAATATCTTGTAGTACACGGACTACCTGTGCCGACTGGAGAAATAGGGCTTATGGGATTTGGGATTAGCGCATCTCCTGATCAAATAGCACACTCTTGTAGCCTGGTAACGATCTATTATGTATAAGTTATTGTTCACATATTGGATTTTTAAGGAATTAAATGCGAGGAAGCGCTAGCGACCGCAGCATTTAGTTCCCGAAAAATCACATATGTGAACGATAATATACATATAGTTCAGCCAAGTGTACAAGGCAATGTCCCATCAGAGTATTGATTTTCCATTTCCTGTCGACAGTTAATCATTAAATCTGGTAATATGTAACTTATTTGGGCTAAATGTTGCAAATATGTGAAATAAGTGGAGCACAATGCTGCCCAGCGATTGGCTTAGAAAGTAGGGCAAACTATACTGTTTGTTAGAAGCATGACGGGTGTTTCATTGATGGAATGGCGAACAGTGCAGATCCTGATCAGACTGGGCGGATGCAGTGGTCGCAAAAACCAAAAGCCTAAATATTGTAAATTTTGTAAACGTATTTCAAGAAATTACGCAGATGTCCGAAGGTACAAAATCATATGGCGTGTCTCATACATGGTACACTCCTAGCGGTAATCGTACATTCACACTATTGTATCTGCTGTTATAACATGTCCGGTACACATTGCAATGAACCTCATGATAGACATATATTAATTCTAACATAACTGTGTCGTACCTGCAAGTCTTTAATGCCAGCCGTGATTCCCTTGATCTTCACCTCAATCTCGGAATCACTGCTGTAGCTGCAATCACAAATATACGGTGGTCAGTCATTGCCTACCTGCCTACAGAACCGTATTGGACTTAACCCTTTCCCTGTTTTGCGATATTTCGACTCATCCAAATCGAAAACATCTGAATAAAAGAATCAAATGCTGGGTCAAATGATGGGTAAATTATCTGATAGAGTAGAAAACATTGTGGGAAAAGGAAAAATTGCTTGTTACAAGCAATTTCTCCTTTTCCCACAATGTTTTCAAAAGACATCTTCTGCAGAGGCGTCAAAAGTCGTCTCTATCAGGGAAAGGGTTAAATAGTGTTGTCACACTTCTGCATACACATAAGTATACATCCGTCCCCATTGTACCAACACATAACACGCTTTCTGCCTTTTTCGGACTTATATTCACAGATTAGGTCTGTGTCTAAAGCGCACTATACTCACTGATTTAAAAATCATTGCGTATTTAACTTTTACAAATGGATTATAGATTCTTTTCATTACTAAATAGGGAACAAATGATAAAAATAATATAACAAATTTAAACATTCACTTAATTGAGCTGCATACCGTTTGCTTTCTGCAGCTCAACTAAGTGAATTTTAACTTTATGACAGTATTTTCACTACTCAATTTGAAAATCAATGCGTATTTTCACATTGCTGTGCGTATTTTGTACTCCCCCTTTGGTAATCAATGCGTATTCAGTTTGTTTGTTTGCTTATTCAGCTAAAATAATTGCGTAAAATACGCCAATACGCACCTTATCTGGAGCTCTGATAATGCTCATGTGATACGCCACATTGTGGTAATATCTTCTGAATGCGCTATTTATAATATCTGGACATTGATCTGATAAAATCACCATTATTTGACATTTTTTACAGATTCAGACAGCTTCTCAATTGCAAAACAAATCTGGAATCTTTAACTCTTTGCATGTTAGCGGCGAAAATATCCCCCAAACAAATTAGGACTATATGTTTTATTATACCCACTTTTTTTACGGGTATATTGTTTTTGTCACGGGTGTCCGTCCGTCCGTACGTCCGTCCGTCCGTACGTCCGTACGTCCGTCACGTTTCTTGTAACTCGAAAAACTTTTTCACCTTCATACCTACGCGCCTGATATTTGGTATGTAGCTTCGTTATCATGTGCAGATGCGCAAAGTGAATTTGGATTTTTGATCCGACCCTCCATCATGGATTATCTCCCCCTTTCGGACTCAGAATTTCCCATTTTTTCCTCGTAACTCGAAAAACTTTTTCACCTTCATACCTACGCGCCTGATATTTGGTATGTAGCTTCGTTATCATGTGCAGATGCGCAAAGTGAATTTGGATTTTTGATCCGACCCTCCATCATGGATTATCTCCCCCTTTCGGACTCAGAATTTTCCCACCCTTTTTTCCTCGTAACTCGAAAAACTTTTTCACCTTCATACCTACGCGCCTGATATTTGGTATGTAGCTTCGCTATCATGTGCAGATGCGCAAAGTGAATTTGGATTTTTGATCCGACCCTCCATCATGGATTATCTCCCCCTTTCGGACTCAGAATTTCCCATTTTTTCCTCGTAACTCGAAAAACTTTTTCACCTTCATACCTACGCGCCTCATATTTGCTATGTAGCTTCGTTATCATGTGCAGATGCGCAAAATGAATTCGGATTTTTCATCCGACCCTCCATCATGGATTATCTCCCCCTTTCGGACTCAGAATTTCCCATTTTTTCCTTGTAACTCGAAAAACTTTTTCACCTTCATACCTATGCGCCTGATATTTAGTATGTACCTTCGTTATGTGCAGATGCGCAAAGTGAATTCCCATTTTTGATCCGACCCTCCATCATCGATTACCTCCCCCTTTCCGACTCAGAATTTCCCATTTTTTCCTTGTAACTCGAAAAAACTTTTTCACCTTCATACCTACGCGCCTCATATTTGCTATGTAGCTTCGTTATCATGTGCACATGCGCAAAGTGAATTCGGATTTTTTATCCGACCCTCCATCATGGATTACTTCCCCCTTTCGGACTAAGCATTTGGGGAAAGTGGGTATATTGCGATGGCGCGCCATCGACTTTTTCTAGTTTCTCTTTGTAAATATGTCTTGGAATTTCATTAGAATTGAGTCCTCAGGACTCAATTCTAATGAAATTCCAAGACATATTCATGATATTTACAAGGAGAAATAAAAGAAAATAGGATTCATTTTTGTCTGCTAGTTATACCCACTTTTTTTGTAAAAAAAAACGGGTATATTGTTTTTGTCACGGGTGTCCGTCCGTCCGTACGTCCGTACGTCCGTACGTCCGTCCGTACGTCCGTCACGTTTCTTGTAACTCGAAAAACTTTTTCACCTTCATACCTACGCGCCTGATATTTGGTATGTAGCTTCGTTATCATGTGCAGATGCGCAAAGTGAATTTGGATTTTTGATCCGACCCTCCATCATGGATTATCTCCCCCTTTCGGACTCAGAATTTCCCATTTTTTCCTCGTAACTCGAAAAACTTTTTCACCTTCATACCTACGCGCCTGATATTTGGTATGTAGCTTCGTTATCATGTGCAGATGCGCAAAGTGAATTTGGATTTTTGATCCGACCCTCCATCATGGATTATCTCCCCCTTTCGGACTCAGAATTTCCCATTTTTTCCTCGTAACTCGAAAAACTTTTTCACCTTCATACCTACGCGCCTGATATTTGGTATGTAGCTTCGTTATCATGTGCAGATGCGCAAAGTGAATTTGGATTTTTGATCCGACCCTCCATCATGGATTATCTCCCCCTTTCGGACTCAGAATTTCCCATTTTTTTCCTCGTAACTCGAAAAAACTTTTTCACCTTCATACCTACGCGCCTGATATTTGGTATGTAGCTTCGTTATCATGTGCAGATGCGCAAAGTGAATTTGGATTTTTGATCCGACCCTCCATCATGGATTATCTCCCCCTTTCGGACTCAGAATTTCCCATTTTTTTCCTCGTAACTCGAAAAACTTTTTCACCTTCATACCTCGCGCCTCATATTTGGTATGTAGCTTCGTTATCATGTGCAGATAGCGCAAAGTGAATTTGGATTTTTGATCCGACCCTCCATCATGGATTATCTCCCCCTTTCGGACTCAGAATTTCCCATTTTTTCCTCGTAACTCGAAAAACTTTTTCACCTTCATACCTACGCGCCTGATATTTGGTATGTAGCTTCGTTATCATGTGCAGATGCGCAAAGTGAATTTGGATTTTTGATCCGACCCTCCATCATGGATTATCTCCCCCTTTCGGACTCAGAATTTCCCATTTTTTCCTCGTAACTCGAAAAAACTTTTTCACCTTCATACCTACGCGCCTGATATTTGGTATGTAGCTTCGTTATCATGTGCAGATGCGCAAAGTGAATTCGGATTTTTCATCCGACCCTCCATCATGGATTATCTCCCCCTTTCGGACTCAGAATTTCCCAATTTCCCATTTTTTCCTTGTAACTCGAAAAACTTTTTCACCTTCATACCTACGCGCCTCATATTTGCTATGTAGCTTCGTTATCATGTGCAGATGCGCAAAGTGAATTCGGATTTTCATCCGACCCTCCATCATGGATTATCTCCCCCTTTCGGACTCAGAATTTCCCATTTTTTCCTTGTAACTCGAAAAACTTTTTCACCTTCATACCTACGCGCCTCATATTTGCTATGTAGCTTCGTTATCATGTGCAGATGCGCAAAGTGAATTCGGATTTTTCATCCGACCCTCCATCATGGATTATCTCCCCCTTTCGGACTCAGAATTTCCCATTTTTTCCTTGTAACTCGAAAAACTTTTTCACCTTCATACCTACGCGCCTCATATTTGCTATGTAGCTTCGTTATCATGTGCAGATGCGCAAAGTGAATTCGGATTTTTTCATCCGACCCTCCATCATGGATTATCTCCCACTTTCGGACTCAGAATTTCCCATTTTTTCCTTGTAACTCGAAAAACTTTTTCACCTTCATACCTATGCGCCTGATATTTAGTATGTACCTTCGTTATGTGCAGATGCGCAAAGTGAATTCCCATTTTTGATCCGACCCTCCATCATCGATTACCTCCCCCTTTCCGACTCAGAATTTCCCATTTTTTCCTTGTAACTCGAAAAACTTTTTCACCTTCATACCTACGCGCCTCATATTTGCTATGTAGCTTCGTTATCATGTGCACATGCGCAAAGTGAATTCGGATTTTTTATCCGACCCTCCATCATGGATTACTTCCCCCTTTCGGACTAAGCATTTGGGGAAAGTGGGTATATTGCGATGGCGCGCCATCGACTTTTTCTAGTTTCTCTTTGTAAATATGTCTTGGAATTTCATTAGAATTGAGTCCTCAGGACTCATTCTAATGAAATTCCAAGACATATTCATGATATTTACAAGGAGAAATAAAAGAAAATAGGATTCATTTTTGTCTGCTAGTTATACCCACTTTTTTTGTAAAAAAAAACGGGTATATTGTTTTTGTCACGGGTGTCCGTCCGTCCGTACGTCCGTACGTCCGTCCGTACGTCCGTCACGTTTCTTGTAACTCGAAAAACTTTTTCACCTTCATACCTACGCGCCTGATATTTGGTATGTAGCTTCGTTATCATGTGCAGATGCGCAAAGTGAATTTGGATTTTTGATCCGACCCTCCATCATGGATTATCTCCCCCTTTCGGACTCACAATTTCCGATTTTTTCCTTGTAACTCGAAAAACTTTTTCACCTTCATACCTACGCGCCTCATATTTGCTATGTAGCTTCGTTATCATGTGCAGATGCGCAAAGTGAATTCGGATTTTTGATCCGACCCTCCATCATGGATTATCTCCCCCTTTCGGACTCAGAATTTCTCTATTTTTCATTGTAAGTCGAAAAACTTTCTCACCTTCACCTACTATTTCTGATATTTGATATGTAGCTTCGTTATGATGTGCAAAGTGAATTCCGATTTTTGATCGGACCTTCCATCATGGATTATCTCCCCCTTTCGGACTTAGAATTTCACTATTTTTCCTCGTAGGTCGAACAACTTTTTCACCTTAATACCTACGCGTCTGATATTTGGTTCGTAGCTTCGTTTTGATGTGCTGATGCGCAAAGTGAATTCGGATTTTTGATCCGACCCTCCATCATGGATTACCTCCCCCTTTCGGACTTAACATTTGGGGAAAGTGGGTATATTGCGATGGCGCGCCATCGACTTTTTCTAGTTTTTAACTATTTATAGCCCACAAGTTTCCCAGCATGCAAAGAGTTAAAGGGGGGCCCCTGAATATACCACTGTATATGTTTGGGCATGGAAGGTCATGTCAATTCCAAACATTAACCCTTAGACCGCTATTTTATTATTTTTTTGTCGTCTGCTGTTTATTTTCTATTTTCCATTTTTATCATCAAAAACATACCTTGACAGCACTTTAGAACAAGAAACGAGGCAAAGCCACGAAGGCCAGGTTTTTTCCAAGCATAGACACTTGGATAACATAATTATACCCACTTTTTGTAGACTAGATGGCCGTGGCCTGCATGTCGCGCCTTGGGGCGAGGCATGGACACTAAAAAAATAGATATAGTAGATGGAAAAATTTTAACGAAAAAACTTTAACCGGACACACAGACGTACGGACGGACATATGCCAAAATGCCGACGATATTGCGCTTTCTGCAAGCGGGTGTGACAATGATGATAAACACCCATGTGAAGTATCAAGGTAATGGGTGAAGCAGTTTCAGAGATATAGTACACAAAAAAAACTTTAACAAAATATTGAAAGTAATTTGACCTTGACATTGGGCACAGGGGCCGCACGGTTGGGGGGTAGAATGAAAATATGGATGATGATAAACACCCATGTGAAGTTTCAAGGTAATGGGCGAAGCAGTTGCAGAGATATAGTATAACAAATAAGTTTTAACCAAAAAACTTTAACCAAACGTACGTTAAAAAGTTAACGTTGAAAATGGCTAAGTCAATTACGTAGAAATAATAGGTGAAGGTAAAAAAATGGTCACATGTTGGATAGTTGTATGTGGTAGGCACCCATTGGTTATGAAGCTGTGAAAGTTTGGTGGTCCTAGGTGGTACAGTAACAAAGAAATGGACTCAAACACGAAAACTTAACATTGTAAACACGAAAACTTAACATTGAAAATGGCTAAGTCGACTGCGCGGAAAAAATGGGTCAAGTTAAAAAAAAAGTAACATGTTGGATAGTGATATGTGGTGGGCACCCCTTGATTATGAAGCTGTGAAAGTTTGGTGGTCCTAGGTGGTACAGTAACAAAGAAATGGACTCAAACACGAAAACTTAACATTGATTGTGGACGCCGCCCGCCGCCCGCCCGCCGCCCGCCGCCCGCCGCCCGCCCGCCCGGCTTTCGCCAATCCAATAGCCTGGATTTTTTAAAAAAAAAACCTGGCTAAAAATTGACAACATGCTTCGACAGCACTTCAGAATCATTTCCATTGCAAATGATTCTGAAGTGCTGTCAAACCATGTTTTTATTGAGAAATAAGGCAAGATATAAAAGCAACAGCAACCGACATTATATGATACTACTACTTACATGATGCCTGATGTCGATGACGTCGTGTCTAGACAAAGCAAGACACGTGGCTACTAAATGCGAGCACATCAGCCAGAAATATGACTGCTATATTTAGCAAAACTAGTTTTCGCAACGCTAGTTATCTTTTCAATAATAAAATTTCTTTTTATTTCTACTTTCGTTTTTTAGGCCACACAAAGGAGCATATATGTTCAGGAAACAGATACAAATCAGCCGTGAAATGCTCTTTTACCAACTGCTTTGCTCACATTTCATCCACATTTGAGGCCCAGTGCCTTTAACATATTTGCGTGTATCATAAATAATAGACGACGTGGCAGTTGGACTTACATCAGATCGAGATCCATGTAAATCTCGTCACGTTTCACGTTCTCCGTGTATACCTTTACACCGCCGATACGTGGAGGCTGCAATTAAAAGAGATACATAACAGTGAATCCACTGTAATCTAAGCATAATAAAACAAACACCAGTAGCCGATTTCATCAAAATTGCAAAGCATACTTATCTAGAAAAGTATACTTTGAGGGAGTAATCATTTATTTTCCCCCGAAATGCATTATTTCATATAGAATAACTGCATATATTTGATGATTAAAAGTATGCAGAATTATTATACTGAATGTATTACATTATCACAGCCATTTTGGCTGTGATAATGTAATAAATTCAGTATAATAAAATCAGTTAATTTATCCTTAAATTGAAATCTTTTCCCTCAAAGTATACTTTGCTAGAAAAGTATACTTTGCAATGTTGGTGAAATAGGCTACAGATGGCCGAGGCCTGCATGATGGCCTCAGAGTCCATTTATTTGAAGTAAATCTGAGTAACAGTGGTGGAGATGTAAGGTATGTAAAAACCGAAAGCCAATTTGTATAAACTTTAACACAAATTTCCAACAAGTTATTTGACCATGACATGGGGCATGTGGGTTGAAGGTTGAAGTAAATCGGAGTAAGCGTTGTGGAGATATAAGGAATATAAAATCTTTAACGCTAAATCTAGACAGACGGACACGCACGCACACACACTCTTGGAACGACACCCGGATGTCATGTGACGACTATCAAAAAAATGTGGAAAATCACCGACTTCCGAGACATCTGTCTGTGTTTTGCGATCATGAACATATATTTCCATTAGAGATAAATGACAATGAGTCCCATCAAAATTACACATGCAAAAGCTGTCAATAAAATATTGAGATAATCAACTTACACATTAAGGTTGACTTGGTATCGGGTTTAGTAATATTCAAAAGTACTTACGATATCACCGAGGTCAATGGTGACAAATCGGAAAGATCCCATAATGCCTGCGCTGCTCTGTACCGTCTTTGTGACCTGGGTCATCAGAAGGTCGCGCACAAAATCCCCAATAAAGGGCCACATCTGGTCGATCATCTGCAAACGGGGGAAAAAGTGAAGACGAAAGGGCTTCACCCATTCCTTTCGGAACACACCTTTACGGGTATGAAATTTATTAAATCATTTATTTTTATTTTTGTTGTTTCTCAATGAAAGTATATGGCGTATAATGGCGTAACATAATGGCGTATCCTCAGAACAAAAATGGCTAATGACTTTTAACCCTTCTATAGCTTTATTAAATTTTGCCGTCTGCTGATTATGTTCTATTTTTTCTCACCATATTCTGACCTTCATAAAAACATTATTTCACAACACTTGAGAATCATGTCCAATGTTAAAATGGAGAAACAAGACAAATTATAAAACAACAGCAGACAATAATTATCGTTTGCCACAGTCTATACAGACAGAACCTCAGTTCCAAGTCTCATTCAAAAGATCATTGCCCATGATTGGGATGACAATACTATACAAGTATCTGCTGATGCCTAGGACAGGAAGTCCAATGCTTTACCAATAGATAGATAATCAAGCCATACTTACTTCTGATAAGGAAGTAAAGAAAACCGTCGAGTGTCAAGGTCACACGAATGACACTCGTCACTGGGTCCTCAATGTGAGGAAGCTATTAATGAATGATCCGACTAACAGATCAGGAGAATTGAAAATTCTGACATATTTGTTGTCATTTACGACATCGATGATGTCGGAATTGTGACCGCTATGTCTCACTGTCCTTTAAACCTTTCACACCTAAGCAACTGGAATGGATTTTGATATGTTAATTTTGCACCCAATCCAATGGTCAAAAATGATTTTCAGACTAGTCCATTTATAAAAATGGGTGTTTTCTCTCTAAAAATAAGAAAATTACTTCAAAAAGTGCAGATCCTGATGAGACGGCTCGTCACGAGCCGGCTCATCTGGATCTACACTTTTTGCCAATACCACTATACAGGCCAGTGGTGTTGAAAGGGCTACAGTGGGTAGGACAAAAAGTAGATGGCCGCGGCCTGAATGTCGCGCCTTGTGGCGAGGCATGGACACTAAAAAAAAAGATATAGTATAACGAAAAACTTTAACCAAAAAACGTAAGCAAAAACTTTAACCGGACACACGTATGTACGTACGTAGACAAAGTGCCGACTATATCGCGCTTTCCGCAAGCGGGCGCGAAAAAAAATTTAACCAAAAACTTCAAAGTAATTTGACATTGGGTACAGGGGCCGCACGGGAGGGGGGTAGAATGAAAATATAGATGATGATAAACACCCATGTGAAGTTTCAAGGTAATGGGCAAAGCAGTTGCAGAGATATAGTATAACAAAAAAATTTAACCAAAAAACTTAAACAAAAACTTTAACCAAAAAACTTACCGTAACCAAAAAACTTAACCAAAAACTTTTAACCAAAAAACTTAACCAAAAACTTCAAAGTAATTTGACCTTGACATTGGGCACAGGGGCCGCACGGGAGGGGGGTAGAATGAAAATATAAATGATGATAAACACCCATGTGAAGTTTCAAGGTAATGGGGCAAAGCAGTTGCAGAGATATAGTAAAACGAAAAAGTTTAACCAAAAAACTTAACCAAAAAACTTAACCAAAAACTTAACCAAAAAACTTAACCAAAAACTTTAACCAAAGAACTTAACCAAAAACTTTAAGCAAAAAACTAACCAAACAACTTAACCAAAAACTTTAACCAGACACACGTACGTACGTACGTACGTACGCCAAAGTGCCGACTATATCGCGCTTTCCGCAAGCGGGCACGACAAAAAAGTGTATACTCTGAATATAATGTATTTTTGATTTTGAGTTTATGATTGATCGATGATTGATTGATTGATTGAATGGGTGTTTAAGTCCATTCAACAACGACTGTCTGTTTCAAGTACTTTTTCATCAATAATAAGTCACCCTCCCCAAATTTTTTATTTGATGAAATTTCATCAAATATTGATTTTATTGCGAAAAAATTAGTTTACTATAGGAATTTACATGGGGGCTAAAAATAGATTTTTTGAAATAATTTTTGAATTTGTGGACCGATTTTCAAAATCTAACTTGTTTTCTTATGTTACATCATTTCCAAGCTATCTAACCAGGTTTCGGAGTCAGTTTCCAAAATTTCTCGTTTTTTTACTCCTCCACCACCTCTTCCACCTCATGTTCAATTCCCATAGGAAAATTGTTTTTTCGCTATAAAATCAATATTTGATGGAATTTCATCAAACCAAAATTTTTTGGGGAGGATGACATATTTTGTTTATTGGTGAAAAAGTACTTACATTTACCGGTAAATATTTTTAAGATTTAATGTGTTTAATAGCCAAAAGTTTGTCGACAGAAAAACGTGCAACAGACAGCAGTAGGCCATATACAGATGAGGACACTTAAATATCAAACCCACCTTGTTCAACCATTCTGCTCGCTCAACGTCTGGGAAGAACACCTGAAATGGACAAATACATGTATTCAATAAGTGTGGTCTGCTGATGTGTAAACAGTAATGTGATTCTATTTTACACAATTAAAATTTTGAAATAACCAATTGCTTCAGAAATGATGGAGTGACAATACTCAATTACTAATTCCTTATATGGACCCCTGTAAACTGTTGTTTTTTTTCAGACAATTTTTTTTAAATATTTTCTTTATTGCTCATCGAAGGTATATATTGTGACCACCAGTTGAAGCGTCTCATCGGGACGGTTCAAATGAGTGGTCACAACATATACATTCATTGACAAACAAGAAAAATTCGAAAGAAAATATTTCAAAGTTTTCGCACACCCAATGGTGTATTCAGAATGCAATGGGTTAAATGATATTGTCTGAACCTTTCGTGTCAAAAAATAACCTAACTAGACAATATGTTTGTAAAACATGGATATGCAAATTTTCACTGTAAACGACCACGGACAAACTAACGGACGGATGTACATGTATGAACATACGGACAGATGGAACCTCAAGAGCAAAGCAATATGCCCCCTTGCTATCTCATACGTAAACTGAGGTCTGCTGTATGGCAAAGGTTGGCTGCTAAATGTAAATGAATTCACAGATGTCAGAGGAAAATATACTAAGCAACATAATTATAAACACAAGAAAAACAGCCAAGATTCGCATTCACACCTGCATAGATCCAGTAGCCTATTTCACCAACATTGAAAAGTATACTTATCTAGTAAAGTATACTTTGAGGGAGAAATTTTCAATAACCAGTCAATAACATAGGCCTGATCAGACTGCACAGATACAGAGCTCCAGATAAGAGGGGTGTATTGGCGTATTTTATGCACTCACTTTAGCTGAATACGCATATCAACAGTGGGAGTACAAAATACTCAACAGCAATGTAAAAATAAGCATTGATTTTCAAATTCAGTAGTTGAAACACTGTACGGTAATAAAATTGAAAATGTATTTAGTTGAGCTGCAAAAAGCTTTTTGCAGCTTAACTAAATACATTTCCAACTGTATTACCGTATAAATAAGTGAGTAAGTAATAATACACTCAAATAAGTGAATGTTTCAATTTGTGTTGATAATTTGTTCCCTATTTAATAATGAAGAAAATCAATAATCCATTTGTAAAAATAAAATACGCATTTAATTTGAAATCAGGGGGTACAATACTCTTTAGACACAAAGCTTATCTGGGGTTCTGCAGATGTAGTCGCCTCTATAACTGAATCATCTCTATAACTGTGTGGGTGCTGGTCAGCTGGCATGGAAAGTGTAAGTGAATAGGTTTAACCCTTTCACCCCTAAGTAACTGGAATGTACTTTGATATGTCAATTTTGCAACCAATCCAACCGTCACAAAATCGTTTTCAGACTAGTCCATTTATGAATAAGAGCTGTAGGAGAACAGCATAGCTCGACTACGAGGGTTGTCGATGTACACATAGCTTGACAAAGAAGGTGGCCGCGGCCCACATAAAAACCTTAACCAAGGTTGTCTAAAAACCTTAAACAAGGGAAATTAACTAAGTAATTCAAGATTAAATGTAGGTCAATGTCAGATATAGGTCAGGGGTTATTGATGTACATCACTAGGAGATGAAATTTTCCAAATATGGTTGCTGTAGGCCCAGGAGTATTCCATATACATGTACAAGCTTGACTAAAAACCTTAACCAAGGGGAAATAACTAAGTAATCCAAGGGTAAAAGTAGGTCAAGGTCAAATATAGGTCAGGGATTATTGATGTACATCACTAGGAGATGAAGTTGTCCAAGTATGGTTGCTGTAGGCCCAGGAGTATTTCATATACAAGCTCGACTATAAACCTTAACCAAGTTTGAGTACAAATCTTAACCAAGGGGAAATAACTAAGTAATTCAAGGTTAAATGTAGGTCAAGGTAAAATATAGGTCAGGGGTTATTGATGTACATCCCCATGAGAAAAAGTTAACCAAGTATGGTGTCTGTATGCACAATAGTATTCCATCTACAAGCTTGACTAAAAACCTTAACCAAGGTTGACTAAAAACCTTAACCAAGGGGAATTAAGTAAGTAATTCAAGAGGAAATGTAGGTCAAGGTCAAATACAGATCAGGGGTTATTGATGTACATCCCTATGAGAAAAGGTTGACCAAGTATGGTGTCTGTATGCACAATAGTATTCCATCTACAAGCTTGACTAAAAACCTTAACCAAGGTTGACTAAAAACCTTAACCAAGGGGAATTACCTAAGTAATTCAAAGTTAAATGTAGGTCAAGGTCAAATATAGATCAGGGGTTATTGATGTACATCCCTATGAGAAAAGGTTGTCCAAGTATGGTGTCTGTATGCACAATAGTAGTCCGTGTACAATCTTGACTAAAAACCTTAACCAAGGTTGACTAAAAACCTTAACCAAGGGGAATTAACTTAAGTAATTCAAGGTTAATTGTAGATCAAGGTCAAATATAGGTCAGGGGTTGTTGATGTACATCACTAGGAGATGAAGTTGTCCAAGTATGGTTGGTGTAGGGCCAGGAGTATTCCATCTACATGCTTGACTAAAAACCTTAACCAATGGGAATTAACTAAGTAATTTGAAAGGAAATGTAGGTCAAGGTCAAATATAGATCAGGGGTTATTGATGTACATCCCTATGAGAAAAGGTTGTCCAAGTATGGTGTCTGTATGCACAATAGTATTCCATGTACAAGCTTGACTAAAAACCTTAACCAAGGTTGACTAAAAACCTTAACCAAGGGGAATTAACTAAGTAATTCAAGGTTAAATGTAGGTCGAGGGTTGTTGATGTATATCACTAGGAGATGAAGTTGTCCAAGTATGGTGGGTGTAGGGCCATATTCCATATACAAGCTTGACTAAAAATCGTAACCAAGGCGTGACGGTGACGCCGACGCCGGGGTGACTACATAAGCTAGTCGAGGGTATTTTTGTTCTCAAAAATTACTTTCAAAAAGTGCAGATCCTGATGAGACGGCTCGTTACGAGCCGGCTCATCTGGACTTGCACTGTTTGCATAAACCGCTATAGCGGACTTTCGGTTTCAAAGTGCGACAGCAACAGCTAATGTCATTTAGGGAAGTGACCACGGTCTCAAGTCTCATCCGAAAAAACGAGTGGCATGGAAATACTGAGAAAGGGGTGGAATTAATACTGAGAAACGGAGGGAAATACTGAGAAAGGGACGGAATACTGATCTATGGCTATGCTGGCTGCAAACGTGACAAGCTATAGTCCATCCGGCGACAATTCACTTATCAGCTAATTAGCCTGACTTAGCAGGAGCAGTACATGTAGAGGTGCAGTAGAGAGAATCATGAATATAGGTTGGGGAGTTGGCGAGCTGACAAAATGGACCTCTATATATTGTTTGTTTGTTTATTGGTGTTTAACGGCCTATCAACAGCTAAGGTCATGTAAGGCTGTGCAAACGGGTTCGATCCTGTTTTATCCTGCTGCATTGGGGGGAAAATCCCAAAATCAGAACGGAATATTTACATCGAGAAAAAATAAACTCAGCACTGAAATTAGAATAACCTGACCTGGTGCCAGGTCCATACCACACCAAGTCACTTGGCCGGGTGGCCCCTTCCCCTAAAATAGGATTACGAATAATCGTAATACTCACATAAATAAGGGGTATAACCAGGTTCAACTGTCACATACAAAATGCCAAAGAAGTATGTGAGGGCCAAACCAGTAGCCTATTTCACCAACATTGCAAAGTATACTTTTCTAGCAAAGTATACTTTGAGGGAGAAATTTTCAATTTTAACATACATGTAAATATGTATTAATTTTTATTATACTGAATTTATTACATTATCACAGCCAATTTGGCTGTGATAATGTAATAAATTCAGTATAATAATTCTCCATACTTTTAATCATCACATATATGCAGTCGTTAGTTCTATATGAAATAATGCATTACGGGAAAAATAAATGATTACTCCCTCAATGTATACTTTGCTAGATAAGTATACTTTGCAATTTTGATGAAATCGGCTACAGGTCTCCATTTAGAATTCCGGTAAGGATGATCGTAAAATTACATCACATGCAAAGTATACTTTACTAGCAAAGTATACTTTGAGGGAGTAATCATTTATTTTTCCAGAAATGCATTATTTCACATAGAACTAACAAATGCATATATTTCATGATTAAAAGTATGCAGAATTATTATACTGACTTTATTACATTATCACAGCCATTAAATGGCTGTGATAATGTAATAAATTCAGTATAATAAAAATTAATAAATTTTTAAAAAAATTTAAAATTTCTCCCTCAAAGTATACTTTGCTACTAAAGTATACTTTGCAATGTTGATGAAATAGGCTACTGATGTTGTCATATCGGTATATAAATATCAGATTTTCTATCTTGTTGAACGCATGTACCTGTATGGGTGAAAATAGAAACAACCCAGCGGTCCTAGTATCGGCATATATCTGCAATTAAACCACTTTACAAAGGGCCAGATCAACAGATCCTGATTTGCCCCTTTAACCCACTTGAGTGGGCTGGATATGTAAGTATTTTTGAAGCCTATCTTGAGGACAGCTAGAACTCACAACCTCCGGTATAGAAGTCCAATGCCATATCCCCTAGGCCATGGCACATCCATCTTTTAATTCTGACGAAAAATATAAATATTTTCTTTATTTTTTCCTGAAAGTATATTTTATTTTTATTATTTCACAATGAAAGTATATGTTGACCACTCATTTGAACCGTCTCAATGAGACGGTTCAAATGGTGGTCACGACATATACTTCTAAGCACATTTAAAGAAAATATTTATGATTTTCCCCAATCAAAATGGCATATCTATCCACAGCAATTGGAATGGGTTAAGCCTTACACCGCTATCCTTATTTTTTTGTCATCATTCTGCTGTTCATTTTCTATTTTCCATTTTTATCATCAAAAACATGCTTTGACAGCCCTTTAGAATAATTTACAACATGCTTTGACAGCACTTCAGAATCATTTTCATTGGAAATGATTCTGAAGTGCTGTCAAACCATGTTTTTATTGATAAATAAGGCAAGATATACATGTAAAAGCAACAGCAGACGACAATTGTTGTGTATAGCATTCTAAGGTTTAAATTAAATTATATACCATAAGTAAACAACAGTGTTGTATCACAGTGGTCAGAACTAAAGATATTAACCCTTACACGGCTGTCTTGATTTTTTGTTGTCTGCTGTTCGTTTTCTATTTTCCATTTTTATCATCGAAAACATTCTTTGACAGCATTTTAGAATAATTTACAACATGCTTTGACAGCACTTCAGAATCATTTCCATTGGAAACTAGAGGATTGTTTTTCAGACAAAATACCCAATACCACCACTGCATGTTATCAGGACTTGGAAAAGTAGAATGTAAGGCAGCAACAGCATATATGTAGCTAGAATGTAAGGCAGCAACAGCATATATGTAGCTATATACCTTGTATTTTCTGCATAAGTACTTTTGGAGATACGCGCGACACAAGTTGAAAATCCCCACTAAGTCAAGGGCCATAACTCCGTGAATACTGGATGAATCCGCATCTAAAACACCAGGTGCGCACCTTCACATGATGACCAGTATTCCTGTAAAGTTTCGCGACTAACTGAAATACTTTTGAAGATACGCGCGACACAAGTTGAATATCCCCACTTTTCACTAAGTCAAGGGCCATAACTCCGTGAATACTGGATGAATCCGCATCTAAAACACCAGGTGCGCAACTGCATACGATGACCAGTATTCCTGTAAAGTTTCGCGACTCTAACTGAAATACTTTTGGAGATACGCGCGACAGAAGTTGAAAATCCCCACTTTTCACTAAGTCAAGGGCCATAACTCCGTGAATATTGGATGAATCCGCATCTAAAACCTCAGGTGTGCAACTTCACACGATGACCAGTATTCCTGTAAAGTTTCACGACTCTAACTCAAAAACTTTTGGAGATATGCACGACACAAATTTTGTGACGGACAGACGGACGGACGGACTAACATTTTGGGTTTATGGGCTATTTGTTCTTTAAAAGATCAAAGGAATAGCCCCTAAACTACAATAGGTAAATAAATTGTATTCTATTGTCTTAGGCTCCTCCCCCTAGCCCCTAAACCCCCAATGTTAGCCCCTAAACCCCCAATGTTAGCCCGGACGGACGGACGGACGGACGTTCTAACATTTTGGGTTTATGGGCTATTTGTTCTTTAAAAGATCAAAGGAATAGCCCCTAAACTACAATAGGTTTAGGGGCTAACGGAATAAATCTATTGTATTCTATTGTCTTAGGCTCCTCCCCCTAGCCCCTAAACCCCCAATGTTAGCCCGGACAGACTGTCCGTCCGTCGGACAGACGGACAACCAAGCCAAAAAACAAAATGTCTCCCCATTCATGGGGGAGACATAATGATTTTGAAGTGTTGTCAAACCATGTTTTTATTGAGAAATAAGGCAAGATAAAAAGCAACAGCAGACGACAATTGTTGTGTGTAACGGTCTAAGGGTGAAATTAAATTATATACCATGAGTAAACAACAGTGTTGTATCACAGTGGTCAGAACTAAAGATATTAACCCTTACATGGCTGTCTTGATTTTTTGTTGTCTGCTGTTCGTTTTCTAATTTCCATTTTTATCATCAAAAACATTCTTTGACAGCATTTTAGAATAATTTACAACATGCTTTGACAGCACTTCAGAATCATTTCCATTGTTTTTATTGAGAAATAATGCAAGATATAAAAAGCAACAGCAGACGACAAATGTTGTGTGTAGCGGTGGTCAGAACTAAGGCTATAAACTGGTCACCAATGAAATCAGCTGTTGTTATTGAATAAAGACATACATGTATTTAGTTTGTTTTAGAGTAAGGGATGGGTGTGGCTGAGAGGTTAGAGCACAGGACTTCAACCCACAGGTCGTGGGTTCAAACCTCACCTTAGGCATCAAAAATACTTTCATAGTATTTCCATCTCACTGGTCTGTCAGATAAGACTTGAGAGTGAGGTCCTACCTCTATAGCTGTTACTGGAATGCCAAAACCTGCTTTTGACTTTTGTTTTTAGAGTGGTCATTCAGAGCTCCAGATAAGCTGCGTATTTTAAATACCCAATTAAAATTGCCAAAAACCTAATGGAAATCAGAAGTAGCGAGTATCAAAAAAGCAACAAATAAATATTGTTGTACCTTTACCATGTTGCAAAACAAAACAATAAACAGACCACAAATATAGCATATTTTTCTTATTTTCAATGAAAACACTCTCGATATTGAAATGCCAACACATGTTTTCATTTCGAAGTAAACTATTCAATAATTGCTGGCTGTTGATGTGTAAACAGTCATGTGATTTTATTTTACCCAATTAAAATTTTGAAATACCCAATTGCTTCAGAAATGATGGAGTGACAATAGTCAATTACTAATTCCTTATCTGGAGCCCTGAACACAATTGAAATCAACATAATGATCCCTGGTCATTAAATATTTTACAATGTTGACACTCGGCAGCATGTGATTTTCATTCCAATTTGTCTTATACATGTACTGTACATACATGTTATGTTTACTGGTGTTTATATAACCCTTAGAATGCGGGAACCGAAAATAGTCGTCTGCTGATAATTCATATTTTGTCTTTTCTCTCAGTTTGGCAGCATTTTAGAATCATTTCGTGAGAAGATGTTGAAGATGTGGAAGGACAGACGGACGAAAAGATGTAATAATAGCTCACTTGAGCCTTTGGCTCAGGTCAGATAAAAAATATCCGCCCTTTTAAATGATGGGTGGACGCAATCTCACCAGAGTATATCCACGCCCCCGCAACTTGTGAAGTGTATAAGAATATTGCACATGATCTCAATTAGGCCCTTGAAGGGCCTAATTGAGATCTTACTCAGGGATTCCGCTGGGGAAAATAAAAAAATCGCCACTTCAAAAAAAAATAATCTAGATCCAGATATATTTGCAAACAGTGTAGATCCAGATGAGACGGCTCGTCGGCTCATCAAGATCTGCACTTTGTATAAATATTCTCATTTTTTTTACAAAATTACCTATTTTGTGCTTTATAATGGAACAGACTGGAAATTAATATGGAATAGCCCACTCCACTTACTTATAATGGAAACATTTAAGTGCAAACATTCAAGGGCATACAGCATGATCAGGTCTGCATTCCATTTGCTGTCCAGAGCCACAATATAACCCCGTAGGCTGCATGCACTTTATCAAAACAAGGTGTGCACTCCATTTGCTGTCCAGAAATATCCCCATAGGCCACATGAACTTGCATTGATATGTCAATGTCAGCACATAATATTATGCTAATAGCATTTCACCGTCCACTGATCACAGACAGTTATACTAATGACATACCATGTGATTTTGTACCTTAGAGAAAATGTGCGATTTTTCATGCAAAATATTTACAAAATTTACGATATTTTCCGTAAATGACGTCGAAAGATGACAAAATTTTCATAGCAAATGCGGAATTCAATTCCGCATTTGCTATGAAAATTTCATCATCTGTCGACGTCATTTATAGAGAATAACACAGTTTCTGTAAATATAAATATATTATACAAAATCACATGGTGACACTGTCTCATATTTCTTAGAGATAGTCATGGGTGTTGTTGCCAGCTGAAAATTACTCGTTGCGAGCCGTCTCATCTGGATCTACACTGTTTGCAAACACTAAAGAGGTCTGTAGTATTGAAAGGGTTACGATACACAGACTATCTAGTTAGCACCTGCACTGCATATACATGTACTATATTACTCTTTAGATACAAAACTTATCTGGAGATCTGACGATAGTTCATTTTACACATGGTCAATCATATTCAATGAAGGTGTACTATTACTGGGTGCAGTACTGGTGGGAGGAATTAGTTAATAATTATGGAATTTTACTACACTTGCAACCATCGATATGCTATCTAGATCCTTAATTGGCATTATGCATAGTCACACCGTCAGATTGTGGTATAAATAGCACCTAACACTTTATAGATGGCGGGTGGGGGCGACTTTCACAGCCAGGTGATTGCTTGAAATAGGATAGTAGATGTACTCAAGTCTGCCACGTATTGTATTCAGAGCTCCAGTTAAGGTGCGTAAATTTCTTATTTCTCTATCAAAAATGGCAAGTTGGGAGTGCTTTAGAATCGTCTCAATGAGACGATTCTAAACCACTCCCAACTTGCCATTTTTGATGAATAAATAACAAAATTTCACCCCAAGTTGGTCAAATTACGCACCTTAACTGTAGCTCTGTGTATTTCTTCAAATAAATAACCCTACTTGTCAGCAAAAACACCCACTTAAACAAACCGATTGTCAATTTCTATTTTTAGTGCTGTGTACTGTGTTAGAGATTTATTTTGTTTGCATAGTTTGGACCAAGGTGTATGATCACGTGGTACTAACAACAACAAGTACTGAAACTTCTAGAATCCATCTGATTCAAAGTACGTATTCTTTTATATTGTCCTTATTACGTAACGGATTTTGATGAAATATGGCGCATCAAACGCGTCTTATTAAGCTGCATTTGATGGTCTTTGTATGTTCGCCCAAACTTCTGTCGTTTTTGTGAAGAATCGATTTCCCTACCGACACTGAAATCGATTCTTCGCAAAAACGACATAAGTCTGTGCCGAACTCCCTCGACCACCAAATGCAGCTCATGAAGACGCGTTTGCTGCGCCATATTTCATCAAAATCTGTTGCATATTAAGGAAAATATCAAATAATACTTACTTTGGAGTGGGCGACGTTGGTGTTGTTCTAACCACATGAGCATGCACCTTGTGGACAGACTTAAGGTGAAGAAACAAATTCATATGTTTATTACCTCCAAAGTCATTACAAACTATGACATACATTATTGGGCACAACTTTGAAGAATAGCTAAAAGAACCAAAAATTGTGGCTTGTCAGCACACAAACGCCCCAAAAATGCCGCCAGTGCAGAAACCCTGACATACTCCGTAACTGCACAAACACACGGACAGATAAACAGTCTAAACATTATATGAGACATGCCACGTGATTTTGTACCTTCGAACATCTGCGCGATTTCATGAAATTTACAATATCTTCCGTAAATGGCATCAAAAGTTGACAAACTTTGTACTCTGAAAATTTTGTCAACTTTTGACGCCATTTACGGAAGATATTGTAAATTTTCATATTGAACATTTTGTCAACTTTATGAAAAATATTGTAAATTTTGTAAACGTATATAGTCCGAAGGTACCAAATCGCATGGCGTGTGCATGCGTGTGCCAACAGGCCACATTTTCTTGTTGGTTAAAGTTTTTCGGTGTACTATCAAAGCCTCGGCGGGCGCGACATGCGGGCCGCAGCCATCTACTGTCTGTTTCACGAAAGCTGCCAAAATTTTACGGCTCTATAAACAATTCAAAAACAAGATTTCTTTTGATAATATTAAATTAAAGGAAAAATTAAGAATGAGCCCTTTTATTTCGTGAAATTTGGTCAAATATTGATTTTATTGCGAAAACAAAATTTCCCCATGTTAAATCCCCATAGACATCTTCACGGAGTGAAAATGTCTATGGGGATTTAACATGGGGAAATTTTTTTGAATTTTAGAAATACTGGACCGATTTTTAAAATTTAACTTTTGTTTTCTTAGTTCCAAGCTATCTAGCTAGGTTTCGGAGTCAATTTTCAATTTCTTTTCGTTTTTTGACTCCTCCCACAACTCCTGTACCTTTTTCCCCCATGTTAAATTCCCATAGACAAATCAATTTTTCGTAATAAAATCAATATTTGACTGAATTTCACGAAATAAAAAGAAGGCTCATTCTTAAATTTTCCTTTAATTTAATATTATCGAAAATAATATTGTTTTTGAATTGTCTATATAGCCGTAAAATTTGGGCAGCTTTCGTGAAACAGACTATAGTTTGGAAAGAGAATGAGGACATCGCTTACTATCAAACCAAAATAAGTCGATCATGTTGATGTCGGGATGAGATTGGATCGCAATGAGGACTCTGGAGATCAACGAAGTATCTATCTCTCTGTAACGCCAAAAGTTTACTGCACTTGAGTTTTGAGTCGGTGTGCTAATTCGCAATGGTGGAGAGGTCATGTTAAGGGCAGCATGGATGTGTGGAATTTGTCCACAAGTATGATGTATTGTAATGCTGCAGTAATCCACCAAGGGATATAAAAGTTATGACAGAATTGAGAAACTCTGGCGAACTTATTCTTAATGTGTGAAAAAGTTAAAATGTTGTGAAGGTCAATGCATATTAAGGGCAGCATGGATGTGTGGCATTTGTCCACAAGTATGCTATGTTGCAGTAGTTACATGTAAACTTTAATGCACGTGTCGACTATATGGCGCTGTCCGCAAGAGGGCACGACAACAACCCTATTATGGAATTCATTATACATATTAAATTTGGCATTTTTAGATTAACTAGATTGGTCAGTAAGTGAGGCTTACGGAATACCCCCCGCGTGGACCCAAGTACCCCTAAAAGTACCCCTAAAATATGTAAAAATTTCCAAGTGTGTGGGCTTGTGACCTTGACTCTGAGCTTAGCGGGAGCGGCATGAACGTGAATTTGTCACAGGGTGGTAGAGGTCCATTGGAACAATGCGTGTGTGAAATGTGAAGCAGATCTGAGCAAGGAAATAGAAGTTATAACCGATTTCTCTGATGTTAAGTTTTGTAAAGAGACTAAGTATGTGACCTTGACCTCGAGATCAGCGGTAATTTGTCACAGCATGATAGTAGAGCCTTAGAGGAATGCATGCATGAAATATGAAGAATTTTCAATGAAAGAAATAGAAGTTATAACATATTTCTCTGATGTTAAGTTTTGTAAAGAGACCAAGTATGTGACCTTGACCTTGGGATCAGCGGGGATTTGGCACAGCATGGTAGTAGAGCCTTACAGGAATGCATGTGTGAAATATTAAGCATTTTAGATGAAGGAAATAGAAGTTGTAACAATATTTCTCTGATGTTAAGTTTTGTAAAGAGACTAAGTATTTGACCTTGACCTTGGGATCAGCGGGGGTTGGACGGTCGTGGATTTGGCACAGCATGGTAGTAGAGCCTTACAGGAATGCATGTGTGAAATATTAAGCATTTTAGATGAAGGAAATAGAAGTTATAACAATATTTATCTGATGTTAAGTTTACGGACGCACGGACGGACGCACGGACAACCCGACTCCAGTATACCCACCCACAACTCATTGCGGTGGGTATAATAATAATGAGACACGCCATGGGATAATGTACCTTCGGACATCTGCATAATTTCATGAAATATTTACAAAATTTACAATATTTTCCGTAAATGGCATCAAAAGTTGACAAAATATTCAGAGTACATATTCCGAATGTACTATGAACATTTTGTTGACTTTTGACGCCATTTATGAAAAATATTTGCATGTCTCATATGTGGTTTTCAATGATATTGTTGTAAGACTACCAATTAGAAAATATGGTGTATGTTTTCTCCATGTGTTGTATTTTTTCCATGTGCTCGTACAGTACATGGACTGATGATTTCGTCACTTACTATGAACACATACACTGTCGTTTCCTTGTTATCTGGGAACACATAACATAGTATTCTCGATTTTGTAGCAAAAACAATTGTATTAGCTTTCGTGTGCTAAGTTATGCAGGTTTCAGGGTTGGTCTGTTAACAATCACTACATGTATATGTACTAGGAAGTTATCTGTTGACAACACACGTTCAGAAAAAACTGCAGATGTGATCTGGTAAGTTATCCATGGTGTATGTCCTACTAGTATGACTTAATGATTTCCAGACAGCGTCTGAGTTTCTTCCTAGTGTTGACAGTGTGCACATGTTAATTGCATAACTTGCATAAAAAAAAAAAATTCTGACAGGCAGCTGGTTGAGAGCATGCGAATGGCGACCCTCGGGCTTGACTTTCTTGCTACTTGAGAGTTGTAGCCGATTATACCCATTATAAAAGTAGTAACAATTGTACTAAACCTATTTACCTTTACAGAGTGGGGCTACGTGACTCTAGTGTTGTAAGGACCTGACACCAGATCAGATTATTCTAATTTCAAGGCCGACTATAAAAAATATTTTTGTAAATATTTAGTTCTGATTTTGAGGTTTTCCCCCATCCGTACATGCGAATTATGGGATTAGGCCACATTAACCCAGCCTAAATGACGTAACTTAAATAACACCCTGTTAAACACCACTCAATAAATACATTTTCTTATGTCCACTTATACTGATAATAACTAACATAATCAACAAATTTCTGCCAGCTATGCAGTAATTTTGGTCTTTGCCAAGGCTAAGAGTTACCTTGATGTTGACCACAAAATATACGACCTTGACCACCCCCCCCCCCACCCCTCCAAAAAGTCAAGTACTTCATCATTTGAAACAATCAGCTCTAATGCCTTATAATTGACAAGGCAAGAAACAGAGTGGTACAACGATTACTGGAATATATAGGAATGTATTTCTACATTTCAGAGTCATTTGACATTGACCCTGGCTTACAGAATGTGACCTTGACCCAGAATCATTTCACAAACTTCACTAACATACTCGGTGATCTCAAAAACTATAAAATCAATATCAAATGTTTGCACATAGCATCGCCGATTGTTAAGATATGCCAATAACATGCGTGACTGACGGCCATCTTGGATTTTTGCTATAAATATCCGAGAACATGTAAATTCAGATTGCTTCCATCAAAATTCTTGAAAGGTATAATCTGAATGTCAATTGTTCCAAATTTGGAAAAGTTAGCCTGATGTGCGAATTTATTTGACTACCGTCCCTCACTAAAAGTAATAGGATTACGAATAATCATATTATCTTGGATTTCTGCTATAAATATCCGAGAACATGTAAATTCAGATTGCCTCCATCAAAATTCTTGAAAGGTATTATCTGAATGTCAATTGTTCCAAATTTGGAAAAGTTAGCCTGATGTGCGAATTTATTTGACTACCGTCCCTCACTAAAAGTAATCAGGATTTACATTTATTGAGCATATGTAGGCTGCATATGCAGCCTCTGCTCAATAAATGTAAATCCATCAATTGAAATTTCTAGACGATCCTAAATTTGAGCTTACGAAACATTTTAGTCGTAAGAAGTTTAATGAAACGGGCCCCTGATCTCCGGTCGGGATTCCATTAAGGATGAATCCCGATCGTTAAATTACCAATCACATGCTCCCACCTGCCACCCACCTGCTTGTTTATAACAAAATATACTTGTATGACATAAAATCTGGCTTACAGTCACATTCACATTATAAATGAGAACATATTCTAAGCTTACAGTTATTTATATACATGTATACATACAAACACTTAAAGAAGAAATTAATGACATAACAAGTGCATGACCCAGACATGAACTTTTGTTTACATAAGTGACAATGAAGTACATGTATTGTGTTGCGTACAATAATAATGTAATAGTCATTATACAAGAACTACAAGTACCGAACATTGCAGACCGTACATGTACTAGAGAGTAGAATGATTTATAATTACAGTGGAACATCTCCAAATCGGACACCCCGGGAGGTTCCCGGGGTGTCTGGTTTGGAGAGGTTCCACTGTAACCCAGGCATATGATAATGAGCACAGAGGAAAACATTTGGTATGATTGGATTTGATTGATTGCTGTTTAATGGCCTATCAACAGCTACAGTCATTTAAGGCCGGGCCCATGGGTTCGATCCTGCATTTAACCTGCTGCATTGGGGGGGAAAATACCAAAATCAGAACGGATTATTTGCATTCAAAAAAAATATTCAGCCCTGGAATTAGATCTGCTGCCAGATCCATACCACACCAAAGTCACTTGGCCCCTTCCTCTAAAAGTAATAGGATTACGCATAATCGTAATACTCACATAAGGGGCACAAACCACATTCAACTGTCACATACAAGAATGCCAACGATGTACGTGAAGGCCAAACCAGGTCTCCGGTCGGGATTCCGGTAAGGATGAACCACAAATCGTTAAATTACCCATCACATGCTCCCACCTGCCACCCACTCAGTATGATTTGAATCATGCATAGACAATACCATCAAGAGATAAATGACAATGAAAAGAATCCGGAAACTTTTCTTGGTGTCCAATTTAACTTGTTATAGACTGGATACAATCACAGTAGTATAAAAGTTTGAAGAATAAAATTCTCACTATTTCTGCTCTAAAGTATATGTTGTTACCACTCGTCTGAACCGTCTCAACGAGACGGTTCAAATGAGTGGTAACAACATATACTTTAATACAGAAATAAACAAAATCATCAGATTTTTTCAATAAAATGTATTGCATCCATAGATTTCAATGGGTTTCGGGAGACAGGGGGCCGTTTCACTAAACTTCTTACGACTAAAATGTTCGTAAGCGCAAATTTAGAATCGTCTGCAAATTTGAATTGATGGATTTACATTTATTGAGCATAGGCTGCATATGCAGCCTACGCTCAATAAATGTAAATCCAACAATTATTTACAAGAAAACAGTGTTAATGTGAAATTTACAGACTATCATAATTTTGCACTTACGAAGATTTTAGTTGTAGGAAGTTTAGTGAAACGGGCCCCGGATTCGCATAAGCAACTTGCTTTCTTCTGAATCCCATTCATATTACCTTGACTTTTGCTCATGCTTTACATCATGTACATATCATATGTAATATAATGAATAAAATATGTTTATACTAATGGGTTAAAGCCACTCCATAGTAGTTTGTGTTTCCTAAAGAATATAATCTCCCATTGACCTTGGAATAAATCCTATCTGACATTAGAAAATTGTGACTCTTGGACCAGTGTAGTGCCAGGCCTGCCTACGCTTCTACATAGTCTGATCTGTGCTTGCACAGACCAGCCTACAATTCCACACAATCTAATGCAATATAGGCTAGTCGAACCTCCACAATCACCTCTCTACACCCCTCCCTGTTACAGCCACCGTTTTATATTCCAATTCGATGATATCCTGTATGTCTATTTATTTAATGGTGTTATACCATCATTAAATTTACCCGTCACATGCTCCCAACCCGCCGCCCAAACCTATGTATTTAACCTACATAAATAGCCACCTCTCTACAACAGCCATGGCTGTCGTAGACAGGTTGCACTGTATACAATATTCACACATTGTTCTGATGCTGAATGCTGATGACGTCTAAGAAAGTATGTACATGTATGCAACCAGATAATCAAGTCACATGCCAGCCCATTACATTCTCAAGGAAAATATATGTTGTTACCACTCATTTGAACCATCTCAACGCGACGGTTCAACCGAGTGGTAACAACATATACTTTGGGTGGAAAATAAGAAAAATAGATTGTTCCAGAACAAAGACTGCATCAGAAATACAACACCAATCAACAATTAAATATTTATATACTGATCTGTTTAAACACTTTCTGTATATATGACACACTTTAAAAAGTGTCACACGCATAAATTAAACCTGTTCAATTTCAGCTTAGGTCTGCATATTAATAAATCTACCCCAATATGTATATGCACCAGCGCACATGAAAACGTTTGCTTCGTCAACCAACATAGACCAAGTTTATGCTGTAGCTATCATGTGTCAATCTGGTCAGAAATTCTCCCCCCACGTTGCAATATGCATATGCAGCCTATGCCTAATAAATGGAAATCCAATAATTGTTTACAAGAAAACCTTAATTGTTAATGTGAAATCATATTTTTGCACTTACAAACATTTTAGTCGTACAAAGTTTAGTGAAACGGCCCCCTGGAATGCTGATTGGAAATGGAAACACACCATGAGAAAAGTTGGCTTATTGTATTTGTGACCACTGTACAACATGTACAATGTAGCCCCAGATCAAACTTTGCAGCTGCAGGAAGATCAACAATCAACAATCAATAACTTGAATACACTCCAATTTGTCAAGGAAAATTAAAAATGGAAAATGTAGGCTATGTTTTCTCATGGGCTGATCCAGATCTGCAAAGCAAAAAAAAAAGTATCTAACCCTAAAGCAAAACTCACCCAAGATGGCAAATCTTCCACTCTCGCCAATATCGTCTCCTTTTCATTCTTCGCCGCAAGCTGTGAGATTTCTATCCTCTTCTGTTTTGTTTTGTTATTTTTCTCCTTCCACACATAGACGACCAAACCCAGTAACAACCAGGCGGGGCTGAACCGGTTATAACCCACTGCCCATATCGCTACAACCGCCCCTGCGTACTTAAAGTACTGCTTCACAGCATGCAACATCGTGGCATCATCTTTCATTATTTTGCGCGACGTCCGCACGGCCGGTTGCTTAATACTCGGAGATTTCTGCGCCTCGTTCGCCATCTTGTTGCAGGTGATGTCTAATTATTGCTCAGCCACTTTGATCGTGTTTACCTGTTTACACCAATACACAGCAATCGTTTGCAATACACATTCGCCGATACATTATGCTAGACAGGTAATGTGTTTTGACCCGAGACGATATTTGACCCAGAAGTTGTTAGTCTAAAACACCGGGCGCACGATTCACCCAAATCCTCCCCAAATCCTCATTTCTCCCCAAATCCTCCCCAAATCCTCATGTAATGAATAAGTTATCCAATTAATATGTCTCAAAACCTTTTAATATCGTTCTTAAGAAGTTATTGAACCTGATTTGAATACGTTTTTTATGGTAAAAAGAGTCTTATTTCTAGCAGCCAAGGGAGATCATCCAAAATAAATTATGAGATAAATGCAACGGAGATAAATGTTGTTTGACCCATTTTGGTCAATTGAAACATGCAAGTTATTTACCGAAGCTTAGGAGTTGGAAATTTGCGTGTCAAAGGGATGGACAGACAGTGAGACACATGTTATATAGGAGGTCCAACGTGGCGGGAAAACAATTAAGTCATACGTACATGTTGGTTTCACTTCGCAGCCATGATACTACGGGACCAACGCTAGGAGATGCAAATTGGCGAGACGAACAAACAAAGGTGTATCTTAATATAATTAGTTACGATAATGGCTAGACGGACCACCTGCTGCGAAAATGCTACGTCGGGGATTGGTGGTAAATTTTACTCTATTAAATAAACCCCCGACACTAGAAACACAAATATTCGTGTTTCTATTAGTATAATGTTATGTAGGGTAAACCAAGAAAGAGGCTGCATTTGCCACTGTTTGTTTAATCCACACTCTATTCTATGCATCCATGTGAAATGTGCCAGGGTTTAACGTCCAAGCAACAGTTAAGGTTATATAGAGACGCACTCTCAGCCGAAAGACCAGTCTCGTTACGTTTCTGATAAGGGGCTACCTTGTTTTCAGACTAGATGGAAAAACAGTCCTGACGCATTTAACAACAATTTCAGACCCGTTCTATGCTGAATGCATGTGCGCGTTAATCCATTCCTATACTGGTCAACATGTTCAGGGACAATCCTATATGTGTGCCACTGACTCAAACGGTGCATGCATTTCTATTGTAATCAACAAATTACCCGTGCCCAGTTCAAATAAATATAATATGGCATTCGGTAGTTGTATCAGATACATCCATATTTTACAGGGCATACACTTAATCATTGACAGTACACGTGTCAAAACACATAAAGGGAAAGTAAAGTCATCATAAAAATAAAAGCCCCGAGCGGGATTCGAATCCGCGCGGCACATACCAAAGCTGTAAACAAACATTGAAACAACAACTAAGTTGTAACTTATGACGGACTTGTTATGACCGTTTTAAGTTTGTTTCATGAAACCAAATAAGCAATGACTTAAGTCGGTCATACCTTTTGTCATAAGTTATAACTTATGAATACACTAAGATTTGTTAGTGAAACGGGTCCCTGGTTTAGCCCTCACGTACGTTTTGGCATTCTTGTATGTGAGAGTTGAATCTGGACAGACAGACACGCTGACAGACAAAAAGTAATAGGATTACGAATAATCGTAATACTCACATACATGTAAGGGGTATATCCCCTTACATGTATGTGAGTATTACGATTATTCGTAATCCTATTACTTTTTTATACCCCTTACATGTATGTGAGTATTACGATTATTCGTAATCCTATTACTTGTTGTCTGTCAGCGTGTCTGTCTGTCTGAGATGTGCATTCATGTTGTCGGGTACCTATACTATCTATGTAACCGTACATCTGATTGGCTTGAAACTCCACAATACTATGCTTATTAGTCATCATCCATAATTCCATTCTGCGGTCCACTCATGCTGTCACTGGAGAAATGGGGTTTATGGGTTTTGCGACCAGTGTAGATCCAGATCAGCCTGCGCATTCGTGTGCTTCTAAGAAGAAAAACAAATCGTTGTCAGGCTACAGGTGTGTGCTATTTCATCATGAGCTACACTTATCACAAAACTCGTAAGCCCCATTTCTCCAGTCAAATGATACACGTAATACAATGTATAATGCACTTGCACTTGACTTGACTTCATTGCAGTGTAACTTGCAACGAGATATCGATGCAGACCGATCGTTATCTACACTATTTGCCAGCTATACATATGATCGACTGGCGGCAGTTTATAAAAATGTGACGGGTAATTTAACGATATGGTTCGTCCTTACCTGAATCCCGATATCCCTGCTTTGGTCCTAATGTACAGTTTTGCTTTCATATTACTTGATATATATAAATCAGGTTGTGCTCATTATAATACATTATGTAAAGTTTCGTTCAGATCGGTTTGTCAGTTCCTGAGCAAATGGTTAAGAATTTGACCAGCTTTTGGGATGGCGGCCATATTGGACGTTTGTCAAGGACAAGACATTTTTCAAAACCAATCTAATTGCTATTATGTTGTAACCAGATTAGCAAGATATACACATCAGGTATCTGTTCGCACTAAAATCAGCATGTAAAATCAACTAGTATATTTTGTAATGTTGTGTTTTATATATTTGTTACACAACATAAATACAAATTAGACACCATATCCTTTTTTTATACACCATACATACAACATTTGCAGCATATATTTATTTTACACAATAAATATTGTTCATAGATATACCCAATACATATTTATTATACGCCATAAATAAACATTATACACTATATTATTTTTTTACGCAACACATAGTTTGTATCTCCATATATATTTGTGTACACCATGAATATTTGTATACACCATAAATATTTGTTTATACATGTACACCATAAATATTTGTATACACAATAAATACATTTCATATAGAATATTGCAACGTTTGACATGCCATAGTTTGTTGCCTAGTCTTAATATCAATGTAGGTCTACTGTTTGGCAGTTGGTATGCACATGCTATTAATTAAGCCATACTTTAAATCAATGTAGGCATATAAATAGTACAAAAGGAATGGAATGAAAAAGCTATCTGACAGGGTGGATCATTTCGTCAAGTAATTTTATGGCGGCCATCCTGAATTCACTCAGGCGTATAACAGGGAACTGGCTGAGATTTAAATCAATAGTTAAAGGTACATGCCCACTCAGTAGGCACAACTGTTCTTTATATCAGAGACATCATCTGAGACATTTTCTGCCAAAATAAACATTCATTCACCATTTCTCCACATATTGATTGGCATTATTATACATTTGATATCAGACGTATTTTATATTTGATGTACAATGATCATACTTTATAATCTGTCGAAAATACTCTTTTTTTTCAGGTGACGCATTTAATTAGTATAAATAATTAAAAAATATCATGCCTCATTTGCATATGAAAATAGCCTGATACCACCGCGAGTCACTATCAGTAAAATAAATGTTACTAACTGATTATATCTGTATAGCGGGCACTCGTAATTTTTAGAACTGGTGGAATAGTGACACAAGTATACACTTATTTAATTCCTTTAAAGAACAGTTTTGCCTACTGAGTGGGCATGTACCTTTAAGGTATTTTCATATGCGAAACTGACTGTGGATATTTAAATGTGTGCGCTGGTTATTGGAGAAAACGCGGTAACAGGTGCTGTGTTCATGTGATCCCAGTGAATAATAATACAGCGGAACCTCTCTAAACTGAACATCCTTGTGACATGGATGTGTTAAATTGTGACCGATTTCACTGTCAAATATCGCTGATGTTGATCAGCGTTCATGCTTGCAATACACACAGGCATGTGTTACAGTGCTCTTATATCAGAATTACAGTGGTACATCTCTAAACCGGACACCCTGGGGATCTCCCAGGGTGTCCGATTTCGAGAGGTTCCACTGTATTTATGGAGATGTGTTTAGACAGCCATGAAACAAATCAGTAATAGATGACTTGCTTGTATGTTGTGTAACGTTTTTCTGAAACAATGTAAAATGTATATAATGTTGATAAATAGCTGACCAACATTTGTTTTTTTCCTATCGATGGTGGCTAGTGTAATGCATTTAAATTAATGCGTATTTTATTCAATAGTTAGTGGCATCACAGGTGGATATAGCGTGGCGGGGATGGTAAAATGGTTACAGGTACATGCCCACTCAGTAGAGACAAAATGACAAAGACATCATCTGAGACATTTTCTGGCAAAACAAATACTCATTCACCATTACCCCACGTATTTATTGGCATTGTTATACATTTTATATCAGACGTAAATTTCCAGTGATATCAGGGGGGATAACCGTGTTTCTTTAAAATGTTAAATGACATTACTATTTAATCTCTGTATTGATTGTTTGATGTGCAATGATTATACTTTATAATCTGTCGAACATATTATTTTTTTCAGGTGACGCATTTAGTAATATTTATTTTACTGACAGTGACTCGCGGTTGTATCATGATATTTTTTATTTATTTATACTAATTTAGTAATATTTATTTTACCGACAGTGACTCACGGTTGTATCATGATATTTTTTAATTATTTATACTAATTAGTATAAATAATATACATATATAATCATTTAGTAATATTTATTTTACCGACAGTGACTCGCGGTTGTATCATGATATTTTTTAATTATTTATACTAATTAGTATAAATAATTAAAAAATATCATGATACAACCGCGAGTCACTGTCAGTAAAATAAATATTACTAAATGATTATATATGTATAATCTGTCGAACATATTATTTTTTTCAGGTGACGCATTTAGTAATATTTTTTTATTTTACTGACAGTGACTCGCGGTTGTATCATGATATTTTTTATTTATTTATATAATTTAGTAATATTTATTTTACCGACAGTGACTCGCGGTTGTATCATGATATTTTTTAATTATTTATACTAATTAGTATAAATAATATACATAATATATATAATATATAATAAATAATATAACCGCGAGTCACTGTCAGTAAAATAAATATTACTAAATGATTATATATGTATATCAGTATAAATAATTACAAAATATCATGATACAACCGCGAGTCACTGTCAGTAAAATAAATATTACTAAATGATTATATATGTATATCGGGCACTCGTAATTTTTAGAACTGGTGGAATAGTGACACAATTATACACTTATTTAATTCCTATAAAGAACAGTCGGTGCCTACTGACTGGGCATGTACCTTTAACAACTTCCTATTTATGTTTAGAAACTAGCAGAAAGTCACTCAGAGAAATAAAAGAAAATGTCATGAAAACAAAAAAATTGCGTCAAAACATATTATTACAACACAAAAACCTTTAAAGGTACATGCCAACTCAGTAGACACAAACTGCTCTTTATATCAGAGTCATCATCTGAGACATGTTTTGGCAAAATAAACATTCATTCACCATTACCCCACGTATTGATTGGCATTATTATACATTTTATATCAGGCGTAATTGTTCACACTGATGTCAGGCACGATAACCGTGTTTCCTTAAAATGTTAAAGGTACATGCCCACTCAGTAGGCACAAAATGTTCTTTATATCAGACATCATCCGAGATATTTTCTGGCAAAATACATATTCGTTCAACATTACCCCACGTATTGATTGGCATTATTATACATTTTATATCAGATGCAAATTTCCACACTCATATCAGGGGCGATAACCATGTTTCCTTAAAATGTTAACGGACATTATTATTAATTCTCTGTGCAATGACGCATTTAATTAGTATAAATAATTAAATGCCATGGCTCATTTGCATATGAAAATAGCCTTATACCACCGCGAGTCACTATCAGTAAAATAAATATTACTAAATGATTATATCTGTATAGCGGGCACTCGTAATATTTAGAACTGGTGTAATAGTGACACAAGTATACACTTATTTAATTTCTATAAAGAACAGTTTGTGCCTTCTGAGTGGGCATGTACCTTTAACGGACATTACTTTTTATTCTCTGTTTTGCTACCTCTAAATAATTAAAACTAGCATTACATATATAGAGCTAGAATTCAATATTTAGAGCTAGCATTAATTATTTGAGTTTATGTAGATTTGGCGTTCCTGGAATGCCGAATCTACATAAACTTAACTAAGTATTGCTATCTCTAAATAATTAGAGCTAGCATTCAATATTTAGAGATAGCACCAAAAATGAAATGATTTAGAGAGCTATTCAAATGATTTGGAGATAGCTCTAAATATTTATTGCTAGCTATAATAATTTAGAGCTAGTATTAATGATTTGAGTTTATGTAGATTTGGCGTTCCATACAACTGCGACATCATTACATATGTAAACACTGTCCACATTTGAAATTATTTCACAAATAAAATGTGTGACTATTTATAGTTTATTTGGTTTATTATGTGGATATATGCAAGATTACCGCAGCGTGCGATATTGCGCGACTGCGAGTGGCATATATCCACATACAAATCAAACAACCATTTTATTATATACGTATATCACTCGAAATTTATATGCGCCTCAAAAAATATACAAAACATAATTAAAATATACAAATTAGTGCTGATTTAGAAGGAACTATTTTACGAGGTGAAACGTAGTTCCGGTGTGCACTGACCAATATGAACTCCCGAGACGTCAATATGGAAAAAATGCGTTCCAGTGTGTGTCAATGGGAAACGAAAGTACGTATATAATAATACTCAATATTACTGTACAGTGCTCCAGATAAGCTTTGTGTCTAAAGCGTGCTATACCCCCCTATTTCAAAATCATTGCGTATTTTAATTTTACAAATGAATTATTGATTTTCTTCATTACTAAATACATGTAGGGAACAAATGATAAAAAATATAACAAATTTCAACATTCACTTATTTGACTTTATGATAGTATTTTCACTACTCAATTTGAAAATCAATGCGTATTTTGTACTGCCACTTTTGATAATCAATGCGTATTCAGCTAAAATAATTGCGTAAAATACGCCAATCAATACGCACATTATCTGGAACATGTAAATACATTGTGAATCTACGCCGATGGATCAGCTTGAACTCACTTTAAGAAATTCAATGTTGACCAAGTGTCTGCCGCAGCCATCGGATTTAAAACAAGACTTGTCAGAAGACAACGAAGCTCGCCTGTTGGCAGCCTTCACTCAAACTTGGCACAGTTGTATAAAAAAAAACATAAATATTATAACTTGACCTTGGGTTAAGGGGTGTGCGGTGGACCTTGACATTGGGGTCAATGGTGGAAGGTGGGTCGTGGATTTGCTATAGCATGATATAGCATATTAAGATAAATGCATGTATGAAATATCAATGCGCTCCCTGAAAACAGAAGTGAAACAAAATTTAACCCAACGTTAAGTTTATGAACGCACTAAGTTGGTGATTTTCTACAGCATGATAGCTATTCACATGAGGAATGCATGTATGAATGTGCTAAGTCTGTGGCCTTGATCTTAGGGAAAGGGGTGGAGTGGGTGAGTCATGGATTTGCTGTAGCACAATAGAGAATCATCAGATGAATGCATGTATGAAATATCAAGGCGTTCCCTGTAAAGAAACAGAAGTTATAAAAAGACATTTACTCCAACATTAAGGTTATAATGTTGATCTTGGTGAAAGGGTGGGGGTGGGTCATGGATTTGTTGTAGCACAATAGAGGATCATCAGATGAATGCATGTATGAAATATCAAAACGTTCCCTGTAAAGAAACAGAAGTTACACAACATTTACCCCAACGATAAGTTTATGAACATGCTAAGTTTGTGACCTTCACCTTGGGGTACGGGTTCGGTGGTGGGTTTTGGATTTGCTACAAAATGATAGAGGGTCATCTGAGGAATGCATGTATGAAATATCAAGGCGTTCCATGAAAGAAAACAGATGTTATAAGACAATTACCCCAACGTTAAGTTTATGAATGTGCTAATTTTGTGACCTTGACCCTGGGGTAAGGCGTGTGTGGTGGATCATGGATTTGCTATAGCACGATAGAATATCATCAGATGAATGCATGTATGAAATACCAAGGCGTTCCCTGTAAAGAAACAGAACTTATACAACGACATTTACTCCAACGTTAAGTTTATGATGTTGATCTTGGGGAAAGGGGTGGGGTTGGGTCATGAATTTGCTGTAGCACAATAGATGATCATCAGATGAATGCATGTATTAAATATCAAAGCGTTCCCTGTAAAGAAACAGAAGTTACACAACATGTACCCCAACGTTAAGTTCATGAACATGCTAAATTTGCGACATTGACCTTGGGGTAAGGGTTGCGTCGTGGGTCATGGATTTGCTACATCATGATAGAGGGTCATCTGAGGAATGCATGTATGAAATATCAAGGCGTTCCATGAAAGAAAACGGATGTTATAACACATTTACCCCAACGTTAAGTTTATAAATGTGCTAAGTTTGTGACCCTGACCTTGGGGTAAGAGGTGGGCGGTGTGTCATTGATTTACTATAGCATGATAGGGTATCATCAGATGAATGCATGTATGAAATATGAAGGTGTTCCCTGTATATAAACAGAAGTTACACAACATTTACCCCAACGTTAAGTTTATGAACATGCTAACTTTGTGACCTTGACCTTGGGGTAAGGGTTGTGTGGTTGGTCGTGGATTTGCTACAGTATGATATAGGGTTATCTGAGGAATGCATGTATGAAATATCAAGGCGTTCCATGAAATGAAACAGAAGACATTTACCCCTACGTTGAGTTTATGAATGTGCTAAGTGTGTGACCTTGACCTTGGGGTAAGGATTGGGTGGTGGGTCAGGGATTTGCTACAGCATGATACAGGGTCATCTGAGGAAAGCATATATGAAATAACAAGGTGTTCCATGAAAGGAAACAGAAATTATAAGACATTTACCCCAACGTTTAGTTTATAAATGTGCTAATTTTGTGACCTTGACCCTGGGGTAAGGGGTGTGTGGTGGGTCATGGATTTGCTATAGCACGATAGAATATCATCAGATGAATGTATGTATGAAATACCAAGGCGTTCCCTGTAAAGAAACAGAACTTATACAACGACATTTACTCCAACGTTAAGTTTATGATGTTGATCTTGGGGAAAGGGATGGGGTTGGGTCATGAATTTGCTGTAGCACAATAGATGATCATCAGATGAATGCATGTATTAAATATCAAAGGCGTTCCCTGTAAAGAAACAGAAGTTACACAACATTTACCCCAACGTTAAGTTCATGAACATGTTAAATTTGCGACATTGACCTTGGGGTAAGGGTTGCGTCGTGGGTCATGGATTTGCTACAGCATGATAGAGGGTCATCTGAGGAATGCATGTATGAAATATCAAGGCGTTCCATGAAAGGAAACGGATGTTATAACACATTTACCCCAACGTTAAGTTTATAAATGTGCTAAGTTTGTGACCCTGACCTTGGGGTAAGAGGTGGGCGGTGTGTCATTGATTTACTATAGCATGATAGGGTATCATCAGATGAATGCATGTATGAAATATGAAGGTGTTCCCTGTATATAAACAGAAGTTACACAACATTTACCCCAACGTTAAGTTTATGAACATGCTAACTTTGTGACCTTGACCTTGGGGTAAGGGTTGTGTGGTTGGTCGTGGATTTGCTACAGTATGATATAGGGTTATCTGAGGAATGCATGTATGAAATATCAAGGCGTTCCATGAAATGAAATAAACAGAAGACATTTACCCCTACGTTGAGTTTATGAATGTGCTAAGTGTGTGACCTTGACCTTGGGGTAAGGACTGGGTGGTGGGTCAGGGATTTGCTACAGCATGATAGAGGGTATAAACAACAAGGTATTCCATGAAAGGAAACAAATTATACATTTACCCCATCTCTGAGGAAAGCATATTAGAATAACAAGGATCCATGAAAGGAAACAGAAATTATAAGACATTTACCCCAACGTTAAGTTTATAAATGTGCTAAGTTTGTGACCCTGACCTTGGGGTAAAAGGTGGGCGGTGTGTCATTGATTTAGTATAGCACGATAGGGTATCATCAGATGCATGCATGTATGAAATATCAAGGCGTTCCATGAAAGGAAACAAATGTTATAAGACATTTACCCAAACGTTAAGTTTATAAATGTTCTAAGTTTGTGACCCTGACCTTGGGGTAAGAGGTGGGCGGTGGGTCATGGATTTACTATAGCATGATAGGGTATCATCAGATGAATGCATGTATTAAATATCAAGGAGTTCCATGAAAGTAAATAAATGTAATAAGACATTTACCCCAACGTTAAGTTTATCAATGTGCTAATTGTGTGACCTTGACCTTGGGGTAAGAGATGGGCGGTGGGTCATGGATTTGCTATAGCATGATAGAGTATCATCAGATGAATGGCATGTATGAAATATCAAGGCGTTCCATGAAAGGAAACAGATGTAATAAGACATTTACCCCAACGTTAAGTTTATGAATGTGCTAAGTTTGTGACCTTGACATTAAGGAAATGGGTGGGGGTGGGTCATGGATTTACTATCGCATGACTGAGTATCATCAGATGAATGCATGTATGAAATATGAAGGCGTTCCCTGTAAAGAAACAGAAGTTACACAACATTTACCCCAACGTTAAGTTTATGAACATGCTAAGTTTGCGACCTTGACCTTGGGGTAAGGGTTTGGTGGTGGGTCGTGGATTTCCTACAGTATGATAGAGGGTCATCTGAGGAATGCATGTATGAAATATCAAGGCGTTCCATGAAAGGAAACGGATGTTATAACACATTTACCCCAACGTTAAGTTTATAAATGTGCTAAGTTTGTGACCTTGGGGTAAGAGGTGAGCGGTGGGTCATTGATTTACAATAACATGATAGGGTATCATCAGATGAATGCATGTATGAAATATGAAGGCGTTCCCTGTAAATAAACAGAAGTTATACAACATTTACCCCAACGTTAAGTTTATGAACATGCTAAGTTTGTGACCTTGACCTTGGGGTAATTTTTTTTTTTTTTTTTGGGGTGAGTGGTGGGTCGTGGGTTTGCTACAGCATGATGGAGGGTCATCTGAGGAATGCATGTATGAAATATCAAGGCGTTCCATAAAAGGAAACAGAAGTTATAAGACATTTACCCCAATGTTGAGTTTATGAATGTGCTAAGTGTGTGACCTTGACCTTGGGGTTAGGACTGGGTGGTGGGTCATGTATTTGCTACAGAACGATAGAGGGTCATCTGAGGAATGCATGTATGAAATAACAAGATGTTACATGAAAGGAAACAGAAGTTATAAGACATTTACCCCCAACGTTAAGTTTATAAATGTGCTAAGTTTGTGACCCTGACCTTGGGGTAAGAGGTGGGTGGTGGATCATTGATTTACTATATCATGATAGGGTATCAACAGATGAAAGCATGTATGAAATATCAAGGCGTTCCATGAAAGGAAACAGATGTAATAAGACATTTACCCCAATGTTGAGTTTATGAATGTTCTAAGTGTGTGACCTTGACCTTGGGGGTAGGACTGGGTGGTGGGTCATGTATTTGCTACAGGACGATAGAGGGTCATCTGAGGAATGCATGTATGAAATAACAAGATGTTACATGAAAGGAAACAGAAGTTATAAGACATTTACCCCCAACGTTAAGTTTATAAATGTGCTAAGTTTGTGACCATGACCTTGGGGTAAGAGGTGGGTGGTGGGTCATTGATTTACTATATCATGATAGGATATCAACAGATGAAAGCATGTATGAAATATCAAGGCGTTCCATGAAAGGAAACAGATGTAATAAGACATTTACCCCAACGTTAAGTTTATGAATGTGCTAAGTTTGTGACATTGACCTTGGGGTAAGATGGGGGGCAGGTGTGGTGGGTCATTGGATTTGACTATATCATGATAGGATATCAAAAAGATGAAAAGCATGTATGTAAATATCAAGGCGTTTCCATGGGAAAAAACATGAATAAGACATTTACCCCAAACTTTAGTTTATGAATGATGCTAAGTTTTGTTGACATTTGACCTTGTAAGGGAATGGGCAGTGTGTCCATGGATTTGGGTGCTATATACGATAGGGTAATCATTCAATGCATTTGCATATTGTGAAATATCAAAGGCGTTCCATGAAAGGAAACAGATGTTATAAAGACTACCCCAACGTTTATGTTTATAAACGTGCTAAGTCTGTGACCTCCTTGACCTTGTGGAAAGGGGTTGGTTGGGGTGGGTAATGGATTTGCTATATCACGATAGAGTATCATCAGATGAATGCATGTATGAAAATGATGGAAGGCTTCCTGTTAGTAAAGAAACAGAAGTTACACAACAGTTTACCCCAACGTTAAGTTTATGAACATGCTAAGTTTGCGATCTTGACCTTGGAGTAAGGGTTGGGTGGTGGGTCGTGGATTTGCTACATCATGATAGAGGGTCATCTGAGGAATGCATGTATGAAATATCAAGGCGTTTCATGAAAGGAAACGGATGTTATAAGACATTTACCCCAATGTTAAGTTTATAAATGTGTTAAGTTTGTGACCCTGACCTTGGGGTAAGAGGTGGGCGGTGGGTCATTGATTTACTATAGCATGATAGGGTAGCATCAGTTGAATGCATGTATGAACTATCGAGGCGTTCCATGAAAGGAAACAGATGTAATAAGACATTTACCCCAACGTTAAGTTTATGAATGTGCTAAGTTTGTGACATTGACCTTGGGGTAAGGGATGGGCAGTAGGTCATGGATTTGCTATATCACGATAGGGTATCATCAGATGCATGCATATGTGAAATATCAAGGCGTTCCATGAAAGGAAACAGATGTTATAAGACATTTACCCCAACGTTAAGTTTATAAATGTGCTAAGTTTTTGTAATACCTTGGGGTAAGAGGTGGGCGGTGGGTCATGGATTTGCTATAGCATGATAGAGTATCATCAGATGAATGGCATGTATGAAATATCAAGGCGTTCCATGAAAGGAAACAGATGTAATAAGACATTTACCCCAACGTTAAGTTTATGAATGTGCCTCGTTTGTGACCTTGACCTTAAGGAAACGGGTGGGGGTGGGTCATGGATTTGCTATAGCACGATAGAGTATCATCAGATGAATGAATTTATGAAATATGAAGGCGTTCCCTGTAAATAAACAGAAGTTACACAACATTTACCCCAACGTTAAGTTTAAGAACATGCTAAGTTTGTGACCTTGACCTTGGTGTAAGGTTTGGGTGGTGGGTCGTGGATTTGCTACAGCTTGATAGAGGGTCATCTGAGGAATGCATGTATGAAATAACAAGGTGTTCCATGATAGGAAACAGAAGTTATACAAAGACATTTACCCCAACGTTAAGTTTATGAATGTGCTAAGTTTGTGACCTTGAGCTTGTGGTAAGGAATGGCCGGTGGGTCATGGATTTGCTATATGACGATAGAGTATCGTCAGATGAATGAATGTATGAAATTTCAAGACGTTCCATGAAAGGAAACAAATGTTATAAGACATTTACCCCAACGCTAAGTTTATGAATGTGCTAAGTCTATGACCTTGACCTTGTGGAAAGGGGTTGGGGTGGGTAATGGAATTGCTATATCACGATAGAGTATCATCAGATGAATGCATGTATGAAATATGAAGGCGTTCCCTGTAAAGAAACAGAAGTTACACAACATTTACCCCAACGTTAAGTTTATGAACATGCTAAGTTTGCGATCTTGACCTTGGAGTAAGGGTTGGGTGGTGGGTCGTGGATTTGCTACATCATGATAGAGGGTCATCTGAGGAATGCATGTATGAAATATCAAGGCGTTTCATGAAAGGAAACGGATGTTATAAGACATTTACCCCAATGTTAAGTCTATAAATGTGCTAAGTTTGTGACCCTGACCTTGGGGTAAGAGGTGGGTGGTGGGTCATTGATTTACTATAGCATGATAGGGTAGCATCAGTTGAATGATTGTATGAACTATCAAGGCGTTACATGAAAGGAAACAGATGTAATAAGATATTTACCCCAACGTTAAGTTTATGAATGTGCTAAGTTTGTGACATTGACCTTGGGGTAAGGGGTGGGCGGTGGGTCATGGATTTGCTATAGCACGATATGGTATCATCAGATGCATGCATGTATGAAATATCAAGGCGTTCCATGAAAGGAAACAGATGTTATAAGACATTTACCCCAACGTTAAGTTTATGAATGTGCTAAGTCTGTGACCTTGACCTTGGGGAAAGGGGTTGGGGTGGGTCATGGATTTGCTATAGCACGATAGAGTATCATCAGATGAATGCACGTATGAAATATGAAGGCGTTCCCTGTAAAGAAACTGAAGTTACACAACATTTACCCCAACGTTAAATGTATGAACATGCTAAGTTTGCGACCTTGACCTTGGAGTAAGGGTTGAGTGGTGGGTCGTGTATTTGCTACAGCATGATAGAGGGTCATCTGAGGAATGCATGTATGAAATATCAAGGCGTTCCACGAAAGGAAACAGAAGTTGTAAGACATTTACCCCAATGTTAAGTTTATGAATGTGCTAAGTGTGTGACCTTGACCTTGGGGTAAGGGCTAGGTGGTGGGTCATGGATTTGCTACAGCATGATAGAGGGTCATCTGAGGAATGCATGTATGAAATAACAAGGTGTTCCATGATAGGAAACAGAAGTTATAAGACATTTACGCCAACGTTAAGTCTGTGACCTTGACCTTGTGGTAAGGGATGGCCGGTGGGTCATGGATTTGCTATATGACGATAGACAGAAGTTATAAGACATTTACCCCAACGTTAAGTTTGTGGACGCCGACGCCGATGCCGACGCCGACGACGCCTGGGGTATGCCACTGGGTATGCGACTGTTCCTATTTCCAAATTTATCACTGTGACAATATATCTGGCTGTGACGGGAGAAACGGGGCTTATAGGATTTGTGACCAGTGTATATTTTGATAAAAAAAACGCACTCATGTAGCCCAGGCGCAGATACAGAAATAATTGCAGGTGGTGGGGGGGGGGGGGGGGGGAGGGGGGGGGGGGGGGGGGGGTGGGGGGGGGGGGGGGGGGGGGGGGGGGTTGTATGATACAAGGCGGCGTTAGCTATAGCACGATGCTCATCGTAAAGTCGGGGGTGGTCTGGGTCCTGCCGCAGGAAATTTAAATTTGTAAATGCCAGATCGCCGCAGATTTCCTGACACTTAGGCCACGAAAATAGTCATCTAACTATTCGAGTATTGTAGATTTTCTTCTCTTTTCTTTTTGCCGGGGGGGGGGGGGGAGGGGGGGGGGCGGATCCGCGCCTGTAGCCTGGTAACGATCTACATTGATTGCTAGAAGCATGCCGGGTGTTTCAGCAGCGATGGAATGGTGATCAGTGCAGATCCGGATCAGACTGTGCGGATGCACAGGCTGATATGGATTCCACTAGTCGCAGAACCCGAGCTTAAGCTCCATTTCTTCAATCACAATCACACATCATGAATGAACGCTGGAGCATCGTGACTCATCATGATAACAACAAAAGGCTTGTTGAGTTTGCGACCAGTGTAGCCCCATATCAGCCTACGCATTCAGGGTCGAGACTCTAAACTGTTGACAGTGTGGCCTGAAAGATCCCTGATCGTTATATAACGTACGAATGACATCTGTAACAAGCCATTATCGTTGGCCCTACTTTCTAATCCAATCGCTAGCCAGTATCGCGCTCCACTTATTTCACATATTGCAAGATTTAACACCAATAAAGGAAAATTAATACTCAGATAGGAAATTACATTATATACTTGGCGTAATTATAAGTCAGTTATTGTTCACATAATGGATTTGTAAGTAACTATATTCTCCGGTAGCTGGCGCTTCCTCGCATTTAATTCCTAAAAGATCCAATATGTGACAAATAACTTATACGTACCGTAACCATGATGGGGCAGACGAGGCGGTCTTTTTATGCTAATAATTTAACAAATCCCCGGGGTGGTGGCGAGAATGCTCATTGACCCCACATATCTGGACTTGGTTGGTCTCGTCTGGTTTTTACCTCCCGTTACCGCCCTGAAGCTGCATATGTTGTTGACAGGCGCGTGACCAATCGCCGGCTGTCGGAGAATTCAGGTGCTCCGAGGTCGTCTGCTGCCGCCATGTGTCGTGCTGTACACGTGATAACTGAGTCCACGATCTGCAAATCAAAAACAAATACAACACACGTTCGTGTCTCCCCATGGTGATTCATTCTCGTCAAACGCAGTAAAATAGTCACGATAATATTTACATAACCCATACATTTTGATTTCGCAGTGTCTGATACATTGATATTAATGCAAAATGACACATATCAGCCACAATACTTAACCCTTTCAACACCAAGTAACTTAATAGGATGTTCCATGCCAATGTTTCACGCTATTTCATTAATTTTGTTCATTCAAATTATCCCATTCTTCTAAAAGGGTAATCTGTACGACGTTTAAAATTATTAACAAACAGTGGAGATCCTGATGAGACGGCTCGTTACGAGCCGGCTCATCTGGATCTCCACTGTTTGCAAACATTGTCTCTATAGAGGTTTGTGGTGTTGAAAGGGTTAATGCAAAATGACACATATCAGCCACAATACTTAACACTTTCACATATCGTCGCTTCAGCATTATGACGTCCTATGTCCAATTTTTCGAAAAATGAGTGATATACAGTTGGAACTGCCAAGGGCTATCTCCTCCAACATAGCTTTTATCATAATTATAATATCTCCTGTAAAGCGTTTTTTCCAGAATTGTAATGTCCTATCTCCACAATTAACGCGTTGATCAATATTAGATGGCGCTTTCTCCATTGTCCGTTCTGAAAACACGTGATCTCACATGTTCTTGCTATAGTGGCATTCACAATTATTGTTTAATTCACTGTACGTGTATGGTCTATTATTTTATACTTAACACTTTCACATATCGTCGCTTCAGCATTATGACATCCTATGTCCAATTTTTCGAAAAATGAGTGATATACAGTTGGACATAGCTTAGTACGTGTATGGTCTATTATTTTAGATAGTAAACGCTTAAACACTTGGTATAAAGTTAGAAAAAAAACAAGAGTTCTCAGAAGACAGCGACGCCCGCCTGTTGGCAGCCTTGTCTCAAAGGTGGGACTAACATTACCATTAACATTTCCACCCAAAACATTTGAACGAACTAACTGACATTGACATTGGGGTCAGCTTGGACGGTGGGTCGTGGATTTGTTACATCATGATAGAGAATCATTAGATGAATGCATGTATAAAATATCAAGGCGCTCCCTGTAACGAAACATAAGTTATAAAACATTGACGCCAAAGTTAAGTTTATGAGCGCACTAAGTTTGTGACATTGACATTGAAGTAAGGCGTGGGCATGGGGTCTTGAAGTTGCTACAACATGATAGAGAATCATCAGATATATGCATTATGAAACATGAAAGTGCTCCCTGTAAAGAAACTGAAGTTATAATAAATTTACCCGAACGTTAAGTTTATGAACGCACTAAGTTTGTGACCTTGACCTTGGGGTAAGCGGTGGGCAGTGGGTCGTGGATTTGCTACAGCATGATAGAGGGTCACATGGGAAATGCATGTATGATATATCAAGTTGTTCCATGAAAAGAAACAGAAGCTATAACACATTTACCCCAACGTTAAGTTTGTAGACACACTACGTTAGTGACATTTACCTTGAGGTAAGGGGTGGGTGGTTGGTCATGGATTTACTACAGTATGATAGATGATCATCAGATGAATGCATTTATGAAATGTCAAGGTGTTATAAGACAATTACTCAAACCTTAAGATTATGAATGCACTAAGTTATAAGAAATTTACCCCAACGGTAAGCGGTGGGCGGTGGGTCATGGATTTGCTACATCATGATAGAGGGTCATCTGAGGAATGCATGTATGAAATATCAAGGTGTTCCATGAAAAGAAACAGAAGTTATAACACATTTACCCCAACGTTAAGTTTGTGGACACACCAAGTTTGTAACATTGATCTTAAGGTAAGGGGTGGGTGGTGGGTCATGGATTTGCTACAGCATGATAGAGGACCATCAGATGAATGCACGTATGAACTATCCAGGCGTTATAAGAAATGTATCCAAACGTTAAGTTTATGAACGCACTAAGTTTGTGGCACTGACCTTGTGGTAAGGGGTGGGCGGTTGGTCGTGGATTTGCTATAGCATCATATAGTGTCCTCTGATGAATGCATTTATGAAATAGCAAGGTCTTCCATGAAAAGAAACAGAAGTTGTAACACATTTACCCCAGCGTTAAGTTTGTGGACCCACTAAGTTTGTGACCTTGACCTTGGGGTAAAGGGTGTGTGATGGGAGGTGAATTTGCTACAGCATGATAGAGGATCATCAAATGAATACATGAATGAAATATCAAGGCGCTCCCTGTAACGAAGCAGAAATTATAAGAAATTTACTCCAACGTTAAGTTTATGAACGTGCTACGTTTGTGACCTTTACCTTGGGGTAAGGGACGGGCGGTGGGTGGTGGATATGTTACAGCATGGTAGAGGATCATCACATGAATTCATGTATGACATATCAAGGCGCTCACTGTAAAGAAACATAAGTTATAAGAAATTTACCCCACGAACTAAGTTTGTCACCTTGGCAATGGGTGGTCGGTGGGTCGTGGATTTGCTATAGAATGAATGAATGTATGAAATATCACGGTGTTCCATGAAAAGAACCAGAAGCTATAAAATATTTACCCCGACGTTAAGTCTGTGGACATCGATGCTGACGCCGACGACGACGCCGGGGGGGGGGGGGTATGTTGTTAGCTCTTTCTGCACTTCCGAAGTTCGTGCAGGCGATCTAAAACGATATACAACATGGTTAAAACATATCAGAGTCGCAATACATGAATAAATGTTTGTCACATATGCATGTCACAAGTGGGTCAATGCTCTTTTAAGGTATTCATCTTCACCAGGACTGTACCAGACATTATTATATACCATGTACGTACTTTCGTTTACCATTGAAACACAATGGAACGCATGTCGTCAATATTTTTTACATACTGACGTCCCGTGAGTTCATATTGGTCAGTGCCAGAACTACATTTCACATCGCAAAATAGTTCCTTCTGAATCACCACTAATTTGTTTATTTTATTTATATTTTGTATATTTCTTGAAGCGCATATACATTGCGAATGATGTACATATATAATAAAACGGTTATTTGATTTGTATGTGGATATATGTCACTCGTTCCGCCGCGCAACGATATATGACACGCAATACCTCACGCTGCATGCGGAACTCGTGCATATACCCACATACAAATAAAAAGACCTACAAATATACTACAGCTGAGTAAGTTATTTAGGAAATGCAAAAACATGTTGAAAGGTTGAGAAATCCAAACGCATATGGGTATAGAGAAACAAATTCTCAAACGAAATAAACATGTAGTTATACAAGTTAGTTAAGAATAACTTACACATCAACATAATTGATAAAACTACTGCACGTGTGCACAGTAGATATGTTCATTTATAGGTTATTTGATATGTGGATATATGCACGAGTTCCACAGAGTGCGATATTGTACGACTGTAGAAGCGCAATATCGTCGCGCGGAAGAACGAGTCGCATATATCAACATACAAATCAAATAACATTTTTATATTCTATGTACATCACAATGCGTCTCAAAAATTATATAAAACATGAATAAAATACATAAATTAGTGATGATTTAGAATTAACTATTTTGGGAGGTGAAACGTAGTTCCGGCACTGACCAATATGAAGTCACGAGACGTCAATATGGAAAAAATATTGACGTCTTGCGTTCCATTGTAAGGACGTGATAACACAGTTATATCACGTTCGACCGTATATACGTAACACTCGCACGACTGATTATACTAGCAGAGCCATCACTCGCACGATGCATGATACTAGATGCATCACTCGCACGACTGATTATACTAGCATGCCATGCACTCGCACGACTGATATACTTATCTACATCACGCACTCACGAACTGATTATACTAGCTGCCATCACTCGCACGAGCTCTGATTATACTAGCATGCATCACTCGCACAATGTTTATACTAGCATGCCATCACTCGCACAACTGATTATACTAGCATGCCATCACTCGCACAACTGATTATACTAGCATGCCATGTCTCTATATCATTGTTTACTTGGTTGTTTAATAATCTGACATTTTTGTTATGTAGTTTGGCTTCACGGGAGAGAAACCGGAGTGATTTGACCATTGTGTTATTATATGTATACGCACTGATATAATGCGAGTTTATCAACGTCATACTTAGAAGAGCGACGAGATAAAGTTGGTACAAAATAAATTTAACTATGGAAATGCCGATATGCCGATGATCAGAAACATTTTAGTAGCAGGTGCTTATCTCAAGAATGTGCATGATACTGCCTTTTATTGTGAAAATTGTTTTTTGCAAGATACATATATTTACATCTATTGATTTAACCAACACATTGATGCATGATGTATCCAATCCGTTGACGATAATTAAATCGATTTGAAACTCGCGTCATTTTAATAGATAACAACGTGTTACTTGAATAACATATATATATATACAGTCTTTGAGTTCGCATCGAACACTCGCTTAAACAACATGTGTCATATAGTTACCTCCGGTATACAGACAATACTTTATAAACGTGATTATTAGTCGCGAAACAGTACCGTAATTAATAAATCATCAGTTCTCGAATCATTCGCCAAATTTATCTCCATCTGATAACACTGATTTTCTAACATTTGAGTTGAAAACAACAACCTGTTGCATGATATTTTATTTAAAACAGGGGAGCTTCATATTGGTATTTGCTAGCATATACGAATGTATTGTGATTTTATAGAGTGGCAAGGACTTAGTGACTTTGTGCATGACTATAGATATGATATACGGACACATGAAGATGCGCATGGTCACAGTATATTCGAGCTATTTCTGGATTTCGTGTGAAGGCTTCAAGTAATCAGTTGATGTAAGTATGCTTATTATATACGTATTTTCGCTTCCCATTAAAACACAATGCAACGCCAGACGTCAATATTTGTCCATATTGAAGTCTCGTGAGTTCATATTGGTCAGTGTCGGAACTACGTTTCACATCGCAAAATAGTTCCTTCTAAATCACCACTAATTTGTTTATTGTATTTACATTTTGTATATTTGTTTAGGCGTATCTAAATCTAAACTTGTGACTATATACACGTACAAATCAAATAACTTATAAATATCCGCCGACAATTGTATACGTCTGTATACGTTTGTAATATCGATGGTCTAGTAACATAAGGTCGTAACTGCTATGTTACGACCTTATGTTACTTAAAAAAAAGCATAGCAGTTACGACCTTATGTTACTAGACCATCGATATGTCATGAATTTCATTCATAACAAGGCACCAGTTGTAACTTTGTACCAATCGGGGTTCAATGTCGTAGTGGAACACATTCAATATGTGTGTAATGACTTAGCGAACGCGTGTAGTTATCGTTAGGCCCTATCTTCTGAAATGAAACAAGATTACTAGTGTAGGCCACCATTTCGTGACGTCTAGAAAATGGTCAACATGGGGTCAACATATGATCAACATGGGTCATAAGCTGCAAAGAACATTTTCATGAAAACTTGATTTGTCCAAACCAGCACCTTTGCGTCTATGTTACTGTAAATGTAAATACTTTGATTTAGCGACGGCACTGGCTCGATGACCGACTATTTATGTCCCCATCCAATAGGATTAGGCTAGCACGAAGTTGTCTTGCCCAAGGACACGCCGAATCGGCCATTCACAGCGTTCGAGGTGGGAATCGAGCCCGGAGTGGCGTCTATGTGGAGCCGTTCTGGACTTTATACAATTTTCTTATGTCACCTATTCGAATGGGTGGATAACATAATGGGTGATATTACCTATGCAAATGCGCAGCATCGCCAATTCGAATTGATGATTTACTCATTCGAATAGGTGATATCATCAGTTCGCGTTGAATCATTGATATCATTCTTAGGAAACGGGATGGGCGAGTCTCTGCCGAGCACATCCCGTTTCCGTGCCGCGCCAGATATTTTTCCCATTCACGGCACTAACCTACTATTCTATTTATCCCGTCAACACCTACAAATGGCTTTAAAAATAACCCCAGTCACCGCACATATTCATACGCAGTGATTAGGTCGTATTGACAGGATATCAAAAATATTTCACGGTACCGTGTTTCACGGCACATACGCACTGTGTTGACGGGATAAATATCAATCATTATGATGGGTAATATCACTAATTCAACGTGAGATGGTGACATCACCTATTCGAGTGTGTAATATCACATATTCCAATATAGGAATGAATGGCCTTTTTGTTGAATTTATCGGGGTATAAACTTGGAAAAGTCGCGGGAATACTGGACGAAGGCCGGAAGGCCTCGTCCAGTATTCCCGCGACTTTTCCAAGTTTATATCCCCGATAAATTCAACAAAAAGGCCATTCATTCCTTATAATTCAAACATTTGAAATAAATTCATCAAGAAAATGTGTTTATTTTTCGTTTTCTTAAGAAAAAATAATTCTTAAGAAAACGAAAAATAAACACATTTTCTTGATGAATTTATTTGGATATAAATTTTGGACAGAGACTTGCTACGGACCAATCAAATGTTAGGGAATTGTGTAAATATTTTTGTGCTGGAATTATTGGGAAATATAACTCATTCGAAGAGGTGATATCACTAAATTATATTATATTACAAAACGGCACCCAATGTGGGTCACGGTTACTTGTATCGTTGGTTCTCAGTGTTTTCTTTTAAGGAATAAAACGTGGGCAGTTGCGTTTACTGTAGTAAGAAACATATTGTGTCTGTTTGAAGTTTGCGAGGAATCCTTCAGTTGCGTTTACTGTAGTATGACAATAATTTCGCCTGTTTAAAGTGTGTGGAGTCCAAAGGACTCCTTGCAAACTTTAAACAGACCAAATGTGTTTCATACTACAGTAAACGCAACAGTTCATGGTGTTATTACTTATATTTACATTGCATCTTCGGATAGTTTCAAAGATGTAAATAACCATATACGGCGTAAATATTATGAACATTATTGTTTTACGTCGTTTTGTCGCATTTCATGGAACAGCGACGTTCTAATATATACCCGCATGTATTTCCAATATTGTATCAGTGCTGCATGTACAACGCCGAACGTATTGGACACTACAGTGGGGTCAGCGTGTAAGTGCACACACGAACGAACACGACAGGTTGGTTCCAACCTGTCGTGTTCGTTCGTGTGTGCACTTACACGCTGACCGCACTGTAGCTAGAATGTGCGGGGCTTTGATAAACGGACACTAGATAATTAAGTAGTCAAAATTTCGCTTAACAGTAGTTTACGAACAAAGAATAAACACACCATAACAGCTAACAGTGAATTATACAAACAACAGTTAACCCTTACACCGCTATATTTATTTTTTGTCGTCTGCTGTTTATTTTCTATTTTCCATTTTTGTCATCAAAAACATGCTTTGACAGCACTTTAGAATAATGTACAACATGCTTTGACAGCACTTCAGAATCGGAAATTATTCTGAAGTGCTGTCAAAACATGTTTTATTGAGAAATAAGGCATGTTAGAAAAGAACAACAGACGACATGTGTAGTGAGTAGCGGTCTAAGGGTTAACTTATAATATATACTAAAACAACAGGTGACAATGAATTAATTTTAATTGAATAACCCATATTCAGCCTCAATCCTTGTCACCAACCCGCCCACTCTTTATATGTTGTTATATTGACTATTTCATATCGGTTTTTGCAAACAACTAATGTATCACTCCGCTTGCAACAACAGCCAACGTTGACAGCAGCAGTTAGTGATGAGTACATATAGTTAATACGTGTACAGCATACCAAAGGAAGTGATTTCGTTGAAGCTTAGAATAAAAAATTAAAAAAACATATTATTTGTTTTAACTTTTTTTTATAGTCGGACTTCCGGTTTACAGTCGGGCCGGCGGCACTTTTAACGGACATGTCCGACGGACCGACGACTTTCGCGGAGACGGCGTGTAAACAGTCATTTCACATTGTATTATTTATTCGACACTAACAAATAAAATATGTTTGTATATGGATATTGATGATGGACTAACGACACGATTATAAATAAAGACTCTATTAGTTGGTTTGACATACATACAATGAAATGCCCATAAACGCACATGTAAGCAGCCAGCTGTTGCATTGTATCAATTATTACATATACATACTCATCTTGTGGTGATGTATATGCTCATAAAACAAATGAATGTAACAGTTGTTGATTTGATTTATTGGTGTTTAACGGCCCGTCAACAACTAAGGTCATTTAACGGCCAACAGGTTGGACTATCCCGTATTTAACATGTCCTTAATGAGGGAAATTCCCAAAATCAGAACTCAATATTTACAGAAAAATATATATTCAACCCTGAAATTAAAATATCCTGACCTGGTGCCCCGTCCATACCACACCAGAGTCACTTAGCTCCAACCACAAAAGTAATATGATCAGTACTAATAGTATTAGTTGTTAATAGGGCATAGTATGATTTAGCTCTCAAGTATCGGAAGGCTAAACATGTAAATGAGGGCCAAACCATGTAAGTCGGCATGTAACAGATGTATGCGTATCAGTTGGCGTATTGATATGACATATGGGTTGTGTAAGATTATGCGACTGGCGTAAGTTTTCTTGCAGATATTTGTTTGTGACAAGGACTGTTATGTAGAGTGTCACAGATAGACAATCGAAACTCAATGTAAAATGACATACTTCTTACCAGGAAAGAGCCAATATGTACATCAATGTCGAAATGAAATTCGCTAATATGAGCTTAAAGGTACATGCCCATTCAGTAGGCACAAAATGTTTATATCAGATACATCATCTGAGCCATTTTCTGGCAAAATAAACATTCATTCACCATTAGCACACGTCTATATTTGCATTATTATACATTTTAGGTTAGAGGATACCAAATGGTGCGAAATCGCCCAGGGTGTACGCAAAAGTAGTCCGGTATAAAAACAATAGTGCGGGTATTTTGAGGTCACAGACACCGTTTACTTGCAAATCTTGATCCATTACTACCCAATTTCACTGGAGGAACATTTTGGGGTGTTTTTAACACCAGTTTTCAGCATATTTGTAGCATTTAAAAGAAAACACTGAACCTGTTGGTCACGTGATGTAAACAGAGTTTGAGTTTCCGTGGCCAAAAAAATGTAAAACAATATTGGGGGATATGACAAGGTTGGATTTTTCTTTCTTAGGAGTAAGTGAACCTATTGTTTAGTTCATGCAGAACCAGTACAGACTGGCTGCAGGTCATGTACAAGTGGGTCCCACAGCATCCATACGAATAGTGAAAGTAGGAGAAACTGGCCTTATTGGATGGCATTCGGTTAAATTATATAGTAAAACTGTTTGGTGGTGTCTAACTTAAATTTCCACACTGATATCAGGGTCGATAACCATGTTTCCTTATAATGATAACGGACATTACTATTTATTCTCTGTATTTATATTTTGATGTGCAACGATCATACTTTATAATCTGTCGAACATATATTTTGTTCAGGTGACGCATTTAATTAGTATAAATATTAAAAATAGCATGCATCATTTGCATATGAAAATAACCTGATACCACCGCGCGTCACTATCAGTAAAATACCTATTACTAAATGATTATATATGTATAGCGGGCACTCGTAATTTTTATAACTGGTGGAATAGGTACACACTTATTCACTTATTTAATTCCTATAAAGAACATTTTGTGCCTACTGAGTGGGCATGTACCTTTAAAATTACAACATAACCATGATAATCGTTGAACATGACAGCCAGAAACAATATACATTGCACGTGCTGTTGTATTGCCGACTATCGCATTTGCACTGTATATATACGGTACATGTACGTAGTAGTATTTGATGATTATCGTTGACCCATAGGCTTTGTCAATAACTTTAACCCATTCACCCCTAAGTAACTGGAATGGATTTTGATATGTTAATTTTGCAACCAATCCAACCGTAACAAAATGGTTTTCAGACTAGCCCATTTATGAACATGGGGTGTTTTTTGCTCTCAAAATAATGAAAATTACTTGCAAAAAGTGCAGATCCTGATGAGACGGCTCGTCACGAGCCGGCTCATCTGGATTTACACGTTTTGCCAAATACAAATATACAGGCATGTGGTGTTGAAAGGGTTAAGGGGGTGGTGGTGCGTACATGCATTATGTAGTTGTGTTTGGTGATTATCGTTGATCCATTGGCTTTGTCATATAGCTTTAACCGTTTCGCCCCTAAGTATGGATTTTCATAGAACGCCTATATTCTCGTGAATAGTTACAGGCGTTCTATAATTACAATCGGTCGATGGGCCGAATGGGGTTCGCTGCGGGAAACTTCGTAAAATGAAAGTGTGCCAATACCAACAAGCTATATGTTAGTTCAATATTGAAACATGCTAACACCTGTAAACATTGATAGGTTATATTAAAATAATAATACGCATGTAATTTGCAAAAAAATAGCTTCCCAATGAAATTTAGTTTAAATAGATTATCCCGTATGGAGCCTCATTTCGAACGTCCGGCACATATAGAGTCAATATTTGAACCTTTTTACTAAACGCCATAGTGTCATGTGTCCAATTTATTGGACACAGGACACTTTTTTTTAATGTAATATACCAACCAATAACAAATTTACGTTTAAAAAGTCAGCTATTTGTTGTTAAATGCGATTTTATTTTCATTGTGACGTCATACTATATTTCGTGTCCTGCCAAACGCGTAATAATACAATGATTGGTCATATTGCCATTACACGTACTGGTCGAAGCCATCGTGTCATTATTGCTGTCTTCATTGTTGATAAGCTCTAAATACGGAAATACAGATACTCATTGTGTACTCGACGATTTGTGAATGCTACAGACGTACATTTCTGCAAATTTGCTAAAGTTGAGAGGACAATACGGCGACAGCCAAGACGCATCAATAATTGACCTACATTTAAAGTCTACCAGCTGCCAGACACGAAACATTCGTTTCAGGTAGGAATTATTTCTTTATTACTGTTGACCAATATTTGAATCGTGCTGACTTCGACAGCACTTTTAACCACAGGGCTACTAAATAATTCCATTGTATTCAATCTAACATGAATTCAAGTGGGTGGGGGATATTCAACATTGCCTGTGCATGTGCCGAGTCATTGGTTTTCGCGACCAATGTTGTTTCCACAATTGTTGTTTAAATAGCTAATTTATGGTGCATCTCTCGGACTCTGTGTGTTTGTGGCACCTCGATACTTGTAGATTCACTTTGAATATATGTTTTCAGTCCAACAAGTCAATTCATTATCTATTTAGGCTATTATCTGTTATCTATTGTCTATATAGTATAGGCTTTTAGCCACTTAAAAAAGACACACTTTCTTACTTTCATTCCCCCCCCCCCCCCACGAGAGTCAAATGTGTTTATAAAAACTGTAACAACAGTGATGAAATAAGTAAAAAATTGAGGTGTGCGAATCCAGGTACACTGCATTTGCACAGCGGTGACTTTTCCCCGAAATATCATGAATATAGGCCGGTGCAGTATTTCTATAAGTAAGTGTACCCGGCTTCGCACCGTGTATGTGGCTTTGCACACACCAATATTTTACATGTCTGATTATTCATGTTGTTTTCTTAAGACAAGTGTTTTCAGAAAGTCACGTGTTTACACGATTTAGAAAACTAAAACAACAGTGACCAAACAAGTAAAAAAAATTGAAATGCAGTATTTGTATTAAGTATTTGTATTGCAGTGGGTGGGGCTTCCTAAAATTTATTTGTACACAGGGTACCCATGTTTGGTCTGGGGTGGTGATGAGGGACTTCTTTGCTTCATTGGGGTGACCTCGCGAAATATGGGCGGGGTGGAGACTGTATGTTTGTTGGGATTACAATCGTGTCTGTTAATTCTGCACACCTAATAATAATTTTCGTGAAAATGTCCATATTCAGTCTAAATTTCCTGAACATTCAAGGCAGTTCTTAGCCAAGATAATCACGGCTAAACAGATGGCTTTTACTATTTCATCTGTCGTCTATATCTGTATCCGCCTAGCGGAGACCCAGCCAAATTTGATCAAAATATCAGTCCATTTTGTCCTTGAGTTTTGCGAATAATACGGGAATAAAATAATAACCAATGTCGGTATATTTGCATGTGTATTATTGGTTTATGAAGCTTTTTTTAACAGATCTGTTGTTGATCTATTAATTTAGTAAGCAGGACCACTAATCATTTTGACCATGTTCTGAATAACTTTTTACCAAAACTATCGGAATGGGATAAAATTGTGACTTAGTATACCGTTATCAGCTGATTTATTCCAAAATCAACATAATTTATTCTGACGTAATTAAAGCTGGGCAAAACATTACGTGAATTGTGCATTAGCCGGTGCGCAGAATTAGCCGAAATGACATTTTTTATATGCAGATCAGAATGTCAGTTTTCATTGGTTTGATACATGTACAGATATGTATGTCAGTGATTCTATATTTTATGTACATCTGGTGTCCCGGTGTAATTTACTGACAAATCACACAATTTATAAGGAAATTTATTCTAACGGCCTATCAACAGATGCGATCATTTAAGGCCGGGTCAATGGGTTTAGTAATAAATCCCTTTATTGCTCATTATAAAAGTAGTAAGATTATTACTTATCCTACTGCTTTTGGGAAGGGCCAAGTGATTCTGGTGTGGCGAGGACCTGGCATCAGATCAGGATTATTCTGATTTCAGCGCTGAATATATAGTTTTGTTATTGTAAATATTCAGTTCTGATTTTGGGATTTTCCCCCCATTTGTACATGTACGTGAAAATATACATGTACTTTTTCTTTTTGTATGAAACGTGAATTTCGTCACTGATATCAGGGGCGATAACCGTGTTTCCATTAAAGGTTAATGGAAACTATATTCTGTCTGCTTAGTTTTGTTATGTGCACTATGATCGTACTTTATAATGTGTCAATAAAAATATTTGTTCGGCGATTTAATGGGTTATAAATAATTTAAAAATGTCATGTCTCATTTGCATATCAAAATAGCCTGATACCACCGCGAGTCACTATCAGTAAAATCAATATTACTGAATGATTATATGTGTATAGTGGGCCTGCACTCGTAATTTTTAAAACTGGCGGAATACATGTACCGTAGTTACACAATTATACAACTTATTTAATTCTTATAGGCAAACTGTTATGCCTACTAGATGGGACCACAGGTTGAAGTACATTGTAATGGACCGAGGTCTATAAATACATTAAATACGCCTAAAAAGCGTCCATAAACGAAAAAAAAAAAGCTAAAAAAAGTTTTGTTACTCCCTCTATAACACACACATATATATACCTCGGTCCGTTACTTCAACCTGTGGATAGGACCCCAACTTTAGCTGCTACATGTAATTTGCGAACCAGATCTCTTATTCACTATTCTGCAGAGGAAGACTATGAATGGAAACGTAACTCTGCTACGGACAGTACGGTTGTAGATTTCAAGAGTTACTGTTCACAACTATGAACAATGTGGCTTACTCGCTTACCACATTTATCCAAGTGTTGTGAGTTTGATGCCCGGGTGGGATGTAGTTCTCTAAGCACTGTTTCATGTTGGAAAGTTGCGGAGTCATTTGCTGAGTAATGGTTAATACTGGTAAGAAATTCAATAAAAGGCTAACCATGTACATAATAGTGTTTGATTGTTTGTTTCAGGGAAGCCGTCTACAGATCTTAGCCATCTGGATTATTCGTCGAGCCTCTTCAACTTCACCCTGCAGTCGAGGCAGACACCAGCAGGGCTATTGAGATAGTATATGGGCGGTTTCAGAAGAAGCAGATAAGGCGGAAAATTGTTTCTCATTCTGCTGTTGAAGGACAAAGGCCACCAGAAGAATCGCTGCCCGAAGACACAACTCCACCTGGGCAACAAGTTGCCAAACACTCGCGAAATGGGAACTGATCCAGTTCCTGACCTACACGAAGCAAAATATAGTGTCGCCATGACAGACTGTCATCATCTTAAGATCAGCGACATCTGAAAATATAACCCTCGAGGAAGAGCTTGAGAAAGACAAGTTCAGTTACAAAAAATTAACCATTTAACCGGAGTACCATCCATGCCAGCGGCAGTGTTTGTGTGGTTCTTAACTCTGATTTCTGCTCTAATCATCTAATCAACCTGTTAAAGGATGTGTCGTGAAGACATGTTACTTCTTGTGTTGATGGAATTGAGAATGAATCTTATTCACACAAATCTGACTTGTGCAGTTTTAAGATTTGTCAATATTTTTTTGAATCGGTGACTCATTCTTGTGGTGGACAGAATGACATTTGTACATTTCTGATTATGTGACACTCGAAGGACTAGATATTGAAATGAGGTCAGAAATATATTTACTATGCTTTACACATATGTGGCTGTGACCTCAGGTTGAAGTAACGGACCATGGCCTATAAATACATTAAAATTAAATATACCTAAGAGCATCAATAAGTGAGAGAAAAATAAGCTAAACAAAATGTATTTACTCCATGTGTGATATATGGGAGTAAATAATTTGTTTAGCCTATTTTATTTCACTTATTGATGCTTTTAGGTATATTTAATGTATTTATAGGTATTGGTCCGTTACTTTAACCGGTGGCTGTGACAGGAGAATGTGGTTTATGGGATTTGTGACCAGTGTAGCTCCTGATCAAATAGTACACTCCTGTAGCCTGATAATGATGTGGCTGTTAGAAGCATGATGGAGATTTCATTGATGCAAGTGAAACAATGCAGATCCTGTGCGGATATGTGTATCTACACTGGTCGCAAATCCCATAAGCCCCATTTCTCCAGTCACAGACACATATTTGAGCAAATTTAAAAATCCTACCGCCAACCTAGAATGATTAACATTTAAGGTATTGCATTCAATCTTTGATTCATAAATTTCTGTTTAACGTCCACAGTCTATAAAGTCTATATTTGGTTGGTTTCACATGGTTTCAGTTATCTTCGCAATAAAGGATTTTACTTGAAACATCCAGAATTAGACCAAAGACAAACTTTGTAGACTTTCGAAGGGAAACAATAAATTTACGAATTAATGATGTATTTTTGTGCTATTATCATGATTATAATTGAAATCAATGCCCAATGGTCAAACTTGTAACAAATTACATGTGTACAATAAATTTCGACTTCGAAATTTGACTTCGAATGAAATGGTGCAATTGGTTGATATTGGTCATTTGCAGTGCATGATGTGACAAACAACATATTGAGGCATCATCTGTAACACAGTGCCTTCAATCATGATTCATACCCAGGCATACAAAGTATGTCGAGGTGTATATAGTTTTTGTATTTTCGTCCATCCGTAAGATTTGCGTTAAAGGTTTTTGGGTACCCATTATATCTGCAACCGTAAATCGCATTGAGTTGAATCTTCATGTACTTCTTTATCGTCATCCATATTTTTTATACTGTAGCACACCGATGTGGCTTTCCTGCACAAGGTCAAATTATTACTTAAAAGTTTTGAAATATTTGCATCAAACATGTCAACGTTTTTAAGTACACAATGTCTCTGCAACCGCAAGTCGGGTTGACTTGAAACTTCATATATATACTTCTTTATGAAGTTAGAAGATCAATATTTTCTTTCTATAGCCCTGGTGGGTGCATGTGATGGGTAATTTAACAAACGCGATTCATCCTTACCGGAAATCCGACTGGAGACCTGGTTTGGCCCTCACATACGTCTTTGGCATTTTGTATGTGACAGTTGAATCTGGTTATATCTCTTGTGTGAGTATTACGATTATTCGCAATCCTTTTTTAGGGAAAGGGGCCAAGTGACTTTGGTGTGGTATGGACCTGGCATCAGGTCAGGTTATTCTAATTTCAGGGCTGACTTTATTTTTCTCGATGAAATTATTATTAGACCATAGCTGTTGATAGGCCGTTAAATACCATTAAACAAACATTCTATAACCCACTCATACGGCTTTCATGCACACAGTGAAGGTGAAATTACTTTGAAACTTGCGTTAAATGTTTTGAAATATATGCGTTAAAGTTTTAAGTAAACAATTTCTCTGCAACCGTAAGTCAGATTGAATTGAAACTTCATATATTTGTCTATCAACAATCAACATCCATATTTTCATTTTATAGCCCACACATGTGACTTTCGCCCATGCCCAAGGTCAAGGTCAAATTGTGTTAAATGTTTTGAAATATTTGCATTAAAGTTTTAAGTACACAATTTATCTGCAACCGTATGTTGGATCAACTGGAAATGTCACATACTTCTTTATCAACAGCCATATTTTCATTCTATATCTCACCTAAGCGGCTTTCATGCCAAAGGTCAAGGCCAAATGACTTTGCTACGGCCGAGGGTATGTGTGAGACCCCGCTCACTTGCTCTAGTCCTTAAAAGCAAGAATAACATATCTTACCATACATGTACTGATTTCTTTTGTTTTTTTCGGATACATGTACTGATTTTGTGTCCCGAGCATAACTGGAATTCCTTTTTGTATAGTTATCACAACTCTTGCCTCACTAATATTCCAGTGTTCTCCTTTTGTTTTTTCACTCATTGATTTTTGTATTTGGCACATGGCGATATTTCAAATTTGACCTAATATGGTCCCGATATATATCAAATCGAAGGTATCGTGGGTATTGTCAAAATCGGATGATACATCATACAAGATGGCCGCTGACAGGTCATCCTTTAATTATAGATTTCGTCTTCTTCTCATGTACCGTTTGGCCGACGCTGGTCAGACTTCACAGTTGTGGTGCGTGGGTGAAGCATTTTCATATTTGTTAAAATGGAGGTTGTCGCATAATCCAAGATGGCCGTCGTAGAAAATTTGGTAAAATTCTTAAAAAAAATCATATCAACCATGTTAATTTTACATTATTATTATTTTTACATCAAGCTTGAATTGCCACTTTGATATCAAGGGCGATAACATTGACTCTTTAAAATGTTAATGAAAACAACTATTTATTCTCTCTATCTTTTGATGTGCAATGATCATATTTTGTAACAAGTCAATACAAATATTTATTCAGGTGACACATTTAGTTGATATAAATAATTTAAAAATGACCTGCCTCATTTACAATCAAAATAGCACGATGATACAACCTATCAGTAAACCTAATATTACTAAGTGAATATTTCTGTGTAGCGGGCACTCGTATTTTTGAAAACTGTTGGAATAGTTACACAATTATACTTATTTAATATTTAATTCCTATAAATAACACGCTTTGTGCCAAACAGATGGGACCCCAATTCAAATCATGATTTGCAACTTTGCTGAAGGATGTCTGGCACCCAGTCATTAAGTGCAAAGGCACGACACTTGTCTTATCAGCTCATTCACAAACACCACATCATACAAAACACTTGTCACATGGATTCACCAGTGGGTGTGTACAGTACAAAGTCCAGTGACATGGTGTGTAATTGCATCCCGTAACATTTGGTCAGGTGTGTATTTTTTTACTTTAACCTACGTTTTCTGGGGAAAATAACTACCTGTATAATATATGTGAAAATCACTACAATGGAAGAAATTGAATGTATGTTCTCGCACCCCCTTCCAAACTCCATTCACAATTCACACCCCCTCTGCATAAATCTGGATACTCCACTGCAGTGCAAAGTCGCAGAACAATTTTTGACATACAGCCGTTTGAATGTGTACTTGTGTGTGTGTAATATTTCTCAGACTTTTTCAAGGCAATGATTTCTGTTTCGATGTAATGTATGACCTGTCGTGAATTTCACTCACAAGTTCATATTGGTGCTTGTAGGAGTATTTTATATCCAGTATACATTTTCTATGGCTTTCACATTCTGTAAAACCGTCTGGAGTTTCGACAATGAAATGGAGAAATTGCAAAAACATTTTCATGTGTCTGAATGTGGATTATTTCTGGCACTCATATCTTTGGCTTATAACGTCGTTCAAATTGTACTGCGTCAATTTTATCGAATTTAAGATTGCATATTTCATGACTTTCTTCAAAACGCCAGTTTTAGAAGTTGATGGTTTTAGGATTTTTATATCATGCACTGCAGTGCCGGTGATAAGTCGCTAGGTGGCGTTGCCAAGTCGGACTGTTGAACAGTTGTACTGTGCGGACTCACCGAAACAAACCGCCAGTGGACGCGTTACACTATTTTTGCAATGTAATCTCCCTGGGTAAGTTTATAGATCGCGGCTCAGTCAGCGTGCGACTAGATGTCTTTTTTTGTTTTTTTGTTAGGGAAAGTACTAAAATTGGGAAAATTGGGGGGCCGCGCAATATTTAAAATTGCGCCATGTCAATTAAAGTTGGTGCAGGATGTTGAATGTAATATCTTTATAATGGAAAGACAGAGTTTAATGAAACATAACGCAGTAATGCTTAACAGGTTGCCAATTAGTATCCCCTCGCCGATAGGCAAGAGCTGGTATATCGTTAGTCCATGTACTGCGTACGTATGTACGTACGCTAGTAACACATTTATTCAGGTTTTTCAATAACTTGTGAACTGCTTCCACGATTTTGATATTATTTGACCATAATGTGTGTCTATGGATGGAGCATGGTTTAGCATATGAGTAGACTCATATGACCCACGTTCGACCGCCCAAGGTCACGGAGTACTTTTTTATTATCAAGGCTGCCAGCGAGGAGATTAGCTTCGTTTAATGATGCCAGTGCGAGGGGATTAGCTTCGTTTAATGATGCCAGTTCTTGCATTATGGTATAGTTTGCTTTAATCTAACAATTTTCTGGTTTTGACGAAGAATCGGTTACCATGGATGTGAATATAAATCTAAAGAACGTGAATGTATGGTGTCATAACATATCATCGAACCGGTATGTCACTTCTATGGTGTGATACATATCATCGAAATCCGTCCGTTTGCTTGGAAAAGTTTCAAGAAAATTTACTGTAAAAATGACGTCACAGAATACGTCACGTCGGAAAAACAGGTTCGGAAACCACTGATCCCATACCCTGATATCTAGTACTTTACATGCTACTTGCAAACATGTAGTTGGCCTCAGTAATAATAACATACACTCAAAGCGTTCTTTTATAACATGATCATTCATGTTATAATTGTTCTTGTTATATGTTAATTTTTCAATCAATCCAACTGTCACAAAATGGTTTTCAGACTAGCCCGTTTCTGAAAAGGGGGCATTTATTTGTTCTCCAAAATATGAAAATCACTTGCACTGTTTGAATAAACCTCCATAGTGGGTTTTCGGGTACAACTATCATAACATCCCATTACAGTATAGTACATGCAACATGTGGAAATACACATAAATATGGTTGAATTGATGTGAGAATTGCTCTAAGTGGTCAACTGGTCAAGCCAATATGTAATTTTATAATCTAAATCTAACAACAAAGAAAATAGTTCCATGTTCTAACGTATATAACACCATGTGTATGTAATCTACTCGTAGAAAATAGGTCGCAAATATATTTGATTTCACTAGTCTTATTTTTGGTGTGTTCATATGTACGTATGTATATTTGTTTTCAATTATCCATACAATAGATGTTTTATGTTTGGTTGAGTATTTGAATATAACTGTAACGACAATAGCAAGTACAATAATACATGACGTATTGATTGACTGAATGATGATTAACGAGATGGTGTGCAGAGTTTATGGCGACACAGCAAAGTAAGCCATACACTTATGTGGCGTTCGTATGATACCAGTGGAAACTTTACATCGGCGACCAGTGATGGCTCAGATCCGCCGACGCATTAATGTTCTTCAAAATGCTCTAAAAACAACAAAGGCTACCCTAATAACCGATTTAGTCCTGGCTCCCCAATACAAGTCCGTATATACTTTTTGCGGCGCGATTTTTGACACTTGTTTCTAATAATATAACATATCCACTTTAAAAAAAACTCAGGTAGATTTTTCAGACTGGCGACAAAAACCGTTGGGAAGTCAAAATCCAAGATGGCCGCCATATTGCGGAAGAAGGAATAAACTTGTTGCATTTTTGGAATCTGTGGTACAGCTGAAAGGTGTTTTGAAAAGAAAACAGCACAGTTATTCATCTGCTAAGTTTGCCGAGGTTCTTGCTGTATCCGGCAATCTGCGGCAGTTGTTCTTGCGATTTGTAAGAGAATGTGAGGCCAAGTCGGAGTTGTGTGGATTCTGTGGAGTATTTCAGAACATTGTAACTCAGATAAAGCACCTGATTGTCGCGGATAGGGATGGGAATTGGCCACTTTCACGTCTCAACTGTTGACTCGGTCATGGCAATATTCCAGGAGTTTGATGCCATAAACTATATATCGGTATGGCTCGTGGTACATTACCTCGAGAGAGTCAAAGTAGAGAGAGGTAGAGCAACCCGACTTGTACAGGTCATACATGCGTGGCCGGTTTGTGGTAAAGGACAGAGATGGAAGCGCTGTAGCGCCAGATATGAAGTTAGAACAGTCGATGCAACGGACATCCAAAAGCCATGGTGGCATTGTCGGCCAAACTCGTAACTCTTAATTAGTTGTTGAGTGGCAGTTGCTTTTCCACGAAATTCTTGGCATCTCCAATACATTTCGTGCACCGACAAATGATCGCATCATGGAGCACATGGAAACATCAATCCATCATGAGCTAAGCGGCCAGAAAGGTGAGCTGTTCGATAGAAAAGTTGTGCGTCTGCTTAATTTTATACAGTCCCGAGGAAACCCTTTTCTCATTCCAGTAACACTAGTTCAACTACACAACTTCGTCACCAAACGCGTGGTGCACCAGGATACAAATAAGCGTTTGCTCGGCGTCATAGAGAACGGACAGAGAGCTTACAGAGAATTTCGGCGCGAGCGATATGTTGAGAAATCGAAGAAGTTGAGCAATACTATATCAAAGCGGAAGCTTCCTAAGGTTGATGTCGCAGCTGACACATGTACACGTGCTACACTACTGGGCTCTATCGAGGATGACATATCTACCAAAGACGTCGCTTCAGCTCAACGTGACTGAAATGGCAAAGGAGCGAGGAATGTCAATGACAGTTATGATCTTCTCCCATGCAGTCCATTGTTCGATGGTGATTTGCCAACTAAACCAACAAAAAGTGCGCTGATTACAGAATTAGAGCTGAACTTCACTGACAGCGACTATGATTTCCAAAGATAATCAGTATTGAAAACCACGATTATAATCGATTTCATGTCATGAGTTTGCCAGGTACATAATTTAACATCATATGGCCACTTTGGCGAGGTCATAAAGAATGTGATTTCAGGTGCCCGTGGTGTTTCTCAGGAAGACGAAACTCATATCATCTTTGACATCTTTGACTTATAGTGTAACAGACACAATTCATCGTCGCACCCAGCTTTATGAAAAACGTTTGATATCGTCCCTAATATTTGTAGCTACAGTAATCGGTATTAGTAACACTGATGTGAGTAGACTTGTACTAGGATTGATTTGTCATACATAATGCTTACTGCTACTGAGTATATGTGGAACAATCAATTAGTATGCGTAAAATATGCATACATGTTTTCGACGTAATTATAATGTGCTACGATTCAGTTGGTTGTTTAATACAATAAATGGTGTAATTTTCTTTTTGTTCTCGATTTAAGTTCTTACATCCAAATTAGATGATTTACAGGTGTATATTTTTCGTATTACTATTGAAATATCGGGTGTTCACTAATTTATTGGAAAGTTGCTTCTTCGTTCTATATATGAGCGATTTAAATCGTCGAAATTTAGCGGCAATTTTGAAAAACAGGTGTCAGAATTGTAGCAATGCATTATTGTCGCAACAATGCCAAACACATGTTCCAAATATATGCAAAATGCTTTTACAGTAGTCATTTTAGCTATACATGTGTGCCGTACACAGGTTTTTCTTAGTAATTATGGCGGCCATCTTGGATTATTGTTTGCATATCGCGAGTGATTGTGGATAAACGCGCCCAGAGTGTTATGAATTTTGACAGATAGTGAAACTAAATACTGATATAGATGTATGTATGCCTTGCAGAGATAAATTGATGTCTGACAATGTGTTTTTCCTGTTTAAAACGGCGGCCATCTTGTATTTGTGGCTGCAAATATGGTATTTTGTAACACAAACAGTTGCAATATGTTGGATATACTCTAGTCAATCAAAACCGATACCAAAAGTATGTCCACATGTCTTTTATATATGAAATTAAGGCTCATCCAGTGTATTATTAGTGAAAACGGCGGCCATCTTGGATTTTCTCTCTTCGTTGACGTTTGTCGCCTATCTCGAAAGTCTACCTGGGTTATTATCGTAGCCTATGGGTCATATTATCAGAATCAAGTGTCAAAAATCGCGCCGCGAAAATTATATGCGGACTTGTATTAGGGAGCCTGGACTAATTTCCGGTTCGTTTGTATTTTGCGTGATATTGAGATTTCTCATATCGTACCTTATCTGACACCTATACAGAGCCATGCAGTGAATTGGTCATCGATTATCTCTCCTGTTACTGCGACCTACTGGCGCGAGGTGGCGCTGTAAAAAGTAACCGCTATGACGTACCAGTAGTACAGCTTACCTGATTGGTGGATGAAGGTTTCTTATATAATATCGCTTGGATTTACGGACATCATGTATTTGTTGCATAATTTCTTCGTTTTTGTCGTTTTATATATATACGTTAATCGTTAGTTTTTCCTTCGCCTATTTATGTTTCGATTATTTATACGTTGGTTGCAATCGTCGGCGACGACTCTGTGAGGAAGTCGGTTGTAATTCACGGTCAAACAGACAGCAAAGCCAGAATCACAACAAAATGTGAAATTAAATGGTATATTTCTAATTTATTTTTACAAAATGCCGACATAATCTCCGACATTTCTTAAATTGATTCTGGAATGCTTTACAGAATGTTACTTCAGCTTACTTGTGCTTTGACAATTTCGAGTTGAAATAATCAGTGACACGCGTGTGTAGCTATGTTCAAACGGATGCCGCCGGAGGTCATTAATAGTTCGGCATAGCAAACAACTTTGATTTGACCGCAGGCAAATAGGGAAGTGGATCTTGGGACAGGTGTATTCTTAATTCAATGAAGCCACACCTATTCTATGCTGATTGGTTGAATCCATTTTGTTTATCTGTCCTAGACAGCGTGACATGTGAAGAACGGATGTCAACGATAATGCGGCAGGTGTATATTGAATCCGCGAGGCCACACCTATGCCAAGCTGATTGGTTGAGTCCAATTTGAGACATGGTAGAATAGATACACTGTGCACATCGGGGTGCTTTCTACAGTTCCGAAAATCCAATCTTGACTAAAATTGTGTAACTTGAATGTCCACTCGCTTATTTTTCCGTAAATACTGTTTTCGAATACTAAAATATAACTAAATCACATATTTTGTTCGTTGACAGATAAAAAGAATTAAAAGTATATATTCAATTTTCACATGTATACTCAACAAAACTAGAAACGTCCCTGTTTTATAGCCGGTGTAGCTCTGTCTATGTATGTACCACATGTTCAAAGTACATGTATTTTAAACCGTGGCGATGTTCAGAATACGATCGTGTAGAGTTTAGCCGATACACACGGTTTACATAGCGGCCAGTGACCGGAACGTTGATTTCCACTTTTTGCACGTGCACGCTATACTTGTCATCGATAAGGTGATTCAGTTCATGTCGTACCATTCATGCGATAGGGGCTATTCGGAAAATTAAAAAACTTTTTTAATTTTTCACTGTTTTCGATATGCCACGGCTTTCCGAAAACGAGCGAAATCAGGCAATTGGGATGCTTGCGGGTGGGATGGCCGCCAGGGCGGTCGCGCCTCGGTTTGCTGTCGGAAGACGATTGATCGTCTTGCAGCCCGGTACCAGCAGACTGGGGCTGTTCACGACCGGCAGCGACCTGGTAGGCCTCGTGTAACGACGGCTAGAGCCGATCGTTACATTACGTTGACGCACTTACGTCAACGTCGATTGGCAGCCACAGTCACTGCTAGGCGATACGGTGTCTCAGGGCAGACCATTCGCAACCGGTTACGTCGTAACGCCCAACCAATCCGGGCACGCCGCCCGTACACTGGTCAGATAATGACCCAACGTCACCGTGCTGCCAGACTGTTATGGGCGCGACGTCATCTGAACTGGAGAAGGGCTGACTGGAACCGAGTTTTGTTCACCGATGAATCTCGGTTCACAGTTAGTCATGCTGACGGAAGGATACGGGTATACAGGCGTAAAAATGAAAGATTCACCGATTGTTGCATTGTTGAGAAGAACAGGTTTGGGGGAGGGAGCGTAATGGTCTGGGGTGGGATCAGGGAAACGGAAGACAGATTTGGTTGTTGTACAGGGCAACATCAATGCACAACGTTATGTTGCAGATGTGCTAAATGCCATGCCCCCCTTTTACCATTTATCCGTCAGCATGGTCCCTGGTGTGACATTGATGCACGACAATGCCCGCCCCCCTCACGTAGCCAGGGTCACCACTCAATACTTACAGCAAAAACAACGTCGACGTCATGCCATGGCCCGCGGTCTCCCCGGATCTCAATCCCATTGAGCACATATGGGATGAGCTGGGCCGCAAAGCACGAGCTAACCATCAGATTGACAATGTTCGCGATCTTACACGGCGTTACAACGGGAATGGAGGAATTTGCCCAACGCACTGGTATTGCGTTACGTCACGTCGATGTGGCGTAGGATCATTGCATGCATTCATGCAAATGTGGCCACACTCGGTACTAACGAGATTTACTGAATTTGCCACATTACTTATTGAAATTCCATCTCTAAACATTAAGTAACACATTTCTGAGTTTTTGTGATTTTTGATTTTGACCCCTACCGCCCTTGGCCGGTTATCTCTCGAATATTTAACAAGATATCCAAATGCAATTTATTGGCTTTGATACAGAAATGAATGAACTTGTTTTTCCATTTTGATTTTTAAAAGTAACCCTTTTGGTTTTTGATGAATCTTTCCTTAAACATGGAGGGACGTTTCTAGTTTTGCTCAGTATACATTAAATTATTTACTATTTATAAGCTATTTTCCTACTGACTTGTTTCAAATAAATAGAAAATGTTTCCCAGGACTTGATGTTAAAAACTAAAGTGTTTTCCAGAAGAAAATCGTTGTTTTGCCAAATGGGTGTTACGTCGAAGCTTGGTCCTATATGTGGTTGTGACTGGAGAAATGGGGTTTATGTAATTTGTGACCAGTGTAGGTCCTAATCAAATATAACACTCATATAGTATAAATACAAACTAGATTGCATGTTAGTGTGTTTTATTGAAGGAATGCCAAAAAGTGCAGATCCTGTTCAGACTGTGTGGATGTACAGGCTGAACTGGATCTACACTGGTCGCAAACGTCCTGTAAGCCCTGTGTTGTGTTTGGTTCATTGCACCTTCTCAGTCGCAGTGCACAGCGGATGTTGACACAATATTCAAACAACACCCCACCCCCGTGGCAATTAGAGCGACTAATTTTCCCACTGCTGTCACCCGGGCTTTCCTTAATTGACCCCATGTACAGCATTGTTTCATTGTAAGTGGACAATGGCCTACAAGAATGACGTTATGACAGTTTGAACAGCATAGCACCAGATCTATCTATGCACCTGCCAGCTCTGAGAAGTGTCTACTATGTTGCCCGTCTGATTTAGCATTATATATAAGTACTATCGGGGAAAACATATTTTGTAACCTAACGGTGTAAATATAAATACATATATACACAGACTGGTATACTACAGCTGTTGAAAATTGCACAGTATGTCCATTTTGTCACCCACTGTCGCATTTTAGTATGTAGTTTGTAACTAGGTCATTCTTATATTTTTACAGTACAGTACAGTCCCATATATTTATATCAGCGGTCTAATAAACTGGAGTTCTAAGTAGTATGTTGAACTATTACGTGTAATAATCGTATTATGCATACATTTCGGAAGTACTACTCATAGGTCATATACCCACGTGACCGCAAAGGGAAATAACTGTGGTAAGCAAAATAAGGGGAAGTTCGTCACGCAGTGACGGCTGGAAAAACTGGCTCTCCGGAATATGAAATCCGTAAAAGAGCGGCACATACTGGTCGGATTACTGTAAACTTCGTTTTATTTGATATATAAATGATGAATACATAAGCGTATCGCGAAAACAGAAGCTTGTTATATCTCCTTTAAATGTTAATACAGTGAATTGAATTGATAGATCATGAGAAACATCGACTTCGTATATGCGATTCATATATTAAATCAAAGTACTACTGGCGGGAGACAAGTAGCCACTTGTGAATTTGCATACTCAGAAATTCCTTGTTAGAAATATATTCGATGTTGATTATTGGATGTACAATCTGCAAATTTGGAGAACTTGATCAGTTACTGGTGTTTGCAAAATACAGCCTGCTCTAAACACAAATAGGTTGATGAAGCAAAGGTACTTTATGAAAATCGCCCGTAAACCACAATATGAAAAAGAAATGGCCTTCGACGTCGCATTGCGACTGCGTGGTACACGATACGGGGGGCGTCTCAATAACAGCAATGTGTTCTCTTCAAAAGTAAAGTTGGGCATGCCAACAATTTTACACATAATGTTGAGCATTGCCGTTGCTATTAATAACTTGCTTTCAGTTCACTCGCTGACTTTAAATTTCACCTGACTGTTGTTATTAATTGCGAACGCAAATTGAGCCTATTGAGACGTCCCCCGATGAACAGCGAGCCACTTCCGAAAGTAGGGGGCGTCTCAATAACAGCAATTTGTTCTCTTCAAAAGTAAAGTTGGGTATGCCAACTATTTTACACATAATGTTGAGCATTGCCGTTGCTATTAATAACTTGCTTTCAGTTCACTCGCTGACTTTAAATGTCACCTGACTGTTGTTAATTGCGAACGCAAATTAATTGAGCCTATTGAGACGTCCCCCGATGAACAGAGAGCCACTTCCGAAAGTAGACCCGTGCAAACGGCCAGAATCACGATCCCAATAGCGTGGAGACAGTATGTCTCCCGCCAAAAACACCAATAAACAATTCGTACTAATTTACTCTTTGAAAAGAAGGTGATGGTCATGTGAAATAGCACATATCTACACAACGTAGAAATACATACATTCAGCATATATATTGCTAATAACTACTTTGTATCAGTCCAATAAAGCAGGTGATTGTCAACATTCCTCCAATAAAACAGACACACACACAATAGGCAACACATAAAATGAATGCAACAACTGTCACTGACATAAACGCTAATAATGCCCCATCCCACATCCCCACCCTCCCCCACAACAAACAAATGTTTCAGGAGACGAAATGGGAATACATGGAAACACGATAAAAGTAAACGTGACGGCAAGTGTACCAACTTGAAATGGTCAGTGGGCAAACTAAATTATGTCAGTTACTATAGGGAGAGAGTATGTATCCGTACATGCATATGGAAGGTAATATCCGCCATAATTATATGCGTGTTATTGCATTCATCGTTTATATTTATGACAATTATATGTGGCCTGGTGCTTGCCTACTGATGAAATTACAACTTATATCCATGCTATTCTATTCGTCATTTGTATTTATGACATTTGAATCGTCTTGGTTGTAATATATATTTGTATTTATTGCATGCGCATTTGGCTTGATGTTTCATTCATTCGTACAGTTACAATTGAACCAATGAGTACGTTTTAATTACATGCTACATGTGGTTTGATGCTACATTCTTAGTGACATCCGGAGTTTCATTATTGATTATTGCATCGCTGCAATACGCTTGTCAGCTCGCTAGGCTACGCCCCTTGACAACAATAATTGCAAAAGTAATTTGGGAACAACCATTATGACGCCAGGTGCGCTGCTAAAACGTAAAATAGTTCTCCCTAAAATTATTTAATATGCTGGTGCATGTACCTGTCCTACAATGCGTTGCTCTCTAAATTGGTTCCATGTCCCTAACGGTGTTGATGTAGATTGATGCCGCCTTTTCTGTTGCGCCATGTTTAATTTAAAAGACACCAAATAGTTTTACTGTTTAATATAACCGAATCCCAGCCAGTCTTTCCTACTTTCACTATTCGTATGGATGTTGTGGGACCAACCTCGTCATGTACCCCAATATTGTTTACATTATTTGGCCACGAAAACTCTGTTTACATCTCGTGACCAACAGCCTCAGTGTTTTCTTTTAAATGCTTCAAATATGCTGAAAATTGGTGTTAAAAACACCCCAACATGGTCCTCAAGTGAAACTGGGTAGTAATGGATCAAGATTTGCAAGCAAACTGTGTATGTGACCTTAAAACACCTGGACTCTTTTTTATGCCGGACTACTTTTGCATACTCAATTTCTCTAACCTTAAAGGTACATGCCCACGCAGCAGGTTCACTCTACTACTACGTTTCATTCATGCCTTATATGAGCCATTTGTCTACCCACTAACAAGTTATTTTTAATTACGGCGCGTGTTAATTGGTGTTAAATCGCATTTTATATGCCGCGACCAGAAAGGGTATTTTCCGACCTCGTGCTATTTTAACAACACGGGTCACGTGACACGGTCAATCATATCACATATTTGACATGCGCAGTGAAGTATCGGAAGTTGAGAAGAAAAATCTCTGTTCGAGTCCAAATCTAAATCTCCACGTAACTCTTTCCATTTGGGGATCTGGTCGCCAATATTAACCACTCTCTCTCTCTGGACTGCCTGTCCCTCAGACATTTCGCCTTTTTTTTGGCCGACGCTGTTTCATACAATTTCCGTCCTGGACGTTTCGACATGTTGATATTCTTGTTTACATATTGGGAAGACTACTGGCGCGCGTAGTATACTGCGCATGCGCACCGCAAGCCGTGATGTGAAAGTCGTCGTCCCCGCACATTATCAAAATAGACTGTTACCGACGCGTGTCGCTAACAGTAAATTGATAATTAATAAATGATTATATTTGTATAGCGGGCACTCGTAATTTTTAGAACTGGTGGAATAGTGACATAATTATACACTTATTTAATTCCTATAAAGAACATTTTGTGCCTACTGCGTGGGTATGTACCTTTAATCATAGAGTGCAACATGCCAAGTTATAATATAGGGAGACATGTTCTTCTTTATTCTTTCAATCTGACATTTTTCTGGCAAAATGAACATGGATTTACCATTACCAGACGTACTAATTGACATTATTATACTTTTTATATCAAACGCGAAATGCCAGTTTGATATCAGAGGCGATAACCGTGTTTCCTTAAAATGATAACGGAAGCAATTATTTATTCCATTTATTTATTTTTTGATGTGCAATATCATACGTCGATAAATATATTTATTCAGCATTTAGTTGATATATATAATTTAAAAATACTGCATCATTTGCATATGGAACTAGCTTGATATCACCGCGAGTCTCTATGAGTACATTACAGATTACTAAATAATTATATATGTGTAGCTGGCACTCGTATTTTTTAAAAGTGGTGGACTAGTTGCAATCATACATTTATTTAATTTCCATAAAGACACATGTGTACCTACTGGATGGGACCCCAGCTTCAACAATAATTAAATCTATATTTTAATTAGTCAAGACCCAGAGCAGAATGGGTGCAGGTTATTGGAAAATAGGTCCCACAACATCCATAAGAAAAATGAAAGTAGCAGAGAATAGCAAAGTATGTGGTAACGAGTTAGTGTTTTAGGGAAAATCAATGGTGGTGGCCCATCTTAGTCTGATCCCTGACGGTTATTGGTTTGCATAGGTAACGGGCCAGTTTGACAGTCAACCTGTGTAAGTTACCATATGTGTAACTTACTATAAAAATGTGATTGTTTTCAATTACGTACATATGTAATTCAATTATGAGGATACATGTATGTATAAAACACATAGTAAGTCAAAACCATACATACGTATGCAATTTAGTTAATATATGTTAGAGAATAATAAGTGGTGCGAAATTGTCAAGGGGGTAATAGTAGTCCAGTATGAACAAAATCTTGCGGGTGTTTTTAGGTCACTGACACAGTTTGCTTGCAAATCTTGACCCATTACTTGAGGAATATGTGGGGGTGTTGGTCATGTGACAGAGTTTCAGTGGCCAATAAAAAATGTAAACAATATTGGGGGACATGACGAGGTTGGATTTTTCTTTCTTAGGAGTAAGTGAATTTATTGTTTAATTCATGCAGAACCAGTACAGACTGGCTGCAGGTATTGTATAAGTAGGTCCCACAACATACATACGAATAGTGAAAGTATGAGAGACTGGCCTTATTGGATGGGATTCGGTTAAAGTATATAGTAAAACTATTTGGTGTCTTCCAACCTATACTGTGATAATTTGTGGGTGAAATCTTACATCAACACCGGCATTGGAGGTATGACTTGAACAGCCAATCAGATGTCGGACTATAATTTATTAGAGGCTAGCAACCACCAATTAGTTTTACTATACAACTTAACCGATTCCTCCAAATATGGCCATTCTCTCACACTTTCACTATTCGTATGGATGCTGTGGAACCTACCTTTTCATAACCTGCAACCTGTCTGCACCGGATTTTCACTAATTAAACAATATGTTCACTTACTCCTAAGAAAGAAAAATTCAACCTCACGTGACAAGCAGGCTCAATAATTTCTTTTAAATGCTAGAAATATGCTGTAAACTGGTGTTAAAAACAGCTCAACATGTTTCTCAAGTAAAATTGGGCTGTTATGGATCAGGATTTACAAGCAAACTAGGTATGTGGCCTCAAAACGTCTGCACTATATTTGTATACCGGACTACTAAAGCTATGAAATACTGCATTTTGGGAAAAATAAATGATTACTCTCTCAAAGTATACTTAGCTAGATAAGTATACTTAGCAATGTTGATGAAATTGGCTACTGGTGTTAGTGTATGTCAGAAAAGTATGGATGATGGCAGTAACGTTGGCGAATGTCATCGAAGACGTCCACACAATAATTCCAAGTTTTCCGGCAAGGTAATGCAATGAATGTTGACGTTTGCGGGATAATGCTACAGAAACGCAAAAAGTTGAATAATCTACATATATTATACGTGTCACGGTACGTAACTCACTGTGGGGAGGAAGTGTGTATTCGTGCCCGGCTAGCTCAGTCGGTTAGAGCGATGGTACGGTAAACCAGAGGTCCCGGGTTCGAGCCCCGAGCCGGAGCACATTTTTCTCACCCTGTGAGAAACTACGCTTCACCTCACAACATAGTTCCTTCTAAATCGCCACTAATTTGTTTATTTTATTTACATTTTGTAAATGTTTTTAAGCGCATATAAATTGCGTACGATATACGTATATAATAAAAAGGTTACTTGATTTGTATATGAATAGATGTCATTCTTTCCGCCGCGCAACGATAATGCACGCTGCGGAACTCGTGCATATATCCATATATAAATCAAATAACCTATAGATATTGACTGAGTGGGTTGATTTTGACGGTCAATATTCTGAATGAAAGATCATGTATGTGTGTCATATCGAGTGTGGATAACAACGGGTAACAGCGGGCCTGATCACTTCATCACGGTTTGACATTTTCAGAGAGTTTTGACAACAGAAACCTGCCGTCGCCATTAATATAGTTTACACAACTCATATTTACATAAATTGATATAAGTACGTATACTGATCAGACTACATTCATGTGATAAGATATAATTGAACATTTAAATATGCAAGCGTTAAATTAAATATACATATTGAATGGTTTTATCGTTTAATACGTATGAATATGTTGTTTGTGCATCTGGTTTGTTCCGGTATTATATTTCGATACGTGATTGATTGTTTATTTCATGCAATACAACCCTTATCTCTTTATGCCTTTATGCATCATTTAAATAATTGCGAATTGACCAAACTTAATGCTGGCCAATAATAAATTGCTGCACTGTTCATATGTAATAAACAAACACAGAACAGCAAGGTGCTGTATTGTGCATTGCCCCTACCATCCAACCTCCCTCGACTGCCGCAACACGAACGCACCCCACCCACACACGCACACTATATATATATATATTGTATAGCTTTATGCTTAGAACCATTTATATTCCATGTTTCGGTTACTGAATGGCGTCACATCGCGTTCTGAAATGTTATCTGAAACAGGACATAATGTAAACAAATTGACGTTGAGTATGTAACACAAACAATTACAATACCAGTCTAGTGCCGTTTGATATCAACTTTATCAGACACGGAAATAAGGTGTAGGCCTACTACTCAGAGAGCCTCGATAACCCTCACAGGGGCCCAAAGTCGTGCTAGGAGGAATTACTAGGCCTGTGACAGAACGACGCAGCATACAACAACAATATTTATCTAGATATTGTTGTTGTAGGTGCCGTTTTGTTTCAGGCCGAGTGAATCGTCCCGGCACGACTTCGGACACCTACTAGATGTCCGAAGTCGTGCCGGGACGATTCACTCGGCCTGAAACAGTAAGTGTCCGAAGTCGTGCCGGGACGATTCACTCGGCCTGAAACAAAACGGCACCTACAACAACAATAGGTGACCTAGGCGTTTCCTAGCATCGATTGATAACAAGCCAAACAATGTACATGTAGTATCTATGCAGGCAATGTATGGTACGCACGTACTTACGCTTATTTTAACTTTCCATTTAATTGTGTGACCGAGTATATTGGCACAGAGCGTTATATGAATGACAAGAAATCGGTAACACTGATCATAAACTTTAACGCCAAAAACTATTTAGTGCAACTTTCTAAGTTATTTGACTTGAGGCCAGGGGCCGCTTGGTCGGGCTATATAATGAAAGTATGGACGATGATAAATAAACATATGAAGTTTCAAGCCAATCCGACTTACGGTAACACAGATCATACGTATCCGAAAGCTTTTACGCAAATCTCGGACACAGCAGACCGTTTGTTGTTGTTGGTGTTTAACGGCCTATCAACAGCTAAGGTCATTTAAGGCCGGGAATAACATGACCTTGTGCCAGGTCTATACCACAACAAAGCCAGTTGGCACATTCCCCTCTAAGTAATAGGATTACAAATGATCATCATGATCTTACGCATATAACGGGTATAACCAGATTCAACTCTGACATACAAGAAAGCCAAATACGTATATGAGGGCCAAACCAGGTATACGGTCGTGATTCCGGTAAGGATGAATCCCGATCGTTAAATTACCCATCGCATGCTCCCACCTGCCACCCATGACACTGCAGACAGACGATCCTCGCATTCCTATGCGTTGCCTAGCATTGCCTGTGCAATTTAATATCAAATGACACAATCATGGTATTCACTATATATTTCCTTTCTTCAGAAGATGAAGGTTGGCACGATGACAATCGTGCTGATGATACTACTTTACCTACTTGTGTGTACACTGTCCGTCTCCTGCACGCACCACCATCACCACGGCCACCACCACCACCATCACCACAAGAAGCACCACCACAGTAGTAGCGAGTCATCAGCCTCGGATGAGCTCACTCAACAACTTCTAGAGAACATTAAAGAAGGGAACTACGTTATGGAGAAGGCGGAAGACGTGCCGGCCACAGCTGCTGACACAAAATCTGGAGACAAGCCGAACACAAAATCTGGAGACAAGCCGCAACATGAGGAATATAACACTGGTTCACAAGACTATATTTCCAGCGGAGGAGATACACGTAGTTCCTATTACAGTGATTCCTCCCATTCAAGTTCTCAGGAGCACGAACACGTGCTATCTATATACATCACAACACAAGTTAGAGTAGCTTATACAGATACAAATGGCAAAAAGACTATCGTAGAATCGAGGGTGAGAATAAAGATACCACTCAAGCGGGGGCGGAGATGGAAACGGGATCATTTGGCAATGGAACCAGTGACCATGAATTAGCTTGAAGTAAACTGTGATACAGAATTGTAGACAGCTGGCCTTATTTCTGAAACTTTCTAAACACCTTACGTACGTATGGTGATACTATGGCATATACGGCGAACTAACGGCTATGGACGTGCGATGTTAACCGACAGCAAATGCGTTAAATCTGTTAAAATCATCACGGATAGATTTTGAAAACGTAGCCAGAAATACAGATACTATGAGGAAGGGTATTGTGATATGGGTCTCAAGAAAGAAAGGCAGTGCCATGACAATTCATTCAGGATTTGATGCAGATTCTGTCCATCTTTCTACAGCACAGTTTGTTACTTAAATAGTGTAAGATGGAACGATATTCAAAGTTCCTATTTAGAAACATTACACATCTGTTCTAGTACCGTGAGATAAATATTAAAATAGGTGAACTACTAAAACTGATCATCAGGAGTGCAAAACTATATCAGATGATATTAAATTTACGCATTCAAGAAGTGAGCTTCAATATCGTTACACCACGCATACTGTAACGTGGTTAGTTAAAAAAGTGTAAAACATTATAGAGCGTCAGATAATGACGGTTTTTAAAAGTGCCCGTTGGAAATCGAGATGTTCATATAAAAAAATAATAACAAGGAAGTACATGTATATACAAATGTTCATACCTCTCAAAGTATATTCCGAATGTAAATGGTTAATACTATGTACTTGTGGCTGTGACTGGAGAAATTGGGATTGTGGGTTTTGCGACCAGTGTAGATCCAGATCAGCCTGTGCGGATGCACAGTCTGACCATGATCTGCATTGTTCGCCATTTCGTCGTTAATACTTCTGACAAGCAATATAGATCGTTACCAGGTTACAGGGTTGTGCTATTTGATCTGGATCTACACTGGTCACAAATCCCATACGCCCGATTTCCAGTCACAGCCACAATTACGTTTTATTCCTGGTAGTGCTTTCAGCCAGTACCAGACATGCCTTTCGTTTTGTTGCTTTATATAGTTATGCATAATATATGTATGAATTATATATTTATGTACATAATACTAGTCCGTATACATGTACTATTATTGTAAATAGTAATAACTGGAACTTACAATGCCTTATAATTTATTTAAATTAGTTTAACCCTTAGACCGCTACTCACAACAATTGTCGTTTGCTGTTGCTTTTATATCTTGCCTTATTTCTCAATAAAAACCAAGTGCTGTCAAAGCATGTTTTTGATGATAAAAATGGAAAATAGAAAATAAACAGCAGACAACAACAAAATTAAGATAGCGGTCTAAGGGTTAAAAGTATATGTAGTAAACATGACAAACGTGTTCCTATCGGCGCCATCTTGGAATTTTCACTCATCAAGTGGTCGGGTTATTTTTGTTCACAATGGTGCAGTTGCAAACATTAACTCTTGCAATCTCAAGTTGCATGATCACGTGGTTACAACAACAACAACAATTGCTGAAAATGTTGAAAGCGCGCCCACTTCAAAGTAAGTATTATTTGATATTTGATATGGCGCAGCAAACGCGTCTTCATAAGCTGCATTTGGTGGTCCCGAGAGTACGGCACATACTAGTGTCGTTTTTACGAAGAATCGATTCAGTAGACACGGACATCGATTCTTCGCAAAAACGACAGCAGTTTGTGCCAAAGTACCGTGACCGCCAACTGCAGCTTAACAAGACGCGTTTGATGCGCCATATTTCATCAAAATCCGTTTAACATAACAAGGACAAAATAAATGAATACGCGATCATACACCTTGAATCTACTATCTACTCCCTTACCGTTCGTAGCGCCGGCTACAGACGGTGCGGGAGTAGAATGTAAGACTTACTGTTCTAACTATAATAAGATGTCTGTGATATTTGTGTAACGTGTATGGAAGTATGAAAACAGTTCTAGTGCAAAGGTTGACTTTATGCGGCATTTGATCTGAAACTGTTAATCACTTTCGAAGGATTTTGCAGAAATGTAAATATTTGTTAGCAAACGAACGGTGAAATTTGCAGCATTTGGCTTGTACATGTACAATTTGTGTGTGAATATGTGACCCGTAGATGGAATGGACCAGTTGGGTGAAAATTACGGGTTTTGTGCTGTTGTTTTTTCTGTTTGTATTTTCTGTATCTCCATTACTTTCTTATTTGAACTAGAAAATGTGTTCATAGAACACAGATGCCCCACATATCGCTTTGATAATAAATGAGGCAAAATTCCAAGTTCAAAAGGGGAGATAATCCATGACCCCGGGGGGGGGGGTCAAATCAAAATCAAAATATACTTTGCACATCTACTCATCATAAGGAAGCTACATACCAAGTTCAGGTCTGTAGCTAGTACGGTTTAAAAGTTTTACGAGTTGCAAGGCAAAATTGTAAAATTAAAAGTCAAAAAGGGGGAGATAATCCTTGACCCGGGGGTCAAATCAGAAGTATATACTCATCATAAGGAAGCTACATACCAATTTTCAGGTATGTAGCTAGTACAGTTTAAAAGTTTTACGAATTCTAAGTTGAAAAGGGGGAGATAATCCATGACCCGGGGGTCAAATCAGAATTTGAAGTAAACTTTGCGCATCTACTCATCATAAGGAAGCTACATACCAAGTTTCATATCTGTACCTATTACGGTTTAAAAGTTTTACGACTTACAAGTCAAAATTGGAAAATTATAAGTCGAAAAGCTGAAGGGGGATAATCATGACTGCGGTCGAATCAAAAATCGAAATAAACTTTGCGCACTAAATGCCCCCTCCACTATCGTGGTGGGGCACAAAAATAGATAGGTTTTGTATGTAATGACTGCTAAAAATGTTTTTATATATGGCGTTACAGTGATGGTAACTTCAGACAGAGTAACAGTTGGCATAGAATAAGATAGATGTACAGATACATTGGGGTCAGCGTGTAAGTGCACACACGAACGAACACGATAGGTTGGAACCAACCTGTCGTGTTCGTTCGTGTGTGCACTTACACGCTGACCCCACTGTATATTGTTTATAAGTGGAACAAATTCTAAAGCTATATATCATCAGGAATTGTCGATTGTGACGTCAGTTTGAGAAAAGTATGTACAAACTGACGTTGAATGCTTAAGTCATAGCATGTTGCAAAATAAATGTTAATATCTTAAACCTGAACATAGGGTACTACAATAATTCCGCCACGGAAGCGGTGTCGCGCCTGAAAATGCCTTGTCGGTACAAAACAATGTTGTAGCAGGATTTTTGTTAAAGTTTCTGCATTATTTTGACATCGCCATGTTTACTTCTGTTTTGTGAATGAAATAGTTGGCCCCGAATCGAGTTTATTAAAACATACAAATGACGTCATTGGGGAAACCGCTGACAAAATGTTCAATGTATGGAAGCCCAAACTTGTTCAATTTTTTTTTTGTCGTATTTTCAGTACTTGCATTAATATGGGTATTAATCTACGCTGGATGTGTTAAACTGTCATTAATTTGTTCCCTGACTGTAATTTATCACTTACTGACTTATTGACCCCCTTCCCTGACGTAGAATTGACACATATGTTGGCGTGTATTGGCCACCATAGACAAATGTCAATCAGGCAGAATTCGGGAATGTCACTAAAATCCGCTGTAAATCCATGGATAGAATGACGATTAACATCCGTTAGACCCACACGTGTGAGTTTTGTTGCGACACAATCGCGATCATTAAAAAAATCTGGGTCAACAGGTGGCTGTTTTCCCTTTATATCGTTTGTGTTGAACGCGTCGCGTGTTTACACGTGACGTGTTTATCCGGTGGAGAGTATTCGGAGGGGAGTTAAATCTGCCGAAAACTATAGCCTGTTACTAAATTTAGCGATGACCGCACAATTTGTGACGCAAATGGGGGCAAATAACAAATTGAAGGCGTAACAAAATAATCCGATGTATTTTTGTACGTACAACATCCGTTGTTGATATTGTTCAGTGCAAGTAGTTTTTCATAATATTATTTTCAATTAGCGGTTGCGTATGACAGTTAAACGTTGAGTAACACAATGCATTTTGTTGTTATGGTTACTCCAAGATATCACTACGGACTAGCCCATCAAGGGGGGTCTGGTGCGTGGCTAACTGTCCGAGGCGATTCCAATACATAGGTTACCCTATGCGAAAATGATTTGTGACCAGTTTAGCAGCCAGGCATAAGCACTATTATGTAATAGTAGTATTAACCCCTAAAATGGGGGAAACAAAACGTGTCGTCTGCTGTTGTTTTATAGTTTGTCTTCTTTCTCAATAAAAACATGGTTTGACAGCACTTAAGGATTATTTCAATTGGAAATGATTAAAATGGCTGTTAACGCATGTTGTTGATGAGAAAAGTGGAAAATCAAAATCTAAGGCACACACTGTTGCCAAATATTATTGAAATCGGTGAGGGGTTCAGCACTTACTGAGAAAAAAAAAGAAAAACGTTTTAATGCATTGAAAAGGTGAACATAAGTCCGCAGTGACATTGACATTGGGCTTCAGACCACATGGGGTGTATGCGAAACAAAGTATCATCTCTAGACACACATTGTGGCCAAATTATTAAAATCAGTGAAGTGCTTCATCATGAATGAAAGGTGTTACTAACGCATGCATATAGTCCAGAGCTCCAGTTAAGGTGCGTAATTTGGAGGTAAATTTATTATTTCTCCATCAACAATGGCAAGTTTGGAGTGCTTTAGAATCGTCTCAATGAGACGATTCTAAAGGACTCCCAACTTGCCATTTTTTCATGAAGAAATAACAAAATTTCACCCCAAGTTGGTAAAATTACACGAGCTCTGGCTGTACATGGACTAACGCTATATTCGCTCTTGCCTATCGGCGAGTGAAAACTGACAACAGTAATGTTTTCTGCAATAGTCATTATTTTCTTGCCGGTTTATGAATGTTTATCCCGTCAACTATGTCGCTACTAGACGTGAAAAGCAGGTACGTGTATTTTTTCTCGTTCACGTCTAGTAGATACGTCATTATGTATGACGTAACACGATAATCTTGTCGCTTCAGAAGACAAACTTATGAGGCCACAAATGCATTTTTAGAGACATTTGAACAACTTTGATGTGGTTAACGGGATAAATAGAATATTATTATAGTGTCATGAACGTGAATAAATATCTGACTCGGCTCGAAATCAGGATGTGCTCGGCAAGCCTCGCCCATCCTGATTTCTCAGCCTCGACAGATATTTATTCACGTTCATGACACTATACTAATATTCTCTATTTATATTGTTAATGAGGTAAACTACCTCTATGGCATAATTGAGATAATTGCATTTTGCAAATTTATTTATAGTTGAATTTCAAATCTTATTTCATTTTTTTTTTATATGTGAAATACAATGTTAAAATTACCAAAAACAGGGTTTTTTTTAGAAATAGCTTCCATTTTTCAGAAGATTCCTGTTTTAATTAGGAACACAATTTGAATAAAGTGTACAATTATTTACACATGCATAACATTTGACTAACGTGTATAACATTTGACTATGGTCAAATATTTGGGTAGCATTTTCGATAATTTGTTTTAAATACCATTTTTGGTCAGCTTCTGAACTCATAGAGACAATGTTTCACTTCTTTAATTATAGATTTGTATCATATTTCTGAACCGAAGTGTACACAAGTCGACTTAAAAAATCATGAATTTGCACCAAAAAAATGTATGAATATGTATATATTTAATATAAAAAATGTTTAACTGAATTATCTCGCTTATAGCAGCTTCTGATGGTACACACTTCATGACTTGAATATACGGGTAATTCTTACATTATATATAACGAAATATACTTATTAGAATTTGATCAAATAAAATGGTGTGATTGTTTGATATAGGTCATTTGCTATGCATGAAGTAAACAGCAATATGTGAATTATCATGAGTTATCATCTGAGACAGTGCCTTTAATTAACCCTTAGAATGCGGGAACCGAAAATTATCGTCTGCTCTTGTTTTATATTTTGCCTTCTTTCTCAATAAAACATGGTTCTACAGCATTTTAGAATCATTTCCTGGAAATTATTCTAAATTGCTACCAAAACATCATGGGTCATGATTTTATTGAGAAAACTGGAAATTTCCAAATAAACAGCAGACGACAAAACTTAATTCAACAGTGTAAGGGTTAACCCTTCCTACGCTGTTGACGGAAATTGCCGTTTGCTGTTTTTCATTTTTGCTTTAATTCTTAACAAAAAACTGGTTTTGAGACGATTCTCATGCGCTGTCAAAACCAGGTTTTTGTCGAGAAATATTGAAAATAAAACATTTCAAACAACCGAGAACCTCATTGCATATATTACTTTCTATTTTATAACAATATGTGGACCTATTTTGTTGCCCATTAATTAGTTTATGGCGACAAGTAACTCCAAGGTTGTGCAGTTTTGAGGGGCTTCACTGTATTTAAATTCACTGTGACATATTTGTGCGTGTTTTCCAATCATAAATGTACATTATCATTATATACGAATTAGTGAAAGACATCAAAATTGAACGCACTAGTATATTATCTGGTTATTTGGAACACACACACAACTAGATCTATATTTATTCACCCGTGTTTCATTTACTAAATGGGTAATAATGCAGATCCTGATCACAGGTGGAAGACTCTGATCCCGATACAAGGGCGGATTCAGGGGGGGGCGGGGGGGGGGGCGGACCCGGCGCGCGCCCCCCCTAAAATTCGCCGAGTAAAGATTTTTTACAAGTTACAAGGCACGTTTCTATGTTCTGCGTTCTGAATTTATTGTTTATTGTTTTTTTTGCTCCAAAATGCGCATGAACGCAGAAAATGCGATGTAGATTTCAAAAAAATTAACGGGGGGAATGCCCCCGGACCCCCCTAGCGCGTTAAATTAATATAGTCAAGTATTGCAAAATAGTTACGCCCCCCAACCCGAAATCCTGGATCTGTGCCTGCGATACACACAAAAAATGCCCATTACAAAAAATCCATTACCCCACCCACTTGGTCTATTATAGAAGATAGTACTGTATGAGACCAAGTGGGTGGGGTAATGGATTTTTTTGTAACAGGTATTTTTTTGAGTGTCACGGGTCATAGTCTTCCACCTGTGATCCTGATCAGACTGTGCGAATGCACATGCAGGTGATCTGAATCTGCACTGGTACCAACGGCTATAGACCACATTTATCCTATCATAGTCACACATGAGACACGCCATGTGATTTTGTACCAAAGATCATGTGTGATTTTTCATGAAATATATTTACAGAAACTGTGATATTTTTGGTCATTGATGTCGAAAGATGACGAAATTATCTGCTGAAGTCAACTTTCGACGTCATTTACTGAAACTATCGCAATTTTTTTTGTTTGTGAAATATCGCACATGTTCTGAGGTACAAAATCACATGGTGTGCCTAATCTGAGACACAGTGCCTTTAACCCTTTCAACTCTAAGGAACTGGAATGGACTGTGATATGCTAATGTTCCGACCAATCCAATGGTCACAAAATGATTTTCAGATTCGTCCATTTATGAAAAGGGGGTGTTTTTGTTCTAAGAAATATGAAATTTACGTTACGAGCCGGCTCATCTGGATCTGCACTTTTTGCATAAACCGCTATAGCAGGATTTCGGGTTCAAAGGGTTAAAGGTACATGCCCACTCATTAGTCACAAACTGTTCTTTATAGGAATTAAATAAGTGTATAATTGTGTCACTATTCCACCAGTTCTAAAAATTATGAGTGGCCGCTATACAGATATAATTGTTTAGTAATATTTATTTTACTGACAGTGACGTGCGTTGGTATCAGGCTATTTTCATATGCAAATGAGGCATGGTGTTTTTAGCTCACCTGAGCGAAGCTCATGTGAGCTATTGTTACCGCAATGTGTCCGTCGTCCGTCGTCGTCGTCGTCGTCGTCGTCGTCGTCGTCGTCCGTGAACATTTTCAAACGTCTTCTCCTCGGTTACCATTGGGCCTATAGTCACCAAACTTCATGGTCATGGTCCTTAGGTAGGGGGATTACAAAATTGTTAAAATTACATCATTATGTAATCCAAGATGGCCGCCGTCTAAAAGTAACACAAATTCTTCAAAAATCTTCTTCTCAAGAACCGCCGACCGGATTTCGACAAAACTTGGTAGGACTGATCAATGTACAATGCTCTTTCAAAGTTGTTAAAATGGTGACCCTGGGGTCAAAAATGGGCGTGGCCCGTGGGGTCAAATTGGGGTCAAATTTTATTTTTGACAGCATATGGTCTTGTCATATATCAAATTGAAGGTATCAACGAGGCGATCACTCTGGTGCATTTTCTGTCGAAATCGGATGGTTAGGTCATCCACGATGGCCGCCGAAAGGTCAAAAGGTCGTTCTTTTATTAGAGATTTCAAAATTCTTCTTCACATGAACCGCTTGGCCCATGGTAGCCAAACTTAAGAGTTATGGTCCATGGGTGAAGCCTTTTCAGATTTGTTAAAATGGAGGTCATCGCTAATCCAAGATGGCCGCCGTCTAAAAATAGCATAAATTCTTAAAAAATCTTCTTCTCATGAACTGCTAGCCGGATTTCGACGAAACTTGCTAGGAATGATCGATGTACAATGTTCTTTCAAAGTTGTTAAAATGGTGATCCCGGGGTCAAAAATGGGCGTGGCCCGTGGGGTCAAATTGGGGTCAAATTTTATTTTTGACCGAATATGGTCTTGTCATATATCAAATTGAAGGTATCAACGAGGCGATCACTCTGGTGCATTTTCTGTCGAAATCGGATGGTTAGGCCATCCAAGATGGCCGCAGAAAGGTCAAAAGGTTGTTCTTTTATTAGAGATTTCAAAATTCTTCTTCACATGAACCGCTTGGCCCATGGTAGCCAAACTTAAAAGTTATGGTCCATGGGTGAAGCATTTTCAGATTTGTTAAAATGGAGGTCATCGCTAATCCTAGATGGCCGCTGTCTAAAAATAGCATAAATTCTTAAAAAATCTTCTTCTCATGAACCGCTAGCTGGATTTCGACAAAACTTGGTAGGAATGATCGATGTACAATGCTCTTTCAAAGGTGTTAAAATGGTGACCCCGGGGTCAAAAATGGGCGTGGCCCGTGGGGTCAAATTTTATTTTTGACCGAATATGGTCATGTTATATATCAAATCGAATGTATCAATGAGGCGATCACTCTGGTGCATTTTTTGTTGAAATCGGATGGCCATGTCATCCAAGATGGCCGCCGAAAGGTCAAAAGGTTGTTCTTTTATTAGAGATTTCAAAATTCTTCTTCACATGAACCGCTTGGCCCATGGTGGCCAAACTTAAAAGTTATGGTCCATGGGTGAAGCCTTTTCAGATTTGTTAAAATGGAGGTCGTCGCTAATCCAAGATGGCCACCGTCTAAAAATAGCACAAATTCTTAAATCTTCTTCTCATGAACCGCTGGCCGGATTTCGATGAAACTTGGTAGGAATGATTGATATACAATGCTCTTTCAAATTTGTGAAAATGGTGACCCCAGGGTCAAAAATGGGCGTGGCCTGTGGGGTCAAATTTTATTTTTGACCGAATATGCTAATATCATATATCAAATTGAAGGTATCGATGAGGCGATTGCTCTGGTGCAATATTTGTCGGATATTTTTCTCAGAAACCACATGGCCGATGATGGCCAAACTTCATTGTAAAGTTAAGATCCTTGGGTGAAGCATTTTCAGATTTGGTAAAATGAGAGTCATTGCTTAATCCAAGATGACCGCCATCTAAAAATAGCACAATTTTTTTAAAACACATGAACTCAATGTCACATTCTTCTCTTTGTTCATGGAGTCAGGTGAGCGAATTAGGGCCATCATGGCCCTCTTGTTTAATTATTTATACTAATTAAATAAGTCACCTGAAAAAAAAAATATTTTCGACAGATTATAAAGTATGATAATTGCACATCAAAATATAAATACAGAGTATAAATAGCAATGACCGTTAACATTTTAAGGAAACACGGTTATCGCCCCTGATATCAGTGTGGGAAGTTACGTCTGATATAAAATGTATAATACATTAATACCAATCAGTACATGGGGTAATGGTGAATGAATGTTTATTTTCTGTATTTAATTTTTGATGTGCAATGATCATACTTTATAATCTGTTGAAAATATTATTTTTTCAGGTGACACATTTAATTAGTATAAATAATTAAAAAATATCATGTCTCATTTGCATATGAAAATAGCCTGATACCACCGCAAGTCACTATCAGTAAAATAAATATTACTAAATGATTATATCTTTATAGCTGGCACTCGTAATGTTTAGAACTGGTGGAATAGTGACACAATCATACACTTATTTAACTTCATATAAAGAACATGTTGTGCCTACTGAATGGGCATGTACCTTTAAGGTCTCTTTTGCCAATCAATGCACAAATGAGCGACTGATACAGAAAAGGCACCTTATGATATTTAGTACTTATAGTTCACTCTACTTGCTCAGCCAATCGCTGGGCAGCATTGTGCTCCACTAGCTTATTTCACATATTGCAACGTTAAACCCCAATATACGGAAGCCCATTAGGGCCATTTCACTTTTTTTTAATTTCCATTTATTCAATATGTTTTCTTGAATTTTCAAGTTCTTTTCTTGAATTTTCAAGATCTTTTCTTGAAAATTCAAGAAAAGAACTTGAAAATTCAAGAAAACATCTTGAAAATTCAAGAAAAGATCTTGAAAATTCAAGAAAGTATCTTGAAAATTCAAGAAAAGATCTTGAAAATTCAAGAAAAGATAAAAAAAAGTGAAGTGGCCCTAATGGGCTTCCGTATCAATAAGCTATATATTACCAGATTTAATGATTAACTGTTCGACAGGAAATGGAAAATCAATAAGTAGATGGGATATTGCATTGTACACTTGGTTGAACTATAAGTATCTTATTGTTCACATATGGGATTTTTGGGAACTAAATGCTGCGGTCGCCAGCACTCCCTCACATTTAATTCCTTAAAAATCAAATATGTGAACAATAATACATATACATGTACATTTATTTATACCAATTCTCTTGCAGTAAGGGCTTATAAAAACTTTCTGACTACATACGCCATGTTCATGCTCGAAATAAGGTAGTTTGACTGGTTGAGGCCGAGCTGTGCTCAGACTCAGCCAGTCAAACTGCCTGATTTAGAGTATGCACTTGGAGAATATGCTCCAATAGTTTGATAATTACAGGGACTGATATTGATAGTTATTTGGCTGACATTAGTATTTATTTATAAATGTATTTATTTAATGGTGTATAATGACCGGTCAACAGTTAAGGTCATTTTAGAACGGGTCAAATCCCATATTTCACCTGTTGTGATTTATTTACTTAATGGTGTTTAATGGCCTGGAAAACGGCTATGATTGTTTTAGGTAGAATTGACTATGATTAGTACTAATCTTACAACTTGTGTAATGCGAATAACCATATATATTACTTGTTAGAATAGAAGCATGACGGGTCTTTCGTTGATGGAATGGCGAACAATGAAGATCCTGATCAGACTGTGTGCAAAACCCATACAACCCATGTCTCTAGTCAACAGCCACATCTCTAGGACCTTTATAAACTATACAATATTTAATTTTTGTTTAACAGTGTTTAACCCTTACTACGCTTAATTAAATTTTGTCGTCTGCTGGAAATGTTTTATTTTCAATATTTCTCAATGAAAACCAATTTTGACAGGGCATGAGAATCGTCTCTACTGGAGACGATTCTCATGTGCTGCCAAAACAGTTTTTTTTGGTTAAGAATTAAGGCAAAAATGAAAAACAGCAAACGACAATTTTCGTCTCCCGCGTAGTGAGCGTTAAAGGTCCGTCAGTAGCCAAGGTTATTTGGATTTAATTAATTAATTAAAACATACACAAAATATATCTCTATCAAAACTTGATACTCAGAGACATAAACAACAGATTTACTAAATGAGGACTGGTGTAGGCCCTGACCAGTACTTTGAGGGAGAAATTTTCAATTTCAGGATATATTTATTATTTTTTATTATACTGAATTTATTACATTATCACAGCCATTTTGGCTGTGATAATGTAATAAATTCAGTATAATAAATCTGCATACTTTTAATCATCAAATATATGCTGTCGTTAGTTCTATATGAAATAATGCATTTCGGGAAAAATAAATGATTACTCCATCAAAGCATACTTTGCTAGAAAAGTATACTTTGCAATGTTGGTGAAATCGGCTACTGACTGTGCTACGCTGGTCGCAGATATCGTAATATCCATTTTCTCCGACGAGGGCATATGTATATATATGATCAAGAACGGCGTTTTTATAATGACATTGAGAGCTGTTACATTTTTTTAAGGGCACATCCATAACCCAACATTACAAATGGGGCCTTTACAAGAGGTAGATCTATGCGCACGACCGACAGTATTAATTTGTTAATACATTTTTTTTTAAGTCAATCCGACTTACCGTTGCAGAGATAATGGGTACCCGAAAACTGTAACGCAAATTTCTAAGTAATTTGACCTTGACCTTGCACTTGAAGGCCGCATGTGTGTGGTATGGAATGAAAATACGGATGATGATAAGGAAGTACATCAAGTTTGAAGTCAATCTGACTTATTGTTGTAGAAATAATGGGTGCCCAAAAACCTTAACGCAAATCTTTCTAAGTAATTTGACCTTGACGCAAAACTTACGGATGCAAATTTCTACGTAATTTAACCTTGACCTTGCACTTGAAGGCCGCATGTGTGTGGTATGGAATGAAAATACGGATGATGATAAGGAAGTACATCAAGTTTGAAGTCAATCTGACTTATTGTTGTAGAAATAATGGGTGCCCAAAAACCTTAACGCAAATCTTTCTAAGTAATTTGACCTTGACGCAAAACTTACGGACGCAAATTTCTACGTAATTTAACCTTGACCTTGCACTTGAAGGCCGCATGTGTGTGGTATGGAATGAAAATACGGATGATGATAAGGAAGTACATCAAGTTTGAAGTCAATCTGACTTATTGTTGTAGAAATAATGGGTGCCCAAAAACCTTAACGCAAATCTTTCTAAGTAATTTGACCTTGACGCAAAACTTACGGACGCAAATTTCTACGTAATTTGACCTTGACCTTGGACATGAAGGCCGCATGAATGTGGTACGGAATGAAAATAAGGATGAAATATATGAATTTTGAGGTCAATCCGACTTACCGTTACAGAGATAATGGGTACCCGAAAACTTTAACATGGACGGACGGAGAAACGGACGGAAGGAATTACGAAAACTATGTACACCTCGACATACTTTGCATGCCGGGGGTATAATAAATTGTTAATGTAATAATCAACTCAAACAAGTATAACCATACTAACTGTAAATATTTGAACATTCTTTACTGTGCGAAACCATATTAACCCTTTCCCTGTTTTGCGATATTTCGACTCTTCCAAATCCAAAACATCTGAATAAAAGAATCAAATGCTGGGTCAAATGATGGTTAAATTATCTGATAGAGTAGAAAACATTGTGGGAAAAGGAGAAATTGCTTGTTACAAGCAATTTCTCCTTTTCCCACAATGTTTTCAAAAGACATCTTCTGCAGAGGCGTGAAAAGTCGTTTCTATCAGGGAAAGGGTTAATGTGTGTTTCCCACCCCTCAGAATAAATTCCGGATATTTAGGGTTATTACGGTATTGACTCTTTTGACCATGTTTCAACGACCTTGTGAGCCTCACAATGTCGCGGAAACGTAGTCATTCGGAGAAATAGTTTACTTGGTTATTCGGTCAATTGTCTGATTAGCAGGATATATAATAACCACTGTACACTGTAAAAAAAACACAAGCTATCGATGATAGGCATGAACATAATGCAACAGCTTGTCAGAGCATCTGTGTATATAAACGTGCATCTAAATCACGATTTGTTATCACGGCCGACAGCAGTATGCAAATTTGACCTATTCTCCACATGTTCGATGCTCCTTGACTTTGACATTTTTGCCCTGAAATTAGAAAAGCCTGACCTGGTGGCAAGTTCATACCACACCAAAGTCACTTGGCACCTTCCTGTAACAGTGATAGGATTAGGAATAATAATATTACTGTATATATTGTTTCACCAGATTCAACTCTCACATACAAGAATGCCAAAGACGTACCTGAGGGCCAAACCAGGTCTCCGGTCGGGATTCCGGTAAGGAAGAATCCCGACCGTTAACCCGAAAGCCCGCTATAGCGGTTTATGCAAAAAGTGCTAGTATGAAAACCATTTTGTGACGGTTGGATTGATTGCAAAATTAACATATCACAATCCATTCCAGTAGGGATGAAAGGGTTAATTTACCCTTCGCATGCTCCCAACCTGCCACCCACACACATAAGGCCAACAAAAAATGTTTGTTTCCTATTACGCTAAAAAAAAAATAGGTAGGTAGGTACAAAAAAGTTTATTAATTTTGTAAAAACTTTTTGTCTTCTATCAACATCAGATCCATGCCCAATTTAAAGTAGTACATGTCATGGCTAACAATTTAAGTTTATGTAGTGTATGCTAAACAGCTATGTTGACACAAACACTTTTTGTGGGACGATTTCAGTAACTAAAAAGTTTAGGGTCGGCAGGAAAATCTAGGTAGGGTCGGGTAATCGGAAAACATATTTTTTTAGTCTTAAAGAGAAAATGAGGAAAAAAACACACAATATTATATATATCAGCAATGTATTGATTCAGGCATGCTCTGAAGATAAATTGAGGCATCTGTCATGTAGTGTAATGAACTATTTAATTTATTCTCTGTCAAAGGTTGAGAAATCTGTGTGAAACGGTTCTAGGATGTCAAATGGACGACACATTGACAGTGACTCCTTCCATACACATGTGCAAGAATTGTAGTTCTTGGCTACTGTGGTATCACCCGATACACAGTCCCTTTAAGTACATGTTACAAAACTTTCCGTACTTATATTAAGCCAGGGGCCCGTTTCACTAAACTTCGTAAGACTAACATGTTTGTAAGTGCAAAATTATGATAGTCTGTAAATTTCACATTAACACTGTTTTCTTGTAAACAATTATTGGATTTACATTTATTGAGCATATGCAGCCTATGCTCAATAAATGTAAATCCATCAATTGAAATTTCCAGACGATCATAAATTTTCACTTACAAACATTTTAGTCATACGAAGTTTAGTGAAACGGGCCCCTGGCTTAATATAAGTAAGGAAAGGTACATGCAGAGCTCCACTGTTAAGGTGCGTAATTTGACCAACTTGGGGTGAAATTTTGTTATTTCTTCATCAAAAATGGCAAGTTGGGAGTGCTTTAGAATCGTCTCATCGAGACGATTCTAAAGCACTCCCAATTTGCCATTTTTGATGGAGAAATAAGAAATTTACCTCCAAATTACGCACCTTAACTGGAGCTCTGTACATGTACTTGCGGGAGCAATCATTTATTTTTCCTGAAATGCATTATTTCATATAGAACTAACAACTGCATATATTTGATGATTAAAAGTATGCAGAATTATTATACTGAATTTATTACATTATCACAGCCAAATTGGCTGTGATAATGTAATAAATTCAGTATAATAAAAATTAATAAATTTATCCTAAAATTTAAAATTTCTCCCTGAAAGTATACTTTGCTAGGAAAGTATACTTTGCAATGTTGGTGAAATAGGCTACAGATATCCATAAATGTGGATGTGACTGGAGAAATGGGGCTCATGGGTTTTGTGAGCAATGTAGCTCGTTGATCAAATAGCACACTGCTGTAGCCTGATAACAATATGTATTGCTTGTTAGAAACATGTCTGGTACCGTATTTCATTTCATTTATGAAATAGCGAACAGCGAACAGCACAGATCCTGATCAGACTGTGCGGATGCGGTCCTAGTATCGTCATATATCTTCAATTAAACCACTTTACAAAGGGCCATGATGAAAACGTTTTTATTTTTTTATCATATTTTTAAAACAAATCCCGATATACCCCTTTAAATAAAATAAATTAGTACCGGTAACAATCGATGGCAAAAAATGTCCAAAAATGTGATAAAAATCTACAATGAAACTATGTTTTACTAATCTGTTTCATCATTGTCTGCACACCTCTGAGATCCAATAAGTTTTTCACCCCTAAGTAACTGGAATGGATTTTGATAAGTTAATTTTGCACCCAATCCAAAAAATGTTTTTGTTCTCAGAAATATGAAAATTACTTGCAAAAAGTGCAGATCCTGATGAGACGGATCGTTACGAGCCGGCTCATCTGGATCTACACGTTTTGCCAATACCACTATACAGGCCTGTGGTGTTGAACCAGTTTATAACGCATGTAAGCCGATGAAAAACAGAATATGTGCAATGGTGTCGGCTAATTCTGCGCATCTAAGGCTTTCCAAACAAATTAATATGTCATTAACATCCTCATATTAACTCTTTGCATGCTGGGAAACTTGTGGGCTATAAATAGTTCAAAACTAGCGGACAAGAATTCATCATATTTTCTTGTATTTCTCCCCGTAAATATCATGAATATGTCTTGGAATTTCATTAGAATTGAGTCCTGAGGACTCAATTCTAATGAAATTTCAAGACATATTTACAGAGAGAAATAAAACATATACCTACATGTACTCCTAATTCGTTTGGAGGATATTTTCGCCGCTAGCATGCAAAGTTAAGTAAAAATGTCCTGAATATTCAAGGCATAGTTTGCATTATATAGCACCGGTAAATATGGGATGGCTCGAGATCTGCATAATATAATCATAGCAAAGCGCCCTGTCTATGAACTCGACATGCATATGACCGTGACTGGAGAAATAGGGCTTATTGAATTTTTCGTCTACATTTGTTTTGAATTGAATTGAATGGTGCTTAACGGCCCATCAACACAAACGATTATCGTTTAGGGCCAAACATTTGTTTCGAAAAATTCAGTGACTGATATCAGTTTTTATTTCGCACGAGCTCCGATTCTTTTGTCAATTTTCAATGTCCTTTAACTATTTGCTAAATATATTTCCGATAAACATATGACAATGTAAGGGGGTTATTCCAAAGCCTAGCCAATGTTTGTCAGCTGCCACGTAGTTCAAATAATCATTCATAGTTGCAAATTGAAGAAATTTCACTTCAAAAATTATCCAATACTGGCTATACTAGATCCTTAACCCTTCCTACGCTGTTGACGAAAATTGCCGTCTGCTGTTTTTCATTTTTGCTTTAATTTTGCTTTAATTCTTAACAAAAAACTGGTTTTGACAGCACATGAGAATCGTCTCCACTGGAGACGATTCTCATGTGCTGTCAAAACCAGGTTAATGTCGAGAAATATTGAAATTAAAACATTTTTACAAACATTTCATCAAAATTGCAAAGCATACTTGTCTAGCAAAGTATACTTTGAGGGAGTAATCATTTATTTTTCCCAAAATGCATTATTTCATAATTATAGAACTAACCACTGCATATATTTGATGAATAAAAGTATGCAGAATTATTATACTGAATAAATTGAAAATTTCTCCCTCAAAGTTTACTTTGCTAGATAAGTATATATACATGTTGGTGAAATAGGCTACAGAAGAGCCGGCTTGCAACAAACCGTCTTGTCAGGATATGCAGCATTTGTCAGTAGTATCCAATTCTAAAAATATACATTTTTGTGTGTTAAAGGTACATGCCCACTCAGCAGGCATGATTATATCTGTATAGCGGGCACGTGTAATTTTTACAACTGGTGGAATAGTGACACAATTATACACTTATTTAATTCCTCCTATAAAGAACATTTTGTGCCTACTGAGTGGGTATGTACCTTTAAAAATATGAAAATTACTTGCAAAAACTGCAGATCCTCATGATATACAGGCCTGTGGTGTTGAACGGGTTAAAGTAACCTGATCTGGTGCCAGGTTCTCACCACCCCAGTACACAAACATGTCCTTGTGTGCTGATAAACCCGACTGGAATCACTCAAAACCGGACACGCTGGGGAGCTTCCAGAGTGTCCGGTTTACAGGTTCCACTGTGTATTGGTGGTGTATTGGTGGTGTATTGAAAATTTGAAACATGTTACTGAGGAGATTGTATGTTTTTGTGTATATAGTGACTTAGAATACGACTATGTTTCAGTGTATATAATGACTTTTGAAAGTAATATGACAGCTTATTACATGTATGTTTTTAGCTTAATGAAATATTGACATTGTATCCACGTGTATTGACGGTAGGGGTGTAACGATACACATACCTCAAGATGCAATATGTACTTGGGTCACAAAACAATACATCTTGCGAATACATGTACTAGTACTGTATTGGTGGTGTATTGAAAATATGAAACATGTTACTGAGGAGACTGTATGTTTTTAGCTTAATGAAATATTGACATTGTATCCATGTATATTGACGGTAGGGGTGTAACGATACACATACCTCAAGATGCAATATGTACTTGGGTCACAAAACAATACATCTTGCGAATACTAGTACCTCGTTCACAAAAAAACATTTTCAGTGGTCCATTTTCGTGATATAATGCATAAAGCTGAACCCAAAAATGGTTCCAGACCGCTCTCCTGGTTTGTGTACATTAATTTCCAATTATTTAATTTTTGTATTTCATATAGTCTACCCGATAATAACGTCTATTTATAGCGTAATTTGGGATTCAAAGTATTGAATTGGGAAAAACGTTTCAAATCGAATATGCTCATCGTGAAACGCATTTTATCCCGTCAACACAGTGCGTATGTGCCGTGAAACACGGTGCCGTGAAACATTTTTGATATCCAGTCAATACAATTTTTGTATTTTACAGCCACTTGTAGGTGTTGACGGGATAAATAGAATAATAGGTTAGTGCCGTGAATGGGAAAAAATATCTGGCGCGGCACGGAAACGGGATGTGCTCGTCAGAGCCTCGCCCATCCCGTTTCCTGAGCCTTGCCAGATATTTTTTCCCATTCACGGCACTAACCTACTATTCTCTATCTATTTTCCTTATTTCTGAACCAAAATATATGTTGTGACCACTCATTTGAACCGTCTCGGCGAGACGGTTCAAATGAGTGGTCACAACATATACTTCTGATGAGAAATAAAGAAATTATTGAGCCTTGACGGATATTTTTTCCCATTCACGGCACTAACCTACTATTCTCTGTCTGCAAAATATCGCGGTGCATCAAATGTACGGTGAATCGTTACATGTACATCCCTAATGGACAGTCTTGAAAATTTATTTATTTATTGGTGTTGAACAGCTATGGTCCATTTAGGCCGGGTTAACGGGGTCAAATCCCTTATTTCACCTGTTGTGATTACTTCTGTAATGGGTATAACCGGATTCAACTCTCAAGAAACAAGGAAGCCAAAAATGTACTCGAGGACCAAACCAGTGTTGTCGGGATTCTGTTAACGGTACATGCCCACTCAGTAGGCACAAAATGTTCTTTATAGGAATTAATAAGTGTATAATTGTGTCATTATTCCACAAGTTCTAAAAATTACGAGTGCCCGCTATACAGATATGTAATCATTTAGTAATACATTGTATTTATTTTACTGATAGTGACTTGCGGTGTTATCAGGCTATTTTCAAATGCAAATGAAATGAGGCATGATATTTTTTGATTATTTATACTAATTAAATGCGTCGCCTGAAAAAATATATAATATTTTCGACAGATTATAAAGTATGATCAAGGCACATAAAAAAATAAATACAGAGAATAAATAGTAATGTCCGTTAACATTTTAAGGAAACACGGTTATCGCCTCTGATTTCTGTGTGATTTAAAATGTATAATAATGCCAATCAATACATGGGGTAATGGTGAATGAATGTTTATTTTGCCAGAAAATGTCTCAGATGATGTAAATAGAGAATACCAGGCTAGTTTCTTTTGATATCAAGTTTATCAGGCAAGGCTAGGAAACGCGTAGGAATTCCTACCGTTTCCGAGCCGAGCCTGATAAACTTGATATCAAAATACACTAGCCTGGTATTCTATTTATCAGGTAACGTTTTATGCTCGAAAATTACCACAGATGACGTCGTTATCTATGGACAGAACGCGGACTTGTTTACGTTGCGTCATTACACTGACGTCATTCGGTAACGTCACGTGACGTCATCCGACCAATGGAACGTCAGTTTGCACTTCGTTGTAACCCAGATGTTTATATCAGGTCAATGCCTGATACAACAATATGTTATCAGTCAGTACGTATTCGGTCAATACAGGGCAGGTTACTTGATACAGAACATTTTGTGCCTACTGAGTGGGAATGTACCTTTAAGGACAAAACCCATCATTAAATTTACTCTTCGCATAAGCATGTTTCCAACCAACTGCCAACGAGTCTTGATAATTCAACATTTCGCACAATTTATTGCAGATATAGAAGCACGGTGGACAAATGCAGACATGTCACATATTACAACGTGTTACAGATGAGACACGCCATGTGATTTTGTACCTTAGAACATGTAATATTTCTGTAAATGACGTCAAAAGATGACGAAAATTCCATAGCAAATGCGGAATAGAATTCCGCATTTGCTATGAAAATTTCATCATCTTTCAATGTCATTTACGGAAAATATTGTAAATTTTGTAAATATTTTCCACAAGATATCGCACATGTTCTTAGGTACAAAATCACATGGCATGTCTAATATCACGACACATACAAGGGGTGTATTGAGTATGTGACCAGTGTTGTAGCCCTGGAACAACACGAGCATCAGAAGTCTGATCCGGGGATATACTGGGACCCGTTTCACTAATCTTCGTACGACTAAAATGTTCGTAAGTGCAAAATTATGATACGGTAGTCTGTAAATTTCACATTAGCACTATTTTCTTGTAAACAATTATTGAATTTACATTTATTGAGCATAGGCTGCATATGCAGCCTATGCTCAATAAATGTAAATCCATCAATTGAAATTTCCAGACGATTCTAAATTTGCACTTACGAACATTTTAATCGTAAGAAGTTTAGTGAAACGCCCCCCAGGTCTCCGGAGTTTTGGAGCATTCAAGTTCAAGCGATCCACTATTCGATAAAATATGTACATGTATTTAAAATGCTACATATTATACACCGATTAGGTGCTAGACTGTTATAAACTTTCAATAAGCATTTTTTGACACGATGGTCGTCATATCTAAAAAATATGTGACAGAAATGTCATATTCATGTACATGGTTATTGAAAGGAGAAACACGTTCTGAAAAGCGACATATCATATATGTATATAAAAACTTTGAACTTTGCAATGAATATTATAACATATTCAATTATTTTTAAGGGTTATGCTTGTTGGTTTTTGGTCAAATATCTATTGCAAAACGTTTGTATAAGCGCTATTGCAAAAGTTCTCACTATTTATTGGATATACTAGTCATGATTAATATTGTAAAAATCTTCTATTTATTTATCACAGATATATATGTAGGTATGGGAAATGGATATTTTTGTGATGCTCAATACAGAGCTTCTTAGTGTTGCAACCAATGTAGACCAGATCAGTGAGTGAGTGAGTGAATAGGGTTTAACGTCCGCTTTTCTGACATAGAGGTACAAGCCTCAGGGAGTCTACACGCAGACGGGTCAACGGGGTCGAGTCCCATATCCACCTGTCCAAGGGGGGTAAATCCCAACTTCAGAACTCAATATTTACAATCAAAATATATATTCAGTCCTGAAATTAGAACAACCTGATCTGGAGCCAGGCCCTCGCCACACCAGCATCATTTATCCCATCCCACCCCTAAAAGTAATAGATTAGCGCTAATCTTACTTTTATATATGGGGCATAGCCCGACTCAACTCTCACATACAAGAAAGCCAAAAATGTACATGAGGGCCAAATCCGGTATAGTGGGTTCCGGAAAGTATGAACCCAATCGTTAAGCCAGTTTAGTCGCCTTTTACGACAAGCAATGGCTACTGCAGCACTATTCTCAGGATCAGTTGATCCCGCCCCGGTGCCTGCACGGGGCAAAGACCAGATCAGACTGTGCATCTAGACTGTGCAGATGCACAGTCTGCTCTGTGTCTATATTGGTTGGAAACTATTTATTTGTCATGTTTGTGCAATGCATTACTTTGGTAGAAAAATTTGTATGCATTGGTAGGAAAATATATTTTTGTCCCATTTTTGCGTAATGTATTACATTGGTTGCAAAATATTTATGCTACATTTTTGTGTGCAATGCATCAGATTGGATGGTAGGAAAATATGTATGCACAATTTTTGCGCAATGCATCACAGTGAAAGCACTATATTTATGTAACATTTTTGTGAGATGCATAAAATTGTCAACAAAATATGTGTGCTGCATTTTTGCGCAATGCATAACATTGGCAGCAAAATACTGCATGAGACTGGAAGCAAAATATTTATGCGCCATTTTTGTGCAATGTATCGCTTGGTAGAAAAATATTTATGTGCCATTTGTGTGCAATGAATCGCTTGGTAGAAAAATATTTATGTGCCATTTTTGTGAAATGTATAGCATTGGCAGAAAAATATTTATGTGCCACTTTTGTACAATGTATCGCATTGGCAGAAAAATATTCATGTGCCATTTTTGTGCAATGAATCGCTTGGTAGAAAAATATTTGTGCCATTTTTGTGCAATGTATCGCATTGGCAGAAAAATATTCATGTGCCATTTTTGTACAATGTATCGCATTGGCAGAAAAATATTTATGTGCCACTTTTGTGCAATTATTCGCTTGGTAGAAAAAAATTTATGTGCCACTTTTGTACAATGTATCGCATTGGCAGAAAAATATTTATGTGCCACTTTTGTACAATGTATCGCATTGGCAGAAAAATATTCATGTGCCATTTTTATACAATGTATCGCATTGGCAGAAAAAATATGTAGGTGCCATTTTTGTGCAATGAATCGCTTGGTAGAAAAATATTTATGTGCCATTTTTGTGCAATGTATCGCATTGGCAGAAAGATATTTATGTGCCATTTTTGTGCAATGTATCGCATTGGCAGAAAAATATTTATGTGCCACTTTTGTACAATGTATCGCATTGGCAGAAAAATATTCATGTGCCATTTTTGTACAATGTATCGCATTGGCAGATTTATGTGCCCACTTTTGTGGCATGATCGCTTGGTAGAAAAATATTTATGTCCACTTTTGTACAATGATCGCATTGGTAGATAGTAGTTGCACTTTTGTCCATTGTAATCGCATGCAATATCATTGGAAAAATATTCATGTGCCATTTTTGTGCAATGTATCGCATTGGCAGAACAAAATTTATGTGCCACTTTTGTGCAATGAATCGCTTGGTAGAAAAATATTTATGTGCCACTTTTGTACAATGTATCACATTGGCGGAAAAATATTCATGTGCCACTTTTGTACAATGTATCGAATTGGCAGAAAAATATTCATGTGCCACTTTTGTACAATGTATCGAATTGGCAGAAACATATTTATGTGCCATTTTTGTGCAATGAATCGCTTGGTAGAAAAATATTTATGTGTCATTTTTGTACAATGTATCACATTGGCAGAAAAATTTTCATGTGCCACTTGTGTACAATGTATCGAATTGGCAGAAAGATATTTTTGTGCAATGAATCGCTTGGTAGAAAAATATTTATGTGCCATTTTTGTACAATGTATCGCATTGGCAGAAAAATATTTATGTGCCACTTGTGTACAATGTATCGCATTGGCAGAAAAATATTTATGTGCCATTTTTGTGCAATGTATCGAATTGGCAGAAAAATATTTTTGTGCAATGAATCGCTTGGTAGAAAAATATTTATGTGCCATTTTTGTACAATGTATATCATTGGCAGAAAAATATTTATGTGCTACTTTTGTACAATGTATCACATTGGCAGAAAAATATTTATGTGCCACTTTTGTACAATGTATCGCATTGGCAGAACAATATTATTGTGCCATTTTTGTGCAATGTATCGCATTGTTAGCTTATTGTCTGTATGCATGTGAATACGTTCATATTCCCAGTTGTTACTTGTTACACGAAGTATTACATTTCGATGTAATGTTGTTAAATACATTGTTCATTATTATTGTGTGTCCGAGTTATTTACATTAACCCCAATCGGCGGGAAATGTGAATTTTTTATGTTTTTGTTGAAATGAGCGCTGAAACCGATACAATGTTTCAAGGTCAGTTTGTTTATTGGTGTTTAACGGCCTATCAACAGTTAAGGTCATTTAAGGCTGGGCTAATGGGTTTCAATCCCGCATTTAACCTGCTGCATTTGGGGGGTTTGTTTGTTGGGGTTTAACGGCCTATCAACAGCTACGGTCATTTAAGGCCAGGTCAATGGGTTTAGTACTAAATCTTATATATTACCTGTACAAGTACATGTTCAAGTACATGTACAAATGGGGGGGAAAATCCCAAAATAACAAAACTATATATTCAGCCCTGAAGTCAGAATAATCCTGATCTGATGTCAGGTCCTCGCCACATCAGAATCACTTGGCCCCTCCCAAAAGCAGTAGGATCAGTAATAATCTTACTACTTTTATAATGGGCAATAACCCAATTCAACTCCCAGGTAACTAAAGAGCCAAAGATAAAAACGTACCCGAGGGCCAAATCAGGCAAATCGTGATTCCTATAAGGAGGAACCCATACCGTTAATTTACGCCGTCTCATTCGCCCGACCACCACCCACGCATTTGGGGGGGAAATCCCTAAATGAGAACTGAATATTTACATCGAAAAAATATTCAGTTCCGATACATCAAAAAAAAAATAATTGGGTGGCAGGTGGGAGCATGCGATGGGTAATTTAACGATCAGGGTTCATCCTTACCGGAATTCCGACTGCGAGACCTGGTTTGGCCCTCACATACGTCTTTGGCATTTTGTATGTAAGAGTTGAATCTGGTTATACCCCTTATGTAAGTATTACGATTATTCATAATCCTATTTCAGGGGAAGGGGCGACTTTGGTGTGGTATTGACCTGGCACCAGGTCAGGTTATTCTAATTTCAGGGCTGAATATAGTTTTTCTCGATGTAAATATTCTGTTCTGATTTTCCCCCCAAATGCAGGTTAAAATGGGATCGAACCTGTATTACCCGGCCTTACATGACCGTAGCTGTTGATAGACCGTTAAATACCAATAAACAAACAAGAGGGCCATGATGGCCCTAATTCGCTCACCTGACTCCATGAACACCAGAGGAGAATGTGACATTGAGTTCATATGTTCAAATTGTGCTATTTTTAGATGGCGGTCATCTTGGATTAAGCGATGACTCTCATTTTACCAAATCTGAAAATGCTTCACCCAAGGATCTTAACTTACTATGAAGTTTGGCCAGCATCGGCCATGTGGTTCCTGAGAAAAAGACGTTCAAAATCTCGAATAAATGGACCTTTTGGAGGCCATCATGGATGACATAATCATCCGATTCTGACAAATATTGCACCAGAGCAATCGCCTCATCGATACCTTCAATTTGATAGAAGACATGAGCATATTTGGTCAAAAATAAAATTTGACCCCACAGGCCACGCACATTTTTGACCCTGGGGTCACCATTTTAACAACTTTGTAAGAGCATTGTACATTGATCATTCCTACCAAATTTCGTCGAAATCCGGCTGGCGGTTCATGAGAAGAAGATTTTTTAAGAATTTGTGCTATTTTTAGACGGTGGCCATCTTGGATTACGTAATGACGTCATTTTAACAGTTTTGTAATCACCCTACCTAAGGACCATGACCATGAAGTTTGGTGACTATAGGCCCAATGGTTACCGAGGAGAAGACGTTTGAAAATGTTCACGGACGACGGACAGACGACGGACACATTGCGGAAATTAGAATAACCGGACCTGATGCCAGGTCCATACCACACCACACCAGTCACTTGGCTCCTTCCCCTTGAATTAATAGGATTATGAATAATCGTAAAACTCACATAAGGGGTGTAACCAGATTTAACTGTCACATACAAGAATGCCAACGACGTACGCGAGGGCCAAACCAGTAGCCTATTTCATCAACATTGCAAAGAATACTTTAGTAGCAAAGTATACTTTGAGGGAGAAATTTTCAATTTTATGATAAATTTATTAATTTTTATTATACTGAATTTATTACATTATCACAGCCATTTTGGCTGTGATAATGTAATAAATTCAGTATAATAATTCTGCATACTTTTAATCATGAAATATATGCATTTGTTAGTTCTATATGAAATAATGCATTTCAGGAAAAATAAATGATTACTCCCTCAAAGTATACTTTACTAGTAAAGTATACTTTGCAATGTTGATGAAATAGGCTACAGGTCTCCGGTCGGGATTCCGGTAAGGATGAACCCCGATCGTTAAATTACCCATCGCATGCTCCCACCTGACCCCCATCCTACCTGATAAATAGAATACTAGGCTAGTTATAAAGTTTATCACGACTTTGCTCGGAAACAGAACGCGTTTCCTAGCCTTGCATGATAAACTTGGTATCGATAAACACTAGCCTGGTATCTCCATGTACCCTGTCAAGGCATCGGTAGTGAAGCATAACACATAGGTCAAGGTCACATGAAGGTTACAGTGTATTATGAATACTTTTAGAATAGCATTGTGATCTGCAACACCCATGCATCAATACTGTTTGTTAGATCGACCCAAAATCAGAACGGAATATATAAATTGAGAAAACTATATATTCAGCCCGGAAATTAGAACAACTCAATATGGTCCATACATGGCCCCGTCCCCTAAAAGTGATACGATTAGGAATAGTCATATTACTAATACAAGGGGTATAACCAGATTTCACCCTCACATACAAGAATGCCAGACGTACCTGAGGGTCAAATCAAGTCTCCGTTCGGGATTCCGGTAAGGAGGAATAACGATCGTTAAATTACCCATCGCATGCTTCCACCTGTTACCCATCCAACAGCTAAGGTCATATAGAGAACGGACCACAGTTTAAAGTATCATCCGACAGACCAGTGGGATGGAGATACCATGAACGTTCGAACCCACAATCTCCGGATTAAAAGTATGTCAGGGCCCGGTTATTCAAAACACCAGTTAGCTTAACGGACTGTTAAATCCTTAACGGACTGTTAAATCCTTAACTGAATGGTTAAAATCTCTGTTAAAACAGAGATTTTAACCATTCAGTTAAGGATTTAACAGTCCGTTAAGCTAACTGGTGTTTTGAACAACTGGGCCCAGGTGTTCTAACCCCTATAAATAATAATAATAATAGTCTTTATTTACAGAGGGCAACACATTTAGTTAGAAACTAATCTTCCATGTGGCCCTCATACCACAACCCATCCCTATAACCAGATTTAACTCTCACATACAAGAATGCCAAAGATGTACCCGAGAACCAAACCTGGTCGGGATTCCGGTAAGGATGAACCCCGATCGTTAATTACCCATCGCATGCTCCCAACCAACCAACACAATGTACAGTTAGAATCAAGACCAATGTTTGACCAAACGGCAGTGTACAAAGGCCCTGATCAGGCAGTGTGGATGATCAACAACTAGGTCAGTGTTTCTACACATTTTCTGGGATGAAGGATTTATACAAAAATAGCACCTTTTTAAGAATTTAATCATTAACCTGACTCCAGCACCATTACATTTCTACTTCAAACCACATCTGCTTCATTCCAAACTGTTCCAGATCTGTAGCCTATTTCATCAACATTGCAAAGTATACTTTTCTAGCAAAGTATACTTTGAGGGAGTAATCATTTATTTTTCCTGAAATGCATTATTTTATATAGAACTAACGACTATATATTTGATGGTTACAAGTAGGCAGAATTATTATACAGAATTTATTACATTATCACAGCCAAAATGGCTGTGATAATGTAATAAATTTATCCTAAAATTGAAAATTTCTCCCTCAAAGTATACTTTGCTAGGTAAGTATACTTTGCAATGTTGGTGAAATAGGCTACTGATCTGATGTGTCCGACTCAAGGAACCATGAATAAGAAGGGATGCGAATGTTGACCTAACCAATGTTTATTCTGCAAAAAAATGAGATAAAACCCTTCAACACTACAGACCACTTTCCCAATACACGTACAGTGAAACTGGATTAACCAGTGTGTTGGATTGGCTAGGTTCTGTGGTTCTAAATACATCATAGTCCATATCCTCAGACTGTTGTTTCCTATTTTGTCTTCTTTCTCAACAAAACACATTGTTTGACAACACATTTGAATCATTTCCAATGGAAATGATTCAAATGTGTTGTCAAACAATGTGTTTTGTTGAGAAAATGGAAAAAAAAAATAACTGCACACGACAAAATTTAATTCAGCTTTGTAAGGGATAATACACCCCCTGAACCAATGTATCGTCAATCTTGTTGACAACTTTATTTAAACATAAAGCAACTGTGTAGATTGATCTGTAGCCTATTTCACCAACATTGCAAAGCATACTTATCTAGCAAAGTATACTTATCTAGCAAAGTATACTTTCAGGGAGAAATTTTCAATTTAAAAATAAATTTATTATACTGAATTTATTACATTATCACAGCATAAAAGCAGTCTAATAATTCTGCATACTTTTAATCATCAAATATATGCAGTCGTTTGTTCTATATGACATAATGCATTTCGGGAAAAATAAATTATTGCTAGACAAGTATACATGTAAATGTACTTTGCAATTTTGATGAAATCTGCTACAGAATGTCCCAAATGCCTGCTGACTGATGATCATACTGATCTGGGACTACACTGAACGCACATGTAGCCAGATGTTTTTTCTCATGCAATTATCATCCGGTCACAGTGCAGAGCTGCAGATAAGCTGCGTATTTGCTTAAATACCCAATTAAAATTGCCAAAAACCCAATTGAAATCAGAAGTAGCGAGTATCAAAAAGCAATACAAAATTTGTGGTACCTTTATCATGCTGCAGAAAACAATAAACAGACCACAAATATAGCATATTTTTCTTATTTTCCATGACAACACAGCTTGGTATTTCATTAGAATTGTCTCCCTCCATGGAGACAATTCTAATGAAATGCCAAGACAGGTTTTCATTTCGAAGCAAACTATTCAATAATTGCTGTCTGTTGATGTGCAAACAATAGTGTGATTGTATTTTACCAATTAAAATGTTGAAATACCCAATTGTTTCAGAAATGATGGAGTGACAATACTCAATTACTAATTCCTTATCTGGAGCCCGGACAATGACGGACAACTATTTACTGCCGATTACGACATTGCTTCAGTTCGACAACATTCGTAAAATTCTGTAAATCTAAATGTTGATTTGGCCGTCTACAATCGGCCATCGATAAATGCCGAGGCATAACTGTCAATCATTAACATGGTATCCAGTTTCACTTTTCGGCATTTCAAAGGAAATTTCAATAACAGTGTCAGTTACTGGAGTAATAATCGACTTCTCACAAATTGCCATCAGGCAGAGGTGACGACAAGTATCAGATTACACAGGCATTTTTAAGCACTAATTAGGTTGCTGGGTGATGAAAGTGTGTCGGATTACGGAAGTAACAGGTGTCGGAATACGTTAACTATTTTTCATGGAAACAAATGGGTGTTTGCAAGGCCTTTTTGTATCTCGGAATAAGCAGTGTGTCAGTGTACCCAGGTGTCGGATTAATCAGTTTTCACTGTATTTGCATACAGTGTAGATCCAGATGAGACGGCTCGTTACGAGACGTCGCATCAGGATCTGCACCATTTGTGGATATTTTCAGATTTTTTACAAAAATTCTCCTTTACTGATTAATGGAATAGGTCAAGTCTACATGGAAGAGTCCATTTCTGTTACTTAGGGGTGTTTGTTTGGGTTTAACGGTCTATCAACAGCTACGGTCATTTAAGGCCGGGTCAATGGGTTTAGTACTAAATCTCATAAAATACCTGTAAAAGTACATGTACAAATGGGGGGGGGGGGGGGGGGGGGGGGGGGGGGGGGGGGGGGGGGGGGGGGGGGGGGGGGAAAGCCCAAAATCAGAACTGAATATTTACAATAGCCCTGAAATCAGAATAATCATGATCTAATGCCAAGTCCTCATCACACCAGAATCACTTGGCCCCCTCCCAAAAGCAGTAGGATCAGTAATAATCTTACTACTTTTATAACGGGCAATAACCAAATTCAACTCCCAGGGAACAAAAGAGCCAAAGATGAAAACTATAAGGAGGAACCCCCACCGTAAATTTACACCGTCACGTTACTTAGGGGTGAAATTAATTTTAACAGAGTCCTGGTGGACAGGCACACGTACAGACCTCATTTAGGTTAATCAGGGAGGATGGAAAGTAGTACATGCATTACAAAACAAGGAAAATCGATTTTTCAAATCTTATCAGTCAATAGCAATAAATTCCAAGAAAGTGAATGGGCTTAACCCAGCAACAGCTAAGGTCATAAGGGACTGGACCACAGTTTGAAGTCTTATCCCACTGACCAATGGGATGGAAATACTATGCAAGTATTTTTCACACCTAATGTGAAAATTGAACTCGCAACCTCCGGTATTGCATATCCCATAGGTGACAGCCCATCCCTAATTCTCAAAGCACTGATACAAATTATCTTATGCACGACACATACCACTATTTCGATCAATGTAGACAATGATCTTGATGGTTCAAATGTTGGTTACGACATATACGTTGGTCTAAAAACAAAACAAAGAAGAATATCAAGCGATGTTTCCAAATTTTTATACACAGAAAAAGAACATTTCGCAATGGGTTGTTATGTTAGGAATTTTCCACAAACAAGTTGACAGAAATTGCAAACCAAGACGAGTCTAGGCTGCTCATAGAACAATTAAATTCCCTTAACCAAGTTCATGCTGAATAGAAAATTCCATTTTCTTCATTTCTCCATGAAAGTATATGTTGTGACCACTCATTTGAACCGTCTCGATGAGACGGTTCAAATGAGTGGTAACAACATATATTTCTATGCAGACATAAGCAAAATATTTATAATTCTCTGTCATCAAAATTGTGTATCGTCAGCATAAAGTGGGATAAAGACCATCACACAATGCTAACAAGCACCATTTTAATGAGGACTAGCGTTCGTCAGACTGGAAATTTCTGGTGTAACCGCCTGACCATTCTGTTTATCTCCCTCGCCAAGCACACTATCCGACGTAACCGTCGACGACGGCGCCATTGTCGGTCGACCTTCCCCCGACACCGGACCTTGAGATCTATTAATAGATCCACCACCTTGACCCTGCTGCTCACTCTGCGGTTGCCTGGTAACTGGTGGCTGGGTGAGGAAAATGAACGGGTTCAGATTCATCTGTGTGGGAGCGGACCGTGAACCAGATGGCTCAGTTGGGGAACCAGCGGCCTGAGAAATCTTCGCGTCGAGGGTTTGTAGGTGTCGCAGGAGTAGCCTCCCTTTCTTCATTAATGCTTCTTGTGTAGCTGGGTCAAGGTCGTGTAGAGAGGGTCTGCTCTCGTCACCTGGAATGTTGATTTGACAAGGGTCAATTGATTTCTTGATGTTTACAGCCTATCAACAGCTGAGGCCATTTAAGGCCAGGCCAACGGGTTCGATCCAGTATTTAACCTCTGCATAGGGGGGAAATCCCAAAATCAGAACGGAATATTTACATAGAAAAAAAGTATATTCAGCCCTGACATGGTGTCCGGTCCATACCACACCAAAGCAACTTCCCATAAAAGTACATGTAATAGGATTACAAATAAATCATATTACTCATATAGGGGGTATAACCAGATTAAACTCTCACATACAACAAAGATGTACATGAAGGCCAAACCAGTAGCCAATTTCATCAAAACTGCAAAGTATACTTTGAGGGAGTAATCATTTATTTTTCCAGAAATGCATTATTTCATATAGAATTAACCACGGCATATATTTGATGATTAAAAGAATGCAGAATTATTATACTGAATTTATTACATTATCACAGCCATATCACAACCAAAATGGCTGTGATAATGTAATAAATTCAGTATAATAACAAGAAATCCGCGGAATCAAATGTCTCGCCTTGTTCTGCCTTGACCTTGACCCTGGGGTCTTGACCTTGACCCTAGTAAAGGTATGTATAAAGTTTGATGACTGTAGCTGATAAGGTGTTCCGTAACACGAAAACTTAACATTGAATGATGACACCGTGGACGTATATTGTGTCACTAAAAAAATCTGGTGCTAACTAATTTTATTGGCGAAAAAGGCATTTCCGTACCGATGTGAAACTATAATGTATGCAGTTTCGTCACGTGACAAGTACCTCCACCCTCAGAGATTCCGCTGGCGATCGCCACTTTCGTAATTGGCGATATATTGCATATATTTGAAGATTAAAAGTATGCAAAATTATTATACTGAATTTATTACATTATCACAACCAAAATGGCTGTGATAATGTAATAAATTCAGTATAATAAAAATTAATAAATTTATCCTTAAATTGAAAATTTCTCCCTCAAAGTATACTTTGCTAGATAAGTATACTTTGCTATGTTGGTGAAATAGGCTACTGATATTAATTAATTGTAAAGTGGATTCTGTCGGTTACTGTTTTATTCCATTGCCCACCTATTGCCCTCCTTAAAGCCGTTAAGATGACTTCAAGGCAAGGCCAGTCAACAAGGGGAGTTAACTCACTGAAAACCAATACGGTTCTTCATCTTGATGTGATAAACATGTATACAGAATTTGGTTACGATCAGTTAAGTAGAACTTTAGTTATTGCGTGGATAAAGATATAAAGTCCGGAAAAAAATGGCCTCCAAGGAGAGATCAGTTATCGGAACGTTTTCAAAATCAATATACTGCTTCGTCATGCCTTGATAAACATGTATACAACATTTGGTTACGATCGGTGAAGTAGAACTTGAGTTATTGCGTGGACAAGGATACAGAGTGCGAAAATAAAAAATGAATAGGCTTCTTCGTCTTGCCGTGATAAACATGTATACCTCTAGTTATTGCGTGCACCAGCTGTGCCCGCCCGCCACCCGCACAAGGTGAATACATAATACGTCACGTTTTTTCAAACGGGCGTATAAAAACTACTGTAAATTTTGTAAACGTATTTAATGAAATTACTCAGATGTCAGAAGGTACAAAATCACATGGCGTGTATCAGATATAGACAGGTTTCTGAGAAAAGAGACCTTACAATTATGTGTGACCAACATAGCTGCAGATCAGCCTGAAGTGTCTACATTCTTCCTTCTTCACTAAATAGACAGCAAAGGGATTAGACCAGAATCTGACATTACGAATGTACAAGATCATACAGGTCTACAGGTGCTACAAACTCTCTTTTCTCAGCCAGTAGCTCAGCTATCGCAAGGTATATCATATGGTTCGTTTGTCAGGCAGAGAATGAAAAATTATCAATGAAATATGTAGTCCCCAAGAAATAAATGATAATTACCACATAATTAGAGCCACTAGCTTCTTTGAAGCCAGTAACCATGGAAACTAAAAGATAAAACAAACAAAATACAACAAAAGTATCAAGGCAGAAAACATGCAACAGGTTAACAATGTTATTTACACTGGACTGGACCATTGATATATTATGAACTAGAAATGTGGCCTGTCGGCACACGAACGCCCCCGCTGGCAGCCAAAGAAAATGAGGCACATTTAAAAACACAGAGGGCCAGAGAAGCATGGATTTGTCACAGCATGAAAGCAGACTTTCAGAGCAATGGGTGTGTGAAATATCAAGCAGATTCATGCAAGGAAACAGACATTATAAGACACTTACCCAAGTTTCAAAACACCAAAACTGTGACCTTGACCCTGGGCTTAGCGGGTGTGGGACGATTGTGGATTTATCACAGCGTGGTAGAGGACCATGAGAGCAAAGCGTGTAGGAAATATCAAGCAGATCCGTGCAAGGAAACAGAAATTATAAGACATTTACCCCGAGAGTTAAGGTTTTGAATGCACCAAGTATGTGACCTTGACCCTGGGCTTAGCAGGGGTGGATCGATCATGGATTTGTCACAGGGCGTTAGAGGACAATTAAATCCATGCATGTGTGAAATGTCAAGCAGATGAGTGCAAGGAAACAAAAATTATAAGACTTTTCCCGAGCGTTAAGGTTTCAAGCGCACCAAGTATGTGAACTTGTATGTGATTTGTCACCTCTGACAGTGGTAGAGGACCATTAAAGCAATGCGTGTGTGAAATATCAAGGAGACGAGGGCAAGGTAACAAAAATTATAAGACAAGGAGCGGGACAATCATGGATTTGTCGCAGGGCGGTAGAGGACGATTAGAGTAATGCGTGTGTGAAATATCAAGCAGATCCATTCAAGGAAACAGAAACTATAAGACATTTACTCAAGCGTTAACATTTCGGGACGGACGGACGCAGGTAACACTATATGCCCCTCTCACCATTCGGAGGCATAATAAACATTTATTTTTTTGAGAATTTATCGGAGAATAAAGATTTAAATGTCCAACAATATTGTTTGAAGGCTGGACAGCCTTCAGCCAATATTGTTGGCCTTTTAAAAGTGACACGTTTAAACAACGATAAAAGTTCACAAAATGTTATTTACTCCTTCTAATTTCATCCTACTTCTCTATTTCAAAGTGATTCAAATGATTTTAAATTCTATATGTCATTGTTGTTCCAGCTTAGGCGATCGCCGGCGAGTTGCTCACCCATGATAGTCAAGGTCACTTGAACTGATATTGGGTAGACAGCTATAAATGTCAATAAGTCATTGATGAAGTTTGGTAAAGATCAGAAGATATACAACATTTTGAATATGTTAAGTGTTGACGTGAACACCGCCGGAATTGTGACAGCTATGTCTCACTTTTATCCAGTGACATGATTGTCTTACGACTTTAATGTCACAATCAGCGACGTGCGTCAAAACAAGAATATGGTGGACAGCAAGTCACTCTGAACACACGGAATGAAAACAAATGTAGGTACAGTGGAGCCTCTCTAAAGCGGACACCCTGGGAGGTCCCCAGGGTGTCCGGTTTAGGGAGGTTCCACTGTAAAACAGACGGATGACCCATTGCATTGTTGCTTTGCGGTTATGAACATATAGTATCATGGAAGGTAAATAGCAATAATTCCAGCACAAAAATATTTACACAATTCCCTAACATTTGATTGGCCCGTAGCAAGTCTCTGCGACTTTTCCAAGTTTATACCCCGATAAATTCCACAAAAAGGCCATTCATTCCTATAATGAAATACATTAAAATTAAGCAAAACTAACCTTCCTCTGTGTCTGGTTTAGAGTGATTCATCTGTACCTAATTTTTCTTTGCGATATTGTTTTCTGCATTTGAGAATTTTCAATCAGTACCAAACATGCACAGTTCTGGAGTTCTGGAGTCATGTGACCAGATCCATTGAACATTTTCAAGATTAGTGTAAATATGTTGAGGCTTGAATAAGACATTTATTAACCCTTAGACCGATATTTTATTTTTTTTGACAAAGTCAAACTTGGAAAAGTCGCGGGAATACTGGACGAAGGCCGGAAGGCCTCGTCCAGTATTCCCGCGACTTTTCCAAATTTATATCCCCGATAAATTCCACAAAAATGCCATTCATTCCTTATAATTCCAGCATTTGAAATAAATTCATCAAGAAAATGTGTTTATTTTCTGTTTTCTTAAGAATTATTTTAACAGCGCCTCATGGTTATGGAAAGTAGTTCGGCGTGGGAGTTTACTGGGATATAAATTTTGGACAGAGACTTGCTACGTGCCAATCAAATGTTAGGGAATTGTTTAAATATTTTTGTGCTGGAATTACTCTAGTGCATTATTTTTTTTTAATACGCTGATATTATTACACCGCCAGTTTATGCAAAAAAATGTTAATCAAATCAACTACCGTCTATAGACGCGGTTTGTCGAGCATGCAAATATTACCAGACAGGCATTGCCACAAATAATGCAAGCTTTGCGCAATAATATGATATGTTGAACGATACTTCATAAAATAAAACCAGGAACCCAGTCTTCCAACATTTGGGCCCAAGGCCTTTATCAAGGAATTGTCTAAATTGAAATATGTCACGACGTTATGAATACATATAAACATTGTGAAATAAAAAATGGATGCCACATGGCTAAATATAAATGGCCTTGTGCCGAAGTGTTGGAAGGGTGGGTTCGTGGTTTATGACGCATCATAATTTGTGGCTGTGACTGGAGAAATGGGGCTTATGGGATGTGTGACCAGTGCAGCTCTTTATCAAATAGCATACACAGGTGATCTCTTAAAGGGAGGTGCTATATAAAATTGTATTTTTTTTAAATTTATTTCAGTGTATACCATATATATGTACCTGTATGTACATAATATATAAAATAATATGGCAATATGCATGCATATACATGTACATGTAGACATGTGTACAATAAAATTCCATTTGAACCCCTTCATTTTTCTGTATTGACAGTCTCTCGAAGATAACGGTCTTCGTCACCAGTCACCCATAATGTTAATTGTTGTTGGCAAGTAAATGTCCACCCAAGGCTAAAAACGTGTGCAACACTAAAGTGTAAACAATAACAAATTAAGCGACATCAACTGGTTCCCGTTTATATATTTCCCTTGAATACGTTACATTCGTCTTTAGGATAGCGCATCAACCAAAACGCAGGGAACCAGTCCATTTGTGACACAAATCATATGACCATAGGGTTTTCTCCGACGTCATCAAATCATGTGCGTACTAGTAATGTGATACCGGAAATGTATTAATAGAACAAGGTATTTGCACGGATCACAAATTTCAGCATATGGCCAATTAAAAACAGTCCATAGTAAGCTCTATTATTTATTTCGGACAAGCCCTATTTCTCTAGTCACAGCTACAAACAATGAAAACCGATTTTTCAAACGAGCGTGCCAAAACATCACTCTAAAAGCGCAAACCGACCCAAACAATGAGAAAACCCCAACTGTACATATACTTACCAGGCTGGCTGTTGCCCAGCTGGCTTATACTAGTCCGTACAGCACGGAAACCAGCCTTGGTTGCTAGGGAACTGCTGGTATCCATGGTAACATCAGAGGTGACATCAACAGTGGTGTCCTCCTCAGTATCATCGTTCTTCTGAGTGAAATAAAAAATGTGTGATGAATCAATTTTAGGCGAGATTAACATTGTACACACGCATGCTACAAATATGGAATACAATTTCAGCTTTCCACAGATGAAAAACATGTATGGTTTCTGTCCATTTATAATCAAACTTATGAACACAAAGTAATATTAGTTAGAGTAGCAGAGTATGTAGAAATGAACACTACAAAAACTGCTACTAATTTGAAAACATAAATCTATTTAATCCTTAGACCACTATCTAAATTTTTGTTGTCGTCTGCTGTTTATTTCTATTTTCCATTTTTAGCATCAAAAACATGCGTTGACAGCACTTTAGAATAATTTACAACATGCTTCGACAGTACTTCAGAATCATTTCCAATGAAATGATTCTGAAGTGCTGTCCAACCATATATTTATTGAAAAATAAGGCAAGATATAAAAGCAACAGCAGACGACAATTGTTGTGAGTAGCGGTCTAAGCGTTAATACTATTTATACCACAAGATTTCTGGAAAATCAAAAAAACAGATTAACTTTTTATTTGCTATAACACGATGTTTGTGTTGCATTGATGTAAACTAAACACAGTTTGTGCACTAATAGAACTGAATGGTGCTCAACAGCCCACCAGCACTCAAGATCATTGGCAAACAAATGCCCATACTAGCTACCAAAGAATATTACATTTTGTGATGAAGGGAGATAACTCGAAACACTTGATATAACGAGCACAATTTTTGAAAGCTATCTCTTTGATAAAAAAAAAGCCTGATAGACAGTGGCCTCACAGTATTAAGTTATCATGCAGAAACGATGCAAGTGAGGAAAATAAATCTTAATGGGTTGGTCTTGACCTTGGGCCAACAAACTCCAATGTCATTAGTTGTTCTCCATATTAACTCATACATGCTGGGAAACTTGTGGGCTATAAATAGTTCAAAACTAGCGGACAAATATTCATCATATTTTCTTTTATTTCTCCTTGTAAATATCATAAATATGTCTTGGAATTTCATTAGAATTGAGTCCTGAGGACTCAATTCTAATGAAATTCCAAGACATATTTACAGAGAGAAATAAAACATATACCGGTAGTCCGAATTTGTTTGGCGGATATTTTCGCCGCTAGCATGCAAAGAGTTAAGCTACAAGTTGGATCAACAAAGCTCCAAATATCGATATCAATGCGCCAGTGAGATGTACGGGAAATTGTGGTGGTATCTCGAGAAGACAGAATTCGAAAATAAACAAATAACATTGAAAGTGGACACAAAAGTAAGAGCTAATGCGGAATTCAATTCTGCACAAAATGTGCATATTCACCTCATCCTCCTTGGCTGGTAGGCATGTAGGCATCTACTTAGTTAGAACATAATTATGCAAAGAATGTCGAATTACAGCTGGTTTTCCTAGGTTGGACACGACCTCGTATCATACGGCTCCAACGTCAATATTGTAGTGGCAAGCATATGTTCATTTGAGAATTATCGTTATCCTGCAGAAATACATAGAAAACTAGAAATGGACGCTTGTCGACAAGCGCATGTGTATCCCCCTCCCCAGATACACAAGTAGTTTGAAAAAAGGGTGTTCGAGTTATGCTCCGGAGACAAAATCAGTGACGGAAAAACAAAGGGAGATAACTAAAGAATTAGTGATGCAAGAGTTGTCATTCTTGCGGGACACACCTTTAGGGTCGTGGTCTATGCATGTGTGAAGTTTCATGAAAATATTCCAAAGGGTGTTCGAGTTATGCTCCAGACACGAAATCAGTGCACGAAACAACAAAGGGAGATAACTAAGAAATTAACGACGCAAGAGTTGTCATTCTTACGTGCGACACACCTTTGGTCGTCTTCTATGCATGTGTGAAGTTTAATAAACTAGAAAATGTGTTCATAGAACACGGATGTCCCACATATCGCTTTGATAATAAATGAGGCCAAATTGCAAGTCAAAATTTTCTTTTACCTGAGCGTTAAAGTTTTTGAAGCACCAAGTATGTGACCTTCACCCTGGGCTTGGCGGGGGCAGGACAAACGTGGATTTGGCACAGGGCGGTAGAGGACCATTAGAGCAATGACATATGATATGAAGCTGATCCGTGAAAGAAAACAGAAATTATAAGATATTTACCTGAGCATTAAAGTTTTGAAGCACTAAGTATATGATGTTAACCTGGGCTTGGCGGGGGCGGACGAACATGGATTTGGCACAGGGCGGTAGAGGACCATTAGAGCAATGCATATATGAAATATGAAGTTGATCGTGAATGGAAAGAAAAATTATAAGATATTTACCTGAGCATTAAAGTTTTTGAAGCACCAAGTATGTGACCTTGACCCTGGGATTGGCGGGGGCAGGACGAAACGTGGATTTGGCACAGGGCGGTAGAGGACCATTAGAGCAATGCGTATATGAAATATGAAGATGATCCATGAAAGAAAACAGAAATTATAAGATATTTACCCGAGCGTTAAAGTTTTTGAAGCACTAAGTATGTGACCTTGACCCTGGGCTTGGCGGGGGCAGGACGAACGTGGATTTGGCACAGGGCGGTAGACGACATTAGAGAACGCGTATATGAAATATGAAGTTGATCCGTGAATGGAAATAAAAAATTATAAGATATTTACCTGAGCGTTAAAGTTTTTGAAGCACCAAGTATGTGACCTTGACCCTGGGATTGGTGGGGCAGGACGAACGTGGATTTGGCACAGGGCGTAGAGGACCATTAGAGCAATGCGTATATGAAATATGAAGATGATCCATGATCCATGAAAGAAAACAGAAAGTATAAGATATTTACCCAAGCGTTAATGTTTTTGAAGCACTAAGTATGTGACCTTGACCCTGGGCTTGACGGGGGACAGACGAACGTGGATTTGGCACAGGGCGGTAGAGGACCATTAGAGCAATGCGTATATGCGTGTTCGAGTTATGCTTTGGATACAAAATCAGAGCACGAAACAACAAAGGGAGATAAGTAAACAAGAATTCCGCGGAATCAGATGCCTCGCCTTGTCCCGCCTTGACCTCGAGCCTGGGCCCGAAAGCAATTTTCACTGGCCCGAACATATTATACAATTATTGACTAGTGAACCATGTAATATCAGATTATATTCTATGGCTCACTAGTCAATAATTGTTTTATTATATGATAATAGTCTGTATATAGCACTTATGACCTTATGCTACTAAACAAAAATTGAAAAAGAATTTGAAAAAAAAAATGAAAAAAAAAAAATGGAAAAAAAAAAAAAAATAAAAAAAGTTTAAAAATTAAAAATAATAATGCTTGCTACTGGAGCCCAGAATTTTTTTTAATAGTCCTATATTTATCTACTATATCTGCACAGGTCCACATAATGCCACAATATTTTACAACACAGTTTACGGAAATGTAATATAATCATTTACCTGTATAAATTACCTGTAAGTGGTCAGTGGTCAGTTGCACATGCTAGCACATGTACAGGTGAATAGTCTGTATAGCACTTACGACCTTCTGCTACTGTACAAAAAATTTAAAAATTTAAAAAAATTTTGAAAAAAAAAAATGAAAACAAAAAAATGGAAAAAAAAAATTTAAAAATAATAATGCTTGCTACTGGAGCCCAGATTTTTTTTCCAGTCAAATTGAAAAATAATTTGAAAAAAAAAAAAATGAAAAAAAATAATGAAAAAAAAAAAAAAAAAAAATGACAAAAAAAAGTTTAAAAATAATAATGCTTGCTATTGGAGACCAGATTTTTTTTTAATAGTCCTATATTTATCTACATATATCTGCAGAGGTCCACATAATGCCACAATATTTTAACACAGTACCCAATGTAGTGATTTACCTGTATAAATTACCTGGTCAGCAGTGGTCAAGCAGTGGTCAAGCAGTGGACATCTGCACATGCTAGCCCATGCTTAGCACATGGTTCTCCCAGTTTCTATTGTTCTCTCTACAGGTAAGGTGTACAGAGCACACGAGAAAAGGTATACAGAGCAGACGAGAAAACAGGTCTTCATGCATTATTGTCCAGTTTGTAGAGTGCGCAAAACAAAAAAGGGAGATAACTGAAAAATTAGCTACGCAAGAGTTGTCATTCTTGTGCGCGACACACCTCCGGGTCGTGGTCTATGCATGTGTGAAGTTTCATGAAAATATTCCAAATGGGTGGTCGAGTTATGCTCCGGACAGGAAATCAGTGAGCGAAAAACAAAAAAGGGAGATAACTCAAAAATTAGCTATGCAAGAGTTGTCATTCTTGTGCACGACACACCTTCGGTTCGTGGTCTAATTGAATGTGTTAAGTTTCATAAAAATATTCCAAAGGGTGGTCGAGTTATGGTCAATCAGTGCGCGAAACAAAAAAGGGAGATAACTCAAAAATATTGCATGCAAGATTGTCATTCTTTGTGCGCGACACACTTCGGGTCGTGGTCTAATGATGTGTGAAGTTTCATGAAAATATTCAAAGGGTGGTGGAGTTATGATCGGACACGATCAGTGCGTGAAACCAAAGAGATACTCAAAAATTAGCGATGCAAGAGTTGTCATTCTTGTGCGGGCGACACACCTTCGGGTCGTGGTCTATGCATGTGTGAAGTTTCATGAAAATATTCCAAAGGGTGTTCGAGTTATGCTCCGGACAAGAAGTGTCTACGGCGGACGCGGACGTGGAAGCGGACGCGGACGCGGCGCGCTGTCAAATCCATAGTATCCCCCGACGGTAGTCTGGGGGATACAATTACAATTTTAAACATGCTATTTTGTTACAATACGAGCTCGTGTCTGACCAGAAGCTACATACCTTATTATAAACAACCAAGCAAATGGCGTTATTTTTATCTCAAGGGAAGTAATCATTGTAATGCCGTTCCATTATAGCAGTACTGACGAAAGCCGAAAAATGCCGATTGCTATGACAATTTCGTCAACTTTCAGTCATTTACAGAAAATATTGCTTATCTTCTTGGGTACAAACTCACATGGCATCTCATCCAGAGTTTCACGGCTATAAAACATTGGCGTATTTCCGCACTCACATCATTGTCCTTGGCGGGTAAGCGGGTCTAGATTAGTGATCGCTAGTTTCGTGCCAATTTCAAAGTTTGAGGGACTTTATCTCACATCATCGTCCTTGATGGGTAAGCGTGTCTAGATTAGTGATCGCTAGTTTCATGCCAATTTCAAAGTTTGAGGGAAATTTACCCTACTCACATCATCGTCCTTGGCGGGTAGGCGTGTCTGTAGGTCGGCGAGGGTGGTGTGGAGGGGGCAGTGTGGGGGGCGGTCGTCCAGCGTGGCCACGGGGTGGGGGCAGTCGCCCGCTCCAAACTTACACGGCTGGTACAACACCTGGTGTTGGTCCTCCATGATATGTGGCCTCCGTTAAGGAAACACTATGGTGCTATGTATTTTCATGATCAGTGAAACCTCTCTAAACCGGACACCCTAGGAGTCCCCAGGGTGTGCGGTTTACAGAAGTTTCACTGTAGATCATGCATTTGATCATTCTGAGCCATAGATGTGTACTATGCGATCATGAACCGACATTATCCCCCGATATAAATGACCAAGAACTCATCAAAAATAAGATCACGTGTTTTCTTGGTGTCCGGTTTAGAGAGGTTCCACTGTAATGGTTTTGATCTGAACTTAAATTTGTTGTGACACACATACTACCATGTGTTTGTTTGTTGGCCGTTAAAAGGTACATACCCACTCAGTAGGCACAAAATGTTCGTTATAGGAATTAAATAAGTGTATACTTGTGTCACTATTCCACCAGTTCTAAAAAATACGAGTGCCTGCTATACAGATATAATCATTTAGTAATATTTATTTTACCGATAGTGACGCGCTGTGGTATCAGGCTATTTTCATAAGGCTATCAACAGCTACGGACATTTAAAGCCGGGTCAATGGTTTAGTACTAGATCCCATATATAACTTGTAAAAATGGGGAGAAAATCCCAAAATCAGAACTGAATATTTACAATCAAAAATCTATACAGCCCCGAAATCAGAATAATTGTGATTTGATACCAGGTCCTCGCCACACCAGAATCACTTGGCCCCCTCCCAAAAGCAGTAGGATCAGTAATAATCTTACTGCTTTTATAATGGGCAATAACCCAATTCAACTACCAAGTAACAAAAGAGCCAAAGATAAAAACGTATCTGAGGAAAAAACCAGGCAAATCGTGATTCATATAAGGAGGAACCCCTACCGTTAATTTATGCCGTCACGTTCGCCCGACCAACCACTCACACACTCGGTTTAGTGAGGTTCCACTATAATGGTTTTGATCTGAAATTTGTTTTCAGACTACCATGTGTAAAATTTTTAAAGAGCTTGCATGAAAGAACTCGTAGTTGTTGTAACAAAGACATTCCATGTGATATATCAAGACAATCTAAATGTATTATTTGAATAATAAGACAGGCAACGAACTAAACACCGGAATACCACCACAGCAAGAACTGTTGATTGGTACAATTCTTCGTTTCACCATACAGTATAATACAAGACATGGCACATCCACAGGGAGTCAGTCCGGTTTATAGAGAATAGTAGGTTAGTGCCGTGAATTGGAAAAAATATCTGGCAAGGCTCAGGAAACGGGATGGGCGAGGCTCTGCCGAGCACATCCCGTTTCCGTGCCGCGCCAGATATTTTTTCACATTCACGGCACTAACCTACTATTCTATTTAACCCGTCAACACCTACAAATGGCTGTAAAATGCAAAAATAGTATCGACTGGATATCAGAAATGTTTCACGGCACTGTGTTTCACGGCACATACGCACTGTGTTGACGGGATAAAGGTAGATTCCACCGTACCACGCGCTATACAAAGGATATGATTGAGGCAGTACTTGGAGAGCGGTAGAGCGTGGGAGCTACACTTGCCGTCCACCGTGACGTGTACACAACGGGGGTAGATGGGCGGCTTGTAGCTCGCACCCTCCGACACGGCGATCCTTCGCTGCTTCGATTGGCGGTGTAGCAGAGCCTCCTGGGAATTATTGGTTGTTGTTTGTTGGGGTTTAACAGCCTATCAACAGCTAAGGTCATTTAAGGCCAGGTGAATGGGTTTAGTACTAAATCCCATATATTACATTTCAAGTACATGTACAAATGGGGGGGGGGGGAATCCCAAAATCAGAACTGAATATTTACAATAACAAAACTATATATTCAGCCCTGAAATTAGAATAATCCTGATCTGATGCCAGGTCCTCGCCACACCAGAATCACTTGGCCCCTCCCAAAAGCAGTAGGATCAGTAATAATCTTACTATTTTTATAATGGGCAATAACCCAATTCAACTCCCAGGTAACTAAAGAGCCAAAGATAAAAACGTACCTGAGGGCCAAACCAGGCAAATCACGATTCATATAAGGAGGAACCCATACTGTTAATTTACGCCGTTTCAATCGCCCGACCACCACCCACTATTGGTTGGTTGATTGGTGTGGTTAGTTTGCTTGATTGATTGGTTGGTTGCTTGGTGGGTTTGTTCGTTAACAAAAGTGTCATAAATATACCTGATAAAGAAATGTTTCATTGATAGAACGGGGATTTACGTCCATTCAACAACAAGGTCAAATAAAGTCTGACATAAGTATTGCCATAATATAATACAGTGAAACCTCTCTCATTTGTAAAAGTAAATATGCATTGAATTTGAAATCTGTGGGTATAATATTCTTTAGATACAAAACTTATCAGGAGCTTTGGTTAAAAAACGGCTGGACAGAAAGATTAAAGTTACATACCCCTCGGCATACGGTACTTTGCAAGCCAGGGTCATAATTTGATAAAACAATGTCGCAGACTGGGTGATGTAAAATACTTACGGTGCCAAATCGCTTATGGTACCTCTTCATGGCTCCCAGTCTGTTCCAATTGTCGCGCTGGTCCAATTCCTTCGCATACCGTCCTGTACCACCTGATAGGATTTCAGTAATTGATTATTGATCAATTGAAGTGAAAAAAATTAGGCCCTGCAGCGCTCCAGATAAGGTGCGTATTGGCGTATATTACGCACTTATTTTAGCAGAATATGCATTGATTATCAAAAGTGGGAGTAAAATACTCACAGCAATGTGAAAATACGCATTGATTTTCAAATTGAGTAGTGGAAATAATGTAATAAGGAGCTGGGCTGCTAAAATTTTCAGTTTGCAAACTATCCTTAAAATTCGGTCCGAAAATAATGAAATCCGACTGCCGTTTCCGTATCAATTAACCGTGTAAATGTACCGATGTTGACACCAAGCAGGGCTTCTAAAATTTTCAGTTTACCGGTTCTGGACCGATTTTTGAACTCTCAGACCAGTTGGCTGCTATTTCGCTATAAACCTTGTAAATTTACCGTTTTAGACCACCAAGTAATGTCCATTTTATGACACATATCCGCGGGCCATATCCGTGTTAAACCAGTGTGTACTCGCTGTGTATTCAGTTTCTCCTAGTATCGATTTTTCTTAACACACGCGTGGTGGACAGGTGTATACCAGCTTAGTGACTTAAATAGACAGGCTTCAGCGTAAAGATACGAGAGTTCCTAGACTCGCCATTTCTGATGATGTTAAAATAAAATAAAGAAACCATGCACTGTGTTTATCTGTGTTCGTAATATTTAACCCCAAGTAACTGACACGGACTATCGGCCCGGGCTATTCCATATTAAGTTAGGAACTGTTACATTACGCTGTATTAGGGGTCATTTTTGTGTATATAAAATGTACATGATCGTAGGAATGCCGCAGATCCTGATGAGCCGGCTCACGTCCTAAATCACACTGCCGATGTACTTTAAACTTGATCTGAGGGCTAAAGAAACACCGAATGTTAATTCAATTGTACAAATTAATTGTTTAACACGTAATTAAATTAAATTGATGTGTCTGCAGTTAGCCAAATTAGGCCGACAATTAAAGTCGGTGTGAACAGTGATAATAGCATAATTAGCAATGAATTACGAGTTGGGTATATAAAGCAAATTTTTTTCTATGTCATTCGATTATTATTGAAATGGCACAGCAAACTATTTTGTCGTTATTCACAAAGACAACTTACCGGCTTGGCGACCCGGCAGAGAGGCATAAATAAAAAACGAAACAAGACAGACTTGTAAAATTTTAATTTATTTTAGTCTACCGAAAATTTACCTGCAATCAATCGGCATCACGATTCGTCTCTGTTGTTTCGCATTTTTTCCGTCTTTGCGCTATTTAGGCACACCACGTGACCCGGTGCATACACAATTTTGTCCACTTATGTTGTTTATAAACACGATTTATTTATCCCAATACAACATTTATCCCATTATTTCTAGTACTTTGTTTGAACTTCGGGGGGGAGGGGGGGGGGTCTGCTCCGACAATGGCCGACAGTGTTACGTCTGGACTCTGGACCGATTGGCATTCTGAAATTTTAGAAGCCCTGACACCAAGTAATGTCAATTTTATGACACATATCCTGGGCATATCCGTGTTTGGGTCGACAATTACGTCCTGATCTGGAGCTCTGTAGTCATCATGAAAGGGGCATTTTTTAATAGCAAGCAGATAATTGGTCCATGCTATTTTGGGGTTTTTATATTATTTTTTTAATATAGCAAATAGTATAGATCCTGATGGGACTGCTCGTTACGAGCTGGACCATCTGGATCAGCAGTGTTTGCAAATACTGGATTATGTTTGTTTATTGGTGTTAAACGGCCTATCAACAGCTAAGGTCATGTAAGGCCAGGCAAACGGGTTTGATCCCGTTTTAACCTGCTGCATTGGGGGAAAAATCCCAAAATCAGAACAGAATATTTACATCAAGAAAAAATATATTCAGCCCTGAAATTAGAATAACTCGACCTGTAGCCGATTTCACCTACATTGCAAAGTATGCTTTTCTAGCAAAGTATACTTTGAGGGAGTAATCATTTATTTTTCCAAAAGTGCATGATTTCATATAGAATTAACAACTGCATATATTTGATGATTAAAAGTATGCAGAATTATTATACTGAATTTATTACATTATCACAGCCAAAATGGCTGTGATAATGTAATAAATTCAGTATAATAAAAATTAATAAATTTATCCAAAAATTGATTTTTTTTCCCTCAAAGTATACTTTGCTAGATACCGTATTTAGCCGTGTATTGCGCGCATTTTTTCAGCCCCATTTTTAATCCAGAAGTCACCCTGCGCGTTATAAGTAGGAACATAAATTTCAAAAAAAATTTCTGCCAGTTTTACGCAAACAAAACAAGCCCGGAAACGGAAATATCAATTTTTTGACAGATGTCCGCTATGACGTTGAAATACGCATAGTGTGAAACAAGAGAAAAGGAATTAATCGATATGAACGGGTGCGGTAAGTATAGATTGATGGTAAATTGGTATCTTTTGGGATTTAATATAGCCAGGCTCGTAACATAAGAGGCTACGTGTATTAGAGGAAATTTACATGTTTTCTGTATCTACGCTGGTGTACCGATCTCATATCGGTCAAATGTTGCCTGTTGGGTATTGTTTGGTTGTACATTTTCAAAGTGACGTCACACGTCTGCCATCCTGTGAATAATTAATGAGGACAGATTATCTCAATCCCATAAGCGCTTGATGTAAGATTTTAGATGCTAAATCAAGCGTCGTGCAGATTCAGATCGCACTCGGTAACACTCGGTAATGGTTGTTTTTCGTTGCTAGGTGCTGACTGACTGTGTTACTATTTTTGTAAAGTATTGACAAGTATTCACGCATCAATACCTTACGACATGTGCGACCAGCATAACCCCAGATTCATCTGCGCATACATTGATATGGGCTATGCTGGAATGTCGTGTATTCAGGTAGTACCTATGTATATTGTTAAACCTAAACAATAAACAGTGAATACACACTATCTGTACCTACGTATATCCACGGTAGTCCAGTGTCAATATTTGGCTGGGGGGAATTGTTTATGGCCCATTTCTCATGTGCAGGTCACTAGTAGGGAGTTATTATCGCCTTGGGGAAGAAGTTTACACATGGCTGCTGTGTGTTTGCGATTACGGGTAATTATGTTATACACGAATGGCAAATATGGTGGAATTATATACAACAAATTTCTTCGTAAGTAGGTTCAATAAGTTTATTACATGCATCTTGAATTTTTAATAAGCATATTAATGAGTAAATAACAATAAATATAACGTACTTTTAGACATTTTTATGCCATAATGCTGACCTTTGGCGATCTTTTTCTCTTTGAGAGAGCCTAACAGCACACGTTCAGCATTGTGGATGTGAACTCGGAATGCAATTTTCTTATACTTGTGACGGAATTTCCGCCGATTATTTTTTATTTTTATTTTTTTTGTTGCGCGCTATAGACGCGAACAATTCCCCCCCCCCAAATATATAGATGCACGTTGTACACCAGTGCGCGCAATACACAGCTAAATACGGTAAGTATACTTTGCAATGTTGGTGAAATAGGCTACAGCATTAACCCTAATTAACCCTGATCGTTAAATTACCCATCGCATGCTCCCACCTGCCACCCACTACTGGATTATGATTGTTGGGTTGAAAGGGTTTTCGTCTGTTCAACAGAAATGTCATATAGGCGGCTGTTTTATTTGTTTGTTTAATGGTGTTTAACAGCCTAGCAACAGCTACGGTCATGTAAGACCGTGCCAATGGGTTCGATCCAGCATTCAACCTGCTGCATTGGGGGGAGAAATACCAAAATCAAAACAGAATATTTACATAAAAAAAAATAAATATTATTCAGCCCTGAAATATAGAATACCATACAACACCAAAGTCACTTGGCCCCTTCCCCGAAAAGTAATGGGATTACGAATAATCATATTACTCATATAAGGGGTATAACCAGATTAAACCCACACATACAAGAATGCCAAAGACTTATATTGAGGGCCAAACCAGGTCTCCAGTCGGGACTCCGCTAAGGATGAATCCCGATCGTTAAATTACCCATCGCATGCTACCACCTGCCACCCGCCATATAGGCGGGTGACTGGGTAGAACCAGCCTGCACCAGTGTAGGGAATTGCAAATGTAGTATTCACAGAATCTGTAAGATCTTGATCTGGTGATGTTGCCACACCCAAAAGATCACTTGGTTCAATCTCATTTTAGTCGCAGTTACGCAAAAGATAAAAGGGTTCATTGCGCCAGCAACAGCTAAGGTCATATAGAGACGGGACCCCAGTTTCAAGTCTCATCAGAAAGACCAGTGGGATGGAAATACAGTCTAAGCTCGTTTATTCAAAGTCCAGGGGACTGAGGAAAATACTTGAGTAAATGACAATTTGAGTTAACAAAAGTTATTATAGAGGAAAACATGTACTTGGGACCAAGATTATGAGTTATCAGTAGTTCGACTTGAGCGTTTGAGGTAGCGAGTGTAGACTGTACTAAAATGAATGTATTTTTCAGGCCATAAGTGTGGTTTCAACCAACGACCTCATATAGTCAGTAATACAATGCTCTACCATTAGGCTGTCAGTTTATCCCCCTAAAACGAATAGTGTTTACCGAGAGTCTCACGTTCCTGCTTGTTCGTGTGGATGAATTTTCGTCTCTTCTCCCGCATCACGTGCTGGAGTCGCTTAAACTGGTCGATGTAGAGGGACTGTAGTCGGATCAACTTGTCTCGCATGATCAGGGCTACCTCCTCCGCTGTGTGCACACCCGCGTGTCTGTCAGAGAAAAGAGATTTTTAGTACAAGTTATCGTTCACATATTGTATGTTTAAGGAATTAAATGCGAGGGAGCGCTAGCGACCGCAGCATTTAGTTCCTGAAAAATCCAATATGTGAACAATAACATACTTATAGTTCAGCCAAGTGTACAATGCAATGTACTATCCGAGTATTGATTTTCCATTTCCTGTCGACAGTTAATCATTAAATCTGGTAATATGTAACTTATTTGGGTAAAACATTGCAAGTGGAGCACAATGCTGCCCAGCGATTGGCTTAATAGAAAGTAGGGCAAACTATAAGAGCTATTTCACTCCCATTGTCAAGATCAACGATTATTTACAATAAATGATGCACTCATCAATGAATAATGCTGTCATAACACAGATATATTTCTCGTGTTTTGATCGGTGCACTGGACTTGGAGCCCCAGATAAGGTGTGTATTGGCATATTTTACACACTTATTTTAGCAGAATAAGTATTGATCATTAAAGTGCGAGTACAAAATACTCACTGCAATGTGAAAATACGCATTGATTTTCAAATTGAGTAGTGAAAATGCTGTAATAAAGCCTACGGCCTTGGGGTTCAAACAGTTGTGCCACGTCGAACGTTTACCCACGGCTGGACATTGTTGAACCTTACATTTATGACTATGACTGGAGAAATGAGGCTTATGGGATTTGTGACCGGACCAAATAACACACTCCTGTAGCCTTATAATGATCTTTATTGCTTGTTAGAAGCTTGACTAGTATTTCTTTGATGGAATGGCTAACAGTGACCGAGTGCACACAGTCACTGTTAGCCATTCCATCAAAGAAATACTAGTCATGCTTCTAACAAGCAATAAAGATCATTATAAAGCTGAGTGCAGATACCGATAATACTGTGTGGATGTACAGGCTGCTCTAGATTTACATTGGTCGCAAAACCCATAAGCCACAATTTCTTCAGTCACAGCTACAATTTCTTCAGTCACAGCCACAATTTCTTTAGTCACATTTCAGACAAGCAATGTGATTTTTTTTACCTAAAAACATGTGTGCAATCTCAGGAAAATTACTTACAAAATGTACGATATTTTCCGTAAATGACGTCAGAAGTTGACAAAATGTTCATAGCTAGGAAAATTTTCCCAACTTTCGACGTCATTTACAGACAATATCACAGTTTCTGTAAATATTTTTCATGAAAAATCATACATATTCGAACAAAATGATGTGGGTCGTCTCAAATGTGGCTGTGACTGGAGAAACGGGGCTTATGGGTTTTACAACCAGTGTAGATCCAGACGTTTCCCCAAAACAAATTGTATCTGCAAGTGAATGGGTTTAACTTCCCAGCAACAGCTAAGGTCATATAGAGCCGGCACAACAGCTTAACCCTTCCTACGCTGTTGATGAAAATTGCCGTCTGCTGTCTTTCATTTTTGCTTTAATTCTTAACAAAAAAATGGTTTTGACAACACATGAGAATCGTCTCCACTGGAGACGATTCTCATGTGCTGTCAAAACCAGGTTTTTTTCGAGAAATATTGAAAAAACAACATTTCCAGCAGACGACACAATTTAATTTAGCGTAGTAAGGGTTAGTGTCATCCGAGAGACCAGTGGGATGGAAATAGTATGCAAATATTTTTCACGCTTAGGGCGAGGATTAAACTCACAACCTCCGGTATTATATCTGAAGATTTAGGGTTATTATAGTATGCAATGAATTTACTCAGAGCTCCAGATAGGGGTGTATTGGCGTATTTTACACACTTATTTTAGCAGAATATGCATTGATTAGCAAAAGTGGGAGAACAAAATACTCACAGCAATGTGAGATTACGCGTTGATTTTCAAATGGAGTTGTGAAAATAATGTAATAAAAGTTGAAAATTTACCGAGATGAACTGCATTTTTGTAGATCAAATAAGTGAATTTTTTAAATGTCTTATTTTTTATCACTTGTTCCCTATTTAATAAGAGAGAAAATCTATAATACATCTGTAAAAGTAAAATATGCATTGAATTTTTAAATCTGGGTGTATAATACTCTTTAGATACAAAACTTATCTGGATCTCTGATTTACTTATATGCATTTAACAAAGCTAAGTGTTATGGCGTACTTGAGTAGGTCTTCCTGTTCACTGTCGACACTCTCGGCGTCACTGTCGTCATCTCCCTTCCACGCCTGATCGACCACAGGCGTCTCCGCGTCCGAGTCCGACGAGCTCGCGTAATCTGGAAACACAATGTACCATTTATAGATGATTAATACATCATTGTTTGTTGACAGGGATTCCGCTGGGGAAAGTAAAAAAATCACCACTTCAAAAAAAACAAAACAATTGGCGATAAAAAATTACAATTTTCGAAAAAATCAATAAAAAAAATCATTTTTTTTCATTTTTTTATAAATTGGCGATCGCTAGCGGAATCCCTGCATTTAATGACGATTGCATAATTTATTGACGATTTTATCATGCATTGACGACTATCATTAATGGGTGATTGTACCATTTATTGACAAATATTGTTTAGTGACAATTAACACATCATTTATTGAAACTACAGTCGAACTTCGATGGGTCGAACCCTGGTAAACTCGTCAGCCATGCTTGCCTCGAACTAGCCTTTAGGTCCCGGCAGAATTCCTATATAAATACATTAAAACTACCCGGTATAGGTCGAACTTGTGAAAGTCGAACATCCCTCAATGCCTCGAATCGCTGTCAAGCCCGGTCGTGTATAAATCCACTATAAACACCACAAAAACTCGAACATGTCAGACGATTGTTTCCAGACTAGTTGATTGACTTTCACACCTATTGTTAACCGGTTGTCAAACAAATCTCAAGTGGTCATTTGAGCGTATACAATAACGGCAGTCGTGACCAGCATACGTGGTAATTATGCATTGACCAATGTTGGCGAAGTTGTTAGTTAATTAAAGTGGTAATTTATGGGACATGCGGAATTAAATAGCACTCAGTTTTAATTAATGACCCAAGCATCTGGCCTTTTAAGTTGTAAATCGACATGAACTGTTTTTACTATGATCAGTAATGAGTGTGATGTGTCATATAAGCAAAACCATATAAGCAAAACATATTTTACAGATCTTTTTCAATACCGGACGTGTATAACTTTCATGTATAACTTGTACTGGGTTCCATGTGATAGTAAATTATGATATGCAGTGAATGTGGTTCCGGGTCCGAAGTAGTGATGGGGCGACTGGGCATGCATCTATTGATTTATCAGTGTATGACGAGCGATGTAATTTTATACCTACAAGCATGCGCATCATTTTATGGCAAATATATATTCACTCACAAAGATTTATATTTGATTAGATAAATATTTGTCATGAAATTACGCAAATGCCAATAGGTACAAAATCAGAGATGCTTTCACATGATCGTATCGGACGGGTCAATCAAGTCCGCCAATTGTATTTCGTAATCATTTTCTGTTGTTCTCATGTTCTATTGCTGTATAATGGCTATGTAAATAACAAGAGCTGTAGGAGAACAGCATAGCTCGACTACGAGGGTTGTCGATGTACACATAGCTTGACAAAGAAAGTGGCTGCGGCCTGCAGAAAAACCTTAACCAAGGTTGACTAAAAACCTTAACCAAGTAAGTAAGTAATTCAAGGTTAAATGTAGGTCAATGTCAGATATAGGTCAAAGGTTATTGATGTACATCACTAGGAGATGAAGTTTTCCAAGTATGGTTGCTGTAGGCCCAGGAGTATTCCATATACAAGCTTGACTAAAAACCTTAACCAAGGGGAAATAACTAAGTAATCCAATGATAAAAGTAGGTCAAGGTCAAATATAGGTCAGGGGTTATTGATGTACATCCCTATGAGAAAAAGTTATCCAAGTATGATGTCTGTATGCACAATAGTATTCCATATACAAGCTTGACTATAAACATTAACCAAGTAATTCAAGGTTAAATGTAGGTGAACGTAAAATATAGGTCAGGGGTTATTGATGTACATCCCTATGAGAAAAAGTTATCCAAGTATGGTGTCTGTATGTACAATAGTATTCCATCTACAAGCTTGACTAAAAATCTAACCAAGTCTTGACTAAAAACTAAAAAACTTAACCAATAAGGGGAATTAACTAAGTAATTGAAGGTTAAATGTAGGTCAAGGTCAAATATAGGTCAGGGGTTGTTGATGTACATCACTAGGAGATGAAGTTGTCCAAGTATGGTTGGTGTAGGGCCAGGAGTATTCCATCTACAAGCTTGACTAAAAACCTTAACCAAGGGGAATTAAGTAAGTAATTAAAGGGAAATGTAGGTCAAGGTCAACTAGATTCAGGGTTATTGAGTACATCACATGAGAAAAGGTTGTCCAAGTATGGTGTGTATGACAATATTTATTCCATGTACAAGTTTGAGTAAAAACCTTAACCAAGGTGGACTAAAAACCTTAACCAAGGGGAATTAACTAAGTAATTCAAGAGGAAATGTAGGTCAATGTCAAATATAGATCAGGGGTTGTTGATGTACATCACTAGGAGATGAAGTTGTCCAAGTAGAAGGGTGTAGGGCCAGTAGTATTCCATATACAAGCTTGACTAAAAACCTTAACCAAGGGGAATTAAGCAAGTAATTCAAGAGAAAGTAGGTCAAGGTCAAATATAGGTCAGGGGTTGTTGATGTACATCACTAGGAGATGAAGTTGTCCAAGTAGGTTGGTGTAGGGCCAGTATTCCATCTACAAGCTTGACTTAAAAACCTTAACCAAGGGGAATTAAGTAAGTAATTAAAGAGGAAAGTAGGTCAAGGTCAACTATAGATCAGGGGTTATTGATGTACATCCCTATGAGAAAAAGGTTGTCCAATGTAATGGTAGTCTGTAATGCACAATTATTTATTCCATGTACAAGTTTGAGTAAAAAACCTTAACCAAGGTTGACTAAAAACCTTAACCAAGGGGAATTAACTAAGAATAATTCAAGAGGAAATGTAGGTCAATGTCAAATATTAGATCAGGGGTTGTTGATGTACATCACTAGGAGATGAAGTTGTCCAAGTATGAAGGGTGTAGGGCCAGTAGTATTGCATATACAAGCTTGACTAAAAACCTTAACCAAGGGAATTAAGTAAGTAATTCAAGAGGAAATGTAGGTCAAGGTCAAATATAGATCAGGGTTATTGATGTATTCTATGAAAGGGGTTGTCCCAAAGTATTGGTTGTTCTGTATGACCAATATTATTATGTACAAGGTTGAAAAAAAAACCTTAAACCAAGGTTGCCTACCTTAACAAGGAATTAAACTAAGTAATTCAAGAGGAAAAGTAGGTCAATGTCAAATTTAGATCAGGGGTTGTTGATGTACATCCACTAGGAGATGAAGTTTCAAGTATTTGAAGGGTGTAGGGGGGCCGTATTAATTCCATATACAAGGCTTGACTAAAAACCTTAACCAAGGGGAATTAACTAAGTAATTCAAGAGGAAATGTAGGTGAATGTCAAATATAGATCAGGGGTTATTGATGTACATCCCTATGAGAAAAGGTTGTCCAAGTATGTTGTCTGTATGCACAATAGTATTCCATGTACAAGCTTGACTAAAAACCTTAACCAAGGTTGACTAAAAACCTTAACCAAGAGGAATTAACAAAGTAATTCAAAAGGAAATGTAGGTCAAGGTGAAATATAGATCAGGGGTTACTGATGTACATCCCTAGGAGATGAAGTTGTCCAAGTATGTTGGGTGTAGGGCCAGGAGTATTCCATATACAAGCTTGACTAAAAACCTTAACCAACGGGAATTAAGTAAGTAATTGAAGAGGAAATGTAGGTCAAGGTCAAATATAGACCAGGGGTTATTGATGTACATCCCTATGAGAAAAGGTTGTCCAAGTATGGCGTCTGTATGGACAATAGTATTACATGTACAAGCTTGACTAAAAACCTTAACCAAGGTTGACTAAAAACCTTAACCAAGGACCTTAACTAATTAATTCAAGAGGAAATATAGGTGAAGGTCAAATATAGATCAGGGATTATTGATGTACATCACTAGGAGATGAAGTTGTCCACGTATGGTGGGTGTAGGGTCAGTAGTATTCCATATACAAGCTTGACTAAAAACCTTAACCAAGGCGTGACGGTGACGCCGACGCCGGGGTGACAACATAAGCTCTACTTATTCTTCGAATAAGAAAATCCCGATGGGTCGAACAACGGATGGGTCGAACTAAAACTTAACCCCGCAGGCTGTTCGACCTATTGAAGTTTGACTGTATATTATTTATTTATGATTGTATTATTTATCGCCATTTTATCATTTATTTTTGCAGCACAACTATTAAAGTAAATTTTCAACTGTATTGCAGTATAAATAAGTGAATTTTTAAAGTAATAACACACTCAAATAAGTGAATGTTTAAATTTGTTTTGTGGTTTTTTTTATCAATTGTTCCCTATTTAACAATGAAAAAAATCAATAATCCATTTGTAAAAATAAAATATGCATTTAATTTGCAATCAGGGGGTAATACTATTTAGACCCAAAGCTTATCTGGAGCCCTAACGTCATTAACATCAGTAAATGATACTATCACCAGTAACTGACAGTTGTCTGTAAAGGATAGTCATCAATAAATGATACAATGATAAACACGTCAATAAATAAATGATCCTATCATCAATAAATGATATTGTTTCAATAAATGATTTAATTTCAAATGATACAATCGTAAATAAATGATAGTTTCAATAAATGATGTGATTAATTGTCAATAAATGGTATATAGTCATCAATAAATGATAACATAGGCAATAAATCATACAAGTGTAAGTAAATGATATACCGTTACATGTAGTTTCAGGGATTCCGCTGGGGAAAATAATAAAATCGCCACATTAAAAAAAAAGAAGGAATAACCAATAGGATAAAAACAAACAATTGGCGATAAAAAATTACAATTTTCGAATTTCGAAAATTGTATTTTTTTATCGCCAATTGTTTATTTTTATCGCCAATTGCGAAAGTGGCGATCGCCAGCGGAATCAAATAAATGCTGTGTTAACTGTCAATAAATTATACAATCGCCCATTAATGATAGCCGAAATACGCCAATACGCACCTTATTTGGAGATTTGCTGATGACAGTACATGTACTTATCCTTTACTGATGTTTGTCTCGTTCATTGATTATGATAACTGTATCATTCATGGACTCACATTACTTGACAATTGTATCACACTTACTTTTGTATCACACTTGCTTTAACACGAGTATGTAATCTCAGGGTTTCTGATCCCACCTAGGCTGTTCACATTTCAGTCATTAACCCTTTCAACACCACATGTCTGTATGGTGGTATTGGCAAATAGTGTAGATCTCATAAGGATCTGATATGTGGATGTGACTGAAGAAATGGGGCTTATGGGCTTTCAATCCTTTGCGATCAGTGTAGATCCAGATCAACCTGTGCATCCGCACAGTCTGATCAGGATCTGGAATGTTCACCATTCCATAGATGAAACACCCGTAATGCTTCTTCTAACTTGTAGATTTGATCCTTATCAGGCTTCAGGTAATAGCTAAAAAGATCCATATAGCAGGGGTCAACTCGCAGTGTCCCTGTATCCCCAGGATCCCTGTTTTGTAGAATGGAATGGTGCTTAACGGCCCTGTTTTGTAGAAGGAATCGCTGAACTTTCAAGAAAATCCCATTCAACAAAGAACATACAGGGATTCCGCTGCAGGAAAAAAAAAATTGCCACTTCATTTTTTTTTTCTCTCGAAAATTGTAATTTTTTATCACCAATTGTTTTTATTTTTATCGCCAATTGCGAAAGTGGCGATCGCCAGCGGAATCCCTGACATAATGTAAAATATGGATGTCCATGCTGCGGAATCCCCGGCCCAAACCCTGAGTTCAAAGCCTCATATAGCCCAACACTATATACCCCTGGCACCATTTGGAGCAGAGGCACAACTATACAAATGTCATGTACACATTAGGACCAGATGATAGTGTAGAAAGCAATACCGCTTTCCTACGGGACCATACTACAGGGGTGCAGCGCTCCAGATAAGGAATTAGTAATTGAGTATTGTCACTCTATCATTTCTGAAGCAATTGGGTATTTCAAAATTTTAATTGGGTAAAATAAAATCACACTACTGTTTACACATCAACAGACAGCAATTATTGAATAGTTTTCTTCGAAATGAAAACATGTATTGGCATTTCATTAGAATTGTCTCCTTGGAGACAATTCTAATGAAATACCAATAAGTGTTTTGATGGAAAACAAGAAAATTATGCTATATTTGTGGTCTGTTTATTGTTTTCTGCAGCATGATAAAGGTATCACTAATTTTGTATTGCTTTTTGATACTCGCTACTTATGATTTCAATTGGGGTTTTGGCAATTTTAATTGGGTATTTAAGCAAATACGCAGCTTATCTGGAGCAAACAGGAAATTGGTAAAAAAAAATATAGGAAACACACCTACCACATCCAAGATTTTATCATTTTCAAGCAATTTCGACACAGTTCAGCAACTTTTTTCATGAACATTTTAGTAAAAAAAGAGGAAATCCTGTAATAAGGGGAAAATTCACATCCCTGATACGAGTATTTACCTAACATTTTACTGCTTACACCGTGCCCCCGTTTAGGATCCTGTTCATAATCTCGTCGCCCTATTCCAGCATACGTGTCCAGACCTTCTAGTAGCGTCTCAGGAGTCTCCTTAGGGCGCTTCTTCCGAGATACACGCTGACGGATCAAAAGTGCTCGACGGGAGTGTTCCAAACAATACCTGAAGTTAGTTATATAAGTTACTGTTCATATACCGGTATTGGATTTTTAAGGAATTAAATTTGAGGGAGCGATAGTGACCGCAGGAATTAATTCCCGAAAAATCCAATATGTGAACCATAACATACTTATTTATAGTTCAGCCAAGTGAACAATGCAATGTCCCATTCGAGTATTGATTTTCCATTTCCTGTCGAACGGTTAATAATTAAATCTGGTAATATAGAACATATTGGGGTGAAATGTTGCAACATGTAAAATAAATGGAGCACAATGCTGCTCAGCGATTGGCTTAGAAAGTTGGACAAATTAAAAGTGAAATGAGAACCGGTTAACATCCCAGCAATAACTAGTCACATAGAGATGTGCGATTCATTTCAGAAAGATCAGTGGGATGGAAATACTAAGCAAGGTGAAATTGTTTAACAGCCACGCAACAGCTAAAGTCGAAGGTGTTTCGCTGACTGACATCGTACAACCTCACTGTGCAGTGATATTGGAGTTATTTAAAGTCTTAGACACAGTGTAGAGTGTAAAATATAATTCATCCATTCTCCAGAATGGAAGAATCTTCCATTCTGGAGAATGGATGAATTATATTTTACACTACACTGTGTTAACCCTCTCGCCCAAAAGTAACTGTAAACTAGAAATGGACGCTTGTCGACAAGCGCATGTGTATCCCCCTCCCCAGATACACAAGTAGTTTGAAAAAAGGGTGTTCGAGTTATGCTCCGGAGACAAAATCAGTGACGGAAAAACAAAGGGAGATAACTAAAGAATTAGTGATGCAAGAGTTGTCATTCTTGCGGGACACACCTTTAGGGTCGTGGTCTATGCATGTGTGTAGTTTCATGAAAATATTCCAAAGGGTGTTCGAGTTATGCTCCAGACACGAAATCAGTGCACGAAACAACAAAGGGAGATAACTAAGAAATTAACGACGCAAGAGTTGTCATTCTTACGTGCGACACACCTTTGGGTCGTCTTCTATGCATGTGTGAAGTTTAATAAACTAGTAAATGTGTTCATAGAACACGGATGTCCCACATATCGCTTTGATAATAAATGAGGCCAAATTGCAAGTCAAAATTTTCTTTTACCTGAGCGTTAAAGTTTTTGAAGCACCAAGTATGTGACCTTCACCCTGGGCTTGGCGGGGGCAGGACAAACGTGGATTTGGCACAGGGCGGTAGAGGACCATTAGAGCAATGCATATATGAAATATGAAGCTGATCCATAAAAGAAAACAGAAATTATAAGATATTTACCTGAGCGTTAAAGTTTTTGAAGCACTAAGTATATGATGTTAACCCTGGGCTTGGCGGGGGCGGGACGAACGTGGATTTGGCACAGGGCGGTAGAGGACCATTAGAGCAACGCATATATGAAATATGAAGTTGATCCGTGAATGGAAAGAAAAATTATAAGATATTTACCTGAGCATTAAAGTTTTTGAAGCACCAAGTATGTGACCTTGACCCTGGGATTGGCGGGGGCAGGACGAACGTGGATTTGGCACAGGGCGGTAGAGGACCATTAGAGCAATGCGTATATGAAATATGAAGATGATCCATGAAAGAAAACAGAAATTATAAGATATTTACCCGAGCGTTAAAGTTTTTGAAGCACTAAGTATGTGACCTTGACCCTGGGCTTGGCGGGGGCAGGACGAACGTGGATTTGGCACAGGGCGGTAGACGACCATTAGAGCAACGCGTATATGAAATATGAAGTTGATCCGTGAATGGAAATAAAAATTATAAGATATTTACCTGAGCGTTAAAGTTTTTGAAGCACCAAGTATGTGACCTTGACCCTGGGATTGGTGGGGCAGGACGAACGTGGATTTGGCACAGGGCGGTAGAGGAGGCCATTAGAGCAATGCGTATATGAAATATGAAGATGATCCATGATCCATGAAAGAAAACAGAAAGTATAAGATATTTACCCAAGCGTTAATGTTTTTGAAGCACTAAGTATGTGACCTTGACCCTGGGCTTGACGGGGGCAGAATCGAACGTGGATTTGGCACAGGGCGGTAGAGGACCATTAGAGCAATGCGTATATCGTGTTCGAGTTATGCTTTGGATACAAAATCAGAGCACGAAACAACAAAGGGAGATAAGTAAACAAGAATTCCGCGGAATCAGATGCCTCGCCTTGTCCCGCCTTGACCTCGAGCCTGGGCCCGAAAGCAATTTTCACTGGCCCGAACATATTATACAATTATTGACTAGTGAACCATAGAATATCAGATTATATTCTATGGCTCACTAGTCAATAATTGTTTTATTATATGATAATAGTCTGTATATAGCACTTACGACCTTATGCTACTAGACAAAAATTGAAAAAGAATTTGAAAAAAAAAATGAAAAAAAAAAAATGGAAAAAAAGTTTAAAAATTAAAAATAATAATGCTTGCTACTGGAGCCCAGAATTTTTTTTAATAGTCCTATATTTATCTACATATATCTGCACAGGTCCACATAATGCCACAATATTTTCAACACAGTTTACGGAAATGTAATATAATCATTTACCTGTATAAATTACCTGTAAGTGGTCAGTGGTCAGTTGCACATGCTAGCACATGTATAGGTGAATAGTCTGTATATAGCACTTACGACCTTCTGCTACTGGACAAAAATTGAAAAATAATTTGAAAAAAAAAAATGAAAAAAAAAAAATGGAAAAAAAAAGTTTAAAAATAATAATGCTTGCTACTGGAGCCCAGATTTTTTTTCCAGTCAAATTGAAAAATAATTTGAAAAAAAAAAATGAAAAAAAATAATGAAAAAAAAAAAAAAAAAAAAAAAAAAAAAAAATGACAAAAAAAAGTTTAAAAATAATAATGCTTGCTATTGGAGACCAGATTTTTTTTTAATAGTCCTATATTTATCTACATATATCTGCAGAGGTCCACATAATGCCACAATATTTTCAACACAGTACCCAATGTAGTGATTTACCTGTATAAATTACCTGGTCAGCAGTGGTCAAGCAGTGGTCAAGCAGTGGACATCTGCACATGCTAGCCCATGCTTAGCACATGGTTCTCCCAGTTTCTATTGTTCTCTCTACAGGTAAGGTGTACAGAGCACACGAGAAAAGGTATACAGAGCAGACGAGAAAACAGGTCTTCATGCATTATTGTCCAGTTTGTAGAGTGCGCAAAACAAAAAAGGGAGATAACTGAAAAATTAGCTACGCAAGAGTTGTCATTCTTGTGCGCGACACACCTTCGGGTCGTGGTCTATGCATGTGTGAAGTTTCATGAAAATATTCGAAAGGGTGGTGGAGTTATGCTCCGGACACGAAATCAGTGCGAGAAACAAAAAAGGGAGATAACTCAAAAATTAGCTATGCAAGAGTTGTCATTCTTGTGCACGACACACCTTCGGTTCGTGGTCTAATTGAATGTGTTAAGTTTCATAAAAATATTCCAAAGGGTGTTCGAGTTATGCTCCGGACAAGAAGTGTCTGCGGCGGACGCGGCGCGCTGTCAAATCCATAGTATCCCCCGACGGTAGTCCGGGGGATACAATAAATGTTGACTTGAAGATAAACTATTCCATAAATCAGAAAAGGGGTGCTCTGGTCAAAAATCACGATAACGATCACGATCAGCTTGTAACGGCCTTTCAACTCAACAGACTTCTACTATCATAATGTTTACAAACAGTGTAGATCCAGATGAGCCGGCTTGCAGCGAGCCGTCTCATCAGGATCTGCACCATTTGTGGATATTTTCTTATTTCTAAAAACACTGCCCCTGTCTCATAAATGGAATAGTCTGAAAACAATATATGAGAGTCCATTCCAGTTACTTAGGGGTGAAACAAAGTGAATTGGTTTAACGTCCCACCAACAGCTAGGGTCGTATAGAGACAGGGTACTTAGGGGTGAAACGGTCAATAATTTTAAATGACTCCGACATACCCTTCTTTCCGGTCACATTTCGGCGATGCATTAGTACACCGCTTCCCGCTCTTTGACGACGTGTAACTGCACTGCTTGTATGGCGCGTTCTTGTCCTCTAAAATGTGTTTCAGGCAGTACTCGTACCCTTCCAGGCGATTCTGCATGCATGTGCGGTGCGTGTATGTGCAGAAGAGACCCTCAATCGGCTGCCGTGATTTTCCCAGGAACTGGGACTTAACGGAAGACCTGTACATTCTCTTCATCTTGTGTCTGAAAGAAAAATATTACTATCAGGCCTAGACTAACATGCAGTGTCTCTTAGTCTATATCGTTGTTTAGTTTTATATTTTAATAATTTTTCTGTCATTGTGCTACATGTATAGACAGGAGACGGCCATAGTGCTATGGCTATGTTAACCCTTTCTGTTTCACCCCTAAGTAACTGGAATGGAATTTGACATGTTAAAAATTGGTGGATAATGCATTGAATTTTCCTATCTAATTTTGTTTATATCAAAAAAGTTGTTTTTGATTAAGACATTTATTTTAATTAAGTGTACACTTCAGTCATCATGGTCATTAGTCCAGAGGCAGGACGACTAAAATCTATTGAACCTTGCAATGTCTGGCAACAATCATTTTTTTCTATTTTCTTATAGGACTTGGTGCCTAGATAAAATTTTGGCTGGGTGGGAACTTCCCACCCGCTTGGCTTTTTCAGAATCCAAGATGGCCGCCGCAAAATAGCAAAATCTAGCAAAATAGCAAAATTGTGTTTTAAATTGGTACAGAAGTTGAATGTGTCATATTGAGTATAAATCTTTGACCTGGAACACAAAATGGCCGCCATTGTTTTCAAAATGGCCGCCATTTTTTTCAAGATGGCCGCCGTGTAATATCAATTTTGCTAGAAATGACATATAATCTGAAGAAATTTGTTTAGGGGTGTGATATTAGTGGGTACATATGGATTTTCTGGGTCAGGAATTAGGTTTCTCATATGAATTCTATGTTTCGAGTTAGTAATGTGTACAAAATCCAAGATGGCGGCCAATATAGTCACAAAAATGCTGTAAAATGATACAAATTCTGACCAAATTGACATATGAAGGTGATCTTGGCGCGCCCACATAGGTTTTCTGGGGAGAAGAATATGTTTCTGGCGTGAACATAATATTTTGTTGCATAGAAATCCAAAATTGACCATCATAATGGTCAACAAATGTCTACTTTGCGAGTGTGAGCTGAAAAGTCAGCGGGGGACTAGAAGACCTACAGCCTACAACAACAACAAGAAGAACTGTCATCTGCTATTTGGGATATATTTCAGGTAATTACCCATGTTCTATCCACTTCTATGTGCTAATAACAAACCTATGAATAGTTAAAAGTCATTAACTACATTAGCCAGGGTGGACTCGTGCAAATCATTATTGATAACTTTGATGCCGTTATAAGTTCGCAGAACTGTCGCCTTGAATGCCACTACATGGCAATGCTGGCAGCCCGGTAAGAAATGTCTAGCCAGTGTAGATGGTGTAAGAAACGACAATCCCACGTCTCTCAAAAGACAAAATGAAAATACCTATCCCATGTGAGACACCGGTTGTTGAGTATACGGGGCCAAAGAAACTTAGTATGCCATTGGCCGCTACATACCATTTCGACATGTCAGATGACTTTGTAAAAGCCACAAATGTATCACTGGCCAGGGCCCGAGATGTGGACTTCCATTTTTTTCAAGGATGTGCTGTTCAAAGCCAACACACCAGAGTACAATGGCTACAATACACAATTGAGTCCAGCTCCTAAGTCAGCAGTGGTCTACCTTCCCCTGATCAACATGAAGGCAAGCGATCCAACTACCGTCCTCACAGCAATCACTAGAGGATTTGATGTGACCAGAAACTCAAACCAGGACATTATGGTGCTAACCTGTGACCAGCAGATCTACAAGATCGTTGTGGACATTACTTTCCACCAAGCTGAACTGCTGACAAACATAGTTGCGATTCTTGGTGGGATGCACTACCTTATGGATTTTGTGAGCTGCATCGGAACCCTGATGGCAGATAGCGGCCTGAAAGACATATTGTCAACATCGTTCGGCTCTGTGGAGAAGATGTTGCAAGGGAAGAAATATCCACAAAATGTCCGAGCGCTGCGCCTTCTCACGGAAGAACTTCTCCGACCATATTTGTCAAGAATCCGGAGCTGACATGTATGGATGAACTGGAAGTTGTCCTGAATGTACTCGCGTCTCAAAGCCGTACCGCAAAGATGTGGATCAACAACATTGTGAAGCCAACTCTTCTGATGATGAGATTCTGCCGAGCATCTTACGAAGGTGACTGGCCCCTTCACATCAAAACAGCTGAAGAAATGCTGCCCTACATGTTTGCGGCACACAAGTACAACTACGGAAGGTACGGCCTCTACTATGTGCGTTCCATGACATGGCTTGCACCGGAGATCCTGGACCCGTTCTGCAGAGGAGAACAATCGCTCCATCACATGGCTGGTCTTGAAAATGGACAGTGGAGTGACATGTTCATCGAAACAAACTGGATGAGGAAAGGACACGGACCCGGTGGCATCATTGGAACCACAGACAAACCCCAAACGATGGCTACATGGGTGTACAGTATGGATGCCACCATGACCTTAACCGGTGATCTGAAGAAGCTGTCTGGTGATGACGTGAAAGAGAAGACGATCCACAAGGAAGAGTCGGAAGGTCGAATTGTTCAAGATGCACGTGATCGCCAATCACTTCGAACAGCTCTGGAGTCACGCATTGACCCAATGGACCCAGAAACCCATGTAGCAGGAGGACTAATCCACATCTGGAGTGGTCTGCTCGCTCAGACCAAATGTCAACGTAGACAGATCCATGGAAATTGGGACCGAACAGTTGAAACAGTTCGAGGCATCGTGGCCAGGCGGCTTTTACAGCTCACTCACAAAACAAGTAGTCACTTTCGCTGAAAAGAAACGTCTCACATTGGCGAGAATCACGTCATCGACCAGGAGGCAATTTATGCTCATGTTATCGGCCTTCTAGTTAGTCAGCGTGACCTCGATCTGCAAGAAGTCCTTGCCACAGAGCTAACCGCTTACCCTCCGTCGATGTTTCATGCTGATGGCCGCAGCGGGGTCGCTACAGGAAAGTCGGCGCTAAAGAAGAACATGCAGGTCGAGGTTTCACAGCGATTGAATAACAACCCAACATCTATCATAATGGATGTGTCGGCTGTACTGTGGACAGTTGACTGGCCATCACATGGAATAGTGGAGACATTCATTTCAGGTTTCAAAGTGTGGCTCTCAAGTCGTTTGGCTGTGGCTGAGGTATTCCTGAGCTTTGACAGATATCGCGACTACTCAATCAAGAGCAGCACCAGATTCGCACGAGCTGCCGCTACACGTGTCCACCAGCTGAATCTGAACACATCCCTGCCTGCACACGATGCGGTTCTCAAGAACTCCACCAACAAGACGCAGCTCAACAAACTCATATGTGAGCAGATCCTTCACGATGAGAAGTACCTGAAGAATGTAACACAAAACCACAAGTTGGTGGTTACAGGTGATGATGCAGTACCCATTCAGATATTTAAGGGCCGCAAAATGCCGCGTTTGGATCTTGCATCCACACACGAAGAGGCGGACATGATCATCACACAGCAAGCTATCAGCGTTGCAAAGGAAGATCCTGGTTCAAGAGTCAGTGTGGTATGTGACGACACTAACGTGTTTGCCCTGCTTCTCCACTTCTATTCCCTTGAGAAGCTTGAATCGTCCCTGACGATGCAGTCACCTGTCCATGGTCGTTCTTGCATTGACATGAAGGAAACAGCTTGACACTAATTCAGATATAATTCCTCAAATATTGGCACTACATGCTCTCACTGGTTGTGATTCGGTGGCGGCGACGTTTGGAATTGGAAAGACAACAGCAATCGCCGTAGCAAAAAAAGGCTACGATCTGGATCAGCTCGGTCAACCAACGGCAGACATCGCAAACGTCATGAAGCAGGCGACAACTTTCATGGCAGCATGCTATGGCTTGAAGACACCGTGCTCTTCGATGACAGAGTGTCGCAAACACCAGTGGGCCCAGAAGGCTGGGAAGTCAACAATGGCACGAAGCTGCAAAGCTTGCCCCCAACGACAGAAGCTTTTGAACAGAATGTACGTAGAGCTCATTACCAAACTGCTCAATGGTACAATGCCATGAGTGGGAATCCACCGGCGGCTCTTGATGCAGTAGACTATGGATGGGAAGTTGACGAGACAAACAAATGTCTAAACCCACGGAATATGGCAGATGGGATACCCTACGCTCCGGAACACATTCTCAAGTTGGTCAGGTGTGGTTGCGTGTCAGAACGAGCTTGCAGAGGTGGGAACTGTGGCTGCATGGGGCGCCAGCTTGTTTGTACGATGTTCTGTGCTTGTGGTAGTGGCCGGGCCTGCAAAGGAAGCAGAAACAGATGACCATGCTTTGGATGATGCAGCCTACCAAGATATAGACACTGATACTGACGAGAATGGTTCAATAGAGGACTAATGTATAGTTACTTCATCCATCATGTCCATAACATGGGGTATTCAAAATCATTGGAGGCCTCCTTGCTACGACACCTTCAATATGCTGTGAATGTATTGTCATCAGATATCAACCGGTGTCGACTTGAATTTCTATACCACTTGATCGGTTTTCGCAAACCCACAGACAGAATTCACAAACGATTTTGACTGTTACATGTGTTTGTTTGGTGATGTGGCTATCTTGATTTTAAATCATTAAACTAACTACAAATGGTCCAGTAACATTATGTCCTCATTCTTTCACCTTACATGCATACTTATAGGTGCTGACAGTATGCCTTTAGTGTACTTACAACTTTTTGAGATATATTTTAATATAGATTTCTGCGGTTTTTGTGTGAAATTTGGCGGCCATCATGGATTTACATAATCAAGAATCAAGATGGTTTCAAATTCATAAAACTACTTCAGAATTGTATTCCTCAATGTTGAAAGCATATAGAGAGACACAAAGATCATTATTCTACAGTACTTAGAACAGATGGTATGATGATAACTAGATTTATGTATTTTATGGCGGCCATCTTGGATTTTAAAAAAGCCAAGCGACCAACAAGCTCCCACCCAGGCAAAATTGTATTGAAACAATGGGAACTATCGAAAAATGCAAAGAAATGCTTGTTGCCAGACATTGCAAGGTTACCGGCCCGTGCCACCAGACTACATGTTAAAAACATTCATAAACCAATAATACACATGTAGGTATACATAGTTTGACATTGGTTATCCTTTTATTCCAATTTGTGTACCAAAACACCAGTAGCCTATTTCACCAACATTGCAAACTATACTTATCTAGCAAAGTATACTTTGAGGGAGAAATTTTCAATTTAAGGATAAATTTATTAATTTTTATTATACTGAATTTATTACATTATCACAGCCATTTTGGCTGTGATGTAATAAATTCAGTATAATAATTCTGCATACTTTTAATCATCAAATATATGCAGTCGTTAGTTCTATGTGAAATAATGCATTTCGGGAAAAATAAATGATTACTCCCTCAAAGAATACTTTGCTAGATAAGTACACTTTGCAATTTTGATGAAATCGGCTACAGGAGTCAGGACAAATTGGGCTGTTATTGTGACTAAATTTTACACTATAAGGGTCTCAGCTCTCACGGATACAGAAAATAAAAGACAGATGAAATAAAAGACATCCGTAGAGCTGAGATTTTCTAAGCTAACGTGCAGCTAGGGTGGGAATAGTCAGTGAAAACATGACTCAGACTTGACATACTGAGTCATGATTGACATATCATACGATCCTCTAACTTCGATAGCCGCACAGATTCGAGGCCATTTTTATTTTCTCGTTCTATCGCGAGATTTACGGGTTACATCACTTCCATTATACTTGTGTGTTGAACCCAAGCCAGATGAAAGGTCACAACTGCCAAGTTAGAAAAATGTGATTTAAACAGGACTACCGGTAATACATTACCAAACAACACAACATACCTAAATGTTGTGTTTTCCACTAATCCCATTAACCCCCTCCATTAAAATCCGGATTTCGGTAGGAAAACTTACAAATAAATGAGTTCGCTTGAACCCGTATGTTGTTTACATGTTTATCAATGGAGGTCACGTAAATATTTGTAGGTAGAAAGGCACTAATAATGTAGGAATATGGATTTTCATTTAGTCACCACCTTATCATATTTTTTTTTAAAGTGTCACTTAAGTTCGTGCACATCTGTCCAATACCGTCATTTATCAGCAGATATATGCAATCTGGTCTCTGTTTTTGTTATTCCCATTGTGGACGAGTACCACATGCAGAATGGATTGAAATGTCTTACTCCAAAAATAGACATTACCACTTTAAAAAAGTATTAAAACCAACAAGTTGAAACTTCATATTGTTTAATTTGTTTAATCTAGCAAATTATATTTTCCAAGTTGGCAATCGTTTGTCTAATCATTTAAGTTGGAAACAATATGTATCATGACCCCTGAACGCAATGGTACATAATGCAGACACAATTTGTGTTGTTTTCCAACCGGACACCTGCACCGGAAGAGCATATGACATCATAGGGTCAGAGGTCGCGACCTTTCACGGTACGCTGGAGGCGGCCATTTGTAGACGAGCGTGTTTTGAAAGTAAACAATTTAATTTCTCCGTGCTTTTGAAGCCAGTAAACGCAATATACATACAGATAATTGGATTATATTTGCATGTAACTAATAACAAGAAACGAGGCAAAGCCACGAAGGCCAGGTTTTTTCCAAGCATAGACACTTGGATAACATAATTATACCCACTTTTTGTAGACTAGATGGCCGTGGCCTGCATGTCGCGCCTTGGGGCGAGGCATGGACACTAAAAAAATAGATATAGTAGGTAGATGGAAAAACTTTAACAAAAAAACTTTAACCGGACACGGACGGAAGGACGGACAGACGCCAAAATGCATAAAATGCGCTTTCCGCAAGCGGGTGCGACAATGATGATAAACACCCATGTGAAGTATCAAGGTAATAGGTGAAGCAGTTGCAGAGATATAGTACACGAAAAAACTTTAACAAAAAAATTCAAAGTAATTTCATCTTGACATTGTGCACAGGGGCCGCACGGTTGGGGGTTAGAATGAAAATATGGATGATGATAAACACCCATGTGAAGTTTCAAGGTAATGGGCGAAGCAGTTGCAGAGATATAGTATAACAAAAAACTTTTCGACTGCGCGGAAAAAATGGGTCAAGTTAAAAAAAAAGTAAGATGTTGGATAGTGATATGTGGTGGGCACCCCTTGATTATGAAGCTGTGAACGCTTGGTGGTCCTAGGTGGTACAGTACCAAAGAAATGGACTTAAACACGAAAACTTAACATTGTAAACGCGAAAACTTAACATTGAAAATGGCTAAGTCGACTGCGCGGAAAAAATGGGTCAAGTTAAAAAAAAAAAGTAACATGTTGGATAGTGATATGTGGTGGGCACCCCTTGATTATGAAGCTGTGAAAGTTTGGTGGTCCTAGGTGGTACAGACTACAGTAATAGGGGGTTCAGGTCATTTTTTAATGTATAAGCTACCTATTTAATTTTCTTGCAGAATTGTGGGACTTGGTGAGACCTTTACAATGAGATATAGATCATTAAAATCGGTCCAGCGGTTCAAAAGTTATAAAACTTTTTTTAACCAATTTTTTGGCAAATTTTGTAATTTTTCCTCCATGTATTTGAATGGGAGCAAATGGCACCGAAATCGGCTAAAATCATGTTTTCTTTCATATTATTAATGACCTATTTTGGAAATAAATGAAGAAATATGTGTAAAACCATGCATTTTATTGAATAAAATATCACGTTATGCACATTTTTCTTATATTTTGTCAATTTTGCTGAAAAGAATTGTTTATGGAATGTAAAATGAGTCAACAAAAACATGTTTTTTTACCCAAAAGTGTTATTATTTGCAATGTTCATCTCATTTCCAATGAATTTCATTACCAATTAACACAAATAGGTATATAATAACATTATAATGTAACTACATTCATTTACCATGTTGAAATTCCCTGCAAATGCTCCATTTTTTACAAAATCGGTTACCATGGCAACGATTTTGAAAAAGTGTTTTTAATACCTATTGTGACGTTTTAAGATGTCAGTAAATTATGATAAACTTTAATAGATACAAATGACACACAAGTATTGCTACTGTAATTTTGAAAAGCACAAATTGTTACCATAGTAACAATATTAACATTATGTCTTGATTTTCAAACATCCGGCTTATTTTAACTATTTCAAATAAACCTTTTTGAGATACAGTAGGTGATTATCAATACTGCAAATACCAAATTTATTTGACAAACCATATGTGCACTATACTATCTTTGTTCATATCCATGTAGAGCTGTTACTATGGCACAAGATATAGTTTGCCATAGCAACCATGGTAACCAATATTGGAAAACACAAAAATAGTATTTGTTGAAAAAGGGTTTACTTTTTGAAAATCAATGCAATACACCCAGTACTGTTACCATCTAGCAATACACTTAACATGTGAACGCTTAATAATATTTGTTGTCATGGCAACCATTTTAATATTTCACACCAAAACTCATATATACTCCATTTAAAATCAATATGTTCGTCGAATCAGTATACATGATCAATGCTGCAAAAACAATATTTATCTTGACAAACATGATTGTTCAAAGTAATTTCACCTTGACCTTGGACATGAAGGCCACATGGGTGTGGTACATGTATGGAATGAAAATATGGATGATGATAAGGAAGTATATGAAGTTTGAAGTCAATCTGACTTACGGTTGTAGAAAACTTTAAGGCAAATCGTACAGATGCACATGTCTAAGTAATTTTACCTTGACCTTGGAAATGAAGGCCGCATGAGTGTGGTATGGAATGAAAATATGGTTGATGATAAGGGAGTATATGAAGTTTGAGGTCCATCCGACTTTCCGTCACAGAGACAATGGGTACCCAAACAGGGGGGGGGGGGGGGGGGGGGGGGGGGGGGGGGGGGGGGGGGGGGGGGGGGGGGGGGGGGGGGGGGGGGGGGGGGGGGGGGGGGGGGGGGGGGGGGGGGGGGGGGGGGGGGGTGGGGGGGGGGGGGGGGGGGGGGGGGGGGGGGGGGGGGGGGGGGGGGGGGGGGGGGGGGGGGGGGGGGGGGGGAGGGGGGGGGGGGGGGGGGCGGGGGGGGGGGGGGGGGGGGGGGGGGGGGGGGGGGGGGGGGGGGGGGGGGGGGGGGGGGGGGGGGGGGGGGGGGGGGTGGGGGGGGGGGGGGGGGGGGGGGGGGGGGGGGGGGGGGGGGGGGGGGGGGGGGGGGGGGGGGGGGGGGGGGGGGGGGGGGGGGGGGGGGGGGGGGGGGGGGGGGGGGGGGGGGGGGGGGGGGGGGGGGGGGGGTGGGGGGATGGGGCGGGGGGCGGAAGTATATCTATAGTTTTGTATACAGTTTAAGCTTTATATATTTTACAACAATTACCAACAAGAGCGAGCAGTCATGCATGGAACATGACAGGTGACATATGTCATCAGTCCCATTTCAAGCGAGGATACAGAAATAATTGCAGGGGGGTATGTAATTACAGGACGGCTATACCTCCACAAGCGCGAAATTGTAAAGTTGGGGGTGTGGGGGTCCTCCCCCAGGAAATGTTTAAGTGCAAACCATATGTGCATGCCCCCCCCACCCTCTCCCCCAGAATAGTTTTGAATTGAGGAAGCCATTTCTTCCTGCATTCTACTGCATTTATTTTTTTTGATATATTTGAAGATCATAACAGTCCATACAATCTATGTGTAAAACAATATTTCGTATTTTTTTTTTTTTTAAATCGGGATTTCTGAAGCCCCCCCCCCCCCCCTGAATCCGCCTCTGCTGGTGACATGTCAGCAGTCATCAGTCCATTTTCTCCCGACACAGTCTCCTAAATTTAAAATTCATATCATTTTCAAAACCCGGAGGATATAACAAAAACGTTCTACTTTCACTTTCATTTCAGCTACACTTTTAATTTTAATTTATTGAGTAAATGATGCCGAAATATTTATTTAAATTAATATCAAATTATTTAAAAATACTTTGTTTAATTCATAATACAAATAATCTAGAGATAATTATTATCCTTATTCAAACTCAAGACACGTTTCTTTTGTGAAGTGTATCGTAAGGTATATTATGTGTATATGCTGTGTAGCGTCAAATCGTAGACTGTCGGTAGCGTACGCGCTAACACACACGACGTGTAATTATCAACAATTTGCTAGCACTCTCTTTGGAAAGTTTGGATTTCCGCACGAATTGTTTTACTAAATTCATTATAGATTAGTTGATTTTTTAAGTAAAATGGACACTGATTAATAATATCGATGGCTCAATTTGATTAAAACAGTATGTAACTGTCAAAAAACAATGTTTATGCTTTAAATCATCATCATTTCGCTGTCCAATGTCGGATTTTATCGAGCCATTGACCTATGTAAAGTTCAGAATGTAAGCTTTAATCTGATTGGTCATTCAAGAAAAAACGTCACAGGAAAATCCCGCGGAAATCGCTTAGAGTAACCCCATAGTGCTGTAACACAGCTAAAAATATGCCCGCGCATCTCGCAACGTCGGCGAAAGTGGGTCAACATCGGTGTATTCAAATTGTGTTCTAAGTACTAAAATCGGGTTATTTATCGTAAACACTGCAATAAATGAACAAAATAATGATTATATTATTGAATTCAGCTGTAAAAAATGGTTTTTAATCTGATTATAATATAGAATTTGTGAATTAAAAACGTTTGATTTTCACTACGAGGCAGCCAAATTACAGGATTACGACAGCGTACTGAACCCCCTAACAGTAACAAAGAAATGGACTCAAACTTAACATTGATTGTGGACGCCGCCCGCCCGCCCTTCGCCAATCCAATAGCCTGGATTTTTTTTTAAAAAACCTGGCTAAAAATGGTTTATACTCTATTATTTATTACGCATGTTGTTTAATATCGTTAGAGTCTCGAATTATGAGCAGTCCAGGATATGAAGTAAATAGGCACTTTTCAATTTTTCTAAAAATCATCAAAAATTGGGTACATACATATTCATTTTCTATCACATAACTTACATTTATATACATATATTACTAATATGTCAGTAATGATCCTTAAAGTGTATCATTTCAAGCCGATCTGACTTGTTTTCCATTCGAGTGTTGTCACCAGTCACCACATTTCCGCCATCTTTGTTGTTTCTTGTGGAAAAGGAAACTTCGAGACGGACATAATTTATGGTAAAATACAAAACATAAATGTTTTTTAAATGTTTCTTTTCTTTAAAATTACTTTATTATTATTGTTATTATATTATTTTATGCGTTATATGGTGTATAATTAATAAAAAAAAGCATTAATAAAAAATTCTATTACACCTTTCAAATTCAAACTTTCTGATAAAATATGTGTGTATCATGTAAACCTATCCATTATTACGGCTATGCAGATTAAAAAATATTCTCTCTAATAAAATTTAAGAACGAGTACCGGTATAATATTATTTTGTTTTCTTCTTCCTTTCGTGAAAAATTGGTCCGATGTTGATTTTATCACTGATTTCATCATGTTAGTTTAAACAAATCTTGGACAGACTGACAGGTATGTAATTAACATATAAGAATATGCCGTATTCCTCTTGGCTTATTTTACTGGCAAATATGGATTTAGTGCAATGTGGCGGCTGCATAATAGCATCCCTTGCATTCTCCCACTCACCGATTCATTTCCACATAATAGGTGGTCATTTCGACAGTTGTGCACATTTTATCTGGATAGAATAACAGTAATGCATTGACGATGTGTTAAATGATTGTTAAAGTAAATACAGCAATAGTACAGTTGAAAGAGATAACTGGCGGCATACCCAAAGGCAGTATGATTGGACCGACCATTTTCCTGCTATATATTAATACTAAATTGAAGTGGCGCACCGCTCGCCGCTGTAGAATGTGAAGATGAAATTTCCGGAGATGTCATAACTTAATGTTGGATTTATAACTATTTGTGTTGTTTTGTAATATACATATTGTAAATGAAATAAAATAATAACTAAATTTCATGAATTGCTGTGTTTTGTGAAATCTACTTCAATCATTCATGTATGCGATGGACATGTTCACAGGGCTCCCAGTAGTAATTAACTTTATATTCGGGATCATTTGATTCCTTTATTTTATTTTTGTTTGCAATACTTTTGTAAAGTTTATGAGTCATAATCTATTTTACACACATTTTCATCAACAAACTTTCCACTAATTTAATTAACATTTGAAATGATGCATAAGTTAGGTTACAAATATTTCATTTCACCATTATTATAAAAGTAACCTACACTAGTCCTAGGAGCACCGAGTAAGTAAGTCCTTGATCTGAGTCATTGGCAGCTCTGTGTTCCTATTATAAACACAGTTCTTTATAGAGCGTTATTTTATTTGAAACCTCCCTTGTACAGTTCAGGTACATGCATGTGACACCCTCTACAATAGCCTCGATCAATTAGTTTCGGAACACCTAACGACATGTGCTTCCTTCATTCAGTGGAACAGCAAATTTCAAACAAAACAAATAAATAAAGTAGGAAAACTATTCAATTCAGATAAAAACTTACCATAGGAATTACAAATTTCCGATTATTTACATTTTTTCCAGACGCTAAAGTTATGGACGTCACTAACTCGTTACATTACCCGATCTAATGGGTTTCGGAACGATTTGGCTACTCTAGTATTGTTCCCGGGTACCAGACCCGATGCCGTCGAAATCATGCATACTCGTACTGCAGATGTTTTTCAGCATATTCAATCGCCTTAAACATGTTAAGGCCAGTTTTTTTTTATTTGTTGGTTTACGGATTTTTTTTCCGCGAGATCGGGTCGGTCGGTCGGAAAAAAACAAAAATAAAAAAAAAATTTCAATTTGGTCAAGGAAATAAAAAAAGAAAAAAGTGTCGAACGCGGATGCCACCGGCGGCATATTGAAGAAAATGACAAACGGGTGAACCAAAAGTGTTAAGTCAAAGGGTGAAGGTCATATGTAGTATGGCAATTAAGGCAGGTGTAGCATACATGCAAATGAATGAAGTATGGAAATATTGAAGCAGTTAAGCAACTTATGTAGATGCTATGGCCAGTTTGAGAAACTGTGACAAACTGGTTAACCGAAATTGCTAAGTCCTTTCAGCAGCCCTGTGAAGGTCAAAAGGTCAAGGTAATATAAAGTATGACAAGGCAGGTATAGCACACATACCAATGAATGATGTGTTGAAATATTGAAGAACTTGAGCAACTTATGTAGAAGATATGGCTGGTTTGAGAAACTGTTACGAAGTGGTAAACCGAACATGTGACGGACAGACGGACGGTCCGAACACCATAAAAATCACCTTTTTAAGGCACATGGTTGGGTCGGTTCACCTTTTTAAGGCTCATGGTTGGGTCGGTTTGTGGTCGGTAAAAAACAAAAAGGCCAGTGATTGTGATAGAGTGAAACTTGTGTTAACCGGCATCGTCTCGGACCAAGAGTTTGTCGGTTAACGTAGGGAGTCGGTTCAGCAAGTTTCTTTATATTCTACATAGCAACTCAGTTTCATATTCACATACTGTTGAATGTTGATCACTGTGAATGGGTTGCGTAATGCGTACATATTAACCGTATCTGGTATAATTAAATACAAGACAACGAAGCGGCGATATAGTTGAAACGAATATCAGTGGGGGTGGCACGAGTGTGGATTTGTGGCAGGGCGGTAGAGGACCCTAGGAAGAACGCATACATGAAATATGAAGCACATCGGAGCAAGAAAACAGAAAATATAGGCCATTTACCCGAGCGTTAAGGTTTTGAATTTTTGCATTCAATCTGAAACAGAGATATATCAAATCATATTGAATCATCCAGTCCATTCGCATGTTGTTGTTGTTGTCGCTGCTGCTAAGATCCGGTTTCCGCCACTTACTTTTCTCGGCACAGCAAAAAAAAACAATTTTTTTTTTTTTGGATCGGAGGTAAAAAAATCTAAAAAAAAATTGGAAATTAAAATTTAAATACAACAGTGTATTCTTAAAAATGTTTCTGTAATTATTTTCATCCATTCCTTTGCTCATTACATTCGTGTCTGCCCTGGTCATGCTGGTGTGTGAATACGGCCGATACACGTTCCTCATTTTAGTTAGTGCCGACTACAAGCGTTTGTAACATTGTTTCTTACATAATCAGTGTTTTTTTGTGCACATATTATTCAGACAATGTGACTTTAAAACACCATTATGCCATAAACTTTATGTGCTGAAATATTACACATCCCAGTTGATTTGTTTTTTAAAAAATAACTAACTTGAGTAGCATACAAACCAATAAAATTCAAATACAAACCAATCACTCAAATCTCGAAACTAGGTCATTCCATGTTTACTGCAGCAGGCACAATACACAGCTGTGAAAGCTAACAGTTTTAATGCGATAAAAGGTAGTTTTGTTGACCTTATAAGGGTGATGACAAAAGGTAATAAGTATTTTGGACATATTTAACCCCTATGTACACAAACGAAGGATAAATCACATTTTGGATGCTGATTTTCCACATTTTTCCTGTGGTGAATGAACTTTTTAAATGTCTACTTGTTTTATCCTTTGCAGATACACACTTTAGTATTAACTTACCTTTTCAACGTGCGCTACGTGTGTGATTTATGAACCAAGCTTCTTTCCAGTTATAGAGGACATGATTGTACATCATATTATGTTTGTTTTTTCCAAACTAACTGTTTATACATTTTTAGTGAAATTACTCTGGAGCAACCTACTTTCGCTTTAACTGGTGTAAACTTCCGGTTACGTCATTGTGTTTCTTGAAGCTATACGCACGGCAAGGAAACTGCTATATCAAAGTAAACATGTCATTGTGTGGGGGATAGATCACTCTTCCCAACGGTAATATTTTATTTATTTTAAATGTACATTATAAAAAAATATGTTGATACAAATCTACACCGATCCGCTATACCCTAAGATCCGCTATACCCTAAAGAACTGTACTACAAAGAATCGGCACTTGAGATAAGGTAATAATTAATTTTGAGAGCATAATTAACAATATAATGTGTATATTAATGCAATTTTGCCCATAGAAACTATTGAAAATCTTCCTCAAAGCCGTGGCGATTTCGAGATACCACTTTACAAAAGCAAGCCGTCATGACTGTATATCAAGACAGTCATGAAGTCACGATTAGGGTGGGAACAGTTCCAAATGCCAAATCCTGAAAATGGCTAAACAAACATTTTTGCACACACAAATGCGTAAAAGTGTGCTTCCCATGTTGAAACAAGAGTATTCTTAAGTAATTATCAGGAACCTCAAATCCTTATGTCAGGATACATCCTGAAAATGCCCACACCCCATATATTTATACAATTTGGCGATGATATGAAACATGCCAGACAATTTGTGAACCGAAACTTTTGAGACAACCCCTGTCTGCCGATAACGTCAATCAGGAGGGGCCCTCCAATGGGGAATTTATTGGACAAATTGTCACAGCTAGAGAACTGGAAAGGCAATGAAATGATACAGTTTTACCATTAGTGATAGCTCATAAAACAGTCGCTAAGTATATATATGTGACATATTGTATACAACAGTTACATAGTTTTATCTGTAGACTCTGTGGTTATCAAGAAATAGTGGAGAATGTTTCACAATAATTTTCCCAGTTTCTTCAAGGCAGCCATTTTACAAAATCGTGTGGAGGATTCAGTTTTGGACTTGATTTTGAAAAGTAAAAACAATGCATGAAATAAGCACACATTGCTAATTATAAAAATCATGTTTATTTTATGGATGTGATATATTTATTTTTCTTTACCACTTTAATAAAAGGTGATTTAATTATACGCAATGGAATTGAGTGATTTTATTCACTGCATGGTGGGTTTTCCCACTGCACATGCGCAGTCTCTCATTTCTCGGTGCTGGGAATGGCGGCATCACGATGGCTGTTTACGAAACATCAAATTTTGAACACACCCAGCCGCAAGCATGGGATAGACCAGGACAAAGAATTGTCGTACAGACAGCAGGCAGCCAATTTGATCCAGGATATGGGTCAGAGGCTCCAAGTGTATCCTGTTTGTGGCGATAATTTGACCGTTTCTCGGGACGTATTTTTCACCACGTTTTTCCAAGAAGTCGAATTCGGATTTTTGGGAAAATCGGGTTCTACCAGTCATGCTTGCGGATATCTTGTAGTTACACGATCTCGTAATTATAACAAGACCATTCGTACATATTTATTTCGCGTTCTCAGCCGAATTGCCGAAACAAAGCACCGAGAACGAGCCAATTCGTCATGTGTTTATTCACAAAGTCAAGTTCGCGAAGAACTGACTGACCTCGATTTGTGAGGTTATTGCTCTCGTTTAAAGAAACGGGAAGAAGCGAACACATTCAGTTGTGTTTTGAATACAACAAAGAAAATAATCAAATTACAGGCCCTCTTCAATCTTTTCCCTTTCTAATAAAATGAGTTTTGTACTGAAGTCTTCTATTGTTCGCCCTTTTTTTATGGGGGTTGTCTCAAAGTTTTCAGAGAGAGTGCCAAAAGTGCAACATGAATATGTAACCAATGTTGTTTTTTTTTGCAAATGTCGTTTATACCGATTTGATTGGGAAATTTTTTCATAATTTTCAACATCATTTTGGGACATAAAAACATTCTTGCATATATTATTTTTAAATATCACAAAAATATTACTTGTATCTATCTATGAATACTGCCGCACTCCCCTCGCAGTTATTATGGTCAGTGTGCCGGCAATGGACGCAATATTGCCGTTGGCACGAAAGTAGGTGAACTGAGTACAAGTATGTCGCAATATCGCCTGTGAGAACGCATGGTGAGGAGAGTAACCCAGGGTGTACTGAACACGTTTTAATCGCAGTAAACATCTACGTCGAACTTAAAATACACGCATTGAACAACATGTTTAGGAATATATTTGGTATTATACATGTGCACAAGATTTACATTTTCTCCATTCAGTCGGTACGTATTCAAAATACACGATTTCGCAAAGAATAATAAGGATACATATAGGTTGCTAATATGTACTCGGATGTTGCAGCTATGACTATGTCGAAGAACTCGTGAATATATTGTGCATAAACGTACGAAAATTATACTGTCCGACTACTACTCCGTATACAGTATATGGTTTGTTATTTACAGCAAACCCGCATATCAATGAAACGACGAACAAACTGCGGTGCAAACTGTCAATAAACATAATTTAAATCACCTCTGTGGGCGTATTCTCGCGCATTTCACCTCGCAACCAAGAAATTGGCTCGGATATTCGCAGTGCCGCAAGTCGTTTTACATCAGAAAAATGATAATGGCGGAATTAAAACGCCAAGGGACGCAACTACTTCCCACTTAAATCGACAATCCCGCACCCAGATTGCTTCGTACAATAAGGATGCAGTTACAGTCGGGGCTACTTAAAGGTACATGCCCACGCAGAAGGCACAAAATGTTCTTTATAGGAATTAAATAAGTGTATAATTATGTCGCTATTCCACCAGTTCTAAAAATTACGAGTGCCCGCTATACAAATATAATCATTTATTAATTATCAATTGACTGTTAGCGACACGCGGCGGTAACAGTCTATTTTGATAATGTGCGGGGACGACGACTTTCACATCACGGCTTGCAGTGCGCATGCGCAGTATACTACGAGCCCCAGTAGGCTTCCCAATATGTAAACAAGAATATCAACATGTCGAAACGTCCAGGACGGAAATTGTATGTAACGGCGTCGGCCAAAAAAAAGGCGAAATGTCTGAGGGACAGGCAGTACACAGAGAGAGAGTGGTTAATATTGGCAACCAGATCACCAAATGGAAAGAGTTACGTGGAGATTTAGATTTGGACACGAACAGAGATTTTTCTTCTAGACTTCCGATACTTCACTGCGCATGTCAAAGATGTGATATGATTGACCGTGTCACGTGACGCGTGTTGGTAAAAATAGCACGAGGTCGGAAAATGCCCTTTCTGGCCGCGGCATAGAAAATGCGATTTAACACCAATTAACAAGCGCCGTAATTAAAAATAACTCGTTAGTGGGTAGACAAATGGCTCATATAAGGCATGACAGAAAATGAAAAGTAGATAGTACATTGTAACCTGCTGCGTGGGCATGTACCTTTAATTATCGCAATATCACATCGCAGCCTTCAATCTTCAAACGCAGCCCCATAACAATATGCAAGGGAATTAATTTTACTCTTTCCGTAAATTGCTATATACTCTATACATATTTGAGACGCCGTTTCTTTAATAATTTAAGAATATATATATTAGGGTTGTAACGATTCACCGAAAATTTTATGCACCGCGATATATTTCCGATGATGCGATTCACTAAACGCGACCATGATATTCGATTCGATACGGTCTTCACAATTGAATGCTTTGCAATCCCAAATTGTGTAATAACTAGACATTATTGCAGAGCTCCAGATAAGGTGCGTATTGGCATATTTTACACAATTATTTTAGCTGAATACACATTGATTATCAAAAGTGGGAGTACAAAATACGCACAGCAATGTGAAAATACGCAGTATTATATTTTGAAACCGTTATCAATTATAGCATTCACATAGGAATTTACTTATATTTAAACGCACTAGGAGGGAGCGACAGCATGTAATAAAAAATGGGTGGGGTATTGAATATGTGACATGAAAATTATTAAATGTCATTTGTAAAATTTGTAAGGCCGTGGTGGTGACGTGGTGGTGACGTGACCTCTATTGCCCATCTACATTATAAAGAACAGGGTTCGTACGGGTCCTTAATTTTAAAAATGGCCCAAATTCCTGGAAGGTCCTTAAATTTGTGATTCCCATGAAAGTTGTTAATTAATTTATTAGAACATATTTTTTTCACCTAGACTAAAAGAAGTTACTTTTGTTTCTGCTGAACCCAAACGCCGACAGCTTACAGCTAAAAAGATCTTCTATGATTTGTGACCAGTGTAGCTCCTGGTCAAATGTCACACTTCTGTAGCCTGATGGTGATCTATATTGCTTGTTAGAAGAATAACTGGCGTTTCATTGATGTAATGGTGAAGAGTGCATATCCTGGTCAGATTGTGCAGATGCTGTTCTTGACCTACGCAAGTCACAAAACTCGAGCACCATTTCTCCAGTAACAACATATATGCTTCCATTGCACTTTGTGTTGACCGTCAAATGGTATATAGAATACAACTAATTGTGGTATGTCACTATGAGTAGGTGCCATTTCACTTCACAATAGCTACATATGCTGATCATAGATCTAGCTGGACCAAAATGTACTTTGACTGGTCTACTGATCCAAAAGTAGGTTTTAACTACCGCTAATTAGTATGACTGGTTCTATCCAATCGTAACTGACTTGACTCCACATCTTTTTAGCTGTAAGCTGTTGGGGTTTGGCACTCATTTTTGGGCCAGGGATTCTGCAGTATGGACATCCCAATTTTTACATTATGTCGGGGCTCCAGATAAGGAATTAGTAATTGAGTATTTTGACTCCCATCATTTCTGAAGCAATTGGGTATTTCAAAATTGTAATTGAGTAAAATAAAATTACATTACTGTGTACACATCAACAGACAGCAATTGTTGAATTAGTTTGCTTCGAAATGAAACATATCTTGGTATTTTATTAGAATTGCCTCTTTGGAGACAATTCTAATGAAATACCAAGATGTGTTTTCATGGAAAATAAAAAAAATATGATCTGTTTGTTTTCTGTAGCATGATAAAGGTACCACAAAATTGTTATTGCTTTTTGATACTCGCTACGTTTGATTTCAATTGTTTATTTTTGGCTATTTACGCAAATACACAGCTTACCTGGAGTATGATTATGTTGAATGTGATCTTTTTGAATGTTCATGGATTCCTCCAACAAAACAGGGATCCCGGGACACAGCGAGTGTCAACCACTGGCTGTTAAGTTATGTTAGAAAGGAGCTTAATTATACCACCGGCATACAAAGTATATATATATATTGTCAGTCCATCTGTTGGATTTACGTTAACAGATTTTATTTGTCGGTAAAGGCGGCTTCCGGGGTATCCGTGAGCCATTGCTTACTTGCTCTAGTTTTGTTAGCGTTACAGTAAATACTGATTTATTGTGATAAAACAGAAATTACCTTTTTTTATTTTTTTATTTGTGTTGTGTTTTGTAATTTTCTAAAATGACCACTATTTCCTTAACTCGTGATCAGCACCCAGCTATGTATCAACACTGCCATCGTGTATATGCACCGATTCTACATGTTCCAGTCATTCAAGAGATTCCCTCGAAATGTAAGTACATCTGACTGGAAAAGTTAGTCCAGAGCGATATAGTCGGCACATTGGCGTACGTACTTGCGTCCGGTAAGTTTTTCTGTGTACTATCAAAGCCTCGGCAGGCGTGACATGCGGGCCTCGGCCATCTAGTTAACCTTGTCTTTCCTACTGGCGTTTGAATGGTCGGTCATGCAGCTATTTTATAAAGTAAATTATTGATTAACAGTCAATGGAAGGAACCTCATTAAACGAGACTCCTTAGGTCGTCCACGCGATATCTGGAGGTTTCCCTGTAATTCAGGTATACATGTATGCACTGTAAGACAAGTTTGTTCAATTCAGTGCTTGACACTCGCCGAATCGGCATGGTAGCCCAAATCAAAATATTTGGGCTAGTAAAATTTTTAGAATCCCATATTTCACTAGCCCAAATGAAAATTTGGTATCCCAAAAAAAGTGTGACTGAATTTCGTGAAATATTATTCAGGGCTGGCGGGCATCTTAAATCGAAAACAATCGATCACTTCCTGGTTCAATTGGCATACCTCGGATGTGTACATTGCACCCTGTGATATTATGTCATGGAGAAAACAACCTTATGAGCAACTATTCTGGCTTCGTAATTTAACGTGTTCCACTTTATAATATAACCAAAAAATATACAACATCTTACTTCGCCCATTTACACTTCTTCTTTACTGCCTTCGTTTTTCGCATCATGAAATCCCACTCAATTTTGGGAGCCGGCACAGCTTCAAGGTCGATAGCCAAGTCGTCGACTTTCTCCTCGTCCGCCATTATTATCGCGACGAACAAAGCCGAACGTTCCAAATTATACCTATTTCGCCAAAGTCGGTTGGTACATTTTCAAAATCGCGCTTCATAGTTTTGTCACTATTTCGTTTATTAATTCCGTGAAAGAGTATCGATTCGTAGATAATTTGAAAGGTAATCAGTATTGCTATGCAGCTACATTCAATGCATTTCTGCGCTTAATTAACATGCGACAAGTTATTTTTATAGAAATTAAATTGAATGCAGAGATTGGGTCCGAAAACAAATGAGGACGAAATAAGCAAGGTGCGATTTCGAACACCGGGTAACATCTGCCATTTTCATTGGATAATTTACGCAATCAAGAGTATGCCTACCCAATCAGCAACGTAAACACGCGTGTTTGACAAAGGTCAAGGATTGTTTTTATTAAAAATAACCCAGGAGTTGTTTACAATCGTCAGAAACAGCAAATGTTTGCGACTTTGGTAAGAAAGACGAACATATCTTCCAAAATATGTGTGGTCGCCCAAAAGAAAATATTTGGGCAAGTGTCAAGTACGCGGCGGGTAAAATCTGCTCGCCCAAGATGAAATTCACTCGCATTGGCGAGTTGGCGAGCGCCCATATCGAGCACTGTCGATTATATGTCAGAGTTGAATCTGATTATACCCCAGGGTTGTGCCTGTAGGTCTCACTTTCAAAGGGACAATTTCAAATTTTGGACCCTTTTTGTATTAAAATCATAGGGAGATCATCATGCTGTATCAAATCCATGACCCACCACCCAACCCTTACCCCAAGGCCAAGGTCACAAACTTAGCATATTCATAAACTTAACGTTGGGGTAAATGTCTTATAACATCTGTTTTCTCTCATGGAACGCCTTGCTATTTCATACTTGCATTCATCTGATGATACCCTATCGTGCTATAGCAAATCCATGACCCACCGCCCACCCCTTACTCCAAGGTCAAGGTCACAAACTTAGCACATTCATAAACTTAACGTTGGGGTAAATGTATGATAACATCTGTTTCCTTTCATTGATCTTTCATACATGCATTCATCTGATGATACTCTATCGTGCTATCCATGACCCACCGCCCATCCCTTACACCAAGGTCAAGGTCACAAACTTAGCACATTCATAAACTTAACGTTGGGGTAAATGTTGTGTAACTTCTGTTTCTTTACAGGGAACGCCTTCATATTTCATACATGCATTCATCTGATGATACTCTATCGTGCTATAGCAAATCCATGACCCACCGCAAACCCCTTACCCCAAGGTCAAGGTCACAAACTTAGCACATTCATAAACTTACTGTTGTGGTAAACATCTGTTTCCTTTCATGGAACGCCTTGATATTTCATACATGCATTCCTCAGATGACCCTCTATCATGTAGAAAATCCACAACCCACCACCCAACAACCCTTACCCAAAGGTCAAGGTCACAAACTTGGCATGTTCATAAACTTAACGTTGGGATAAATGTTGTGTAACTTCAGTTTCTTTACAGGGAACGCTTTGATATTTTGTACATGCATTCATCTGATGATCCTCTATTGTGTTATAGCAAATCCATGACCCACCCCTTTCCCCAAGATCAAGATCATAAACTTAACGTTGGTGTAAATGTATTTTTATAACTTCTGTTTCTTTATAAGGAACGCCTTGATATTTCATACATGCATTCATCTGATGATCCTCTGTTGTGCTACAGCAAATCCATGACCCTCCCCCCACCCCTTTCCCCAATGTCAAGGTCACAAACTTAGCACATTCATACATGCATTCCTCATGTGAATAGCTATCATGCTGTAGAGAATCACCAACTTAGTGCATTCATAAACTAAACGTTGGGTTAAATTTTGTGAGTGTGAGGGAGTGCATTGATATTTCATACATGCATTCATCTTAATATGCTATATCATGCTATAGCAAATCCATGACCCACCTTCCATTCCACGACTGACCTCAATGTCGAGGTCCACCGCACACCCCTTAACCCAAGGTGAAGTTATATAATGTTCATGTTTTTTATACAACTGTGCCAAGTTTGAGTGAAGGCTGCCAACAGGCGAGCTTCGTTGTCTTCTGACAACTCTTGTTATTTCATCAGTTTGGTGCTGATTATATACTTTCTTCAATGTAAATATTCCATTCTGATTTTGGGATCTCCCCCCCCCCCCCCCACCCCCCCCCCCCCCCCCCCCCCCCCCCCCCCCCCCCCCCCCACCCCCCCCCCCCCCCCCCCCCCCCCCCCCCCCCCCCCCCCCCCCCCCCCCCCACCCCCCCCCCCCCTACAGTCTGTTAAATGCGGTATCGAACCCGTTGGCCCCCATGACAATACCGTGGCCAGTTAAACACAAATAAATCCAATCAAATTGTTCACTTGGGATTTCTGCGTGCCTGGTTGTGATTTACACCTGAGGCCAATCAATTCAGTGTAGTATGGGTACCTGGCACAAGATTAGGAGATTATATTTCAGTTCTGAATATTTTTTATTGTCATTTCAGTGCTGAACGTATGGTCCATTCAGGTGCATTCCCATCTGTTTGTTTGTTTATTAGTGTTTAACGGCCTATCAACAGCTAAGGTCATGTAAGGCCGGGCAAACGGGTTCGATCCCATTTTAACCTGCTGCATGGGGGGAAATCCCAAAATCAGAACGGAATATTTACATCGAGAACAAATATATTCAGCCCTGAAATTAAAATAACCTGACCTGGTGCCAGGTCCATACCACACGAAAGTCACTTGGCCCCTTCCCCTAAAATAGGATTACGAATATTGTAATACTCACATAAGGGGTATAACCAGATTCAACTGTCGCATACAAAATGTCCAAGACGTAATAATTACAGCGTATGAGAGGGCTAAACCAGTAGCCCATTTCATCAACATTGCAAAGTATACTTTAGTAGCAAAGTATACTTTGAGGGAGAAATTTTCAATTTTATGATAAATTTATTAATTTTTATTATACTGAATTTATTACATTATCACAGCCAATTTGGCTGTGATAATGTAATAAATTCAGTATAATAATTCTGCATACTTTTAATCATGAAATATATGCATTTGTTAGTTCTATATGAAATAATGCATTTCAGGAAAAATAAATGATTACTCCCTCAAAGTATACTTTGCTAGTAAAGTATACTTTGCAATGTTGATGAAATAGGCTACAGGTCTCGAGTCGGGATTCCAGTAAGGATGAACCCCGATCGTTAAATTACCCATCGCGTGCTCCCACCTGCCACCCACGCATTCCCATCTGTATATGTGGCTGTGACTGGAGAAATGGGGCTTATGGGTTTTGCGACCAGTGTAGATCCAGATCAGCCTGTGCATCCGCACAGTCTGATCAGGATCTGCACTGTTCGCCATTCCATCAATGAAACACCGGCATGCTTCCAACAAGCAATTAGATCATTAGCAGGCGACATGAGTGTGCTATTTGATCAGGATCACTGGTCATAAATCCCATAAGCCTCATTTTTCCACTTACGGCCAGTCATATATATCACCTAGCTGCTGAACGTATGTAAAACCTAATCAATTGATTTACTGTATATCTCCAGGACGTTGCGCCGGCCTGCCTGTTTCTGGCCGCCAAGGTGGAAGAACAGCCGCGGAAGCTGGAGCATGTGATACGGGTGAGCCACACGTGTCTACACCGCGACAGCACACCGCCACCTGATCCAAAATCGGAGGTAAGTGAAGCCCGGTGACGGACCATGTTCTGTTAATGTAAGAACACCTGGAAAGCCGTTTTCACCTAAATTGCAAAGTATACTTATCTTGCTAAGTATATACTTTGAGGGAGTAATCATTTATTTTTCCCTGAAATGCATTATTTCATATAGAACTAATGACTGCATATATTTGATGATTAAAAGTATGCTGAATTATTATACTAAATTTATTACATTATTACAGCCAAAATGGCTGTGATAATGTAATAAATTCAGTATAATAAACATTTATAAATTTATCCTTAATTTGAAAATTTCTCCCTCAAAGTGTACTTAGCAAGATAAGTATACTTTGCAATGTGGATGAAATGGGATACTGGAATGCCATTATAGACTTACCATTGCTCATCTTGAGCAATTGGAGGAAAGATGTTTACTCGTTCACAGAGCTCCAGATAAGTGCTGTGTCTAAAGAGTATTATTCCCCCTGATTTCAAATTCAATGCGTATATTACTTTTACAAATGTATTATAGATTTTCTTATTAAATAGGGAATAAATTATAAAATAAAAAAATTAAACATTCACTTATTTGAGAGTATTATTACTTATTCACTTATTTGTACTGTATAAAGTTGAAAATTTACTTAATTGAGCTTCAAAAACATTTTGCATGTCAACCATGTAAATTTTCAACTTTATTACAGTATTTTCACGTGGCTGTGAGAATTGTGTACTTGCACTTTTGATAATCGATGCGTATTCTGATAAAATAAGTGCATAAACTATGCCAATATGTACCTTATCTGGAGCTCTGTGAAAGTTTTGTTGACTTTTTATGTCAATTACATGAAAAGATTTTGTTTTGAAATCGGGCAAACTTGAAAATGCGATAAGTGAGGTACCGGTAATTCCAAACCGGGTCCGACCTATTTGTTGGTGCTTATCTGTGCTGCAAAGCAAACCTAGTGACATCTGTACCTATAATGTTCTACTTAATCTCATCGGGGTAACCCAGAGCTCCAGTTGAGGTGCGTAATTTGACCAACTTGGGGTGAAATTTTGTTATTTCTTCATCAAAAATAGCAAGTTGGGAGTGCTTTAGAATCGTCTCATTGAGACGATTCTAAAGCACTCCCAACTTGCCATTTTTGATGGAGAAATAAGAAATTTACCTCCAAATTACGCACCTTAACTGGAGCTCTGGTAACCACTAACATGGTTGTTGTGGTGTGTGAAAATACGGCCATGTTAGAAGAGCGTAGTCCGGGTTCAAGCTAGCCCCTCAAAATAGGGAGAAGTTTTCACCAACAAAATTTTTGAAAATATACCATTTTTACCAAAATTTATGTTTTATATAGTGAAAAACTTCTCTCTTAACCCTTAGACCGCTACTCACAACAATTGTCGTCTGCTGTTGCTTTTATATCGTGCCTTATTTCTCAATAAAAACATGGTTTGACAGCACTTCAGAATCATTTCCAATGGAAATGATTCTGTAGAGCTGTGAAACATGTTGTAAATTATTCTAAAGTGCTGTCAAAGCATGTTTTTGATGATAAAAATGGAAAATAGAAAATAAACAGCAGACGACAAAAAAACTAAGATAGCGATCTACGGGTTAACTCAAAATAGGGAGAAGTCAGACAATTTAGGGAGAAAAGTTCATCCACTTCGCCCTGTAAAATGATCCCTGGTAGTTGAGCTTTTCTGGCTTATCGTATTTATTCTGATAGTAGCCCCCTCTCTAATGGCAGGGATCATTTTACAGGGCAAAGTGGGTGAAATTCTCTCCCTAAATTGTTTGACTTCTTCCTATTTTTGGTTGAGGTAGAAGTTTTTCATTGTATAAAAAAAATTGGGAAAAAATGATCTATTTTTTTTTCAAATTTTTAGTGAAAACTTCTCCCTATAGGCTATTATGAAGGGCTTGCTTGCACCCTATAATAGTAGCCCCTCTCCCATATTTGCATTCTAAATATGTTATTTTCACATACAAAAGCTTTTGTGAAAATGACATTTTCCATGTTTTGAACCCCACAAATTGTATATACCCGGGGGCTTTTGTTAGAATAAATATGGTATAATGCCACTTGTCACTGGGTTTGTTTTGAGCAATTGGTTTTGCCTTCTTGGTGCGAGTGTCAATGAAACTTAACCTACCAATTTTGTTGCAGCTGAACTTGTGCCATCATTGTGCATATGGAGTGGTCTTGGTGGTCAATCTTTTGACGGTAGCCTTGTGTACAACATATGGCGGCTGATGCTGGAATTTGAACATCTGGCTTGATTAATGTAAAATGGAGAATATTGGCTAGGTTGGCACAGTGGCACTACTGCAGGGCCTGCAAATAGCAGCTTTTACCAGTAGGTCCAGGACCTAACAAGGAAATAAGTGAAAGGTCCGATGATCTTTTGGAAGGTCCGAGAGGATAATCACTAGAAAAACGTGTCTGTTTCATCCAAAACGACTCGTCACACCATGTGTAAATCCTTGACCGTGTCACCATAAATTATCTTAAAAGACAATAATCAGAACTGATTTAGTATCACCACTGAATGATGATCACAATTTCAATTTTATCACAGGTCCGGCGGACTTATTGTTTGTAAAATACAAAGGTCCTGACATTAAAATTTGAAAGTCCAGGACCTCGGACCAGTGCTATTTTCAGGCCCTGTACTGGTAGCCAAAAGTAGCCTTTTGAATAATACTATTTCTGAAATGGACATTCGTCTTTGAATAAGTACTAAAAAATCTTAAATTATTTGAAAAAGTACTATGTCTTTACAAGCTTGATTAGTCATTTTGACTTACATTTGGAGCCTATTTAAAACCTAGCTTAGTCTCGGAACCTTGCTTTGAGATAATTAAATTGGTATCCCTCCAGTTGGTCTATTTCCAAGCTCAGTTTAAGTCTGTTGTACATAAGCCAGTGTAAACAAACGCGGAGGGAGAGTTCTGATGTAGGAGCGGTTGCGCACTGACAGTTTATGTACATTTCAGTATTACCTGGAGTCAGCCCACCTCCTAGTCGTGAATGAGAACATTCTCCTACAGACACTAGGTGAGTTGCTCATGACTAGGTGGGTTGTCGCATAGCCAGGTATACACGGTAATTGTATGTGTCGTAATTGTGTAGGTGACGCATTGGTGTAAAGGTAAGTGTTTCACCACTTCAGTCTTGGGAATTATCACGTGATGAATTTGACCAACCACATGTTTTATAACTTCTGTCTGTTCCATATTTTTTCTGCCGACCGACTTTTGGCGACATGTAGTAAATACCATATTCAAACAGTCCACCATGAAACAAATGTTAAAAAGTTAAATATTGATTTATTTACGGAATGTGAATTTAACAGCCATGTTCTTGGACGGCAAGTGAGGTGAAAGACATAGCGAATGTGTCGAAAATGTGAAAACTGACTCGTAAAACTGGCGTGTGTAGCTTGGAAATGATCCAAACCAAGATGAACCAATTAAAATATTAATATCGGTTAGCAAAAAGTATGTCGACATGAAAACATGGAACAAACAATAGGCCAACAGCTGATAATGTTTGTGGCCGGTATATTTCCAGATCCTTGTTTGCATCCCATGGCAAATGTTTTGTGTACAGAACAATCGGTATTGCCTGTAAATGGTGTCAAAATTTGGCAAATTAATATTGATTTAATTTTGTTTGTGCGCTCTTGATATTTGCCAAATGTTGACATCGTTTATGGAAACAACAAAAGTTACTTAGGGCCATAAAAAAAAGTACCTTGGTTCTCAGATACCGCCGCGTCTGAATAATCCCTGCGCGTCAAGCATTTTATTGTCATGGAGAAATAAAATTGTACTACAAATTCGCCACATGATCAATAAAAAACACTACCATGCAAAAATATGTTAAATCCAATCATGTCTGACGAAAATCTTGTGAATTTTCACGTCTAAAGAGGTTATAGTAACTTTATAGAACATATTCTTTTTGTTTGAAATGTGCGTCTTTGATTTTTTTCAAGTTACCAGATGCATGCATGAGACGAACATCTCGAACAATAAAAAATAAAATATATTTAACAAATTCGCCCTCCCACTTCATATTCCGCAAGCCCCGTGTCTGAGAACCAAAGTACTTATGTTTGTATGGCCCTATTGGCCTAAGTTAACCATGTGTCCTTTTATAGTAAGGACCATTGTTAACCTTTGCCATCTGTTGTACAGAAACGTTACCTACCCTGGTTAATCACAGACATTCTCCTGGGGGCCGTTTCACTAAACTTCCTACGACTAAAATGTTCGTACGTGCAAAATTATGATAGTCTATAAATGTCACATTAATAATGTGTTATTGTAAAGAGCGATTGGATTTACATTTATTGAGCATAGGCTGCATATGCAGCCTATGCTCAATAAATGTAAATCCATCAATTGAAATTTCCAGACGATTCTAAATTTGCACTTACGAACATTTTAGTCGTACGAAGCTTAGTGAAACGGGCCCCTGGTTCGTCTCTTGGCCCAGGTAGCATTTCTGTACCGCGCTAGCTAGCTGGAGAACTAATTGTTGTGTCAAACTCTGTCTTCAGGTTTTGATGTGTCCGTTGACCACCCACATACGATTGTTGTGAAAACAACGGAACTCGTTAAAGGTGAGCACATGTAGGAGACCCTGTAATTACGGCCCCGTCCAAGATTCGGCGGTACTCTATAGGCCCTGTCCGTCCATCCGTTTATTTTTTGGAAGTTTTTGTAAGAGTTTCTCAAATCGGCTATAGGGGGGCCCTAAGTGCGTTGACAGACCACATTTCAAGACCGGTTTTATGCTCATTTTTTTTTTTTTTTAAATCGACTCGTCTCTGTCCGTCCATCTGTATACCTTCAAAAAAAAAATATAATTGTGGGGGGGGGGGGGGGGGGGCATATCCAGAAGTGTAAAATCATGAAATGCTCTTCATGCTATTGTTTGTTGATAAAATTAAAGAAAATTCAACATAAATCCGATCACTTCATTTTGCGTCCCATTTATCAGCCACTTTGACCCATACTTGTACAAAACATCCACATATGAGACACGCCATGTGATTTTGTACCTTCGGACATCAGTCATCTGCGTAATTTCATTAAATATGTTTACAAAATTTACAATATTTTTCATAAATATAATCAAAAGTTGACAAAATTTCCACACTTTTGACGCCATTTACGGAAAATATTGTAAATTTTGAAAGCGTATTTCATGAAATTACGCAGATATCCGAAGGTACGAAATCACATGGCGTGTCATGTTTTGCTTTTGATGTTGGTCTAACTTTTCCAACTCTACGTTTTATATCTGCTTACCAGCCGTCTGCATACATGGCATATGATCATACTCAGAGCTCCAGATAAGAAGCATATTGGCGTATTTTACGCACTTCTTTTAGCTGAATACGCATTGATTATCAACAGTGGGAGTACCATTAAAGTAAATTTTCAACTGTATTACAGTATAAATAAGTGAATGTTTAAATTTTGTTCGTGTTTTGATTTGTTCCCTATTTAATAATGAAGAAAATCAATAATCCATTTGTAGAAATAAAATACATATTTAACCCTTACTACGCTGAATTAAATGCTGTCGTCAGCTGGAAATGTTTTATTTTCAATATTTCTGGACAATGTTAAGAATTAAAGCAAAAATGAAAAACAGCAGACGGCAATTTCCGTCAACAGCGTAGGAAGGGTTAATGTGAAATCAGCGCGTACAATGCTCTTTAGGCACAAATCTTTTATCTGGAGCTCTGTATACCGCCTTGTAGCATGTGTAGCTCTCCAAATATTATCAAAATATTTTTACATCATCTCATGTTTACTTGTTTCTATTTGCCGCCTCCCTTCCATTCACCTGCCTCCATCTGATTGGTGCATCTTGATCATGTGACTCTCCATGGTACCAGCCAGTAAAGACCTCGCACAGACAAGCTATTTCCTGGCAACTAACAGGTAGGTTCTGTCTAATACCTTAGAATGCGGGGGGAAACGTAAATTGTCGTCCACTGTTGTTTTAATATTTTGTATTCTTTCTCAATAAAAACATGGGTTGACAGCACTATAGAATCATTTCCATTGGAAATGATTCTAAAGTGTTGTCGCCGTGTTTTTATTGAGAAAAATGGAAAATAAAAAATAAACAGCAGACGACAAAATTTGATTCGGTATTGTTAGGGTTAATACCTTGTGACAAATAGGGTTACGCCAATTGAGTTGTAATCGAGTGACAGAGCATTGGACTACAAATACAGATCAGTAGCCGATTTCATCAAAATTGCAAAGTATACTTATCTAGCAAAGTATATTTTGAGGGAGTAATCATTTATTTTTTCCGCAATGCATTATGTCGTATAGAACTAACGACTGCATATATTTGATGATTAAAAGAATGCAGAATTATTATACTGCAATGAATTTATTACATTATCACAGCCAAAATGGCTGTGATAATGTAATAAATTCAGTATAATAACAATTAATAAATTTATCTTTAAATTGAAAATTTCTCACTCAAAGTATACTTTGCTAGATAAGTATACTTTGCAATGTTGGGGAAATGGGCTACTGCTGCATTCAATCCGCTTTAGGCATTAACAAATAATTAGTAATATGCTCATCCCACTGGACATCTCTGTATGGCATTAACTGTTCCTGAGACATTCAACCCTTCATTTTTAATGCAAACTGTAGCCGCACAGTCTGATCACGGTCTACACTGCTTGACGCACTGTTGGTGAACCGATGTAAAATGCCAATTGGTCCACTCACCAGTGAAGTTTAGAAAATATGTTGCCCTGAAAGTGTACCGTGATGCGTAACAATTATTTAGAACAGAAACGTTTCACCAACAAATATTGGCCTTTCATTTCTACTGGCTCAGATAATTTTTTATTTGCCTTGAGACATAGAGCCAATGATTCTATCATGAAGCCCAGCCTTAAATGACCTTAGCTTTTGATAGGCTGTTAAACACCAACAAATCAATCTATCATGAAGATTATGTTTTGTACAATTGCAGCTTACATCTGACGGCGCTATGTCTCCAATACCGACCGTCCACGGTCGCCTGTATATGTATACATCTTGCCTGCAAGTGGTCCAATTGGAAGGTATGTTGTTCTGCAATTACTTGCAAATAGTGCAGATCCTGATGAGACGGCTCGTTACGAGCCGTCTCATCTGGATCTACACGGTTTGCAAATACTGTTATAGAGGGCTGATGTGTTGAAAGGGTTAAATGTATTTGTCTTACGGAATTCGTCTATAACTGTAGAGAATGTGAAACTAGCAATATGTCACGTATTCCCCTTATGAGCCACGTTACCCGTTAGATTTCTTATTTTGGCGCCAAAATAAAGACATTACGGAACGAAGGAAAGAAATCAGAAATGTTGATTTCACCACATATTTGTTAAACTCTTGTCATTTATTTTATATGCAATGATACCACATTACTTTGACTTTTTTTTCTGGCCAAAACAGACATGATAAACAGTTAAATATAGCTTGTGTACATGTTGGGCCAGGCTCGTAAAAGTTTATTATTTTTCGAGTGATTCCAGAATTGATTGTATGACAGGAGTGGAAGGCACGTGAAATTTATATTTATCCGTGGTGGGGTTGAATAAATGTAAAATCCTTAAAAATTCATCTGAAAGGTAATATAATTACATGGGTAGAGGGTTTTTGTCATGGCCGCTTGCTGATAGCGTGGTATAGTCGGCACAATGGCGTGTGTCCGAGGTTAAAGATGTTCGGTATACTATCAAAGCCCCGTCGGGCGCGACATGCGGGCTGCAGCCATCTAGTTTCAAAAAGTGCCTTCCACATTCTGAAATTGCCCTTAGTGAACACGGAATAAGAATTAAATCCATTGTGAGACACCACCTGTGATGTACGACCGGGTACGTTGGCTTACAGATGCCTCGGACTATACAACAGGACTTAAAACAGGACTTAAAACAGAGGTCGTGTCTCTTTTTGACCTTAGTTATTGCTGGGAAGTCAAATATTGATTTTATTACGAAAAATTGATTTGTGTGGGAATTTAACATGGGGGGAAAAGGGTAGAGTAGTGGGAAGAGTAAAAAAACGAAATATTTTGGAAATTGACTCCGAAACCTAGCTAGATAGCTTAGAAATGATCTAACTAAGAAAACAAGTTAAATTTTAAAAATCGGTCCAGTATTTCTGAAATTCTAAAAAATTTCCCCATGTTAAATCCCCATAGACATCTTCACTCCGTGAAGATGTCTATGGGGATTTAACATGGGGAAATTTTGTTTTCGCAATAAAATCAATATTTGACCAAATTTCACGAAATAAAAAGAAAGCTCATTCTTAAATTCTCCTTTAATTTAATATTATCGAAAAAAAATATTGTTTTTGAATTGTTTATATGGCCGTAAAATTTGGGCAGCTTTCGTGAAACAGACAGTAACGTCCCAGTCGCAACTAAGATCATTTATAGTTCACTTTCTAAGCCAATCGCTGGACAGTATTGTGCTCCACTTATTTCACATATTGCAACGTTTAACCCCAATAACTTGTTTATTACCAGATTTAATGATTAACTGTTTGACAGGAAATGGAAAGACCATACTCTGATGGGAAATTGCATTGTACATTTTGCTGAACTATAAGTCGGTTATTGTTCACATATTGGATTTTCAGGAACTAAATGCTGCGGTCGCTGGCATTTAATTTCTTAAATATCAAATATGTAAATGATAAGTTCTACGTACAGACCCTGTCACTTTCCCCCCCACCTGTGTTGTACGACTGGGTACATTGGCTTGCAGATTCCACTTTCCAACGAGGGAAAGGAATGGCATTACTACGTGGATCGCACCGTTACTGTCGACCTCCTAGAAGGTACAGTTGTGAACCTCTCTAAACCGGGCACCCATAAAACATTGGGGCTGCCGGCTGAGAAAAGGAATCGTAGGAAATTGTATTATTGCCAGCAGCATACATAAGAGATTATTCCACTACCATTTTGAAATACCGGACTTATTTCCCCCCGAGACATCTGTTACTTTGTCGGATTTACAGATGTCCAGGTAAATAAATCTGGTATTTCAAAAATGGTAGTGGATGGAATAAAATGTATATTACATGCTCTTCGAAAAAATGTGAAATTTGCTATTGGACCAGCTTTTAACGTCAAAATTTACAATTTCAATTTTGACGTTGGCGTATGAATCGTTTCTTCGCCGGAAATGACATCAAAATATGATGTCAGTTACATCCCGCGAACGTCCAGGAGGAAATATTTTGTTTCAGGAAATAAATCCCTCCAGAATCACGGGAAATCACTGGGTAGCATGTAATAGTCTTTTTTTAAAGCCAGAGATTGTCGGTTCAATTGCTAGCCGTAGGCATGAACAAAATACTTTCATAAATTGATCATGGATTACTTGTGGTGTAACGTTTTATTGATGATGCTGATATCTGATACTGTAACCTGACCGTAGTAATTCAGACTATCGCTTCCACAACTGGCCAATTGCATTCGGAAATTGGCCGAAACTGCAATTAGTATAGGGTTTGCAGGGGAAAATAAAAAAATCGCCACTTCAAATAGAAAAAAATCAAAAAAAAATCAAAAAAATAATAATATTAAACAAATAGGATCAAAATAAAGAATTGGCGATAAAAAATTACAATTTTCGAGAATTTTTTTTTTATTTTTTTTTTGAAAATTGTAATTTTTTATCGCCAATTGTGAAAGTGGCGATCGCCAGCGGAATCCCTGGTTTGAATACTGTAATATTGACTGAATGTTGACAGCTTAGGCCCTGATAAGAATCCATGGGTGCCTAATTACAAAGATATGATGTGTATTTTCTTGTAGGTCAATAATATAATATGAAATATTTAGTAAACATAGTGATCACAATGACATCCAGGTATGTGGCTGTGCCTGGAGAAATGGGGCTTATGGGTTGTGTGTCCAGTGTAGATCCAGATCAGCCTGTGCATCCGCAAAGTCTGATCAGGATCTGCATTGTTCGCCATTCCATCAATGAAACGCCCGTCATGCTTCTTACAAACATATACAGTGAAATCGCGATGTCTCGAAATGCCCATATCGAAATGCCTGCATATTTTTTTTGAGTCGTGCGATTTTGGTATATTTGTCGACTACTGTACCCGTCTGATTTAGGAAATAGCGAAGCATAATAGAGTATCCATGTTTTAGATGATAATAGTATTTATTCGCAGATTAAAGTTACCATGTAAAATTAAATAAACTGTATTTAAATGTATTTACAAAACTGTCTTTATTTCAAGTATGATCAAAGGAGAAAAGCTCCAGTATTTACTATAAATAGTGGCGCACATAATTAATGTCGCAGGTGGTTGTGACGTCACTCGAAACAGCAGTGTACGGGCCCAGCTCAAACGATGTTGTTATACGGCGCCCATAAAAAATCGGGAATCAGTCCTGAATCGTAAAATGTTGCAACGCAACAAAACGTGCTTTAATTCATTTGTGACCAGTTTAAACGCTGATCAACTTGCAGACTCCTGCAACTTGATATGGGTTCACTATTTCACTATATTATTATACCCCCCGCAACGAGTTGAGGGGGGGTATACTGGAGTCAGGTTGTCCGTCCGTCCGTCCGTCGTGCGTCCGTCCGTCCGGATAAACTTAACATCAGAGAAATATTGTTATAACTTCTATTTCCTTCATCTAAAATGCTTGATATTTCACACATGCATTCCTGTAAGGCTCTACTACCATGCTGTGCCAAATCCACGACCGTCCAACCCCCGCAGATCCCAAGGTCAAGGTCAAATACTTAGTCTCTTTACAAAACTTAACATCAGAGAAATATTGTTATAACTTCTATTTCCTTCATCTAAAATGCTTAATATTTCACACATGCATTCCTGTAAGGCTCTACTACCATGCTGTGCCAAATCCACGACCGTCCCAACCCCCGCAGATCCCAAGGTCAAGGTCAAATACTTAGTCTCTTTACAAAACTTAACATCAGAGAAATATTGTTATAACTTTCATTTCCTTCATCTAAAATGCTTGATATTTCACACATGCATTCCTGTAAGGCTCTACTACCATGCTGTGCAAAATCCATGACCGTCCAACCCCCCGCTGATCCCAATGTCAAGGTCAAATACTCTTTACAAAACTTAACATCAGAGAAATAAGTTATAACTTCTATTTCCTTCATTGAAAATTCTTATTATTTCACTTGTGCATTCCTCTAAGGTTGTACTATCATGCTGTCACAAATCTACGAGTGTCCAACCCCCGCTGATCCCAAGGTCAAGGTCACATACTTAGTCTCTTTACAAAACTTAACATCAGAGAAATATGTTATAACTTCTATTTCTTTCATGGAAAATACTTAATATTTCATATGCTGTGACAAATCCCCGCTGATCTCGAGGTCAACGTCACATACATACCGTATAACCTTGGCTTAACGCCCCCCTCCTAATAAACACTTTTTTTTTTTCCACTCCTCACAACCAAATATTTTTTTTTTTACACAAATGACCAAGCCAATGTTTCAAACACAAATAATCCTTTGAAATCCTTATTTGTGTTTGAAATTTTTTTTTCTTTCTTTTTTTTTCTTTTTTACTGGCTAATAAACGCTCAATAAAAAATAAAATAAAAAATAATAATAATTTTACCAATGACCGCCAATTTCAAAACACAAATAATCCTTAAATCCTTATTTGTGTTTGAAATTGGCGGTCTTTGGTAATTTTTTTTTTTCTTTTTTTTTCTTTTTTTTTTTTTTTTTTTTTTTTTACTGGCTAATAAACGCCCCCCCCTCCTTTTGTAAAATGTAACGCCTCCGGGGGCGTTAATTCGAGGTTATACGGTAGTCTCTTTACAAAACTTAACATCAGAGAAATCGGTTATAACTTCTATTTCCTTGCTCGGATCTGCTTCACATTTCACACACTCATTGCTCCAATGGACCTCTACCACCCTGTGACAAATTCACGTTCATGCCGCTCGCGCTAATCCCAGAGTCAAGGTCACAAGCCCACACACTTGGAAATTTGTACATATTTTAGGGGTACCTGGGCCCACGCGGGGGGTATTCCGTAAGCCTCGCTTACTGACCAATCTAGTTCATCATGACTAGCTGTCGAGGACGACATTTCAGGTCCTGAACTGAATGTACAGGCCGATTTAATGCTGCACTGATCGGAAATTCAGTAGAGCAAATCCTTTTTGTCACGACCAGTCATCTCTGCCTAACTAGGAAGTGCGGTATTATTTATGGGCGTTTTTCGTTGTAACTCCCGGGTAGCCACCCGAATAACACAAATACAACTAGAACATGGGTTACTAGGGTTCCAACTCGACTTGAACCCGAGCAACGACTCTGGTTGTTTCTGTGATTCTCGGGTTACTCGAGTATAACCCGTGAGTTACCACGAAAAACGACCAATGACTTACGGCAGACTCTGTTAAATGCGCCAAGTGGCCGAAGCCCAGAATATGTAATAAATCGCCGTATATCGTTGATCGCAATCAAAAACGTAAACGATCAAATTGCACCACTTTAGACAATTAACTGGACTTGCAAAAGAAACCACATTTCATAGACAGGTTAAGTGCGGCTCGGCCTTTGATCTTGATAAGTCGGACGCGGAGGTGTGAAAATTAGCCAAACACAAACTTCGACATGACTTTCGAGTCATCGTAATAGCAAAATAGCGAGAAATGAGTCGGCGGGACCTGAAAAATGTTTTGAGGGATCGCATTTTTCGAGGAAATGTAAATTACATTAAACATATAGGGAAAATTATCGGGACCGCTATGCTATTTCGAGCGACCCCGACATTACGAGCCATCGCATTTCGAGCCATCGCGATTTCACTGCAGATTGTTATCAGGATACATGAGTGTGCTATTTGATCAAGGGCTACACTTGTCACAAAGCCCATAAGCAGCCACATATCTCTCCAGTCACAGCCAAATATCTACTTATGTATAAGTCACTAAAGTGTGTCCAGTAAATGATTAGACCTAACCTGTCTCTTTCTATATCAGACGCCATGTGATTTTGTACCTTCAGACATTTGCGTAATTTCATTAAAAATGTTTGCAACATGAAATTACGCAGATGTCCGAAGTTACAAAATCACATGGCATGTCACATATCTTCTGTGTCCATCTTTCTGACTTGTATGACTGCTGTATTCAACAATAGATTTATAAATTTGTGAAATTTCACTCTCGGGAATTACGTATTGTGCTATCATCACTATTCTATCACATGGCTGTATTCCGTTTCAGAAATCAACAAGGAGTTTCTGGAGATCATGGATAAATGTCCTCACAAGTTGCGGAAAAAGATCATGGGATGGAAGGTCAGTCTCGTCATTGGCACATATGGTAACCACGGTAACGGCATGCTGTCAAATTTTAGGCCCCTGGTCTAAGTAGAGCCGGGAGGTATACGAGACACGCCACGTGATCTTGTACCTTCGGACATTTGCGTAATTTCATGAAATACGTTTACAAAATTTACAATATTTTTAATAAATAAAGAGAAAAGAGAATTTGCAACAATTGTAGATCTGTATGATCTTGTACATTCGCAATGTATGCTTCAGGTCTAATCCCTTTGCTGTCTATTTAGTGAAGAATGTAGACACTTCTGGCTGATCTGCAGCTTTGTTGGTCGCACAGAAACCTGTCTATATATGAGACGGACCATATGATTTTGTACCTCGGACATCTGCATAATTTCATAAAATAAGTTTACACAATTTACATGATTTTTTCATAAATATAGTTAAAAGTTGACAAAATTTTCAGAGTACATGTGGAAGTGTCCACTTTTAACTTTATTTATTGAAAAATCATGTAAATTTTGTCAACTTTTGACGTCATTTACGGAAAATGCTGTAAATTTGGTAAACCTATTTCATGAAATTACACGGATGTCCGAAGGTACACAATCACATGGTGTGTCTCATTATGTTTGGACTGCATGTTTGTGGAAGTTTGCCAGAGTTTCTCCAACCTGTCACCGCCCAGGTAACAAGAAGTCCAGGGATTCTGCTGGCGATCGTCACTTTCGCAATTGGCGATAAAAATAAACAATGGCGATAAAAAAAAATTACAATTTTTGAAAATGTAAATTTTTTGTCGCCAATTTTTTGAAGTGGCGATTTTTTTATTTTCCCCAGCGGAATCCCTGGAAGTCTTCAAGATGTAACCTGTCGATACACAATGTCCCCGGTCACCGGGGGCATTGTGTATTGACAGGTTACATCTTGAAGACTTCTTGTTACCTGGAATATCTCACTGGAAAAGGGAGACAACATTTGTGACACGCTGGGATTGGGTTGTGGCCTAGGGGTTAGAACACTGACTTCTAATGCGGAGGTTGTGGGTTCAACCCTCGCATTGGGCATCAAACATTCTTTCATAGTATTTACATCCCACTGGTCTGGTCTGCTAAAATAAGTGCGTAAAATACGCCAATACACACCTTATCTGGAGCTCTGACTGATAACAAATTATTGTATCGTGGGTTGACTAGATAGGAATATATGGGTTGCGTAAAAAAATGCTTTCATAGTATTTCCATTCCACTGGTTTGTCGGATGAGACTTTAAACTGTGGTCCCCATTTCTATATGCCATTACATAGCTGTTGCTGGGTTGTAAAACACATTTTCGTTTTTATAGGGGTTTGTCGAAACAAATGGTGTCCAAATATTTAGGGTTTTTACAGTAATATTTTATAGTTAACCCTTTCAACACCACAGGCCTGTATAGTGATATTGAGAAAAAGTGTAGATCCAGATGGGCCGGCTTTTAAGTAATTTCCATAATTTAAGAACAAATACACCTCCCTTTTCATAAATGGACTAGTCATTTTATGACTGTTGGATCGGTTGCAAAATTAACATATCAAAATCCATTCCAGTTACTTAGGGCTGAAAGAGTTAAGAGTGTAATTTGTTTTTCTATGTCTGCAGGCTGGGAACCGGGAGGCTCTATACGAAGGAGAGGGGCGCCAGTCACCGGTGAACGCAATCCGGCGACCCACGCCCGACTCAAGCTCAACCGACCTGCGTAAACCTCCGACCTCGTCTCACGATCCCAACAGGCCCGGCCAGTCTTCGTCTCAACACAGATTCACAAATCACGATCGGAAAGACGGAGCCGTTGACCCCATGCATTCCCATAGCGACCATCGCGCTGGCGCTGATAAAAAAGATGAGCATGTAGTGCCATCGGAGAGAAAGGAAGGACAATTAGAACGAAAGGATCACGTTGATAAAAGGCCTGGACATTCTGCTCAATCGCATTCGGATCGCGACGTGAATCGTCATGATCGGAAAGAGGTTCCGCCCGACCGGAAAGATCGGCATTCTGATCGGAGCGATATGCACCCACACAGAAAAGAAAGCTACGATAGAAGTGATAGGGATATTCAGGCTAAAGATCGACATGCGGAAGAGAAAGATCACCCAGTCAAGAAAGATGCTGACGAAGGTCGTTTCCACGGAAAGGAAGGTTATCACCATGGCAATGAGAACAAACCTCGTGAAGATCGAAACCTCTTTCAAACGGTTAGTAATGAAAAACTTGGTCACGCGGCCCAGTATCATACGCCCCTGGTTGCCGGTGATCTGCCCAGGAAGGCTATGTCAGATATTGCCCTGGGTTCTGTTACCTCCTCCCACCAACCACCCACAAGTGCTGCTTCAACCGGTAAACCCAAACAGGACCAACCGTTGAATTACCGCGAATACCTGCAACGGAAAGAACGTGAGCGAAAGGAAAAGGAGAAACTAATGTCGAACCAAAGTGACTTGAACAAAACATTCACCGAGAGTAGTGAACGCAGTAAGATCTCTGAAGGTGAACGCAGCAAACATCGACCTCCTAACCTGAACATGAATCTCCCATCAGAGAGTATGGCGGGAAAAACTGAGGCGTCATCAAATCAGCAGAATAGATCGCTAAGTGGTGACAGGAATCAGAACAGTAGTGGTCGACAGCACAATATTGTTATAAAAAGTCCAGTTAAACCTCATCATAATATAACAGTGAAAAGTCCAATCGCCAGTTCGGAACTGAAGGACTTCCATATTGATGTTCAGAAATTGACAATTCCGTTGACGCCGGAAAAGCCAGGTAGTGACCCATTCACGGTGAACGTTAAACGCGACTCGTCCGGCCAGGAGCTGATGAGGAGTATTAAACAGGAGCCGGCTGTCGCACCAGTGGAGCCCGAGAAACCGGGCTGGGTAAAAATTAAAATTAAATCGGAGCCGATTGATGTGCCCTCGGACAAAAGCGATGCTGTAAGAAGCAAGTCTAAGCCAGAGCTGACCAGCCCTGTACCAGAGAAAGTTGGTCGAATTAAAGTGGAACCGACCTCTCCACCGGATAAAATTGATGTAGTCGGAATTAAGTCTGAACATTTTTCAATGGAGAAAACTAATCTAATGAAAGCTAAATCTAAGTCTGAATTGGCCAGTTCTATCCCAGAGAAAATTGGTACAACTAAATTGGAACTGACGTCTCCACCGCATGTATCTATAGTTGGACATAAATCTAAGTCTGAACACACAAGTTCTACACAAGACAAACTTAATGTAGTCAAAACTAAATCCAAGTCGGAATTGACCAGTCCTGCACCAGAGAAAATAGCTAGAACGAAATTGGAACAGACATCGTGTATACCGGAGAAAATTGATATGGTTGGAAATAGATCTAAATCTGACCATACAAATTCTTCACAAGAAAAAATTAATATATTAAAAACAAAATCTAAATCCGAGTTGACCAATCCTATACCAGACAAAAGCAACTTGGTTAGAACTAAATCTAAAACGGAACTAATCCGTTCGCCACCGGGTAAAATTGACTCTCTGAAAATTAAGGTAGAACCTACAAGTGCTCAAGTACAATCAGAGAAAACAGAACCATTGAAACTAAAGATTAAGGCTGAACCGAGTGAAGAAGCCAAGAAAAAGCCGGAAGACGATGTCTTGGATGCTGCTACACTTGATCACTTGCAGAAAATGCAACTGAAACTTAAACATGAACTTGACATGGCGAACTCTCCAAAGAAAACTCCAAAAGTGCCAGTCCTGCCCGAGAAACCGGTTACCCCTGTAGCATCGGAAAGAACAACTCCGAAGGTGTCTACTGACAAACCTGTTGCTCATACACCATCCGAAAAAATTCATAGACCCGATAAAAATGCACCTGCCACACACTCGGAGAGAAAAAAGTCAATACCTGATATAGCTGTTCCGAAAATGCCTCCAGAGAAGGTGTTTCCTAATATGCCAAATATTTCCGTGAAAACGAACCAAAGTCTACCGAAAGTGCGCAAGATTAGAACCGAACCTGTTCTTCAAATAATTCCCGATGAAATTCCTGCACGGGTGAAAGAGCTGGGACTTCCTCCGGAGGATATTTTGAAGCAGAAATTGAAAACTGACCCCGGCTTGCCACATACAGTCCATAACAAAATGTCCACTAAAACGGACGAAAATTCGAAACAAAAAACTCGCACGGAACCGGGTACGTCGCGGGATTCCGTGGACAAGCATAGTAAACATTCAGGTAAGCACGGATCAAATCACGATTCCAACGGTCCGGTAATCAAACTAAAATCTGACCATTCAGGCAGTGAAAAGTTAAAGTTGAAAATTCCTGAACTTAATATTGTCCCAGACATTGAACGGAGTCCTTCGTTAAAGATTTCTATAAAAACTGAGCCGGGCAGTGGTCACAGTACACCGATCATGTCAGTGAAATCTGACCCGGGAAGTGGCGCGAACACGCCAATTAAAATGCTATTGAAACGCGATACTTCTCAAAGTGGTGAAAAATCTCCGTTGAAAGTTAAATTCAGTGCGACGGGATCGAAACCAGACGGTGAGAAAGTCTACAGCCACGGAGAGTCTAGTTCTCACGGCCATGGTAAACACAAGGACAAGCATCGGAAACATAAACACAAAGATCGGCATAAGGAACGCCACCGTGAACATCGCGAGAAACGAGAACACACGCATGCGACCTCCGAGCTGAACGGAGACAAACCTGGCATCAAGATCAGCATCAAGATCCCACCACAGAGTAGTTCAAGTAGCGAGCTGCTGCTGCATCATAAACACGGCTCGAAGCACGACAAACACCGACGCACATCAATATCGGATACCGCCCTCAATAAAAATCAGAACGCGTCCGAGGCTGAGCGTCACCAGCCGTGGTCCGTAAACGAACTTGGCGTACGTTCGCACGGTGATTCGCCGGCGCGGAAACGTCGTCGAGCTCCAAACGCAGACCAAGCGAGTGACCTATCTCTGCAACCGTCACAGAATAAAGCTTCGAAAACGGAATCGCGTGGACATAGGCTACGACGGTCGTCTTCGTCACATTCGGTCGTCAGTATGGAGATGTCAGACAATGAAACGGGCGGCCCGTCTAGTGCGGATATTCCACAACCTAAAACTGAGAACCAGATGGAGAAAATTAAGCTTCAACTCCAGCAGGCGATTGATCAGCAAAGTCGCAAGATTCAGCAACAATTGATTCGTCAGAGGTCTGGGTTTGACTTGGATTCGTATATGAATGCGTCGTCTTCGTCGCAACCCCCACTGCCTTGTGGCCCGCCCCTCCCACCCACGCCACCCTCCAGCCAGACCAGTATAGCCTCTCCACCACCCCCACCACCTCATTAACCCTTACACCTCTAAAAATGGTTGATTAAGCCCGCCCCTACAAACCTCCCCACCCTTCGGCCGGAGTCCAAAAGGGAGTGAGCTCCCTTCCATTGAACCCTTCAATTTATTCTGGGGGAACCACCACACCAATATATGGTTTTCCCAATAGGGTGTCTAGGAGTTTCCCAAAACAAATGGTGTTCGATGTGTAGAGGTACCTGTACTGCAGTTGGACTGTATTAACAATAAATGTAACAATATTTGGATACAATTTGTTTTGGAAAACTCCTATTTTTGTAAACCATTGCTGTCTGCTCACTTTCAATATAATTCCAGCACAAAAATATTTACACAATTCCCTAGCATTTGATTGGCCCGTAGCAAGTCTCTGTCCAGAATTTATATCCAAGTAAACTCCCACGCCGAACTACTTTCCGTAACCGTGAGGCGCAGTTAAAATAATTCTTAAGAAAACGGAAAATAAACACATTTTCTTGATGAATTTATTTCAAATGCTGGAATTATAAGGAATGAGTGGCCTTTTTGTGGAATTTATCGGGGATATAAACTTGGAAAAGTCGCGGGAATACTGGACGAGGCCTTCCGGCCTTCGTCCAGTATTCCCGTGACTTTTCCAAGTTTATACCCAGATAAATTCCACAAAAAGGCCATTCATTCCTATAATCGCTACTGCATTGTATTTGGGTGATTGAATGGCAAACAATGTATTCCTTGATCAGACTGATTACTCTTTACTTTGTACTACAATATTGGATAGGTGCGAATGTTGTACTACAGAGCTCCAGATCAATTTTGTATCCAAAGAGTATTATTCCCCCATATTTCAATTTATTTTCTTTTACAATTGTATTATTGATTTTCTTCCTTATTAAATAGAGCATAATAAAAAATAATTTCAACTAAGTAAAAATTGTAACTATACAGTGTTTATACTACTCAATTTGAAAATCGATGTGCATTATCACATTGCTGTCCGTATTTTGTACTCCCACTTTGATAATCAATGCATATTCAGCTAAAAATTTTAAAAAAAAGTGCGTAAAATACGCCAATACGCACCTTATCTGGAGCGTTGTGTACTGTATGGTTGTTATTGTATTATTTTCTCGACCATCTTGTCATTATGAGCTCACTTTTAATATTAAGACATTCTTTATTTCAATTTAAATCATGTACAGTGGTGAAACGGTGTCAATTTCTCGATTTATGATAGTGATAATGCTTGATGAATGGTTTATTATAAACTAATACCCCGGAAAAAAAATTGAGGTACGTATAGTCCGTCCGAGATTTGTGTTAATGATTATCGCTACCTTCCGTCTCCAAAGTCGGATAGGCTTAAAACTTCATATACTTATTTGTCATCATCCATATTTTCAGTCTGTAGCCCACCCATGAAGGTCGGATCAAATGACTTACAAATTGGCATTAAAGTTTTTAAGGGTTACCTACTCCGCCGCTGTTACTGATTCTTGTTTACCTGGTTTCTGTTTTATTGTAGCCTGTTACAGAAAACATGTTCGGTAATCAATACAGTTTCAAATTATGATATAAGGGATGGGTCGTGGCCAAGTGTTAGAACACCTGACTTCCAATCCGGAGGTTGTGGGTTCAAACCTCGCCTAGGGCATCAAAAATACTTTCATAGTATATCCATCCCACTGGTCTGTCGGATGACACTTTAAACTGTGGTCCCGTCTCTATATGACCTTACCTGTTGGTGGGATGTTAAACCCTTTCACTTTCACTTTAATATGACATAAATTAAATTTGTTGGCTGATATCATAAGAAACTTGGCATAGCCTCGAAAAATCAGTAAACTCAGTAAATTAATAAATATTGATTCATCACTCGTGTAAGATCCTCTATAAATTAAAGTCAAAGTGTTGTGGGTGTTCATTTATTGTGATATAAAGTTACCATTTGGTCACTTCCTGAATATAGTTGTTAACCCATTAAAGACGAGATACAATTACAGTAGTATGAAACTTTTTAGGGGAAAATCCTATTTTCTTTATTTTGTTCTGTATTTTACCTCAAAAGTATATTCTGTTACCACTCATTTGAACCGTCTCGACGAGATGCTTCAAATGGTGGTAACAGCATATACCTTTATGGAGATCTAAACAAAAGAAATTTTCAACAATAAATATTGTATCCGTCGACTGAAATGGGTTAATGGAGTCGCTAATATTTCAAAGGGAACCGCACTATACTAATAATATTCTCATGTGCTACCAACTTCGTATTTTATTAAGAAAAAAATTAGAAAAACACTTAAGTTTCCCTCCCATTTCACGATTCATTGCATGATCCTCCTTTTTGCTCACTGTACTAAGCACTTGAATTTAGCATTTCGATGGTCTAGTAATATAAGGTTGTAACTGCTATGCTTTAGCATAGCAGTTACGACCTTATGTTACTAGACCATCGATTTGTCATTTCTTATAAGCAATGCATATTCATATTAATTGTATTATAAACATGATAAAGCCAATGAGATCTCAGTAATTCATGGCTTATAAAATGCCTAATTGTTTTCTTAATCCGATAAACGCTCATAATCAATACCGGTACCATACGTCTAACCTCATATTTTACTTAAAACTTCGGTTGTGACATAAAATCATTTTTCATTCGTTTTAAGCAATGCATATTCATGAGATTACTTATAAATCTTGAATTTCTCAGTCTGACTTGCATCGCTACATATATGACCTTGTGTTGTATATGACCTTGTGTTGTATATAACCTCTTGAATGTTGAATGCCGTTCATTTATTCTGAAGTGAATTTGAAATTAAAAATGTGCTTATTCTGAAGTGAATTTGAAATTAAAAATGTGCTAGGAGTTACAAATGTATACTGCTAGCAGAGTTCTGGGGATATGAGATGATCCATGTGATTTTGTACCTAAGAAGATGTGCGACAATCTATTTACAAAAGAATAAAAAATATCACGTATTCTGTAAATATTTTTCTTAAAAAATCGCACATCTTCTTGGGTACAACATTATATTGCATTGTCTCCAATACAGTTGAACCTCTTTAAACCAGATACCCTGACAATGCTTTTGAGTTAGTTCATTGTATTTTTTTCTCTGATTGTTATTAACTGCGAAGCACACATCCCTTTTTTGAGCCGAAATTTGGTACGATTGTAGGTGAAATATGGTGTTCGAACATGTTAACCCTGCCTAAAACGACCTCAGCTTTTGACAGGCCGTTAAACACCATTAAATATCTACAAGTACATTGGTACGATTTTTAAGCTGTTCTGACAATATTATGTTCTGTAATCATGTATAAATAAATAAATATGGTTTCATTCAACTATCATTTTGAGATACAGAACTTACTTTTGTAATTCTTATTAAAAAATTTGTAATTATAATTGAATAACTATATGTGGCTGTGACTGGAGAAATGTGAAAATTAGTTGCAAAAAGTTTGCCAATACCTCTACTGATTTCAGGGCTGAATATATAGAAAAGATTTTCTTGTAAATATTCAGTTCTGATTTTGAGATTTTCCCCCCATTTGTACAGGTAATATATATGATTTAGTACTAAATCCATTGACCCGACCTTAAATGACCATAGCTGTTGATAAGCTGTTAAACCCCAACAAACAAACAAACTATACAGGTTTGTGGTGTTGAAAGGGTTAACCTCATTTCTCCAGTCGGAGCCAAATATATTACGGTACACGCACTGACAACGGGTGTACCGCTAATTGTGACTTATGTGTGATAACCGACTGAATAGCCAATTTTGTCGTTAGCATATGAAAACTTTCTTTGTGTCGAAAGTGTGGCATAAATTATGTTGCGTGGTCCAGGAAGAGTCATTTCATTGGGAATTATATCTTCAGAAATTGTGTTAATTCACATGATAACGTATAGTATGTACATGTATAATCATGCCATGATTTAAAGCAACTGGGTCATGGAGTGGCTAACGAGGCTTTGGAAATTAGCGACCCTTCTAGCACCATGTAGTTGCATATTTGCGCATTGTAATAAGGGCTATAGTTAGCCATTCAGTGAATATAGAATGAGATATTGTAGCTATGAGCTCCAGATAAGCTTTGCACCTGAAAATATTTCGACTCGATAAGAGACGTTTCAAATTTTTCCATTTGAAAATCAATTATTTTATTTTTTTCTTCAAATTCAAGGAAAAAAGAATGGTTGACCGACTCCCACTTTTGAAAAGCAATGTGTATTGATCTAAAAATGTGCCTGTGACTGGAGAAGTGGGGCTTATGGATTTTACGGCCTGTGTAGATTCAGATCCGCCTTCCATCATTGAAACGCCAATCATGCTTCTAACGAGCAATATAGATCGTTATCGGGCTATACAGGAGTGTGCTATTTGATCAGGAGCTGCACTGGCCACAAATCCCATAGGCCCCATTTCTAAGTCACATTGTGGGAAGATTAATGCAGGCGTTTGCGTAATTGATTACACTGCGTGATCAAAGTCTACAGTGTCTAAAATGGTTGAAGTCTTTTGTCACTCCACCATGGCACGAGCTTTGTAGAAATTGTGGACGATAATTGTGACAGTGTCGTTTGTCTTTATAGTTATGAATTTATATATTTTGTACATTATTTACCACGCCGGTACGGATTACCTGCATTTCTATTGTGATTTTTCCCCTGTCGGGAGAAAACATGAAACAGGACATTCGCGACCAGCACAGATCATGATCAGTGGGTGTGTCGATTTTATTGCGTGAATTGGGAATCCACAGTGCATTCAAAATCATTACACTAGTGAAATGAATATATAAATGAGAATGTCGTTTGGTGATCAGTTCAGCTTGAGTATATGATGATGTCCTTCAAAATAAATTCAGTGAAACCTTTCTAAACTGGACTACAAGAAACATTTGTGATCATAATTGTGATAGGTTTCTTGGTCATTTACCTTGGGGCGATAATGCCTGTTCGTGATCGCATAGCACACAACTATGGCTCAGAATAATCAAATGCCTGATTTACAGTGAAACCTCGCTTGGACCTCCCAGTGTGTCCGGTTTAGAGAGGTTTTACTGTAGAATCCAACACTTGTGGCGTATTCATATATTTAGGAAATGAATTTACTGATTTCATAAGCTGAATTTCTTTTAAATCAGTAAATTTGTTTAATAAATATCCTAGTGAATCTGTTTGCCACTCGTATAAGATCCTCTATTTATTTTGACATCCCAAATTTTACTTCTATTCAGAACAGGGAATATAATTTTTCTCGATGTAAATATTCCGTTCTTATTTTGGGATTTCCCAGAAATTACATAAATACCTGTTTTTGTTGCGCCTGCTTGCTGACAGCGTGATATAGTCGGCACATTGGCGTACGTAGGTGTGTCCTGTTAAAATTTTCAGTATACTATCAAAGCTGACGGCATTGAATAGAGGATTGGTCGACGCTGAGATAAACCGACGATCTTTGTCTATGCTGGTAACGCACGTCAAGTTGCAGGTTTTCTCCCGATCGGGCTCGGCTATTGTTTATTATGGGAAGTAAATGTTTGTTATATAAAAGAAAATGTTGCAATAAAACTTGAGATGGAGATTGTGTTTTTGGTTACGTATGATTTTCACGAGTGGGTGGCAGGTGGGAGCATGCGATGGGTAATTTAACGATCAGGGTTCGTCCTTAACGGAATTCCGACTGGAGACCTGGTTTGGCCCTCACATACGTCTTTGGCATTTTGTATGTGACAGTTGAACCTGGTTCTACCCCTTATGGGGAGTATTACAATTATTCGTAATCCTATTGTAAGGGAAGGGGCTAAGTGACTTAGGTGTGGTATGGACTTGGCACCAGGTGAGGTTATTCTAATTTCAGGGCTGCCAATACCACTATATAGGCCTGTGGTGTTGAAAGGGTTAATTTGAAAAATGTTATAATATTCGTGGTGGCTAATATAAGAATGAATGGCCTTTTTGTGAAATTTATCGGGGTATACTTGGAAAAGTCGCGGGAATACTGGACGAAGGCCGGAAGGCGTCGTCCAGTATTCCCGCGACTTTTCCAAGTTTCTATCCCCGATAAATTCCACAAAAAGACCATTCATTCCTTATAATTCCAGCATTTGAAATATATTCATCAAGAAAATGTGTTTATTTTCCATTTTCTTAAGAATTATTTTAACTGCGCCTCACGGTTACGGAAAGTAGTTCAGCGTGGGAGTGTACTGGGATATAAATTTTGGACAGATACTTGCTACTAGCCAATCAAATGTTAGGGAATTGTGTAAATATTTTTGTGCTGGAATTATAAGACCATAAATTTTGCTTCTGTGCTGCACTAGAGACAAACATTAAGAAGGTTGACCCTTTCACCACTCGAGACCTTTCCTATTATTTGCAAACTGTGTAGATCATGATGAGCCGGCTCGTGGTGATGCGGCTGGGAGCATGCGATAGGTAATTTAATGATCAGGATTCATCCTTGCCGGGTGGGTGGCAGGTGTGAGCATACGATGGGGTAATTTAACAATCGGAATTCTTCCTTACCGGAATCCCAAACGGAGACCTGGTTTGGCCCTCAGATATGTCTTTGGCATTCTTGTATGCGAGGGTTAAATCTGGTTCTACCACTTGTAGGAGTAATATTATTATTCCTAATCCTAATACTTTTGGTGTGGTATGGACCTGGCACCAGGTCAGGTTATTCTAATTTCAGGGCTGAATATTATTTTCCCCCCAATGCAGGAGGTTAAATGCGTGATTGAGGCCGTTAAAACACCTGTAAACCAATCATCTTTACCGGAATCCCCTTACCAGAAAGCTGTAGCCTATTTCATCAACATTGCAAAGTATACTTTTCTAGCAAAGTATACTTTGAGGGAGTAATCATTTATTTTTCCTGAAATGCATTATTTCATATCAAACTAACAACTGCATATATTTGATGATTAAAAGTATGCGGAATTATTATACTGAATTTATTACATTATCACAGCCAAAATGGCTGTGATAATGTAATAAATTCAGTATAATAAAAATTAATAAATTTCTCCTAAAATTGAAAATTTCTCCCTCGAAGTATACTTTGCTAGGAAAGTATACTTTGCAATGTTGATGAAATCGGCTACTGGTTTGACCCTCAAGTATGTCTTTGGCTTTCTTGTGTGTGAGAGTTGAATCTGTTATTCCCGTAAGAGTAATCCTACTGGTATTACTTTTAGAGGAAGGGGCCAAGTGGCTTTGGGTGTGGTATGATTTTCCCCACAATGCAGCAGGTTGAGTATGGGATCGAACTCGTTGGCCCGGCCTTAAATGACCTTAGGCGTTGATAGACCCTTAAACGCCAACAAACAAACAAAACACTGGTCGCAAAACCATAATCCCCAGGTGGGAGCATGATTTGGCCCTCGTGTACATCATTGGCATTCTTGTATGTGAGAGTTTAATCCGGTTATACCCCGTAAATGTGTAATATGATTATTCCTAATCCTATTGCTTTTAGGGGAAAGGGCCAAGTGGCTTTGTTGTGGTATGGACCTGGCACCAGGTCTGCTTATTCTAATGAATATATTTTTTTTTCAATGTAATTATTCCATTCTGATTTTGGGATTTTCCCCCCAATGCAGCAGGATAAATGCGGGATCGAACCCGTTGACCCGATAAATGACCTTGTGGGTGGCAGGTGGGAGCATGTGATGGGTAATTTAACGATTGGGGTTCATTCATCCTTACCGGAATTCCGAATGGAGACCTGGTTTGGCCCTCACATACGTCTGGCATTTTGTATGTGACAGTTGAATCTGGTTATACCCCTTATTACGATTGTTCGTAATCCTATTTTAGGGGAAGGGGCCAAGTGACTTGGTGTGGTATGGACCTGGCACCAGGTCGGGTTATGCTAATTTCAGGGCTGATTATATTTGTTTTCGATGTAAATATTCTGTTCTGAATTTGAGATTTTCCACCCAATGCAGCAGGTTAAAACGGGATCGAACCTGTTTGCCCGGCCTTACATGACCTTAGCTGTTGTTAGACTGTTAAACACCAATAAACAAACTTAAATGACCTTAGCTGTTGTTAGCCTGTTGAACACCAATAAATCAATGAAAGCAAACCATTCCGTTTGTACTCAAAATCACGCCGTTTGATTGGCGGAGACTGAGCAAAGCTCCGCCTCGACCAAAGAAACATCCTGATTTCGAGCATGAGAACTAAGCTCATGCGGAGAATGTTTAATAAGTACCGTCTTGCAGTGCTCCAGATAAACTGCATATTTGCTTAAATACCCAATTAAAATTGAAATCAGAAGTACGAGTATCAAAAAGCAATACAAATTTTCTGGTACCTTTATCATGCTGCAGAAAACAATAAACAAACAATAAACAAACCACAGTCTTATATTGCATATTTTTCTTATTTTTTAAGAAAACACATCTTGGTATTTCATTAGACAATTCTAATGAAATGTCAAGAGTTGTTTTCATTTAGAAGCAAATTATTCAATAATTGCTGTCTTGATCTGTAAATAGTAGTGTGATTTTATGTTACCCAATTAACATTTTGAAATACCCAATTGCTTCAGAAATGATGGAGTAACAATACTCAATTACTAATTCCTTATCTGGAGCCCTGGTCTTGTGTCAGCTAGGTGTCCAATTCAAAGTTGTGTCCCTTTGACAAGGATTCAAACTATATGTGGCTGTGTCTGGAGAAATGAGGTTTATGGGTTTTGCAACCAGTGTAGATCCAGATCAGCATGTGCACTGGTCGCCATTCCATCAATAAAAGACCCGTCGTGCATCTAACAAGCCATATAGATCGTTGTCGGGCTACAGGTGTGCGCTATTTGATCAGGACCTACACTGGTTACAAATCACATAAGCTACATTTCTCCAGTCATGGACACATATGATGGTGCTTTTGTTGTGAATGACTGTACAAGAATGAAAATAAAGTTATAAAATACCACATCTGTCGTTCTTGTACGCTGTTCATGAATAATGGGGGATCGTAGAGTTGTTTCCCTTTGCAAATCTATTTATAGATATCCGGTCCTTTGGTTTATTTCAGCGTGTATTTCTTATAAATAAAGACTGCAAACAGGGTAGACCCAGATAAGACTGCACATATGTGCAGTCTGATCTGGGTCTACACCGATTGCAGTGGGTGGCAGGTGGGAGCATGCGATGGGTAATTTAACAATCAGGGTTCATCCTTACCGGAATCCTGACTGGAGACCTGGTTTGGCCCTCACATACGTCTTTGGCATTTTGTATGTGACAGTTGAATCTGGTTATACCCCTTATAAGAGTAATCCTACCGGTATTACTTTTAAATAGGGGAAGGGGCCAAGTGACCTTGGTGCGGTATGGACCTGGCACCAGGTCAGGTTATTCTAATTTCAGGGCTGAATATGTTGTATCTCGATGTAAATATTCCGTTCTGATTTTGGGATTTTCCCCCCAATGCAGCAGGTTAAAACGGGATCGAACCTGTTTGCCCGGCCTTACATGACCTTAGCTGTTGATAGGCCATTAAACACCAATAAACAAACAAACAAAACACCGATTGCAATACAATTAATAAGTGGCAAATAATGCAGTTCCAGATCAGACTGCGCAGATATGTAGGATAATCTGGATCAACACAAGTCAAAAACACTTTAACGACTTCTTTACACAACAAATCATGCGATATTGGGTTTATTACAAGCAAGTAGGTCCTATAATATACAACTTGGAACGGATTTTTATAACTGAATTCAAAGGGAAATTACTAGCTACGATCCCCCATTGTAACCCCCGGAGAAAGTCTGGGGATACTATGGATTTGACACCGAACATCTGCGTCCGCCAGACACTTCTTGTCCGGAGCATAACTCGGAATACGCTTTGGAATATTTTCTCTATTATATGTATACATGTACGAACTATTGGAACAATTTTGATGTAATAAGTGCACTTCGCACCAGCGTATGTTTCATGTCGAAATATGTGCCGGATTCTTCACGAATTCCCCTTCAGCTACATGTAAAAGATGTGCATATACGCATTTTATCTAGTGCGCTGGTTACTAGACAAAAAATGTGATAACTAGAGTGGCATCACGTCAGGAAACCGGTGTATTCTTTTTTATGTGAAACAATTTGTGCCGGTTCGGAGTGCAGCACCAGTGAAAGTGTAGACACCCTGAGAAATCGCACTTGGTCTGCTGATCACGCCGTCCCCGTAGATGTAACCATTTTGGAGTTCTTTTGAGAAAACTGTTCTCAATAATGCCATTGTCAGCAGGCGATATACGAGACACTCCATGTGATTTTGTACCTTCGGACATCTGTGTAATTTCATGAAATACGTTTACAAAACTTCCAATATTTTCCCACAGGTTGAAGTAACGGACCAAGGTCTCTAAATACATTAACCCTTAGACCGCTACTCACAACAATAGTCGTCTGCTGTTGTTTTTATATCTTGCCTTATTTCTCAATAAAAACATGGTTTGTTTTCCAATGGAAATGATTCTAAAGTGCTGTCAAAGCATGTTGTAAATTATTCTAAAGTGCTGTCAAAGCATGTTTTTGATGATAAAAATGGAAAATAGAAAATAACAGACGACAAAAAAAATAAGATAGCGGTCTAAGGGTTAAATATACCTAAACGTATCAGTAAGTGAAATAATTTAGTTAAACTTGTTTTACTCCCTGTTATAACACATTACTTACTGAAGTAACGGACCAAGGTCTATAAATACATTAATGTACCGAAGTCAATAAGTGAAAACAAAATTGTTTTACTCCCTGTTGTAACACATTCTAACAAGGAGTAAATGTTTTATTTTCAACTTATTTTTTTTCCCCACTTATTGATACTTTTAGGTATACATGTATTTAATGTATTTATAGACCTTGGTCCGGTACTTCAACCTGTGTATTTTCCGCAAATCATAAAATGGCATCGAAAGTTTACAAAAGTTTCAGAGTACATGCGGAATTATATTTAGCATGTACTCTGAATGTTTTGTCAACTTTTGACTTTATTTATGAAAAATATTGTAAATTTTGTAAACGTATTTAATGAAATTACGCAGATGTCCGCAAGTTCAAAATCACATGGCGTGTCTCGAATATGGCTGTGACTAGAGAAATTGGGCTTATGTAATTTGTGACCAGTATAACTCGTGAACAAATGGCACACTCCTGTAGCCAGATAACGATCTATAGCGCTTGTTAGAAGTACGTCGTGTTTCATTGATGGAATGGCGAACAGTGCAGATCCTGATGACTGTGTGGATGTGGTCGCAAAATCCATAAGTCTCATTTCTCCAGTAACAGTCTTATTTTACTGAGATAACTATCTTTGCTCGCTCGAGTGGGTGGCAGGTGGGAGCATGCGATGGGTAATTTAACGATCTGAATTCGTCCTTACCGGTATTCCGAACAGAGACCTGGTTTGGCCGTCCGGTACATCTTGTCATTCTTGTATGTGAGGGTTAAATCTGGTTATTGCGTAGCCCCGCAGGGGAGGTAGAATTCTGTTTTTATGCCCCCGCCACCGAATGGTGAGGGGGGCATATAATGTTACCGGCGTCCGTACGTACGTGCGTAACGTACCTGCGTACATACGTACATACGTACATACGTACGTACGTACGTACGTCCCGAAACCTTAACGCTCGGGTAAATGGCTTATAATTTCCTTGCTCGGATCTGCTTCACATTTCACACACGCATTGCTCCAATGGTCCTCTACCGCCCTGTGACAAATCCACATTCGTCCCGCCCCCGCTAAGCCCAAGGTCAAGGTCACAGACTTGGTGCGTTTGAAACCTTAACGCTCGGGTAAATGGCTTATAATTTCGGTTTCCTTGCTCGGATCTGCTGGACATTTCACACACACAGTGCTCCAATGGTCCTCTACCGTCCGTGCCCCGTGCAGGCACCGGGGCGGGATCAAGTGATCCTGAGAATAGTGCTGCAGTAGCCATTGCTTGTCGTAAAAGGCGACTAAACTGGCTTAACGATTGGGTTCACTACTTTCGGAACCCACTATACCGGATTTGGGCACTCATGTTACATTTTTGGCTTTCTTGTATGTGAGAGTTGAGTCGGGCTTATGCCACCCATATATAAAAGTAAGATTAGCGCTAATCCTATTACTTTTAGGGGATGGGATAAATGATGCTGGTGTGGCGAGGGCCTGGCACCAGATCAGGTTGTTCTAATTTCAGGACTGAATATATATTTTGATTGTAAATATTGAGTTCTGAAGTTGGGATTTACCCCCCTCGGACAGGTGGATACGGGACTCGACCCCGTTGACCCGTCTGCGTGTAGACTCCCTGAGGCTTGTACCTCTATGTCAGAAAAGCGGACGTTAAACCCTATTCACTCACTCACTCACTCACTCTACCGTCCGTCTGCGTGTAGACTCCCTGAGGCTTGTACCTCTATGTCAGAAAAGCGGACGTTAAACCCTATTCACTCACTCACTCACTCACTCCTCTACCGTCCTGTGACAAATCCACATTCGTCCCGCCCCCACTAAGCCCAAGGTCAAGGACACAGACTCCGTAGTGGGTGGCAGGTGGGAGCACGCGATGGGTAATTTAACGATCGGGGTTCATCCTTACTGGAATCCCGACTGGAGACCTGGTTTGGCCCTCACATACGTCATTGGCAATTTTGTATGTGACAGTTGAATCTGGTTATACCCCTTATGTGAGTATTACGAGTATTCGTAATCCTATTTTAGTGGAAGGGGGGGCCAAGTGACTTTGGTGTGGTATGGACCTGGCACCAGGTCCGGTTATTCTAATTTCAGGGCTGAATATATTTGTTCTCGATGTAAATATTCAGTTCTGATTTTGGGATTTTCCCCCCAATGCAGCAGGTTCAAATGGGATCGAACCCGTTTGCCCGGCCTTACATGACCTTAGCTGTTGATAGGCCGTTAAACACTAATAAACAAACAAACAAACACAGACTCCGTGCATTCGAAACCTTAATGCACGGGTAAATGGCTTACAATTTCTGTTTCCTTGCTCAGATCTGCTTCACATTTCACACATGCATTGCTCCAATGGTCCTCTAACGCCCTGTGACAAATCCACATTCGTCCCGCCCCCACTAAGCCCAGGGTCAAGGTCACAGACTTGGTGCATTCGAAACCTTAACGCTCGGGTAAATGGCTTATAATTTCTGTTTCCTTAATCCGATCTGCTTCACATTTCACACACGCATTGCTCCAATGCTCATCTACCGCCCGGTGACAAATTCACATTCGTCCCGCCCTGCTAAGCCCAGGGTCAAATTCACAGACTTTGTGCGTTCAAAACCTTAAAGCTCGGGTAAATGGCTTATAATTTCTATTTCCTTGTTCGGATTTGCTTCACATTTCACACACGCATTGCTCCAATGATCCTCCACCGCCCTGTGACAAATCCACATTAGTCCCGCCCCCGCTAAGCCCAGGGTCTGAGGTCACAGACTTTGTGCGTTCGAAACCTTAACGCTCGGGTAAATGGCTTATAATTGTATCCGTCGGTGGATACTATGGATTTGACAGCGGGCCGCGTCCGCGTCCGCCGCAGGCACTTCTTGTCCGGAACATAACTCGAACACCCTTTGGAATATTTTCATGAAACTTCACACATGCATAGACCACGACCCGAAGATGTGTCGTGCACAAGAATGACAACTCTTGCATAGCTAATTTTTTAGTTATCTCCCTTTTTTTGTTTCGCGCACTGACTTCGTGTCGGGAGCATAACTCGACCACTCTTTGGAATATTTTCATGAAACTTCACACATGCATAGACCACGACCCGAAGGTGTGTCGCGCACAAGAATGACAACTCTTGCATAGCTAATTTTTGAGTTATCTCCCTTTTTTGTTTCGCGCACTGATTGACCATAACTCGACCACCCTTTGGAATATTTTTATGAAACTTCACACATTCAATTAGACCACGAACCGAAGGTGTGTCTTGCACAAGAATGACAACTCTTGCATAGCTAATTTTTTAGTTATCTCCCTTTTTTGTTTTCGCGCACTGATTTCCTGTCCGGAGCATAACTCGACCACCCTTTGGAATATTTTCATGAAACTTCACACATACATAGACCACGACCCGGAGGTGTGTCGCGCACAAGAATGACAACTCTTACATAGCTAATTCCCTTTTTTGTTTTGCGCACTCTACAAACTGGACAATAATGCATGAAGACCCGTTTTCTCGTGTGCTCTGTACACCTTACCTGTAGAGAGAACAATAAATAGCCTTCTCTGGTTGAACAATAGAGACTGGGAGAACCATTCACCTGTGCATGTGCTAGCATGTGTAAATGTCCAGTCTTGTTGACCACTCTGACCACAGATAATTTATACAGGTAAATTACTACATTGTATATTACTTTTCCGTAAACTGTGTTGAAAATATTGTGGCATTATCTGGACCTGTGCAGATATATGTAGATAAATATAGGACTATTTAAAAAAATATTCGGGGCTCCAGTAGCAAGCATTATTATTTTTAATTTTTAAACTTTTTTTTTCTTTTTTTTTCCATTTTTGTTTTCAAATTCTTTTTAAATTTTTGTCTAGTAGCATAAGGTCGTAAGTGCTATATACAGACTATTATCATATAATAAAACAATTATTGACTAGTGAGCCATAGAATATAATCTGATATTCCATGGCTCACTAGTCAATAATTGTATAATATGTTCGGGCCAGTGAAAATTGCTTTCGGGCCCAGGCTCGAGGTCAAGGCGGGACAAGGCGAGGCATTTGATTCCGCGGAATTCTTGTTTAACTTATCTCTCCCTTTGTTGTTTCATGCTCTGATTTCGTATCCAGAGCATAACTCGAACACCCTTTGGAATATTTTTATGCCCCACCACGATAGTGGAGGGGGCATTTAGTGTTACCCTTGTCCGTCCGTCCGTCCGTCCGCACACACGAATGGGTACTTGTTGTAAGCGTACGGGGATCTTATTGGGTAGGGTTAGGATAGTGTTGCTTACTCTTGTTGGGTATTTTTATACAGTAAAAACCCAACAAGTATTCATTCGTAGGAACGTGCGTCCCGTCCGTCCGTCCGTCCGTCCGTCCGTCCGTCACAAAACTTTAACACTCGGGTAAATGTCTCATAATTTCTTCATCCTTCAACCGATCTGCTTCATATTTCATATACACATTGCTCTGATGGTTCACTACCGCCCTGTGCCAAAACGCTCAGGTAAATATCTTATTATGCCCCCGCCACCGAATGGTGAGGGGGGCATATAGTGTTACCGGCGTCCGTACGTACGTACGTACGTACGTACGTACGTACGTACGTACGTACGTACGTACGTCCCGAAACCTTAACGCTGGGTAAATGGCTTATAATTTCTGTTTCCTTGCTCGGATCTGCTTCACATTTCACACACGCATTGCTCCAATGGTCCTCTACCGCCCTGTGACAAATCCACATTCGTCCTGCCCCTGCTAAGCCCAGGGTCAAGGTCACAGACTTGGTGCTTTCGAAACCTTAACGCTGGGTAAATGGCTTATAATTTCTGTTTCCTTGCTCGGATCTGCTTCACATTTCACACACGCATTGCTCCAATGGTCCTCTACCGCCTTGTGACAAATCCACATTCGTCCTGCCCCTGCTAAGCCCAGGGTCAAGGTCACAGACTTGGTGCTTTTGAAACCTTAACGCTGGTAAATGGCTTTATAATTTCTGTTTCCTTGCTCGGATCTGCTTCACATTTCACACACGCATTGCTCCAATGGTCCTCTACCGCCCTGTGACAAATCCACATTCGTCCCGCCCCCGCTAAGCCCAGGGTCAAGGTCACAAACTTGGTGCTTTCGAAACCTTAACGCTGGGTAAATGACTTATAATTTCTGTTTCCTTGCTCGGATCTGCTTCACATTTCACACACGCATTGCTCCAATGGTCCTCTACCGCCCTGTGACAAATCCACATTCGTCCTGCCCCTGCTAAGCCCAGGGTCAAGGTCACAGACTTGGTGCTTTCGAAACCTTAACGCTGGGTAAATGGCTTATAATTTCTGTTTCCTTGCTCGGATCTGCTTCACATCTCACACACGCATTGCTCCAATGCTCCTCTGCCACCCTGTGACAAATCCACATTCAAATATGCCTTGTTTTCTTTGGCTGCCAGCGGGGGCATTCGTGTGCCGACAGGCCACATTTCTAGTAATTTCTGTTTTCTTTCACGGATCAGTTTCATATTTCATATACACATTGCTCTAATGGTCCTCTACCGCCCTGTGCCAAATCCACGTTCGTCCTGCCCCCACCAAGCCCAGGGTCAAGGTCACATACTTGGTGCTTCTAAAACTTTAACGCTCTGGTAAATATCTTATAATTTCTGTTTTCTTTCACGGATCAGCTTCATATTTCATATACGCATTGCTCTAATGGTCCTCTACGCCCTGTGCCAAATCACGTTTCGTCTGCCCCCGCAAGCCCAGGGTCAAGGTCACATACTTGGTGCTTCAAAAACTTTAACGCTCAGGTAAATATCTTATAATTTTTCTTCCCATTCACGGATCAACTTCATATTTGTTTTTCATATACGCGTTGCTCTAATGGGCCTCTCATACCGCTCCCTGTGCCAAATCCACCAGTTCGGTACCCTGCCCCCCGCCAAGCCCAGGGTCAAGGTCACATACTTGGTGCTTGGCAAAAACTTTAAACGCTCTCATGGTAAATATCTTATAATTTTTTCTTTTCTTCCCATTCACGGATCAACTTCATATTTCATATACGCGTTGCTCTAATGGGCCTCTACCGCCCTGTGCCAAATCCACGTTCGTCCTGCCCCCGCCAAGCCCAGGGTTAAGATCACGTACTTAGTGCTTCAAAAACTTTAACGCTCGGGTAAATATCTTATAATTTCTGTTTTCTTTCACGGATCAGCTTCATGTTTCATATATGCATTGTTCTAATGGTCCTCTACCGCCCTGTGCCAAATCCACGTTCGTCCTGCCCCCGCCAAGCCCAGGGTCAAGGTCACATACTTGGTGCTTCAAAAAAACTTTAACGAAACCTCAGGTAAAAGAAAATTTTGACTTGGAATTTGGCCTCATTTATTATCAAAGTGATATGTGGGACATCCGTATTCTATGAACACATTTTCTAGTTTATTAAACTTCACTCATGCATAGAAGACGACCCAAAGGTGTGTCGCACGTAAGAATGACAACTCTTGCGTCGTTAATTTCTTAGTTATCTCCCTTTGTTGTTTCGTGCACTGATTTCGTGTCCGGAGCATAACTCGAACACCCTTTGGAATATTTTCATGAAACTTCACACATGCATAGACCACGACCCTAAAGGTGTGTCACGCAAGAATGACAACTCTTGCATCACTAATTGTTTAGTTATCTCCCTTTGTTTTTCCGTCACTGATTTTGTCTCCGGAGCATAACTTAAACACCCTTTTTATGCCCCACCACGATAGTGGAGGGGGCATATAGTGTTACCCTTGTCCGTCCGTCCCGTCCGTCCCGTCCGTCCGTCCGTCACGAAACTTTAACGCTCGGGTAAATGTCTCATAATTTCTTCATCCTTTGACCGATCTGCTTCATATTTCATATACACATTGCTCTAATGGTCCTCTACCGCCCTGTACCAAATCCACATTCGTCCTGCCCCCGCCAAGCCCAGGGTCAAGGTCACATACTTGGTGCTTCAAAAAGTTTAATGCTCGGGTAAATATCTTATAATTTTTGTTTCCTTCCATGGATCAGCTTCATACTTCATATACACATTGCTCTAATGGTCCTCTACTGTCCTGTGCCAAATCCACGTTTGTCCTGCCCCGCCAAGCCCAGGGTCAAGGAGTAGTAGTAAGGGAGTCAAAATGATACCACCTACCGTGATATCATTTCTAACCCTCTATAATACCCCCACCACCCCCGAAAAATCAAAAATTGGTTAACGAGGAAAATTGTCTCCCGACAGCAAATTTATGAATTTTTGGAGAAAATAATTTTGAAAAGAGGGAGTCAAAATGATGCCACCTCCAACCAAAAGTTGGTGGTGGTATTGTAGTCCCAATTATATTGGTAATTGACTTTTGAAAAAAGTCGAAATCATTCATGCAAGTACAATAGTTTATATTCCAACACCTCATTTTTCTCCTCCGATATAGCTAATTTATTTCGCAGATCAGCAACTAATTCTACCAGCTCTAGTCTACCACGTTCACCTTTAGCCACCTGACAGCGTAGTTGCTTATGTCTACAAAGAGTTTGGGCACTAACGAATTTACAAGGGCATCTGGGGCATTGAAATTGTGGGGGGGGGACACAAGGAAACTTTCTACGTCTCGCTAGATGCCTTCGTAGATAGTCTTTACACGTAAACGTCTTACAACAAGTCACACACTCCATTATATATGTATATAACCTATGAAATTTATCTGTTCAATTGGACGTGAAAAAAACATTATGTAAATTTTTGACGTCCAATTGAACAGATAAATTTTATAGGTTATACAAAAGTATATACAAAAGTATATACAGAAAATATGATAACGCCAGAAACTAGAGCAGAAATAGAAAGTTTGAGAAGAGAAGCCGAATCTCTAGGGATTACTTATAGTAAACGGTTGAGAGTTAGGGGGTTGACAAAGCTGATAAACGCCACAAAGAATAAGGTGTTTATGAAGCGGTTTCCCGCGCCTATAAAAGAGGGGGGCATTTTAAGGAATATATCCAAAGCGGAGGAAGTGGTAACAGAATTAAAAAGAAAGTATTGCAGAGTTAAGGGCTAGTGTAATAAAACCTTCAAGCACCAATAATTTGTCTCAAATTAGACACACAGGTGACCAAATGCCAAATAATAAGAAAAGATCTATAGTTCGCGCGATAGTGGAAAAAGGTGAAGAAATATTGGGGGCTCACGATGAAACATTGGAAAAGGTAGAAAATGGAAGACGGGTAGTTACATTATCCTTTCGTAAAAACATTGACATTAACGGGTTTGAACGCATGTCCGATAAACTCGCTCCTTATATAACAACCAATTTTTATTTGAGATATTCATATTCTTACAAGCTAGAACATATGGAGGAAACTAAAAATGGAAAACCTGTAACTATAATAATGCACAAAAATCTCAGTAGCGAACCACTATCATCAATGAAAACCGTTAAAAAATGGCTGTCAGATAAGGAGCAAACACGAATAATGTCCGATAAAATAGACAGACCGAATACAAAGTGGAAGTTTGTAAGATGGGTAGAGGTTTTCGTAAAGCTAATACAGGGTAGTAGGGGAATAGATTTGGGACTACAATCCAAAGAAGTAGCAGGAGGAGAACTTCCAGAATGGCTGAAGAATAAAAAGGTATGTTATTCTTAGATAAGTATAATGACGACCTTTGTTCTGTTCAGGTGTCTAGCTATGCATATGACAGATAAAAGACCCAACAGATGTACAGAAAAGGCGAAAGAACTTAGTAAGCAATATTTTGGTAGTAATGTGGTTTCACCAATTCCTTTTTCAGATCTGAAAAAGGTTGAAGAGTTTTTTAAAATCGGTATAGAAGTATATCAACCCACCGAATGTAACGTATGGTGGTTGAAAAAGGTACCAGCACACTATAAGGCAATAGGTAATAAACCAATGACAATAGGACTGTTTAATAATCATGCATTTCTGATAAAAAACCTATCTAAAATTTACGCCTGCGATAATTGCAAGCAGAAATTCACGAAATCGAGTAATATGAAGAGACACGGACCAACATGTATGAAAGGTGAGACAAAAGTAATATGTGATGGTAATTATTTAGAGCGCCCGCGTTCGTCGTTCGAGAAAGCGTTCTACCCAAAAAGTTCTAACAGTTATGGGGCGATCGATTGGATGTACTCTGTGGAAAAGCGAGAGGGAATTCACATTCACCACGAACAGTGTGGACACGGGGGTGAAAGATGGGTTTTAGGAGCTCCAGTAGATGGATACTGTACGAAACCAATACCGTATATCAATATCACGGACTGTTACTGGCACGGGTGTGAGATTCATGCAAAGCATAGAAAAGAAGAAGAACGCGCATCTACTATGAGAAGAGATACATTTATTAGAAGAAGCAAAGAATTCAACCTAGTTAGTTATGTGGGAATGCGAATTTCAAAGAACGGGTAAAGACATAAAGATCGGTTGCGACACTACTCTTTATCCATATCAGATAGTATACGATTTTGAGGCATATCTCAACCCAGAATTTGAAACTCTCGGTAATAATCTAGAGTACGAAGCCGAGCACGTTCCAGTAAGCGTTAGATAGGAGATAATTTCTCAGGAACAGTAACTCATATTTGTGATAAAGATCCCGCAAAACTTATAGAAAAATTCGTAGAAGATTTGAAAGAGGGGGAGGGGAAAAGCTGTAAGAGAAGAAGTGTGGTCAAAGATATAGGTTTAATACAGAACATTTACGTAAAAACCAAATCGCCAAGATCCGAACAGTGGATGAGCAAGTACCGGTTATAGGTTTTAACAGCAGTAAGTACGATATAAACTTAATAAAGAAATACCTAGTAGGCGAACTGGCATCAACAACAAAGAAAGTATGGTCGAAAACGTGCAAACAAACAACAATATTTCTATTTACTCCAGAGTTTAGATTTCTTGATGTAATACTTTATCTAGGACCTGGTGTAAGTTACGTTACGATAGTTGGATAAAAGCCTACGAATGCAAAGGACAGAAATCTTTCTTTCTTTTCCTTATGAGTGGTTCGATTCTCCAGACAAACTGGATTACCCAGGACTACCGGATATAGAGAATTGGTATTCCAAACTATCTGGGAAAATGTTAATAGATGAAACAGAATTAAGTAAATGTCGTAGAATTTTCGAAGAAAATAATATGAAAACTTTCAGAGATTGGTTGAAATATTATAACGATTTAGATGTAGCACCGTTCCTAGAAGCGGTGGAAAAAATGTTGTGAATTTTATAAACACAGAGGTGTGGATATTTTCTCAAAAATGCGGTAACACTACCTGGAGTAGCTATACAATATTTATTGAGAGGAACCATTAAAGAACAAAAATCTTCAAAGACGATTATACCGGAGGATGCTCTATATGCACCAAAAGAAGAAAAACATACGAAATGATGAAGGATGCTCTAGTTGGCGTCCATCAATAGTATTTACACGATATGCAGAAGCTGGTGTTTCAAATATTAGAGTGGGTTTCCAAACCAAACCTTGCAAGGCTGTTTTGGGGTTACGATGCAAACGCGTTATATTTATCTACGTTAAATAAAGAGATGCCGTGTGTGGGAGAGAAACTATACACCATATAGATACCCACATAACCCTATATTTATTAAAAAGTTTTGTAAAAGAGTTTTATCTGGAGGACTGGTTTGGGTTTTGCGGAGGTGGATATAGAAGTTCCACACAACAATTAAAAGATAAGTTTTCTGAAATGTCCCCAATATTTATAAAACAGAGAAGTAGAGGTTGATGAAGTTCCCACACACATGTTAAAATATTTAAAAGATACTGGCCGAACAAGAGATGGAAAAAAATTGGTGGGATCTATGACCGCCACTAAAGTATTGCTGTACGCGCCACTGTTGAAATGGTATTTAAAACACGGCCTAGATATAACTGGAGTTCATCGTGTTATAGATTATATTATCGAATGGTTCGCAAAAGAAGTTACAGCCGCAAGACGAACAGGTGATGTAGAACCAAATAAGAAACCAGTAGCCGACATAATGAAATTATTAGGAAACTCGTGTTGTGGAAAAATGATAGAGGCAACTGAGAGACATTTAAATACGACATATACACAAAACGAAACCTGTGTTGACAAAGCATTAAGATCTGCATTCTTTGACGATTTGGAAGAGATAGGAGCTAGATGCGTACGAAATATCTTCAAGAAAACCCAGGTGTGCGGTAAAGAGACCATTCCATTGTGGAATAGCGGTTTATCAACTAGCTAAATTGAGAATGTTGGAATTTTACTACGAATTTCTAGACAAATACGTAAAAAGAGAAGACTTTGAATTAATAATACAGATGGATACAGATAGTATGTATATAGGAGTTAGTGGAAAAACGATAGAGGAATTGATTAGACCTAACTTACTAGACGGGTTTGAAAAGAAAAAAAAAAAAAAAAAAAAAAAAAAAAGAAAAAAAAGAAATGGTTGGCTTGGGATAAATGGAGCGAAAGAGAGCCCGGACTTTTCAAAATGGAATTTAGCGGAGATAGGGCGATAGCGTTATCTAGTAAGTGTTATTTTGTAGAAAAAATTAATTCTATTAATAAAAACTCTGCGAAAGGAATGTCCAAGAGAACTAACAATTTAAATTGGGATAGATATAAACGAGTACTAAGTGAAACTACAGAAGATGGAAAACACATTATAGATGTAGCACAAAATAGAGGATTTAAAATGAAAGACGGCGTTATGAAAACGTACTGTTCAACAAAAATTAGGACTCTCGCATACTACGATAAAAGACGCGTGTTACCAGACGGAATACATACAGAACCTCTCTAATGATTTATTTAATTAATAATTTTGAAAAAATTAAGAAAATTAGCAATCTAAAGACTCTGACGATCCAGGGGTAGCTGGGTGTCAGAAGGCACCATAAGAAGTTCTTCGCGAACAAACCCTCGAGATGGCCCATCATCCAAATAGTAGAGCACGGGCTCATCGGGCTTGGTAATAGATCGATCTAGATGATATACATTGAGAGACCACACGGGATCAGTCGCGCGGCGGCTGCCACCTTCGAGCTCTCCCGGTTGATAGAGGTACCTGACGTCAATATCCGATGGAAGCCGTTGCTCCTCTAAACCAACGGGTCGCCCGCGTGAGACGGCAGAGGGCTTGCTCGTCACCCTTTTAAACTTGATAGCATCTACAGGCTTCTTACCTATCAATCAGGTCACCTCTCCGTTCAGTGCGGAGACCACGGCGGGCAGTCTGGCCACCCACTCGGTTGATCGCGAATGAGGGTCTACAAGTTCTTTGGCGTATTGGTGTCCGAACAGTCTCTCAGCCAGGGTTCGATTGAAGTGCTCCACGATCCCCTGGTCCCGGTGGATGTTGACGCAGCCGCGTCTGACAAAAACGTCGTGCTTAGACAATAGATGAGAGACCGCGCCCATGAACTCGCGGCCGGGATCGACCTGGAGAAGATTCGGCCATTTGAGAGGACTCCTCTTATATATTCGGGAGAGAGCCTCGGTCACCTCCTTAGACTCTTTAGTGGCCAACGGCTCAGCCCCCTTATAACGACTCGCTACGTCAACGATTGTCAGTGCGTACTTGTACGTCTTGCGACCGACGCGATCGTGAGGGAGAAACAGGAGAACCGCTTGGTGAACTTGGTTCGGTACCGGCACGTCGAATTTCGGGCGCGGAATATTGTGAGGCGCGGGTAAATAGATCTGCCAGATGGCCTGCTTCTTGAGCCATTCCTTGACAGCGTTTTCTGAAACCTTGGTCGCGCTAGGCGAACCGATAGTTTGGTATCAAGTTTGCGCGTGTTCATCGTATGCGATGTATTCTAATATATCGGACAATCTCCAACATGCCCTCGCCAGATCGTCCGGTAACTGTGTCGATAATAATAAACCTTTGTTGGAAGTACAATCGCGATTGGAGGTTAAGTTCTGAAGGAACTTGGGAAAATCCAATCCCCCAGGATTGGTGGAGGAATATAACATCTGCTTTGCGAAAAGTGTGGCCGCTTTTTCGTCCTCGCGCCACGTCTCGAGAGAATCTCGGGCCAGACGAATCATACCCCCTGCGCCAGCTATGCGGTGTTTAAGGGCAGTGTAGCCTACATCAATCATAGCAAAATAAAGTTCGTCAACTGACATCGTTCTATATATATATATATATTTATAAAAAAAATTATTTGACGGTACATAGAAATCTGAAAGTTGGGGCTCACGATCCAGCGGCGCGAGCCTTTTATGCGGATATGCCAGCGCGTACTCGCGGTTGGCTTCTTCAACGTTCTGAAAAGTTTGTGCGGCGTGATTTTCGCGGCGAAGCTCTTCGTTAACCCAGTCCAGATGGGCGGTTCGTTTTTTCGCATGCTTCCTTTGCGCTATTGAGTTGTTCTACAGCTAAATCGTGACGCTTATGCTCCTCATCCACGTTCGAGCTTCTCATTTTCGAGAATATAAAGTTGCTACCGCTGAACGCCAATGCGTTTACAAGCGCACCACCTACTATTACTGCGATTGAAGCCATTTATTTCCATATATTAACTGGTAGAATTCCAGCTTTAACTAGATAATCTCGGGTCCAAACTGCGGCCGCTACATCTAAGGTCGCGAGCCCTATGTCTCTCACAGTAAAGTCCAATTTGGGAGCGGACCCTCCTAGGGCCATCTTTGATAGTCGAGCATACCCGATACTGAAACCCGATATCACCACGGCGTGATAAAGCGCATTCACTAACATTTTACCATCTTGTTCAGCCATTATAATTATTGCATATAAAAGGGGTCGCGATCAATGTTTAAATGGGGCGCATCCAATCGCGATTGGTGTTTCGTAACTTTCTTCTGAACACTGGCTGGTTGTTTTTTCGATAAGGATTGGTGTAATAGGGGGTATTTCCACACGCACAGGGCACCAACAACTGCCAGACCACCACCAACAACCCAACTCCAATTCACGAATTGGGGTTCAATCGGATTCGCCCAACCTCGATTGGGTGTTGAGTGTGCTTCCAATTCGTGAATTGGGGGTGTTGTTGTACTCAACACTGTTGAACCCGATTGCTCTGTCTTCAGATGTTTTGCTGTCTCCGTCCCGATTGCAACGACTGTTTAGCCTCTCGAAGCTCGGCGAGTATTTTATCTTGTTCAACTTTTCGGGTGGCAGCCGCCGCCCTCCCAGCTGCCTGCCTTTTTGGGTTTTTATGTCGTGCAACCCCCAACTCCAATCGCGATTGGGTTGGAGGATCAATCGGAGTTGGAAGTGCTGCAATCGGGTTCGATTGGGTTGGAGCAATCCCCAACGCTGTTGGAGATTGCTGTTCCGTCACTCTCGCGGGTGTGTCTTGTGTCATCATTTATGATATTAATATTAGGGCTTATAGTTCGTGGGCATATATGTCCAAATTGACAGTGTTTACCCGTGGTCAACGCGGTTGTCAGCGGAGCTAAGTACATTCCAAACTTGTGATAAATTGAGCAGCAGCTGTTCTAAGAGTGTGACCTATAAAAGGGTCAGTCTCTAGATCGTCAATCAATCCCGCGGTGTTTGGTATAGGGAGAAGTATACTAACGGCGGTTGCGTACAAATGAATAGCCGCCGATCCAAGAGTTTTTGTCATCTCCGCACCTAACCTAGATTCGTATCGCGCATACATTTTATCGATCTCCGCATCTGACATCTTATCCACCTGAAAAACTGAGAGACGCCTACCGAGATAATGCTCCGATTGTCCCCCAGCAACCAGCGCAGCTAGCCGCTCTCGTGCCGCATTTTCATTTTCATTCGGAGTCGTTGCACTCAACCCAATACCAACCGCCGTTGGAGTTGGAGTTGATCCCGATTGCTCTGTCGGAGTTGATGTTTCATTATCTTTCAGGATGTTGGCAGTCGGAGTTGAGGTTTCTTCTATTAGCTGATCGAGAAGTTTGTCGCAGTTCATTATTGCTAATTTTCTGTTCAGCATTTGTTCAACATTTGTTAAGCATTTGTTCAGCATTGTTCAGCATTTGTTCAGCATTGTTCAGTAATTGCTAAGTATTGTTAAGCATTTACTCGGCAATTACTAACGAGCGTTAAGTAATTGCTAATTAATTATAAAATTAATTGATAACTTCGTAAGCAGTTGGTTGATCAGTCTTTAGCAAAAGCTTGGCGTGCTTAGTTTCCGAAAGCATCTGTCGAACCTCCAGGCGCTCCTCGCGCGTTGGGATAATGTCATTCTCTCGAAGACAGTCATCGAATGAGTCTCGGTCCTTGCAGTGAAAGAGGGCGACCCATTTTGTTTGCTCGCGCAGATCCTTGAGGACGGCGTTGTACTTTTGAGTGGATATCCATACGCTTTGCCTAGCATGGCGGCCAGAAAATGCGAGCTCGGAGAGCATGTCCTTCTTTTTGGTCATCGCCGCCTTGGCTGAGCAATCGTCAATCACGTATCGGGTGGGCTCACCCTGGAATCTTTGGTGGTATAAACCACGCAGCCAATCGTGAAGCCTATCACCGGGGGGGTCAATAACGTATACCTCAGGGTCGGTCCATATCCACGGGCGCCGCTGATAAGTATCGTTGTGCCGCACAGTGGGACACAGGATCACAATGTGACGAAAGGCATCGCGGTAGGAGCCCTCGAGCAAGTCTAGGATGAAAACCGTTTTTCCACATCCTGTCTGCCCACATATTATGGCAGAGTGGGCATCTCCAATCGTGAATTGGTATTGATTGCTAATTAATTCTTTAGAATTATTAAAATCAGTAGATCGCTGATACGTATCGACCATCTTCGATGTTGAGTTGTGCGTCTGTAATTATATATAAGTACACGTTCAATGTGCCAGCTCCATCAGCCTCTTTGGTTATCTGGATCGTCACACTCTCACTAGCGTTCTCAACTTGGCGTCCGCTGCCGTGTATTTGGTCGTCGTCGCTGGCTCGCATGTCTAGCCATAACGCGTATTTGGTATTCAGGAACTCCGCGAGGGAGACGGCCGAGAGCTGCAGGTCTTTGGCAACCGCGGCAACCTCCGGCTTAGAGCCGGCAGCAAACTGCTTTCTTACTTCGTCCCACTGCTGGTGCGCGCGAAGACCCGCGCTGTAGAGTTGATTGGGGACTCCCTCGATCGTCACCTCTACCTTCGTGATTTTGGGGTTATAGAATCTGTCGGTTTTTCTAGCACCGAGCGCTAACCGAGCCTCCTCGAACAGCATCAGTATACCTTTCATCGAGCGGGCGGGTACGTTGACATTAATATTCCACAATGTGTCGCTTTTGTCTTTCGTCATCTTGCGATGGCGAAGAACTCGGTCGTAAAGTATGGCAACGCGCCCGGCGTACTGTGTTCTGATCAATCGCGTAAGTTCGGGCATCGTGACCATGTCGTACTCCAGCGAAACATTATCGATCGTATACGTCGATAACATGTCGGTGGCTATGAGAACTCGGCCGTAGTCGTTGAACGTTAGTTCGTATTCGAGGCTGTCAGCCAAAGTGCTCTGATAGTAGGGCATGTGACTCTCCAGCAACTCAGTCGAGCGGGATGTATAAGCGGTTGCCGTAAGCGCCCGCGACCGCGTTGTCGCTCGCGTTGTTACCAGCCCCGATTCTTAGTTTGGTTACGTTCTTATTTTTGCTGGTGTCAATACCCTGATAGACAGCGTCTTGCGCCGTCTTCCATAGGTCCTGGTAACAATGGTAGACGTTGCTGTCATCGATCGACATCACCTCATTACCAGAAATCTTTATCATGGTCTTCTTGACTATGGCGCGACCCAGGTTCTGAACGACGGTTCGGTTCTCGTCCGTCGACGTCAGCGAAATAGTGAAAGCGAGGCGAACAGTCCCCGGCACAATGACGTCGTTAGCTCCGAGGTTGGGGAAGCGGACCAAGAGCTGCTGGTTCTGGTCGATCGTCGATGGGTTGTTCGTAATAACGACACTCTGTCTCACACCTTTTGCCGCTAGGGGCTCACGCAGTCTGCGGTATGGATTGAGTTTGCGACCGTATTGACTCGAAGACATAATTTAGTGAATCTATATTAAACCCGTATGGTTTTGTCTTTAATACATAATTAATTTTAAGAAAAAATATAAATAATGGCTGATTACGATATTGACACGAATAAAATCGGCAGAGACGATTACGTCGATGAGGATGATTATGACATAGATGGTGACATCGATAACTATAACGAAACGACCTTCATAGAGCCTCCAGTTCCAATCCAATCACAATCGGGGGAATTAGGTGGCGCTACTACTAGTCAAAGTCGGGAATTACTCGAGGGAGCTGTAAACGACTTCTACAACAATTTGGCAGACAAAGGTATGGTCCCATCTGTCGGTCGCTACTACTCCAAGTTCAAATTTGATCCGAGCGGTAGATTGCGACTAAAAGCAGCATCAAATCTCCCGATCGTCAACACGATGACCGGTAAACCCCTAGCACTGAGCACCATTGCAGGAAACCCGGGCGGTGGCCAACTCATAAGGAACGAACTCGGATTCCCAGATTGGAAGAGGGGTAAAATAATTATGCCGCCCCGCGCTGTAGAGGCCCTACAGTCTACCGACGAAACAATGGCGAAAACGGTCTCCGCTATTAACACGATGGAGACCACGTTCAGCGAAAACGAAATACTCAACGATGACCCACCGTTACCTCTTCGCGAACTCCGGGGCCTCGATAAGGTTATGCAAACGGTCCGAGGCGAACTGGTCCTTAACCTCGCCAAACTCTCGTCGCTGGATGAACATATCGCGCTAGAAAAAGAAAACTGGAGGAAGCGGGTGGCGATAGAGAATCTACCGAGCGGATCACCGAACGCCTGCGGTCGTTGCGGGACGAAAGAGAAGCTCGCTTGCAGGCTGCATCGACTAACCGTGAGGCTCTCCGCACCCAAATAAGTCTTCGCACTCTGTTCAGAGAGCAGGGTGTCACGATAGCAAGCATCCTCGTTCCTATCAGCATGACTATATCGACCATAGTTCTAGCTTTCACTGGTGGTGCGGCGCCACCACCCGCGCCAGCACCCACACCACCACCCGCGCCATCCGGCGGAGCCAAGGAGTGGGTAAAAAAACAACTAAAAGCCCTCGCCAGTCTCCTGGCTAAATTAGCCGAAAAGGCGGCTGCCGCACTACCTGGACTGATCGGAAGTATCGTTTCTTACTTGCTATCTATATTATCAAAAACCGCCGGATGTCTAGCCAAAACTACCTGGGCTTTAATCGTGGCAATCGCCGGTCTCCTACTATTCTTTGCCAGAGAGTTCCTAAAACCAAAGCGTAAATAATCCGATCGCCACGAGGGCGACGACGAGCCCTAATTTCTCCTCCTCGTGTGTTGTGCTTCCAATCTCGATTGGTGTTTCAACATTGTTGATGATTGGCTTGGGGGAACTCGATGGTGCATCCAATTTACGAATTGGGGGTACTGGGTTCGATTGTGTTGAGGGAGGTGTATCCATTTTGTGTTTTGGGCGTTTTATGAAATCGGTTCCACTTACAACTCCGCGCCCGATCATGTTGGCGGTCCGCTTGATGATATCCGTGTTCACGTTACCGTTGTGGCCGATTTTTTGATTGGCGGTGGCGATTACGATCTGATTATTGTAACCATCAACTGGGTCGTCTCGTAGTATCATATTGCTCGGCGCCATATAAAGACCTATTCCAAATACATAGTCTACTGGAGTGCTAGCATTCTGCAAAACGTCTTGATAATTCTGGATCGCCTTCTCCAAGTCCACCCTAGCTGAGATGGCGTCCTCTACAAGTGCCAAGAATTGTTTTTGTGCATCAAACGCTGTTCCCGTGCCCAGTATAGAACTGCGAGTTTGCTTCTGTGCGCCGAGGATGGCCCAGACGTACGTGCGAATGGAGTCGTTGACGCGAGTAACCCCGGCCTGCGTGAACCCTAGACCCTTATCTAACATAAATGTACCCCACGCGTTCTGAACCTCAGCAGCCTGCTGTATGTAATCGACGTGAGCCCGTTTCAGAGGTAACATTTTACAAGAAAACCCCCCACAGTGCCGACCTCCAGACTTCCGGCCCACTTCCGGCCCGAAAGTCATAGTCGCGGGGTCAAAATTCCCGGTGTTCCGACTGACGATGTGGTCACCGGAGTGATCGTGTCTAAAATCAGTCTGCGTCCAATTCCCGGACTGGCCCCGAATGAGAACGTCCCCGAGGCCGGTGCTGGTAGGAAATGCTTTCTGTCTCCAGTCCGCGTCTTTTGAAACGTTAAATTCGTTACACAGTCTTTCAAACGCCATACGGTCGTATGCGTTGGAAATGGGATCCCAGGCGTCGTCTTGAGGTAGTGAAATACCTAGTTCTTTGAGAATCCTCCTAATAGTATAATACGCGTGAAAGTTGTAGACACTTCGGAGCATGACATTCTTGGATGTTAGATGGTCTTTATGTGAAACTCCACACCCGGCTGTTGCGTACCATACAGCGAAATTTATTTGGTTCTGTCAAAACTGCATCGGTGTTGCTTTCCACCAGTTTACCGCCTCCATCGTAGTAATCTTGGGCAGTCTATATTGTTCAAAATGTTAGGGAAATTGGTGGCAAAGCCACTGTCCGGTCTAACCGTTACGGTTAGGTGTACAAGGCGGTCTTTTTGCGTGTATTTACCTCCGACCGCGTACTTTGCATTAGAATTAAAGCTAAATGCTTTGGTATCCATTGAAAGATATTATTATGTTTGCTACTATCACTAATGTTCAAAAAGGGAGTTGTGAACTTCAAAAGTCAATCGATAACTGTTGCGGAAAACGCCGGGTAGGCCTCAGATCAATCACGTTCACGGTCGGGTGGAAAAACATCAAAACGTACGAGAGAATCAGAGCCGTAGATCCTTTAGATTTAGACGATCCTATTCATTCAACTGCCACATTACGTCCTGGCCTTTGGGGTTTCGGAGATATCCAAGCTTTAATGGCGGCGAAGATTCCTGGTTTAGCCGCTCTCGAAATCGAAAAAGCCACGGGGCTTGCGACATTGTACGTTTATAAACAATTAGATATCACCCCGGGGTTGGCCTCAATGTTACGATTAAACCGTTCACCCCCTTACGACGAGGGTGAACGGTTTGTTGTGGGGTCGATCACGGGGATGACCCCAGTAAACTTTGCCTTCACAAAAACTCTCGGGGTTGCACCTGGATCGGTGAAACATCGTACAACACGGTAGACGGCACTCCCAGCACATTACTGAAAACCGTGCCCGCCAGCGACTGTTGCTTTGGTGAGACTGTGACCTTAGCACTTCCCACACCCCGAGATGAAAGTTTTTGGAAACGGGACACATCCACGAATTTACGGTCTCTATTCTCGATGATCAAGCGAGAAAGTTGAAAAACGATTTCCCGATTTCGGTCGTTCTCGAAATTTCCAATTAATTAATTTTATAATTGTTTAAAATTAATTAGAATTAGACGCATGTTCGTAATATATATTATCAACATTATTGAAAATGAGTATATACGGACCAGGTAGTTCTTCCAATTCCAATCGGGATTGGGTGACAAATATAAATTCAAAGAATTTGGAACCGACAGAAGGGGGATTCATCCCGACAGAGGGCGACTTTTTAACTACCCAAAAAACAAAGGCCTTGATCAATAGAACTATATCGGTGGCCACGGACGAGATTCACAAGAGTCTACTATCACAACTTAGAGAATATGCCGTGGCTGTGAATACACAAAGTCGTGAAGAAACGCATACGGAACTAAACGAACTAGGTGAAAATATAACCAAATTTCGAAAAGAGGCCCGGTTGGGGATTGATAAAGTCCGAGAAGACCACCAGGCGGCCCTTACGGAGGGTTATGATACGTTGCGCTTAGAGGACTCTCTCATCAGAGATGCGGCACTTACTTACCGAACTAGACAAAAAAAAAAAAAAAATAACCAAATTTCGAAAAGAGGCCACGTCGGATATTGATAAAGTCCGAGAAGACCACCAGGCGGCCCTTACGGAGGGCTATGATACGTTGCGCTTAGAGGACTCTCTCATCAGAGATGCGGCACTTACCGAACTAGATAAAAAAATAACCAAATTTCGAAAAGAGGCCACGTCGGGTATTGAGAAAGCCCGAGAAGACCACCAGGCGGGCCTTACGGAGGCTTATGAGGTGTTGCGCTCAGAGGACTCTCTCATCAGAGAAGCGGCGGTTGCCGAACTAGACGGGAAAATAACCAAATTTCGAAAAGAGACCCGGTCGGGTATTGATAAAGTCCGAGAAGACCACCAGGTGAACCTTGCGGAGGCCATTGCGGAGGCTTATGATGCGTTGCGCTTAGAGGACTCTCTCAGCAAAGAAGCGACACTTACTGAACTAGACGGGAAAATAGCCGAATTTCTGAAAGAGACCAGGTCGGGGGTTGAGGGGGTCCGAGAAGACCACAAAGAGGCCATTGCGGAGGCTTATGGGGCGTTGCGCTCAGAGGACTCTCTCAACAGAGAAGCGGCACTTACTGAACTAGACGAAAAATAACCGAATTTAGAAAGGAGGCCCGGTTGGGGGTTGAGGGGGTCCGAACTGGTATTGAGAAAGCCCGAGAAGACCACCAGGCAGCCCTTGCGAAGGCTTATGAGGTGTTGCGCTCAGAGGACTCTCTCATCAGAGAAGCGGCGGTTGCTGAACTAGACGGGAAAATAACCGCATTTCAAAAAGAGGCCCGGTCGGGTGTTGAGAAAGCCCGAGAAGACCACCAGGCAGCCCTTGCGAAGGCTTATGAGGTGTTGCGCTCAGAGGACTCTCATCAGAGAAGCGGCGGTTGCTGAACTAGACGGGAAAATAACCGAATTTCAAAAAGAGTCCCGGGCGGGTGTTGAAAAAGCCCTAGAAGGCCACCAGGCGACCATTACGGAGGTTTATGATACGTTACGCTTAGAGGACACTCTCAGCAGAGAAGCGGCACTTACCGAACTAGACGGAAAGATAACCGAAGTTTCCGATAAACTGAAACATGATCGTACAGCCGCGATTAAAGCCCTTGAGGAGGCCTCTTATAAGATCCGCACTGAGGCCCATACCTCTATCGGGGCGGTTGCCGGATTGGTGCGAACAATGAAAATGCTAAAACGTGCCATAACAGTTTGGGCTGAGAAGCAGGGCCCATTGGTTGAGGGGCACTATGAATATTCGTTCGGTGCCAAAGCGAGTAATAAATGTGGGGGATACGCTATGACAGCTGCAGGTTAAGTTATCCGAATGGCGGTCTGCTCGGTTAATGCTAGTGGTAAACCTGTGGGCGCCATCGCGATAAATCTTGTAGTAGATGGGGAAGAACGGGGGGTTGGAGTCACTAAAATCGCTGGAGATAGTTCGACGGTGGTTTCGTTCTCCGGTTATGATCGAATTAGACTTTCCCAAGGTAGTGTTATTAACTTTGTTACGAAAATCGGTGACCCAGAGAGTTCTTCCACTATTGTCTCATTGTTAATTGAACTTAATTTGTAAATACTAATATATTGAAAATCATGAACGAATCACCGCTTCCAATTGTCAATACCACTCCATCAACACGGTGTACAATTAACGAAAGAAGTTCAGATTTTAGGTTGAATAATATCGTCGCTATGCAGGATATTTTAGTTAGAGAATATAGAAATAGAAAAAGACACGCTAAAAAATATAGACGCGTGGCGAATATAGCTGAAGCATCTAGTACGGTTCTGGCAAGTTTATCTGTAATGAGTGGTGCGGGAACTGCTGCAACGCTATCTACAATTGTAACGGTTCCACTTGCAGGGGTCTTGAGTGGAATTACCGTTTTATCTGGAATACTTTGTATGGTAATTAGGGCGTCGGGTGGAAAACTCGAGAAAAAATGTAGAAAACATGATAGAATATCCGTTCTCGCCAGGTCTAAGAAAAATAGTATCGACGTTATAGTGTCCAAAGCGTTGGCCGATAAGAAAATATCAAATTTAGAGTTTGAATCCGTAGTGGAAGAAATGGTGAGATATGAAAAATTAAAAAATGATATTAGAATCAAAGCACGCGCCACCATGACAAAGCTTGAGTGTACTGATTGGGATAAATTTAGGGTAAAACTTGGAGATAAAGTCGGAGGAAATTAATATTTTTATTAAATAATTAATTTATAATTTTCTTTAAATTAATTATAAAATTAATTATATCGGTGCAGTAAACAATTTATTAATTAATTTTAGGGAAATTATTCACAATTTAAAAAGAAAAAAAAAGAAAACAAGTTTTAGGTCCCACCGAGGCTCGAACCCGTACCAGCAAAACCCTTCTGGGTCCACCCCGCTAAGCCTTCGCTTAAATTTCTTCTATTTTTTTGGCTTAGCGAGGTGTGTTACACTCACACCTCCTACACCCCATCATTGGACCGATATCGCGGACCCCACCTCATTGTTACCTCCATCCGCTATAATGTGCAGAGCGGCCAGAGTGAAGTACATGTGGCGAAACTTATCTCACTGTTGAGATATTAATGCCGGCGTTCCGACACTGAGCTGTGTTTATTTCTCATATATAAACCTAACTTTGCTGGTGAAATAAAAATAATTGTTATTTATTATTAATTAATTATTTTATTATATTAATTAATATGTTTTCTATATAATAGGGGATGTTCAGCTTTAAATTATAAATATTTTTACAAAATTTAATAACGAACCATCCCGGAAATTCGTGAACTATATAGCCCTCACTAAGTGTTTATAAAGTGTTTACACACCACCTGTATACATCGATAGCCCGTTTACATACCATTGATAAGGGTATAAATAACCGTGTGTGTAATATATATTACAGTGTGTTTATTTTCCATCCCGGAAGACGTAATCGTGTATACCTCTCTATAAATGGACACTTAATATACTTGTAAGGTGGGACACCTAATTTACATTTTCATAACGCGTGTAATTGGAACATTGTCGTCTGCTTGGTGTTGTGATTACAACATAAATTAATTAGTTCTGTTCAATAATATACATATCTTTATAACCGATATCGTAGAAATGTACATTCGTAAACGAATCGTTCGGTTTTAATAATTTTATATAATACACCTTAGTTTCATATCCGATACGCATTATCCGTCTTAATGTTTGTATTTGCCTCTTGTATAGTTGACATAATTGCCGGTATAATATTGTAAATGCAACGTTTTTATCGGAGTGTAATAAATTACGCTGGTATTTCATGTATTCGATATCGTCTAGTGTTCTCATTTTATAGAATTTAAATATAGGACTATAACCCCCGTATTCTTCGTAAACTTCTTCAACACAGGCATTAAAAGCTTTCAATTCCAATTGTATTGTATTATCCATTTTCTCTAATAATTTTTTATTATAACCTATGAAATGTATCTGTTCAATTGGACGTGAAAAAAACATGATGTATTTATGGCACCAATATATTTTTTCAAAAGTCAATTACCAATATAATTGGGACTACAATACCACCACCAACTTTTGGTTGGAGGTGGTATCATTTTGACTTCCTCTTTTCAAAATTATTTTCTCCAAAAATTCATAAATTTGCTGTCGGGAGACAATTTTCCTCGTTAACCAATTTTTGATTTTTCGGGGGTGGTGGTGGTATTATAGAGGGTTATAAATGATATCACGGTAGGTGGTATCATTTTGACTCCATTACTACTACTCAAGGTCACATACTTGGTGCTTCAAAAACTTTAACGCTCGGGTAAATATCTTATAATTTCTGTTTCCTTCCATGGATCAGCTTCATACTTCATATACACATTGCTCTAATGGTCCTCTACTGTACTGTGCCAAATCCACGTTCGTCCTGCCCCCCGCCAAGCCCAGGGCCAAGGTCACATACTTAGTGCTTCAAAAACTTTAACGCTCAGGTAAATATCGTATAATTTCTGTTTTCTTTCACGGATCAGCTTCATACTTCATATACGCATTGTTCTAATGGTCCTTTACTGCCTTGTGCCAAATCTACGTTTGTCCTACCCCTGCCAAGCACAGGGTCAAGGTCACATACTTGGTGTTTCAAAAACTTTAACGCTCGGGTAAATATCTTATAATTTCTGTTTCCTTCCACGGATCAGCTTCATACTTCATATACGCATTGCTCTAATGGTCCTCTACTGTCCTGTGCCAAATCCACATTTGTCATACCCCCGCCAAGCCCAGGGTCAAGGTCTTAGTGCTTCAAAAACTTTAACGCTCATGTAAATATCTTATAATTTCTGTTTTCTTTCACGGATCAGCTTCATACTTCATATACGCATTGCTCTAATGGTCCTCTACCGCCCTGTGCCAAATCCATGTTCGTCCTGCCCCCGCCAAGCCCAGGGTCAAGGTCACATACTTGGTTCTTCAAAAACTTTAACGCTCAGGTAAATATCTTATAATTTATGTTCCCTTTCACGGATCAGCTACATACTTCATATACGCATTGCTCTAATGGTCCTCTACCACCCTGTGCCAAATCCACGTTCGTCCTGCCCCCGCCAAGACAGGGTCAAGGTCACATACTTGGTGCTTCAAAAACTTTAACGCTCAGGTAAAAAATAAATTCACTTGGAATTTGGCCTCATTTATTATCAAAGCGATATGTGGGGCATCCGTGTTCTATGAACACATTTTCTAGTTTCAAACTACTTGTGTATCTGGGGAGGGGGATACACATGCGCTTGTCGACAAGCGTCCATTTCTAGTTTCTGTTTCCTTGCTCGGATCGGCTTCACATTTCGCACACACGCATTGCTCCAATGGTCCTCTACCACCCTGTGACAAATCCACATTCGTCCCGCCCCCGCTAAGCCCAGGGTCAAGGTCACAGACTTGGTGCGTTCGAAACCTTAACGCTCGGGTAAATGGCTTATAATTTATGTTTCCTTGCTCGGATCTGCTTCACATTTCAGACACGCATTGCTCCAATGGTCCTCTACCGCCCTGTGACAAATCCACATTCGTCCCGCCCCTGCTAAGCCCAGGGTCAAGGTCGCAGACTTTGTGCGTTCGAAACCTTAACGCTCGTGTAAATGGCTTATAATTTCTGTTTCCTTCCTCCGACCTGCTTCACATTTCACACACGCATTGCTCCAATGCTCCTCTACCGCCCTGTGACAAATCCACATTTGTCCTGCCCCCGCTAAGCCTAGGGTCAAGGTCACAGACTTGGTGCGTTCGAAACCTTAACGCTCGGGTAAATGGCTTATAATTTCTGTTTCCTTGCTCGGATCTGCTTCACATTTCACACATGCATTGCTCCAATGGTTCTCTACTGCTCTGTAACAAATCCACATTCGTCCCGCCCCCGCTAAGCTCGGGGTCAAGCTCACAGACTTGGTGCGTTCGAAACCTTAACGCTCGCTTAAATGGCTTATAATCAAATATGCTTCGTTTTCTTTGGCTGCGACTGGGGGCATTCGTGTGCCGACAGGCCACATTTCTGGTTGTGTTTGTTTTCTCAATACGATTTGGCCACACATTACATTTTGTGTTTCAATTGTTTATTATTATCTAGGCTACCAGCGCAGGGAATAACTTTGTGACAACGATGCCCTTGTATGCATTGTCTCTCATGCATCATACTCGGCAATAAAAGGAGCGCTACTTCCCATATGCAGCTAATTGTGTCTATCGCGATTTCCCCCATTCGCATTTACGAAGTCGAAACGCACGCGAAAACGCGAAATTTGCAGAGTTCCTATGTTCGCGATGCACATTTTTGTAAACGACGAAATATTGAAATTGTCAAAAATTCACGTTTTCGCTAGTTCGATTTTTAGCTCGCCTGCACAATGTGCAGAAGAGCTTATGGCATACCCCCGGCGGCGTCGGCGTCGGCGTCGTCGGCGTCGGCGTCTACAAACGTAACGTTGGGGTAAATGTCTTATAACTTCTGTTTCCTTTCATGGATCACATTCTTATTTCATACATGCATTCCTCAGATGTCCCTCTATCATGCTGTAGCAAATCGATTACCCACCACCCAACCCTTACCCGAAGGTCAAGGTCACAAACTTAGCACATTCATAAACTTAACGTTAGGGTAAATTTCATATAACATCTGTTTCCTTTTATGGAACGCCTTGATATTTCATACATGCATTCCTCAGATGACCCTCTATCATGCTGTAGCAAATCCATGACCCACCACCCAACCCTTACCCCAAGGTCAAGGTCACAAACTTAGCACATTCATAAACTTAACGTTGGGGTCAATGTCTGATAACATCTGTTTCCTTTCATGGAACCCCTTAATATTTCATACATGCATTCCACAGATGACCCTCTATCATGCTGTAGCAAATCTACGACTCACCACCCAACCCTTACCCCAAGGTCACATACCTAGCACATTCATAAACTTAACGTTGGGGTAAATGTTGTGTAACTTCTGTTTATTTACAGGGAATACCTTAATATTTCATACATGCATTCATCTGATGATACTCTATCGTACTATAGCAAATCTATGACCCACCCCTTTCCCCAAGGGCAAGGTCACAAACTTAGCACATTCATAAACTTAACGTTGGGGTAAATGTCTTATAACATCTGTTTTCTATCATGGAAGCCCTTAATATTTCATACATGCATTCCTCAGAGGACCCTCCATCATGCGGTAGCAAATCCACGACCCACCACCCAACCCTTACCCCAAGGTCAAGGTCACAAAGCTAGCATGTTCATAAACTTAACGTTGGGGTAAATGTTGTGTAACTTCTGTTTATTTACAGCGAATACCTTCATATTTCATACATGCATTCATCTGACGATACTCTATCGTACTATAGCAAATCCATGACCCACCCCTTTCCCAAAGGTCAAGGTCATAAACTTAGCACATTCATAAACTTAACGTTGGGGTAAATGTCTTACAACATCTGTTTTCTATCATGGAACCCCTTAATATTTCATACATGCATTCCACAGATGACCCTCTATCATGCTGTAGCAAATCCACGACCCACCACCCAACCCTTACCCCAAGGTCAATGTCACAAACCTAGCATGTTCATAAACTTAACGTTGGGGTAAATGTTGTGTAACTGCTGTTTATTTACAGCGAATACCTTCATATTTCATACATGCATTCATCTGATGATACTCTATCGTACTATAGCAAATCCATGACCCACCCCTTTCCCCAAGGTCAAGGTCACAAACTAAGCACATTCATAAACTTAACGTTGGTGTAAATGTCCTATAACATCTGTTTTCTATCACGGAACCCCTTAATATTTCATACATGCATTCCACAGATGACCCTCTATCATGCTGTAGCAAATCCACGACTCACCACCCAACCCTTACCCTAAGGTCAAGGTCACAAACCTAGCACATTCATAAACTTAACGTTGGGGTAAATGTTGTGTAGCTTCTGTTTATTTACAGGAGTAGAACAGGGTGTCGAACAGGGTGTCACTATAGGTACCATCTCCCCCATGTTAAAGGTGTTTGTCCGAGCGGAACAACGAATCGATAACAACGAATCGATAACGCCTATGTCACGGGAAAACCCGCGGTATACCGATACTGGACCAGCGATCGATATTGCCCGCGACTACGTACTACTACCGTGTTCGCGATCGCTGGTCCCGTATCGGTATACCGCGGGTTTTGCCTTGACATAGGCGCCATCGATTCGTTGACTAACTAGCCGGACGATCGAAAATTCTCCGCTTTATGGCCGTAGGGAGCCGGTTTCGATTTCAATACGTCTTAAGTGACCGATAATCATATTGATACGGAATTTATACAAATTGTATAGAATATTTCAAAGAGGATTATATCCGTAGTCGGGACATCTCGATTCGAACATAAGTACCCCAAACGTCGTACTTTATAGACATTCTCAATTCGCGAGATAGCATCGCAGGTTATATATATATATATAGAGAGAGAAAAGTATATATTTAAACAGACAGTGAACAGGTAATATTGATAATACACTTTCTGTAAGAATAGACGCAAAAGCTCTTTTAGCGAAGATTGTTAATAATGCATGTATTTCGACTGGTTTACCTGTATAATAAACACAGTTGTGTACTAAGGTTAGTGTACAACAGACCACGTTTGTTATCGTTCGCTTATTGTATCCCCCGGACTCCGTCGGGGGATACTATGGATTTGACAGCGGGCCGCGTTCGCGTCCGCGGACGCGTCCGCGTCCGCGTCCGCCGCAGACAGACACTTCTTGTCCGGAGCATAACTCGAACACCCTTTGGAATATTTTCATGAAACTTCACACATGCATAGACCACGACCCGAAGGTGTGTCGCGCATAAAAATGACAACTCTTGCATAGCTAATTTTTTAGTTATCTCCCTTTTTTGTTTCGCGCATTGATTTCGTGTCCGGAGCATAACTCGACCACCCTTTGGAATATTTTCATGAAACTTCACACATGCATAGACCACGACCCGAACATGTGTCGCGCACAAGAATGACAACTCTTGCATAGCTAATTTTTGAGTTATCTCCCTTTTTTGTTTCGCACACTGATTGACCATAACTCGACCACCCTTTCGAATATTTTCATGAAACTTCATATCCACATTCAATTAGACCACGAACCGAAGGTGTGTCGTGCACAAGAATGAAAACTATTGCATAGCTAATTTTTTAGTTATCTCCCTTTTTTGTTTTCACGCATTGATTTCCTGTCCGGAGCATAACTCGACCACCCTTTGGAATATTTTCATGAAACTTCACACATGCATAGACCACGACCCGGAGGTGTGTCGCGCACAAGAATGACAACTCTTGCGTAGCTAATTTTTTGGGTTATCTCCCTTTTTTGATTTGAGCACTCTACAAACTGGACAATAATGCATGAAGACCCGTTTTCTCGTGTGTTCTGTACACCTTACCTGTAGAGAGAACAATAGCCTTCTCCGGTTGAACAATAGAGACTGGGAGAACCATTCACCTGTGCATGTGCTAGCATGTGCAAATGTCCAGTCTTGACCACTCTGACCACAGGTAATTTATACAGGTAAATTACTACATTGGATATTACATTTCAGTAAACTGTGTTGAAAATATTGTGGCATTATGTGGACCTGTGCAGATATATGTAGATAAATATAGGACTATTAAAAAAAAATTCTGGGTTCCAGTAGCAAGCATTATTATTTTTAATTTTTTCATTTTTTTTTTTCCATTTCTTTTTTTCATTTTTTTTTCAAATTATTTTTCAATTTTTGTCTAGTAGCATAAGGTCGTACGTGCTATATACAGACTATTCACCTGTGCATGTGCTAGCATGTGCAACTGACCACTGACCACTTACAGGTAATTTATACAGGTAAATGATTATATTACATTTCCGTAAACTGTGTTGAAAATATTGTGGCAATATGTGGAGATGTATATATATTATATGTAGATAAATATAGGACTATTAAAAAACATTCTGGGCTCCAGTAGGGAGCATTATTCTTTTATTTTTTTTAAATTTAATTTTTTTTTTCCATTTTTTTTTTACATTCTTTTTCAATTTTTTACCTGACCACTAACTTATTACAGGTAATTTCTACAGGTACATTATTACATTTCCGTAACTATTAACAAAAATTCTGGGCTCCAGTTGCGAGCATTATTATTTTAATTTTTTTTGTATATTACATTTCCGTAAACTGTGTTGAAAATATTGTGGCATTATGTGGACCTGTGCAGATATATGTAGATAAATATAGGACTATTAAAAAAATTCTGGGCTCCAGTAGCAAGCATTATTATTTTAATTTAAAAAAAAAAAACAATCATTTTTTTTTTTCAAATTCTTTTTCAATTTTTGTCTAGTAGCATAAGGTCGTAAGTGCTATATACAGACTATTATCATATAATAAAACAATTATTGACTAGTGAGCCATAGAATATAATCTGATATTCTATGGCTCACTAGTCAATAATTGTATAATATGTTCGGGCCAGTGAAAATTGCTTTCGGGCCCAGGCTCGAGGTCAAGGCGGGACAAGGCGAGGCATCTGATTCCGCGGAATTTTTGTTTACTTATCTCCCTTTGTTGTTTCGTGCTCTGATTTTGTATCCAGAGCATAACTCGAACACTCTTTGGAATATTTTTATGCCCCACCACGATAGTGGAGGGGGCATTTAGTGTTACCCTCGTCCGTCCGTCCGTCCGTCCGCACACACGAATGGGTACTTGTTGTAAGCGTACGGGGATCTTATTGGGTAGGGTTAGGATAGTGTTGGGTACTCTTGTTGGGTATTTTTATGCAGTAAAAACCCAACAAGTATTCATTCGTAGGAACGTGCGTCCCGTCCTCCGTCCGTCCGTCCGTCCGTCCATCCGTCACAAAACTTTAACACTCGGGTAAATGTCTCATAATTTCTTCATCCTTCGACCGATCTGCTTCATATTTCATATACACAGTTCTCTGATGGTACACTACCGCCCTGTGCCAAATCCACGTTTGACCTGCCCCCGCCAAGCACAGGGTCAAGGTCACATACTTGGTGCTTCAAAAACTTTAACGCTCAGGTAAATATCTTATAATTTCTGTTTTCTTTCACGGATCAGTTTCATATTTTATATACACATTGCTCTAATATAATGGTCCTCTACCGCCCTGTGCCAAATCCACGTTCGTCCTGCCCCCACCAAGCCCAGGGTCAAGGTCACATACTTGGTGCTTCAAAAACTTTAACACTCAGGTTAATATCTTATACTTTCTGTTTTCTTTCACGGATCAGCTTCATATTTCATATACACATTGCTCTAATGGTCCTCTACCGCCCTGTGCCAAATCCACGTTCGTCCTGCCCCCGCCAAGCCCAGGGTCAAGGTTACATACTTGGTGCTTCAAAAACTTTAACGCTCAGGTAAATATCTTATAATTTCTGTTTTCTTTCATGGATCAGCGTCATATTTCATATACGCATTGCTCTAATGGTCCTCTATTGCCATGTGCAAAATCCACGTTCGTCCTGCACCCGCCAAGCCCAGGGTCAAGGTCACATACTTGGTGCTTCAAAAACTTTAGCGCTCAGGTAAATATCTTATAATTGTTCTTTCCATTTACGGATCAACTTCATATTTCAATTACGCGTTGCTCTAATGGTCCTCTACCGCCCTGTGCCAAATCCACGTTCGTCCTGCCCCCGCCAAGCCCAGGGTTAAGATCACATACTTAGTGCTTCAAAAACTTTAACGCTCAGGTAAATATCTTATAATTTCTGTTTTCTTTCACGGATCAGCTTCATATTTCATATACACATTGCTCTAATGGTCCTCTACCGCCCTGTGCCAAATCCACGTTCGTCCTGCCCCCGCCAAGCCCAGGGTCAAGGTTACATACTTGGTGCTTCAAAAACTTTAACGCTCAGGTAAATATCTTTTAATTTCTGTTTTCTTTCACGGATCAGCTTCATATTTCATATATGCATTGCTCTAATGGTCCTCTACCGCCCTGTGCCAAATCCACGTTCGTCCTGCCCCCGCCAAGCCCAGGATCAAGGTCACATACTTGGTGCTTCAAAAACTTTAACGTTCAGGTAAAAGAAAATTTTGACTTGGAATTTGGCCTCATTTATTATCAAAGCGATATGTGGGACATCCGTGTTCTATGAACACATTTTCTAGTTTATTAAACTTCACACATGCATAGAAGACGACCCAAAGGTGTGTCGCACGTAAGAATGACAACTCTTGCATCGTTAATTTCTTAGTTATCTCCCTTTGTTGTTTCGTAAACTGATTTCGTGTCCGGAGCATAACTCGAACACCCTTTGGAATATTTTCATGAAACTTCACACATGCATAGACCACGACCCTAAATGTGTGTCACGCAAGAATGACACCTCTTGCATCACTATTTTTTTTGTTATCTTCCTTTGTTTTTCCATCACTGATTTTGTCTCCGGAGCATAACTCGAACACCCTTTTTTCAAACTACTTGTGTATCTGGGGAGGGGGATACACATGCGCTTGTCGACAAGCGTCCATTTCTAGTTTAAACCTGTGTTGTATACAACATGCCGATCCAGGTATCTTATTAATACTGTGCCATAAATACAAATAGTATGTACATGATGTACTCACTGGCAGTTTGAGTTATCGCACTTTGAGTGTACCTGTATTGTATCTCTGTAGTGTCTACATTTAACTGGGGGGCAGGGGTGTAGATACGTGTTCTATAGTATGGCTCAATTTTATAGGGTTTAGACTCAGTAATACACGGAATTATAATACCCAGTCAATATCCATGTGGTATTGTTTACAGGCCATACTAGTACATGTACCACTTTTCTGCATTGCGCTGGATCAAACCCACAACCTTCCTAAGCCCATTATTTTCTCGATGACTGTGGTTGGTAAAAATAAAATAAAATAACAGCATAACTTATTTGTACATTTTTATTCACAAAAGCACATGTTATATCATGATACATTTTATTCAATTGTATCTACACAAGATATGATCATACAATAGCGTACATGACAATGTTTATTGTAAATTAGACACCCATGAATTGAACTTGTTTGAATAATATTTCCATTTGACAAAATATGTTTTATTCTTCCCCTTTCCTTTGGTTTTAAGAACTTTTTAAATTTTCATCTGCTTTTATGTCCACTTTCTGAAGTTCACTCTCATAGAACGTTCCTTTTATTTCTTCCTTATGCATGTCATGCAATCTGTATATCGGCAGTCTTCCTCTGAAGTAACGTTTGTTGATCTGAAACACTTCTCCGGAATATGTTTGATTATAAGCACGGGTAAACACGTTCTTGAGATATGTTATTCTAACATAGTCTCCTACTTTGAATTTGAAACGTTTTCGTTTCATTGGCTTATTGTTCTGCGCAAAGTATGTTGACAGCCGAACTTCTTCGTTTTTATTGTTAACGCCGGCCGGGGATGTACCGATTGTTCTGTGATTTGTGTTGTTGTAACTATTGGCCACTTGTTGTAGTATATGCATATAACTGTAGTCTTCTTTGTACGTGAAGTATCGACTTAATTTCATTTTGATCGTCAGTATGGCTCTCTCAGAAGTCGATGCATGCCTTCGTCTCATTCTGTGTCGGAAAATATCTGACATCATTCTCATTCATCAAATCCTGTACATTCTTTGCACGGAATTCCTGACCTGAAATATAGAGCAATATGGAAACCAAAGAGCCAGCATTACAAACTATGTGCATACAGCTGTTATTAACAATACACGTCTACGGTCCCCAAGATAATATACATGAACTTTTTCTAGGAATGCTATAAAAACATTGGTTTGATTAAGTCGAATGTGTCCATATTAATTAAAATGGTGGTAACAATTATATGCCCGAGGTAGAACCAGTATTAATGATATACAATACCTTTATCCGTGATAAGTTTCGCCGGTGAACGTCCAGACTTGGTGATAATGTCCCGGAAGGCTCCTGCCACATCCTGACCCGTTTTGGTTTTCAAGGGTCGAAGCCACACGTATTTGGAGAATGTATCTATCACCAACAAAATGTACTTGTGTCCGTCATTGAATGATGCGAATTTCACCATAGCGATCAAATCGGCCATCCATAAATCGTCAATCCCAGCGCTGATCACGTGGTTTCTTCGAAAACGTCTTCTCACCGGTTTGTGCAAACTGTATGCTTCGTGATTATGTAGGAACTTTCTGATTTTGTGCATACCGATGTTGAATTTCCCTTCATTTTTAACAACTCTGTACAGTTTCTGCGGTCCAGCAAAACTGGCTGGATGACCCGGATCGTAATATATTTTCTTTAAACATTCTTCCATGTCTGTTCAGCTCCAGTGTCCGATGAGAAATGAAATGTTATTTTAAAGTATTCACTATTTATTCGTTCTCAGCAGCAGATTCCTCTTCGGATTCAGTGTCACTGTCCTCTTCCTCTGACAATTCTGTGTCAAACAAATCTTGAAACTCGTGCTTTTGCTTTTTCACAACTCTCTTGATGGCTGACGTCTGTCCTACGCCTTTTGCGACCAAGCCTTTCACATCCTGTATGATTTTGTTGTGAAGTGAGCTTGTTTCCAGCGGAAGCCAGTAATTGTCAATTATTGACTCGTATTTGGAAATAAATGTTCTTTCTTCGTAAGGTCTTGTGCGTTCATCCGCTAATTCATCAGCGTCTTCTTCGCTTTCTTCAGATATAAACTGATTATATAATGTGTCATATTTATCTTCATTAGCACTTCTAGCATTTTTCCACAATGACAAATATCCGTCATTATCTTCAATATCGTCATCATACTCGATGGGTTCCTGTTCCTCCAATTTCATCTTTTTAGCTGGAGGTTCGTTGTTTTCTGGGCACCAGCCACGCTTCACGTGGCGCTGTACATCGTGTGTAGAATAGTCCACAATCGTCACAAACATTCCCCCTTTCTGCCATGTCTTCTGCTAGAATATTTTCTTTTATATAATGAGTATCTAAATCGCTTCCGATGTGAACACTGAGCTCCAGTCGAATGATGATCAGTTTCGATGTAATCACGTCCTTTTATAGCTGCAAGTTCATCTGGCCACGTGACTTCGTGTTTTAACCGTTCTTGCTCCGGTGTGAAGGGTTTTAAATCCACAAATAGAAACCCGTATTGTTGTTTGGTTGCTTTCTCAAAAGCTTTCATGAATTTTTCTGAATGTCCAGGATACATTTGACGTCCCATAGTAATCACACACTGTCTGTCAATAGGATTGTTGAACAGCATCAGGTAATGGCAGTTTCTCCTTTGAGTTGTTTCTTTAGATGCATACATGTTCTGATTAATTGAAATCACTGATAGCGACCTATGGTGTGATCCTTCTGTGAACAAGTCCGTGACACGTTTATCCTTTCCGGCTACTGACATCATGTCGTCAAGTATTACTAAATTGTTTCTTTTAGGATCAAAGTAGTCATCATCATCTATATCTGTTGGAATCCCTTGCACACATTCCACACGAGGTTTAGCTGTCATTTGTATCTCTGTGTACATTGGCTGCGATCTTTTGTAAACCCAAACTATTCTTTGTACAGTTGGTTGAATTCTCTGTCCATATGGTTCTTCAATAAATCCCTAAGAAAACTTTTCTTTCCACAAGCTGTTGGTCCAGATATCATCATCGTAAATGGATGCTGTAATGTCGTTACGTCCTGTGGCTGTGGCTGATATCCTCCATGTGGGGTGGTGGTGGCGCTCCCTGAGGCGCTCCCTGCGGCGCTCCATGCGGCACTCCCTGTGGCTCTCCCTGCGGTGGTGGTGGTGGTGGTGGCGCTCCCTGCGGTGGTGGTGGTGGTGGTGGTGGTGGTGGTGGTGGTGGTGGTGGTGGTGGTGGTGGCCACGGTTGAGTGTTCTGTGGATACGCATGACCGATTTTCCGTCCATCATCCGAGTGTTTATGATGTTTGTGTCTAAGCATGGAGTCTCGTCTGGAAAAGTTCTGGTCACAAAAAGAACACTTTATCGAATACATGTTGCTCGTCCGACGGCCAATTCAATAATGACCTTCGAAATGTGTTTGCTGTTCTCTTATAATGCTTTTCTCTCTGACAGCCAATCAAAACAACATCAAAATCACGTGATTAACCTATATTATCTTTCAATGCAAGAGCACACTTTCTAAAGAATGAGACAAAAAATAAATCCAAAATATCCACACAGAACAACGTGTGTAATGGGAAAGTATAAATATAAAAAGAAAAGGCGAGACACACGTTGTTCCGTGTGGATATTTTGGATTTATTTTTTGAATTGGCCGTCGGACGAGCAACATGTATTCGATAAAGTGTTCTTTTTGTGACCAGGACTTTTCCAGACGAGACGCCATGCTTAGACACAAACATCATAAACACTCGGATGATGGACGGAAAATCGGTCATGCGTATCCACAGAACACTCAACCGTGGCCACCACCACCACCACCACCACCACCACCGCAGGGAGCGCCACCACCACCACCACCACCACCATCACCACCACCGCAGGGAGAGCCACAGGGAGTGCCGCAGGGAGCGCCCCAGGGAGCGCCTGGGGGAGCGCCACCACCACCACCACCGGGAGGATATCCGCCACAGCCACAGGACGTAACGACATTACAGCATCCATATACAATGATGATATCTGGACCAACAGCTTGTGGAAAGACAACTTTTGTTAGGGATTTATTGAAGAACCATGGACAGAGAATTCAACCAACTGTACAAAGAATAGTTTGGGTTTACAAAAGATCGCAGCCAATGTACACAGAGATACAAATGACAGCTAAACCTCGTGTGGAATTTGTGCAAGAGATTCCAACAGATATAGATGATGATGACTACTTTGATCCTAAAATAAACAATTTATTAATACTGGACGACATGATGTCAGTAGTCGGAAAGGATAAACGTATCACGGACTTGTTCACAGAAGGATGACAGAAGGATTTAAAACCCTTCACATCGGAGCAAGAACGGCTAAAACACGAAGTCACGTGGCCAGATGAACTTGCAGCTATAAAAGGACGTGATTACATCAAAACTGATCATTATTCGACTGGAGCTCAAAGTGTTCACATCGGAAGCGATTTAGATACTCATTATATAAAAGAAAATATTCTAGCAGAAGACATGCGGGAATGCTTGTGACGATTGTGGACTATTCTACACACGATGTACAGCGCCACGTGAAGCGTGGCTGGTGCCCAGAAAACAACGAACCTCCAGCTAAAAAGATGAAATTGGAGGAACAGGAACCCATCGAGTATGATGACGATATTGAAGATAATGACGGATATTTGTCATTGTTGAAAAATGCTAGAAGTGCTAATGAAGATAAATATGACACATTATATAATCAGTTTATATCTGAAGAAAGCAAAGAAGACGCTGATGAATTAGCGGATGAACGCACAAGACCTTACGAAGAAAGAACATTTCTTTCCAAATACGAGTCAATAATTGACAATTACTGGCTTCCGCTGGAAACAAGCTCACTTCACAACAAAATCATACAGGAGGTGAAAGGCTTGGTCGCAAAAGGCGTTGGACAGACGTTAGCCATCAAGAGAGTTGTGAAAAAGCAAAAGCACGAGTTTCAAGATTTGTTTGACACAGAATTGTCAGAGGAAGAGGACAGTGACACTGAATCCGAAGAGGAATCTGCTGCTGAGAACGAATAAATAGTGAATACTTTAAAATAACATTTCATTTCTCATCGGACACTGGAGCTGAACAGACATGGAAGAATATTTAAAGAAAATATATTACGATCCGGGTCATCCAGCCAGTTTTGCTGGACCGCAGAAACTGTACAGAGTTGTTAAAAATGAAGGGAAATTCAACATCGGTATGCACAGAATCAGAAAGTTCCTACATAATCAAGAAGCATACAGTTTACACAAACCGGTGAGAAGACGTTTTCGAAGAAACCACGTGATTAGCGCTGGGATTGACGATTTATGGATGGCCGATTTGATCGATATGGTGAAATTCGCATCATTCAATGACGGACACAAGTACATTCTGTTGGTGATAGATACATTCTCCAAATACGTGTGGCTTCGACCTAACCCTTGAAAACCAAAACGGGTCAGGATGTGGCAGGAGCCTTCCGGGACATTATCACCAAGTCTGGCCGTTCACCGGCGAAACTTATCACGGATAAAGGTATTTTATATCATTAATACTGGTTCTACCTCGGGCATATAATTATTACTACCATTTTAATTAATATGGACACATTCGACTTAATCAAACCAATGTTTTTATAGCATTCCTAGAAAAAGTTCATGTATATTATCTTGGGGGACCGTAGACGTGTATTGTTAATGACAGCTGTATGCACATGGTTTGTAATGCTGGCTCTTTGGTTTCCATATTGCTCTATATTTCAGGTCATGAATTCCGTGCAAAGAATGTACAGGATTTGATGAATGAGTAGGATGTCAGATATTTTCCGACACAGAATGAGACGAAGGCATGCATCGACTTCTGAGAGAGCCATACTGACGATCAAAATGAAATTAAGTCGATACTTCACGTACAAAGAAGACTACAGTTATCTTCATATACTGCGACAAGTGGCCAATAGTTACAACAACACATATCACAGAACAATCGGTACATCCCCGGCCGGCGTTAACAATAAAAACGAAGAAGTTCGGCTGTCAACATACTTTGCGCAGAACAATAAGCCAATGAAACGAAAACGTTTCAAATTCAAAATAGGAGACTATGTTAGAATAACATATCTCAAGAACGTGTTTACCCGTGCTTATAATCAAACATATTCCGGAGAAGTGTTTCAGATCAACAAACGTTACTTCACAGGAAGACTGCCGATATACAGATTGCATGACATGCATAAGGAAGAAATAAAAGGAACGTTCTATGAGAGTGAGCTTCAGAAAGTGGACATAAAAGCAGATGAATTGTATACAATTGAAAAAGTTCTTAAAACCAAAGGAAAGGGGAAGAATAAAACATATTTTGTCAAATGGAAATATTATTCAAACAAGTTCAATTCATGGGTGTCTAATTTACAATAAACATTGTCATGTACGCTATTGTATGATCATATCTTGTGTAGATAAAACTGAATAAAATGTATCATGATATAACATGTGCTTTTGTGAATAAAAATGTACAAATACGTTATGCTGTTATGTTATTTTTAGCAACCACAGTCATCGAGAAAATAATGGGCTTAGGAAGGTTGTGTGTTTGATCCAGCGCAATGCAGAAAAGTGGTACATGTACTAATATGGCCCGTAGACATACCACATGGATATTGACTGGGTATTATAATTCAGTTAACTCAAACTGACAGTGAGTACATGTACATACTATTTGTATTTATGGCACAGTATTAATAAGATACCTGGATCGGCATGTTGTATACAACACAGGTTTAAATAAGCGAACGATAACAAACATGGTCTGTTGTACCTTAGTACACAACTGTGTTTATTATACAGGTAAACCAGTCGAAATACATGCACTATTAACAATCTTCGCTAAAAGAGCTTTTGCGTCTGTTCTTACAGAAAGTGTTTTATCAATATTACCTGTTCACTGTCTGTTTAAATATATACTTTTCTCTCTCTCTATATATATATATATAATTATATAACCTGCGATGCTATCTCGCGAATCGAGATGTCCCGACTACGGATATAATCCTCTCTTTGAAATATTCTATACAATTTGTATAAATTCCGTATCAATATGATTATCGGTCACTCAAGACGTATTGAAATCGAAACCGGCTCCCTACGGCCAAAAAGGTTAGAAGACACCAAATGGTGCGAGACCGCCCAGTGTGTAGGCAAATGTAGTCCGGTATAAAAAAATAATGCGGGTGTTTTGAGGTCACAGACACCGTTTGCTTGCAAATCTTGATCCATTACTATCCAGTTTCACTTGAGGAACATTTTGGGGTGCCTTTAGCACCAGTTTTCAGCATATGTGTAGCATTTAAAAGAAAACACTGAAGCTGTTGGTCACTTGATGTAAACGGAGTTTCCGTGGCCAAAAAATGTACACAATATTGGAGGATATGACAAGGTTGGATTTTTCTTTCTTAAGAGTAAGTGAACCTATTGTTTAGTTCATGCACAGCCAGTACAGACTGGCTGCAGGTCATGTACAAGTGGGTCCCACAACATCCATACGAATAGTGAAAGTAGGAGAGACTGGCCTTATTGGATGGCATTCGGTTAAATTATATAGTAAAACTATTTGGTGGTGTCTAACCTATAAGGTGTGCCTACGCCCTATGTGAGATATGTTTTTTTGTAGAATTTGAAGTTGGAAGTTTATGTTTCTTGTAGCTATGTCTCTGGGAACATAATTTAAAGTTACTGCGACAAGAGTAATCGAGCGGACTCCACGATGCAACATATTTGTTCTTTTTGTATCACAGACGGACAGTTATCGGCTTCAAAATCTTCTAAAATCTTGATTTTTCAGCTTTATTTAGTCAAATATAATAAACCAGTGTATGCAAATTACCTGTAGGTGATTTGGCTTGGAATGTGACAGTAATATACACCAAAACAGTCATTATAGTGTGTTTTTCTTTTTTTTTTCATTGATATTGGCTTCCTGATGGACAATTAAGAAGTTCGGGATTGTGGCGCGACATCGCGACGCTGTTCCAAAGTTTGCCAAAATTAGGCGTAAGTGTATTGTTTTCGCATATCGGTATAGTACCAATACACTAGTACTCAGAAAACATTGTTTTTCCTTTCCTCCGGTCTCATAAAGAAAATTTCTTGACTGACTGTTCCAAGCCAGTACTCTTTTGTCTATCGACCATTCCAGAGTGGCATACATGTTGGTATAGTTTCAGTGATGAGTCTTTATATTTAGAATGGTTAGCTATAACACAGTTACTATTTAGGGTAATGCTATGTGATTTTATGGAGATTTGTGCTTTTAATTCATCATCTATTAAAATTCTCCATAGTTCTGTAGTAGCTCAATTTAAGGCAGAATGTGGACAGTCACATGGTGGAGTTACACAGCTGCTGTGTGACAACCATTTGAGATATTTGCTCCAAACTTGGTATTGTATCCAGGAATAGAAGCTAGTTTTGAATAGTGAATATTGTAGAATGATTTGTAGTGGGACCGGTACACTTATAGGTTAGAAGCCACCAAATGGTGCGAAACCGCCCAGGGTGTATGCAAAAGTAGTCCGGTATAAAACAATAGTGCGGGTGTTTTGAGGTCACAGACACCGTTTGCTTGCAAGTCTTGATCCACTACTACCCAGTTTCACTTGAGGAACATTTTGGGGTGCCTTTAACACCAGTTTTCAGCATATTTGTAGCATTTAAAAGAAAACACTGAACCTGTTGGTCACTTGATGTAAACGGAGTTTCCGTGGCCAAAACATGTACAAAATATTGGAGGATATGACAAGGTTGGATTTTTCTTTCTTAGGAGTAAGTGAACCTATTGTTTAGTTCATGCAGAACCAGTACAGACTGGCTGTAGGTCATGTACAAGTGGGTCCCACAGCATCCATACGAATAGTGAAAGTAGGACAGACTGGCCTTATTGGATGGCATTCGGTTAAATCATATAGTAAAACTATTTGGTGGTGTCTAACCTAAAGCGGAGAATTTTCGATCGTCCGGCTAGTTAGTCAACGAATCGATAGCGCCTTTGTCACGGCAAAACCCACGGTATACCGATACGGGACCAGCGATCGATATTGCTCGCGACTACGTACGTACTACCGTGTTCGCGTACGCTGTCCGTGAAAACGTTCGAGCGTTAGGAAACGACTATTGCTGCTTGTAATTTTATATATATATATTTATTAAGCATTAAAGCTAAATACAAATATGTTTCTAGCCAATAACGCGAATATTAACCCATTGTGATATTTTTAAATACCCAGGCATCAACGGTATCGATCCGTGTATTGAATACAGGTTTGCGTAGGTAGCAATTGTCGTCTGCTATTAACGGGTATAATACGGGTGAACGCCCTTATCGGTTTTTTGACTGCACCGACCGATACGGTTACTTTACTATATACATGTCGGTCAGTTGCTCCGCTCGGAGAAACACCTTTAACATGGGGGAGATGATACCTATAGTGAAGCGTAAGCTTGTTGCCAGATCAGCAACCAAGGCTTCTCCGCTAACTCAGACCGTCCCTTTTCGCGGCCGTGGCTCTGCCAGTCGCGGGGCGTTTCATTCTCGCGGCTTCTCGCACCCACGTGGTCGGGGAGCTAGCCGTTAGCGGCGCGCCACTTCCCACACTGCCCCCACAATATCACAGACTGCTTGGGTGTACCTGGGTGTACGGGGCAGCCGGGGCAGCCAAAATACGCAGGTTCGCTTTCATCCCCGCGTACGCGTTCGTTCGCGCGTACTCGTTCGTCCGCGGGTTCGGTGGCGTAACGCTCGAACGTTTTCATGGACAGCGTACGCGAACACGGTAGTACGTACGTAGTCGCGGGCAATATCGATCGCTGGTCCCTTATCGGTATACCACGGGTTTTCCCGTGACATAGGCGCTATCGATTCGTTGCTCCGCTCGGACAAACACCTTTAACATGGGAGAGACACCCTGTTCTACTTACAGGGAATACCTTCATATTTCATACATGCATTCATCTGATGATACTCTATCGTACTATAGCAAATCCATGACCCACCCCTTTCCCCAAGGTTAAGGTCACAAACTTAGCACATTCATAAACTTAACGTTGGGGTAAATGTCTTATAACATCTGTTTTCTATCATGGAACCCCTTAATATTTCATACATGCAATCCACAGATGACCCTCTATCATGCTGTAGCAAATCCACGACCCACCACCCAACCCTTACCCCAAGGTCAAGGTCACAAACCTAGCATGTTCATAAACTTAACGTTGGGGTAAATGTTGTGTAACTTCTGTTTATTTACAGCGAATACCTTCATATTTCATACATGTATTCATCTGATGATACTCTATCGTACTATAGCAAATCCATGACCCACCCCTTTCCCCAAGGTTAAGGTCACAAACTTAGCACATTCATAAACTTAACGTTGGGGTAAATGTCTTATAACATCTGTTTTCTATCATGGAACCCCTTAATATTTCATACATGCAATCCACAGATGACCCTCTATCATGCTGTAGCAAATCCACGACCCACCACCCAACCCTTACCCCAAGGTCAAGGTCACAAACCTAGCATGTTCATAAACTTAACGTTGGGGTAAATGTTGTGTAACTTCTGTTTATTTACAGCGAATACCTTCATATTTCATACAGGCATTCATCTGATGATACTCTGTCGTATTATAGCAAATCCATGACCCACCTCCCACCCCTTTCCCCAATGTCACAAACTTAGCACATTCATAAACTTAACGTTGGGGTACCGTAAATGTCTTATAACATCTGTTTCCTTTTATGGAACGCCTTGATATTTCATACATGCATTCATCTGATGATACTCTATTGTAGTATAGCGTGCTACAGCAAATCCATGACCCCCACCCCTTTCCTCAAGGTCAAGGTCACAAACTTAGCACATTCATACATTCATTCCTCATGTGAATAGCTATCATGCTGTAGAAAATCACCAACTTAGTGCGTTCATAAACTTAACGTTAGGTTAAATTTGTTTTACTTCTGTTTTCAGGGAGCGCATTGATATTTCATGCATTCATCTTAATATGCTATATTATGCTATAACAAACCCACGACCCACCTTGCACCACTGACCCCAATGTCAAGGTCCCCCGCACGCTCCTTAACCCAAAATCAAGTTATATATTATTCATGTTTTTGTATGCAACTGTGCCAAGTTTGAGTGAAGGCTGCCAACAGGCGGGCTTCGTTGTCTTCTGACAACTCTTGTTAAAATAAACGTGTATCAGTGACGTCACAGTGTCGCAATGCAAAAAGACGAAATTTTCGTAAGATTTTTCATGAGTGAAAAGGCGAAAGTAACTTCGCGAAATTTCGTGTTTTCGCCTTTCGACTTTGCAAAAGGCGAAATGGCGATGGGCGCAGTTCATCAGCCACTATAACGAGTAGTATAGTTTAAATGTCGCCATGGTGAAGAGAAAGGATGTTAATATAAATGTGTTAACCGAGTCGTCTCGTAAGAAAACGTGTCTTATTGCATAAAATGTCCTTATAAAATTTCAAATTTGACCGAATGTGGTATTGTCATATATCTTATCGAAGGTATACACAACATGATCACACTGGAGCATTTTTTTCTGTCAAAATTAGATGATTACGTCATCCAAGATGGCCGCCGAAAGGTCAAAGGGTCATTCTTTTAATAAAGATTGCAAACGTCTTCTTGTGAACCGATTAGCCCATATTGGCCAAACTTCACAGTTATGGTCCGTGAGTGAAGACTTTTTTAAATTTGTTAAAATGGAGGTCATCACATAATCCAAGATGGCCGCCATAGAAAAGTATGTCAAATACATAAAAATCTTCTTCTCACGAACGGTCAAGACGAATTTCGACGTAACTTGGTAGGAATGATTCATAGTCGCCACTGTTTCAGATTTGTGAAAACGGCGGTCCCGGGGTCAAAACTGGGTGTGGCCGGAGAGGTCAAGTAGGGGTCAAATTTCACATTTGGTCGAATATCGTCATGCCTTACGTCAAATCGGAGGTATCGACAAGACGATAAGTCTGGAGCATTTCTTTTCGGAATCAGATGATTATCTCATCCAAGATGGCCGCCGAAAGTTCAAAAAGTCGTTCTTTTAATATATATTTCTAACATATTCTTCTCTTGAACCGTTTGGCCAATATTAGCCAAACTTCAAAATTATGGCCTGTGAGTAAAGCATTTTCATATTTGTTAAAATAGAGGTCATCGCTCAATCCAAGATGGCCGCCATATAAAAGTATGTCAACTTCTTAAAAACGCCAGACAATGGGGGATAATAATTTCAGGCGAGCGATACAGGCCCATTTGGGCCTCTTGTTTATTGTTCGTGGCCGTTCCTGTGAACTTGTGTTTCCCTCTACAACCCTACATATCCAACTTTCGCGGCCACCTTACCTGTAGAAAGTCTGCATCAGTAACGGCGATTTTTATATGGAATTATATAGGAGACTATTACCTTTTCTTACGTAACGTTTAAACTACACAACCGATTGAAAATGCACAAGTCACATTTTAAACTTCAATTATTGTACTTTATGATGATGTTTCGATCGTGTTTTTAAAATAAAAATATTTTGGTCCTTTTTAGCTTTAAACATAGTCGGTAGTTTTTATATGATTTATATAGCAAATTGTGATTTTTCTTCTCGATTTTCGTTGGGAAAATTGCAAAATCTCTTTTTATAATAATAGTTACAAAAGATGCACAGGTATTTTCAATTAGCTCATTAATTTTTTTATCTATTGATATAAAAATTATGTTTCTAAGTTAATATTATTTTGGTCCTTTTTAAACGACCGTTTTTAAAAAACGGTACGTATTATGTTTTACCGCACGGCGGGCAGGCGGCGGGCGGGCGGCTGAAGAAAAAGCGCATAGTTCGTGTACACAACTCCTCCGAAACCGTTCATTCGATCGATCTGAAACTATACACACGTCTTCTACACATAGTGAAGATGTGCACCTTGGTGTTTTTATGCCGAATTTTTTTTTTAACAAAAATATCACCTTTTTAACTTAGCCATTTTGTCTACATTTTTCTATACAGTTCTATATACGGTACAGAGTTTGTGTACACAACTCCTCCGAAACCGGTCAGTCGATCGATCTGAAACTATGCACACGTCTTCTACACATAGTGAAGATGTGCACCTTGGTGTTTTTATGCCGAATTTTTTTTTTAACAAAAATATCACCTTTTTAACTTAGCCATTTTGTCTACATTTTTCTATACAGTTCTATATACGGTACAGAGTTTGTGTACACAACTCCTCCGAAACCGGTCAGTCGATCGATCTGAAACTATGCACACGTCTTCTACACATATTGAAGATGTGCACCTTGGTATTTTTATGCCGAAAAAATATTTTTTAACAAAAATATCAGCTGTTTAACTTAGCCATTTTTTCTACATTTTTCTATACAATTCTATATACGGTACAGAGTTTGTGTACACAACTCCTCCGAAACCGTTCAGTAGATCGTTCTGAAACTATACACACGTCTTCTACACATATTGAAAATGTGCACCTTGGTGATTTTTATGCCGAAAAAATATTTTTTAACAAAAATATCACTTTGTTAACTTAGCCATTTGTTCTACATTTGTCTATACAATTCTATATACGGTACAGAGTTTGTGTACACAACTCCTCCGAAACTGTTAAGTCGATCGTTCTGAAACTATGCACACGTCTTCTACACATATTTCAGATGTGCACCTTGGTGTTTTTATGCCGAAAACATATTTTTTAACAAAAATATCACCTTTTTAACTTAGCCATGTTGTCTACATTATTGTATCCAATTCCCGATCATTTCTACTTTACACTCTACTTTTCTATCTCTGCCTAAATTAGTGTACATGTTTAGCACAACGTGATGAAGAAATAATGCTATAGACTTTCAAATTCTCATTAATGTTTCTTGCCTTGGTGACAGCTTCACATTTCTGCATCTTCGCTGTCTGGCCCATATTCGACGGGCGTATTTTGTGACTTGCGGCACTCTTGTTAGATAATAATAATGACACCATCTGTTTTCATTTTCCAATTAGCGTATCACGGAAATCTTCGGCAATTTCCGTGATATTCGTTGAAACGGGAACCTGCTTACGGTCACTCTAAAAGCTTATATGTTGCCCATGGCATGACCGTGTTGTCGGTAAATAAAATTATTAGTGAACAAAGTAACCAACATTTTCTACTTATTTGTAATTTCAGCATAGACTTTGTCTCATTTGATTATCTCGATAATTGCAACTTGCAATACTTAATATAATTTCATCTTAATTTGATTTGGCTAGAAATAATTAATGTAATTCCCTTTATACATGTACGCGCGAATTATAAGTGTTGGTCAGACTACGTTAGTTTGCAAGATTACTTACACTGGTTGTAAATATTTGTATCTTTGCATGTTTTCTCTTTATTTCAGGGCAATATTAACGGGATTTATACCGATTATCGAAACTAATATTGGTGAAAATGTCACAAATTATAAAATTGTCAATAAATGGAAATGTGTTGATTTTATTTACAAGGAATTAAGCATAGTTATCGTGAATTATTTACTGCAAACTAAACCTTGAACTTTATTTGTACAACCAGTGTAGAACCCGTTCAGAATGTGCGGATGCGCAGCTTGATCTGGGTATACACTGGTTTCAATCGCTGTTTTTCATTAGGCTACATGTATATTGCCCGAGATTTTAACTTATGACAAGTTCGCTAGCCTGAGAATATATATATCGAGTACATCGGTCATCTGTAATTATTTACGTGATTTAACTAATTGTTACGACTGTGTGGTTGTTTTCTCCGCATAACTATAGTGCAGGCATCATAATGATTAATGAACAGTGTAAGCCCAGATCAGACTCATACACGTACACATTTTAAAAATCGATTAGAAAACAGCATACACGCATATACGGTCTGCATCCGCGCAGTTTGATGATAGTATACACCTATAGCAACAGACATACTGATTTGTAATTTCAGCATAGACTTTGTATTATTTGATTATCTTTGAGATAATTGCAACTTGCAATACTTAATATAATTTCATCTTAATTTGATACGCTTAGAAATAATTAACGTAATTCCCGTTTACGTACACGGGAATTATAAATCTTGGTCAGACTACGTTAGTCTTCAAATTTACTTACGCTGGTTGTAAATATTTGTATCTTGATTTCATGGCAATATTAACGGGATTTATACCGATTATCGAAACTAATATTGGTGAAAGTGTCACAAGCTATCAAATTGTCAATAAATGGAAATGTGTTGTTTTTATTTCCAGGGAATTAAGCAGAATCATCGCGACTTACTTACTGCAAACTAAAATAAACCTTCTTGAATTAGGCTACATGTATATTGCCCGAAATATTAAGTTAAACAAGTTCGCCAGTCTGAGAATATATATAGCGAGTACATCGGTCATCTGCCGTGTAATTATTTACGTATAGTGCAGGCTACATAATGATTAATGAACAGTATAAGCCGTGATCAGACTCATACACGTACACATTTTAAAAATCGATTAGAAAATAGCATACACGCATATAAAGTCTACATCCGCGCAGTCTGATCATAGTATACACATATAGCAACTGACATATTATTAATGTTATTTTTGTGAATAACTTTGTAATTCCATTGATAATAGTGCAATTCACGTTCATAAGGATGATAATGCTAAACTGGCCTATATTGCTCTGTTTGATTACAAGATTTGTGCAACGTTAAATTATGAGACCCTAATAAAAAGTGTTCTCTTACATTTGCAGTACGGCAAACATGTTCTTCCGATTTGTAATGTCAGCATAGACTTTGTCTTATTTGATTATCTTTGACATAATTGCAACTTGCAATACTTAATATAATTTCATCTTTATTTGATATGGTTAGAAATAATTAAGGTAATTCCCTTTTTACATACAAGGGAATTATAAATCTTGGTCAGACTACGTTAGTTTACAAAATTACTTACGCTGGTTGTAACTATTTGTATCGTTGCATGTTTTCTCTTGATTTGACGTCAATATTAACGAGATTTCCACCGATTATCGAAACTAGTATTGGTGAAAGTGTCACAAATTATAAAATTGTCACTAAATGGAAATGTATTGTTTTTATTTACAGGGAATTAAGCATAATCATCGCGAATTATTTACTGCAAACTAAACTTCCTTGAACTTTATTTGTACAAAGGAAGACTATTTAATTCCACATTTGGTATAAAATATATGCGATGTCATTTACGGAAAACATATTTAACTTTGGAAATCATTTTCACGTGGTCATAAATGTCATTTTCAATTAAATAAACATGTTCGGCAAGTGAGATACATGTTAACCTGACACGTTAATTCGAATATCACAGTGGTCAATGGTGGACTCGCCACTCTACATGTACATGGATTATCGATTTACATATCGATACAATTGCATACATCACCTGACACTTGTAGTTTACCGAGAGATTACGGAAAAAGCCGATATCACGGAAATTGCCGACTGACCATCACGTCAGCTGAAATTGACCATGTGGTAACTATTTACTTTTTCCAGGTAAGGTGGCCGCGAAAGTTGGATATGAGATAAAAGGATCAAACCAGTGAATAGCTGTACGTTGCATATTTATGTGTGTGCGTGCATCTGTGCACAGACCACGCACACACACGCGCGCGCATGCGCACAGACACACGCACACATACTCGCATATAGTTTTAAATTTCGCCATTGTATGCCTTTTTTTTTGGGCCAATTTTTAAAAACCGCAATAAAAAGTTTTAATTAATAAAAAATATTATATTTCTTTTACATTTTTGTCCTTTTAGTTCATCATAAATTATGAAGTTCAGGTACATTATTGTAATCAAATACTTAGAAACAAATAAATTAGTAATATAAATAACTGTAAAACAAAAAATTGCTCATGGATCACGTCATAGTGGAACTCTCATATTTGTGGCTGTGACTGGAGAAATCGGATGATGAAAATTGTGGCCAGCATAGCTCCTGATCTGCCCGGGCACACATTTCAGCTATAAACATGATAAATGAAAATGTCAAACCTTTTAAATTTCATAATAAACTGGATGATTCTCATAACATGCATTTCTTGAAAAATAGAATATAATTTGTTTTGAATGAAAAAACAGCAGACGACAATCACAGGCTTGTGTATGTAAGTTTTTCGCACTTGGATGGGACAACAATGAGCGACCACTGGTGCAGGAAGAAGGAATTTGTTTCAAGGGCCGGAAGGGATTTGTTTCCCGCTACAATGACAACAAAAAGTGTTCGTTTCACTGACCATTATTGTGTCAACTGACAAGTGCACATATCTACTCGTGACGTCTGTAGACTGAACGTTATTATAATTGTGTAAATGTGGAATATATATCAGAAATAGGTAACGCGTGTTTGGAATATTTCATTTTAATTTTTGCTTACATTCCACGTGATCTCTCGAAGATTGTAACTTGTACGATTATTGTTAAATCCCTCACATTGCTGAATTATTTTTTATAGGAATGAATGGCCTATTTGTGGAATTTATCGGGGTATAAACTTGGAAAAGTCGCGGGAATACTGGACGAAGGCCGGAAATTTCTTATAATTCCAGCATTTGAAATAATTCATCAAGAAAATGTGTTTATTTTCCGTTTTCTTAAGAATTATTTTAACTGCGCCTCACGGTTACGGAAAGTAGTTCGGCGTGGGAGTTTACTAGGATATAAATTTTGGACAGAGACTTGCTACGGGTCAATCAAATGTTAGGGAATTGTGTCAATATTTTTGTGCTGGAATTATTATCATTTGCTTTTTTCTCTCTCTAATTCAAATTGTTTTTCTCATCAACAACATGGTTCGCCAACACTTTAGAATGATTCTCAAGTGCTGTGAAACCATGTATGATAGAGAAAGGAGGAAGACAAGCATGGGCGGATTCACGTAGGGGACCCCCCACCCCCCACCCGCCCTCGAATTCGGCGAGTAAAGATATTTTTGCTCTAAAATTTGCCAGAGGGGTGTAGATATCAAACATATTCCAGATGGCATACCGCCGGACCCACCTAGCAGTCTCCCGAGCTCCGCTCGGTCGACGAACAAAAGGTGCTAGTTCAAAACTATAGTAAACTATTTCAATTAAGAAGTCCCTCCCATCCCCCTAACCTGAAATCCTGGATCCCTGACAAGTATAAAACAGAAAACGACAATTTATGTTTCCCGGATTCCAAGGATCTACCGTTCAACAGTGTACCTACCGCTATGGATATTACCTACGAGTGTCTATCTACCCTAGAACTACCGACCAGTGAGGATATTACCTACGAGTGTCTATCTACCCTAGAACTAGCGACCAGTGAGGATATTTCCTACGAGTGTCCACCTATACTAGAACCAGCGGCCAGTGAAGAGTATGCACACCACGATGTAACGCCACTCATGGAACTAGTTCAGAAGGTACATGTATGTATGGATTACAGTCAAAACGGCCCCTAGTCAAAACGACCTCTAGCCAAAACGGCCCCGATTTGGTCAAAACGGCCCCTTGTCCAAAATAAATGGTCAAAACGGCCCCTATTTGATCAAAACGGCCTCTATTTGGTCAAAACGGCCCCAATGAAAAAATCGGGTATAATTTGTATTTTTCAGAGATTTTGATAGTATATATATACTGAAAGGATAAAGAAACGCAGGGTAAAAATATACGCAATAATTATTTAAATCCTTGGCCTAAAATTATGAAAACCGGTCAGGCGACTATCTTGGTCACTGTGCACCCAAACCGGTGCCTAAAGTTACTCAACCGTGTAATGCACCGTACCACATAGAGAAAGTGATAAAAAGCCAATGCAAGGTCAAACGCAACAGCAGGTTGCTATGCAGTTCGGTGTGAATGTTTCCACCATAGAACGTCTTGTCCGTCGTCTGAGAGAGACCGGAAGGGTTGCCGACCGACCGAGATCGGGACGTCCGCGCTATAGATCTAGGGGAATTTTGCATTAACAGTCTGATCAGGTTCTACACTGTTCCCCACTTTGGTTAAGACTATATATCCAGCAGAGACTTGCATTCTGTCTGACCAGGGTCTACACTGTTCCCATCTTGCAATATATTTTGTTTTATAGCCATACTGTAAGATAATACATGTAAAAAAATTTTTTGGCAATATATCCAGCACATAACTGAATTCGCAGACTAATCGAGGACTACACTGATCGCCAACGTATTCTTGTCTACATGTGCTGTATATTTATCAGCACAAAAATATTTACACAATTCCCTAACATTTGATTGGCCCGTAGCAAGTCTCTGTCAAAAATGTATATCCCAGCAAACTCCCATGCCGAACTACTTTCCGTAACCGTGAGGCGCAGTTAAAATAATTCTTAAGAAAACGGAAAATAAACACATTTTCTTGATTAATTTATTTCAAATGCTGGAATTATATGGAATGAATGGCCTTTTTGTGGAATTTATCGGGGATATAAACTTGGAAAAGTCGCGGGAATACTGAACGAGGCCTTCCAAGGCTTTTCCAAGTTTATACCCCGATAAATTCCACAAAAAGGCCATTCATTCCTATAATGTCAAAGCTATAAAAGACTGATATCATCGACTATAACGAGTTGTTCTAAACGCCACGCCACTAAAATACACAATGTTCTCTGGTCAATACAATATATAATTGGCCTTTGTTTACATTAAAGGTGTGAAAAAGATATTTGATAAGATGTACAAATCATACACACATTTAAAAATGTATACACATTGTTTTAAAGTCACTCTTTTTAATAAAAAGAGTGACTTTAAAACAATGTGTATTAAATGTGCTTCCCTTCGGAGGTTATTGGAAATTACTAAACAGTATATATTGCATGCATATTAAAGGTACATGCCCACTCAGTAGGCACAAACTGTTATTTACGTCAGGGACATCATCTGATACATTTTCTGGCAAAATAAACATTCATTCCCCATTAATCCACGTATTGATTGGCATTATTATGCATTTTATTTATATCAGACGTAAATTTCCACATTGATATCAGGGGCGATAACCGTGTTTCCTTAAAATGTTAACGGACATTATTATTTATTCTCTGCATTTAATTTTTTGATGTGCAATTTAGCATAAATAATTAAAAAGAATTATACCTCATTTGCATATGAAAATAGCCCGATACCACCGCGAGCCAATATCAGTAAAATAAATATTACTAAATGATTATATCTGTATAGCGGGCACTCGTATTTTTTTAGAACTGGTGGAATAGTGACTCACATATAGTAGTAGTAAGGGAGTCAAAATGATACCACCTACCGTGATATCATTTATAACCCTCTATAATACCCCCACCACCCCCGAAAATCAAAAAATTGGTTAACGAGGAAAATTGGGTCTCCCGACAGCAAATATATGAATTTTTGGAGAAAATAATTTTGAAAAGAGGGAGTCCCAATTATATTGGTAATTGACTTTTGAAAAAAGTCGAAATCATTCATGCAAGTACAATAGTTTATATTCCTAATTTTTCTCCTCCGATATAGCTAATTTATTTCGCAGATCAGCAACTAATTCTACCAGCTCTATTCTACCACGTTCACCTTTAGCCACCCGACAGTGTAGTTGCTTATGTCTACAAAGAGTTTGGGCACTAACGAATTTACAAGGGCATCTAGGGCATTGAAATTGTGGGGGGACACAAGGAAACTTTCTACGTCTCGCTAGATGCCTTCGTAGATAGTCTTTACACGTAAACGTCTTACAACAAGTCTCACACTCCATTATATATGTATATAACCTATAAAATAAATTTATCTGTTCAATTGGACGTGAAAAAAACATTATGTAAATTTTTGACGTCCAATTGAACAGATAAATTTTATAGGTTATACAAAAGTATATATACAAAAGTATAATACAGAAAATATGATAACGCCAGAAACTAGAGCAGAAATAGAAAGTTTGAGAAGAGAAGCCGAATCTCTAGGGATTACTTATAGTACACGGTTGAGAGTTAGGGGGTTGACAAAGCTGATAAATGCCACAAAGAATGAGGCGTTTATGAAGCGGTTTACCCGCGCCTATAAAAGAGGGGCATTTAAAGACCTCTCACTAGCGGAGGAAGTTGGTAAACAGAATTCAAAAAGAAAGTATTACGGAGTTAAGGGCTAGTGTAATAAAACCTTCAAGCACCAAATATTTGTCCCAAATTAGACACAAAGGTGGCCCAATACAAAAATTAAAATAAGAAAAAATCCTATAGTTCGCGCGTTAGTGGACAAAATAAAAAGGTGAAGAAATATTGGGTGCTCACGATGAAACATTGGAAAAGGTAGAAAATGGAAGACGGGTAGTTACATTATCCTTTCGCAAAAACATTAACATTAACGAGTCTGAACGCATGTCCGAGAAACTCGCTCCGTATCTAACAACAAATTTTTATTTGAGATATTCATATTCTTACAAGCTAGAACATATGGAGGAAATATAATGGAAAACCTGTAACTATAATATGCACAAAAATCTCGGTGGTAGCGAACCACTATCATCAATGAAAACCGTTAAAAAATGGCTGTCAGATAAGGAGCAAACACGAATAATGTCCGATAAAATAGACATACCAAATACAAAGTGGAAGTTTGTAAGATGGGTAGAGGTTTTTGTAAAGCTAATACATGGTAGTAGGGGAATAGATTTGGGACTGCAATCCAACGAAGCAGCAGGAGGAGAACTTCCAGAATGGCTTGAAGGAATAGAAAAGGTATGTATTCTTTAGATAAGTATAATGACGACCTTTGTCTATTCAGGTGTCTAGCTATGCATATGACAGATAAAAGACCCGACAGATGTACAGAAAAAGCGAAAGAACTTAGTAAGCAATATTTTGGTAGTAATGTGGTTTCACCAATTCCCTTTTCAGATCTGAAAAAGGTTGAAGAGTTTTTTAAAATCGGTATAGAAGTATATCAACCCACCGAATGTAACGTATGGTGGTTGAAAAAGGTACCAGCACACTAATGATAAAAAACCTTAAAAACCTAAAATCTAAAATTTACGCATGCGATAATTGCAAGCAGAAATTCACGAAAGCGAGTAATATGAAGAGACACGGACCAAAATGTATGAAAGGTGAGACAAAAGTAGTATGTTATGGTAATTATTTAGAGCGCCCGCGTTCGTCGTTCGAGAAAGCGTTCTACCCAAAAAGTTCTAACAGTTATGGGGCGATCGATTGGATGTACTCTGTGGAAAAGCGCGAGGGAATTCACATTCACCACGAACAGTGTGGACACGGGGGTGAAAGATGGGTTTTAGGAGCTCCAGTAGATGGATACTGTACGGAAACCAATACCGTATATCAATATCACGGCTGTTACTGGCACGAGTGTGAGATTCATGCAAAGCATAGAAAAGAAGAACGCGCATCCACTATGAGAAGAGATACATTTATTAGAAGAAGCAAATAATTCAAACTAGTAGTTATGTGGGAATGCGAATTTCAAAGAACTGGTAAAGACATAAAGATCGGTTGCGACACTACTCTTTATCCATATCAGATAGTATACGATTTTGAGGCATATCTCAACCCAGAATTTGAAACTCTCGGTAATAATCTAGAGTACGAAGCCGAGCACGTTCCGGTAAGCGTTAGTATAGGAGATAATTTCTCAGGAACAGTAACTCTATTGTGATAAAGATCCCGCAAAACTTATAGAAAAATTCGTAGAAGATTTGAAAGTCAGGGGAAAAGCTATAAGAGAAGAAGTGTGGTCAAGATATGGGTTTAATACAGAACATTTACGTAAAAACCAAATCGCCAAGATCGAACAGTGGATAGAGCAAGTACCGGTTATAGGTTTTAACAGCAGTAAGTACGATATAAACTTAATAAAGAAATACCTAGTAGGCGAACTGGCATCAACAACAAAGAAAGTAATGGTCGGAAAACGTGCAAACGCAACAATACTGTACGGAAACCAATACCGTATATCAATATCACGGCTGTTACTGGCACGGGTGTGAGATTCATGCAAAGCATATCAGATAGTATACGATTTTGAGGCATATCTCAACCCAGAATTTGAAACTCTCGGTAATAATCTAGAGTACGAAGCCGAGCACGTTCCGGTAAGCGTTAGTATAGGAGATAAGTTCTCAGGAACAGTAACTCATGTTTGTGATAAAGATCCCGCAAAACTTATAGAAAAATTCGTAGAAGATTTGAAAGTCAGGGGAAAAGCTATAAGAGAAGAAGTGTGGTCAAGATATGGGTTTAATACAGAACATTTACGTAAAAACCAAATCGTCAAGATCGAACAGTGGATAGAGCAAGTACCGGTTATAGGTTTTAACAGCAGTAAGTACGATATAAACTTAATAAAGAAATACCTAGTAGGCGAACTGGCATCAACAACAAAGAAAGTAATTGTCGGAAAACGTGCAAACGCAACAATATTTCTATTTACTCCAGAGTTTAGATTTCTTGATGTAATACTTTATCTAGGACCTGGTGTAAGTTACGATAGTTGGATAAAAGCCTACGAATGCAAAGGACAGAAATCTTTCTTTCCTTATGAGTGGTTCGATTCTCCAGACAAACTGGATTACCCAGGACTACGGATATAGAGAATTGGTATTCCAAACTATCTGGGAAAATGTTAATAGATGAAAACACGAATTAAGTAAATGTCGTAGAATTTTCGAAGAAAATAATATGAAAAATTTCAGAGATTGGTTGAAATATTATAACGATTTAGATGTAGCACCGTTCCTAGAAGGCGTGGAAAAATGTGTGAATTTTATTGTATAAAACACAGAGGTGTGGATATTTTCAAAGATGCGGTAACACTACCATGGAGTAGCTATACAATATTTATTGAGAGGAACCATTAAAGAACAAAAATCTTCAAAGACGATTATACCGGAGGATGCTCTATATGCACCAAAAGAAGAAACATACGAAATGATGAAGGACGCTCTAGTTGGCGGTCCATCAATAGTATTTACACGATATGCAGAAGCTGGTGTTTCAAATATTAGAGTGGGTTCCAAACCTTGCAAGGCTGTTTTGGGGTACGATGCAAACGCGTTATATTTATCAACGTTAAATAAAGAGATGCCGTGTGGGAGAGAAACTATACACCATATAGATACCCCACATAACCCTAAATTTATTAAAAAGTTTTGTAAAAGAGTTTTATCTGGAGACTGGTTTGGGTTTGCGGAGGTGGATATAGAAGTTCCACACAACTTAAAAGATAAGTTTTCTGAAATGTCCCCAATATTTATAAACAGAGAAGTAGAGGTTGATGAAGTTCCCACACACATGTTAAAATATTTAAAAGATACTGGCCGAACAAGAGGAGATGACCGCCACTAAAGTATTGCTGTACGCGCCACTGTTGAAATGGTATTTAAAACACGGCCTAGAAATAACTGGAGTTCATCGTGTTATAGATTATATTAGCGGAAAACCATTCGAATGGTTCGCAAAAGAAGTGACAGCCGCAAGACGAACGGGTGATGTAGAACCAAATAAGAAACCAGTAGCCGACATAATGAAATTATTAGGAAACTCGTGTTGTGGAAAAATGATAGAGGCAACGGAGATACATTTAAATACGACATATACACAAAACGAAACCTGTGTTGACAAAGCATTAAGATCTGCATTCTTTGACGATTTGGAAGAGATAGGAGATGCGTACGAAATATCTTCAAGAAAACCCAGGTGTGCGGTAAAAGAGACCATTCCATTGTGGAATAGCGGTTTATCAACTAGCTAAATGAGAATGTGGAATTTTACTACGAATTTCTAGACAAATACGTAAAAAGAGAAGACTTTGAATTAATACAGATGGATACAGATAGTATGTATATAGGAGTTAGTGGAAAAACGATAGAGGAATTGATTAGACCTAACTTACTAGACGGGTTTGAAAAAGAAAAAAAGAAATGGTTTGGCTTGGGATAATGGAGCGAAAGAGAGCCCGGACTTTTCAAATGGAATTTAGCGGAGATAGGGCGATAGCGTATCTAGTAAGTGTTATTTTATAGAAAAATTTAATTCTATTAATAAAAACTCTGCGAAAGGAATGTCCAAGAGAACTAACAATTTAAATTGGGATAGATATAAACGAGTACTAAGTGAAACTACAGAAGATGGAAAACACATTATAGATGTAGCACAAAATAGAGGATTTAAAATGAAAGACGGCGTTATGAAAACGTACTGTCAACAAAAATTAGGACTCTCGGCATACTACGATAAAAGACGTGTGTTACCAGACGGAATACATACAGAACCTCTCTAATGATTTATTTAATAATTTTGAAAAATTAAGAAAATTAGCAATCTAAAGACTCTGACGATCCGGGGGTAGCTGGGTGTCAGAAGGCACCGCAAGAAGTTCTTCGCGAACAAACCCTCGAGATGGCCCATCATCCAAATAGTAGAGCACGGGCTCATCGGGCTTGGTAATAGATCGATCTAGATGATATACATTGAGAGACCACACGGGATCAGTCGCGCGGCGGCTGCCACCTTCGAGCTCTCCCGGTTGATAGAGGTACCGGACGTCAATATCCGATGGAAGCCGTTGCTCCTCTAAACCAACGGGTCGCCCGCGCGAGACGGCAGAGGGCTCGCTCGTCACCCTTTTAAACTTGATAGCATCTACGGGCTTCTTACCTATCAATCTGGTCACCTCTCCGTTCAGTGCGGATACCACGGCGGGCAGTCTGGCCACCCACTCGGTCGATCGCGAATGAGGGTCTACAAGTTCTTTAGCGTATTGGTGCCGAACAGTCTCTCAGCCAGGGTTCGATTGAAGCGCTCCACGATCCCCTGGTCCCGGTGGATGTTGACGCGGCCGCGTCTGACAGAAACGTCGTGCTTAGACAATAGATGAGAGACCGCGCCCATGAACTCGCGGCCGGGATCGACCTGGAGAAGATTCGGCTATTTGAGAGGACTCCTCTTATATATTCGGGAGAGAGCTTCGGCCACCTCCTTAAGACTCTTTAGTGGCCAACGGCTCAGCCCCCTTATAACGACTCGCTACGTCAACGATTGTCAACGCGTACTTGTACGTCTTACGACCGACGCGATCGTGAGTGAGAAACAGGAGATCCGCTTGGTGAACTTGGTTCGGTACCGGCACGTCGAATTTCGGGCGCGGAATATTGTGAGGCGCGGGTAAATAGATCTGCCAGATGGCCTGCTTCTTGAGCCATTCCTTGACAGCGTTTTCTGAAACCTTGGTCGCCGCCGCGAGGTTCTTGATGGCAGCGAGTCCCTTCCAGTAGCCGCGGGGGCTATAGTACGCGTTCGCTAGCTTGCGCGTTAGGCGAACCGATAGTTTGGTATTAAGTTTGCGCGTGTTCATCATATGCGATGTATTCTAATATATCGGACAATCTCCAACATGCCCTCGCCAGATCGTCCGGTAACTGCGTGGATAATAATAAACCTTTGTTGGAAGTACAATCGCGATTGGGGGTTAAGTTCTGAAGGAACTTGGGAAAATCTAATCCCCCAGGATTGGTGGAGGAATCTAACATCCGCTTTGCGAAAAGGGTGGCCGCTTTTTCGTCCTCCCGCCACGTCTCGAGAGAATCTCGGGCCAGACGAATCATACCCTTTGCACCAACCATGCGGTGCTTAAGGGCAGTGTAGCCTACATCAATCATAGCAAAATAAAGTTCGTCAACTGACATCGTTCTATATATATATATTTATAAAAAAAAGTTATTTAAAATAATTAATTTAAAATCTCGATTGAATATAGTAGCCGACGAGCCCCACCACACCCATTCCCACGACGATGAACGCGATCTCGCGGTCTTTTTGGGGCTCTGACGGTACATAGAAATCTGAAAGTTGGGGCTCACGATCCAGCGGCGCGAGACTTTTGTGCGGATATGCCAGCGCGTACTCGCGGTTGGCTTCTTCAACGTTCTGAAAAGAAAATTTGTGCGGCGTGATTTTTCGCGGCGAAGCTCTTCATTGACCCAGTCCAGATGGGCGATTCGTTTTTTCGACCACGCTTCCTTTGCGCTATTGAGTTGTTCTACAGCTAAATCGTGACGGTTACGCTCCTCATCCACGTTCGTGCTTTTCATTTTAGAGAATATAAAGTTGCTACCGCTGAACGCCAATGCGTTTACAAGCGCACCACCTACTATTACTGCGATTGAAGCCATTTATTTCCATATATTAACTGGTAGAATTCCAGCTTTAACTAGATAATCTCGGGTCCAAACTGCGGCCGCTACATCTAAGGTCGCGAGCCCTACGTCTCTCACAGTAAAGTCCAATTTGGGAGCGGATCCTCCTAGGGCCATCTTTGATAGTCGAGCATACCCGATACTGAAACCCGATATCACCACGGCGTGATAAAGCGCATTCACTAACATTTTACCATCTTGTTCAGCCATTATAATTATTGCATATAAAAGGGGTCGCGATCAATGTTTAAATGGGGCGCATCCAATCGCGATTGGTGTTTCGTAACTTTCTTCTGAACACTGGCTGGTTGTTTTTTCGATAATATGGGGTATTTCCACACGCACAGGGCACCAACAACTGCCAGACCACCACCAACAACCCAACTCCAATTCACGAATTTGGGTTCAATCGGATTCGCCGAACCTCGATTGGGTGTTGAGTGTGCTTCCAATTCGTGAATTGGGGTGTTGTTGTACTCAACTCTGTCTTCAGATGTTTTGCTGTCTCCGTCCCCGATTGCAACGACTGTTTAGCCTCTCGAAGCTCGCGAGTATTTTATCTTGTTTAACTTTTCGGGTGGCAGCCGCCGCCCGCCAGCTGCCTGTCTTTTGGATTTTTTATATGCGGTATGTCATCCAGTAGCGGAGTAACACTCGGGTTTCGATTGGGTTGGAGCAATCGGGTTCAACTCCGTCACTCTCGCGGGTGTGTCTTGTGTCATCATTTATGATATTAATATTAGGGCTTATAGTTCGTGGGCATATATGTCCAAATTGGCAGTGTTTACCCGTGGTCAACGCGGTTGTCAGCGGAGCTAAGTACATTCCAAACTTGTGATAAATTGAGCAGCAGGCTGTTCTAAGAGTGTGACCTATAAAAGGGTCAGTCTCTAGATCGTCAATCAATCCCGCGGTGTTTGGTATAGGGAGAAGTATACTAACGGCGGTTGCGTACAAATGAATGGCCGCCGATCCGAGAGTTTTTGTCATCTCCGCACCTAACCTAGATTCGTATCGCGCATACATTTTATCTATCTCCGCATCTGACATCTTATCCACCTGAAAAACTGAGAGACGCCTACCGAGATAATGCTCCGATTGTCCCCCAGCAACCAGCGCAGCTAGCTGCTCTCGTCGCGCCGCATTTTCATTTTCATTCGGTGTCGTTGCACTCAACCCAATACCAACCGCCGTTGGAGTTGATTCCGATTGCTCTGTCGGATCATTATCTTTCAGGATGTTGGCAGTCGGAGTTGAGGTTTCTTCCATTAGCTGATCGAGAAGTTCGTCGCAGTTCATTTTTCTTAAAATTAATTTAACTATTCTAACAAGTCTCATCACTTTAACATATTGCCAAGCGCATCACCCGATACATATGATCACCATTATGCTCGCAACAAAGCTCGCAGCGGAGCACCAAATTGTTAACATTGTTAACCATTGTTCAGCATTTGTTCAACATTTGTTAAGCATTTGTTCAGCATTGTTCAGCATTGTTCAGCAATTGCTAAGCATTGTTAAGCATTTACTCGGCAATTACTAACGAGCGTTAAGTAATTGCTAATTAATTATAAAATTAATTGATAATTTCGTAAGCAGTTGGTTGATCAGTCTTTATCAAAAGCTTGGCGTGCTTAGTTTCCGAAAGCATCTGTCGAACTCCAGGCGCTCCTCGCGCGTTGGGATAACGTCATTCTCTCGAAGACAGTCATCGAATGAGTCTCGGTCCTTGCAATGAAAGAGGGCGACCCATTTCGTTTGCTCGCGCAGATCCTTGAGGACGGCGTTGCACTTTTGAGTGGATATCCATACGCTTTGCTTAGCATGGCGGCCAGAAAATGCGAGCTCGGAGAGCATGTCTTCTTTTTGGTCATCGCCGCCTTGGCCGAGCAATCATCAATCACGTATAGGGTGGGCTCACCCTGGAATTTTTGGTATAAACCACGCAGCCAATCGTGAAGCCTATCACCGGGGTCAATAACGTATACCTCAGGGTCGGTCCATATCCACGGGCGCCGCTGATAAGTATCGTTGTGCCGCACAGTGGGACACAGGATCACAATATGACGAAAGGCATCGCGGTAGGAGCCCTCGAGCAAGTCTAGGATGAAAACCGTTTTTCCACATCCTGTCTGCCCACATATTATGGCAGAGTGGGCATCTCCAATCGTGAATTGGTATTGATTGTTAATTTTCTTAAAATTAATTAATACATCGTTAGATTTAGTAGAGTGCTGAGACGTATCGGCCATCTTCGATGTTGAGTTGTGCGTCTGTAATTATATATAAGTACACGTTCAATGGCCCGGCTCCGTCCGCCTCTTTGGTTATCTGGATCGTCACACCCTCGCTAGCGTTCTCAACTTGGCGTCCGTTGCCGTGTATTTGGTCGTCGTCGCTGGCTCGCATGTCTAGCCATAACGCGTATTTGGTATTCAGGAAATCCGCGAGGGAGACGGCCGAGAGATGCAGGTCTTTGGCAACTGCTGCAACCTCCGGAGATCGCTTAGAGCCGGCAGCAAACTGCTTTCTTACTTCGTCCCACTGCTGGTGCGCGCGAAGACCCGCGCTGTAGAGTTGATTGGGTACTCCCTCGATCGTCACCTCTACCTTCGTGATTTTGGGGTTATAGATTTGTCGGTTTTTCTAGCACCGAACGCGAACCGAGCATCCTCGAACAACATCAGTATACCTTTCATCGAGCGGGCGGGTACGTTGACATTAATATTCCACAATGTGTCGCCTTTGTCTTTCGTCATCTTGCGATGGCGAAGAACTCGGTCGTAAAGTATGGCAACGCGCCCGGCGTACTGGGTTCTGATCAATCGCGCGAGTTTGGGCATCGTGACCATGTCGTACTCCAGCGAAGCATTATCGATCATATACGTCGATAACATGTCGCTGGTTATGAGAACTCGGCCGTAGTCGTTGAACGTTAGTTCGTATTCGAGGCGGTCAGCCAAAGCGCTCTGATAGTAGGGCATGTGACTCTCCAGCAACTCAAAGTCGAGCGGGATGTAGAAGCGGTTGCCGTAAGCGCCCGCGACCGCATTGTCGCTCGCGTTGTTATCTGCCTTGTTAGCAGACCCGATTCTAAGTTTGGTTACGTTCTTATTTTTGCTGGTGTCAATACCCTGATAGACAGCGTTTTCGCGCTCTTGCGCCGTCCTGATAACAATGGTAGACGTCGCTGTCATCGATCGACATCACCTCATTACCAGAAATCTTTATCATGGTCTTCTTGACATGGCGCGACCCAGGTTCTGAACGACCGGTTTTCGGTATTTTCGCGTCCGTCGACGTCAGCCGAATAGTGAATGCGAGGCGAACAGTCCCCGGCAACAATGACGTCCGTTAGCTCGTGAGGTTGGTTGGGAAGCGGACCAAGAGCTGCTGGTTCTGGTCGATCGTTGATGGGTTGTTCATAATAACGACACTCTGTCTCACGCCTTTTGCCCCAAGTTGCTCACGCAGTCTGCGGTATGGATTGAGTTTGCGACCGTATTGACTCGAAGACATAATTTAGTGAAACTATATTAAACCCGTATGGTTTTGTCTTTAATACATAATTAATTTTAAGAAATTATAAATATGGCTGTTTACGATAATGACATGTATGAAATCGGCAGAGACGATTACCTCGATGCGGATGAGGATGATTATGACATAGATGGTGACATCGATAACTATAACGATTCGACCTTCATAGATACTCCAGTTCCAATCCAATCGGGGGAATTAGGTGGCGCTACCAACACCATTAGTCAAAGTCGGGAATTACTTGAGGGAGCTGTAGACGACTACTACAACAGTTTGTCAGAAAAAGGTCTGGTCCCATCTGTCGGTCGCGACTACTCCAAGTTCGAAGTTGATCTGAACGGTAGGTTGCGACTAAAATCATCAAAGATCCCAATCATCAACATGAGGAGCGGAGAACCCCTAGCGCTAAACACCATTGCCGGATACCGGGGCGGTGGTGAAATCATAAGGAACGAAGAACTCGGATTCCCAGATTGGAAGAGGGGTAAAACAATTATGCCGACCCGCGCTGTAGAGGCCCTACAGTCTACCGACGAAACGATGACAAAATCGGCCGCCGCGATAGAAACGGTCGAGCTCAGCGAGGTCCCTCGTGTAGCCACCGACGCTATTAACACGATGGAGACCACGTTCAGCGAAAACGAAATACTCAACGATGACCCACCGTTACCTCTTCGCGAACTCCGGGGACTCGATAAGGTTATGCAAACGGTCCGGGGCGAACTGGTCCGTAACCTCGCCAAACTCTCGTCGCTGGATGAACATATCGCGCTAGAAGAAAGAAAACTGGAGGAAGCTGGTGACGATAGAGAATCTACCGAGCGGATCACCGAACGCCTGCGGTCGTTGCGGGATCAAAGAGAAGCTCGTTTGGAGGCCGCCTCGACTAACCGTGAGGCTCTCCGCACCCAAATAAGTCGGATCCGCGAAACAATCTCGAGGGTTCTGCACGAGGAGACGACACTCGGTGAGCGTCTTCGCACTCTGTTCAGAGAGCAGGGTAGTCACGATAGCAAGCATCCTCGTTGCTATCAGCATGACTATATCGACCATAGTTATAGCTTTCACTGGTGGTGCGGCGCCACCACCCGCGCCAGCACCCACACCACCACCACCCACGCCATCCGGTGGAGCCAAAGAGTGGGTAAAAAAACAACTAAAAGCCCTCGCCAGTCTCCTGGCTAAATTAGCCGAAAAGGCGGCTGCCGCACTACCTGGACTGATCGGAAGTATCGTTTCTTACTTGCTATCTATATTATCAAAAACGGTCGGATGGCTCGCTGAGAATGCTTGGGCTTTAATCGTGGCGATCGCCGGTCTCCTACTATTCTTCGCCAGAGAGTTCTTAAAACCAAAGCGTAAATAGTCCGATCGCCACGAGGGCGACGACGAGCGCTAATTTCTCCTCCTCCTGTGTTGTGCTTCCAATCTCTATTTGTGTTTCAACATTGTTGATGGAACTCGATGGTGCATCCAATTTACGAATTGGGGGTACTGGGTTCGATTGTGTTGAGGGATGTGTATCCATTTTGTGTTTTGGGGGTTTTATGAAATCGGTTCCACTTACAACTCCGCGCCCGATCATCTTGGGTGGGAGCTTGATGATACCCGTGTTCACGTTCCCGTTGCGGCCGATTTTTTGATTGGTGGTTGCGACTACGATCTGATTATTGTAACCGTCAACCGGGTCGTCTCGTAGTATCATATTGCTCGGCGCCATATAAAGAAAACCTATTCCAAATGCGTAGTCTACGGGGTGCGGGCAGTCTGAAAAACGTCTTGATAATTCTGGATCGCCTTCTGGAGGTCCACCTTAGCTGAGATGGCGTCCTCGACAAGTGCCAATAACTGTTTTGTGCGTCAAAGGCCGTTCCCGTACCAAGTTATAGCGCTGCGCATTTGCTTCTGTGAGGCGAGATTGCCCATACGTATATGCGAATGGATTCGTTGAGACGAATAACCCCACCCTGCGTAAATCCAGTGCTTTCATCTAACATAAATGTGGTCCAAGCATTTCGCATCTGTGGAGTATCACCCAGGTCTAGGTATTCCACATGGGCTACTTTAGTAGGCAGCCAATGGCAATCACCGTCATTACACGCAAGTCCACCAAGCACTTCAGCACCGAACGTCATCTTATTCAACTTATAATTATATTTAGTCCATGTTGCCATTTTTTTTCGGTCGAGCGCTCCATAGCCCTGAGAAATATACTGGAACTTTATCCAGACGCTCTCCACTAACTAAGCCTTTAAGGTGAACTAACCCTAAACTGTTGGTCGGGGTGTATATTTTCTGTCTCCAGTCGGCGTCTTTTGATACCCCAAATTCGCTACACAATCTTTCGAACGCCTTACGGTCGTATGCGCTGGAAATGGGATCCCAGCCATCGTCTTGAGGCAGTGGAATACCTAGTTCTTTGAGAATCCTCCTAATTGTGTAATACACGTGAAAGTTGTAGACACTTCGGAGCATGATATTCTCGGATGTCAAATGGTCTTGATGCGAAACTCCGCATCCGGCCGTTGCGCACCATACAGCGAAATTTAGCTGGTTCTGCCAGAAGTTCATATGGGAAAACTCCCATCTTAGTAATACATCTTGACTAGTAGTCTTTGGAACTACATATTTCTCAAACGTGTTAGGGAAATTGGTGGCAAAGCCACTGTCCGGTCTAACCGTTACGGTTGGGTGTACAAGGCGGTTAACGTCTTTTTGCGTGTATTTACCTCCGACCGCGTACTTTGCATTAGAATTAAAGCTAAATGCTTTTGTATCCATTGAAAGATATTATTATGTTTGCTACTATCACTAATGTTCAAAAAGGGAGTGTGAACTTCAAAAATTAATAGACAACTGCTGCGGACAACGCCGGGTAGGCCTTAGATCAATCACGTTCACGGTCGGGTGGAAAAACGTTGAAACGCTCGAGGCTATCTATTCCGGAGATGTTGGAGATTTTTTTAGATATTATCAATAACCCCGATCGTACAAATGTAGCGAGACGCCTTGGGGAAACAACTGCCGTATTACTTCCTGGCCTTTGGGGTTTCGGAGATGTCCAAGCTTTAATCGCGACGAATATGCCTGATATAGCTCGCGCGGTCTCAAAAGCCACGGGCATGCGACATTGTCCGCTGAAAACAAAATTAAGGATCTCCCCGGGGTTGGCCTCAATGTTAGGATTTAAATTTGCACCCCCTTACAACGAGGATGAAGGGTTTAAGTTCCCGTTGAACTTTGTCTTCCCCGTGGGCGAGCACCGCGGCGATACCCCAGTAAACTTCGCCGTCACGAAAACTCTCGGGGTACACCTGGATCGGGTGAACACATCGTACAACACAGTAGACGGCACTCCCAGCACATTACTGAAAACCGTGCCCGCCAGCGACTGTTTCTTTGGTGAGACTGTGACCTTAGATTTCCCACACCCCGAGATGAAAGTTTTGGAATCGGGACACATCCACGAGTTGAAGATTTCTATTCTTGATGATAAAGGGCGAGAGTTGAAGAACGATTACCCGATTTCGGTCGTCCTAGAAATTTCAAATTAATTAATTTTAAGAAAATTATTTAGAATTAAACGCATGTTCGTAATATATATATTATGAACATTATTGAAAATGAGTATATACGGACCAGGTAGTTCTTCCGATTGGGTGACAAATTCAAATAATTTGGAACCGACAGAAGGGGGATTCATCCCGACAGAGGGCGCTTTTTACTTTTTACTACCCAAAAAACAAAGGCCTTGATCAATAGAACTATATCGGTGGCCACGGACGAGATTCACAAGAGTCTACTATCACAACTTAGAGAATATGCCCTGACTGTGAATACACAAAGTCGTGAAGAAACGTATACGGAACTAAACGAACTAGGTGAAAAAATAACCAAATTTCGAAAAGAGGCCCGGTTGGGGATTGATAAAGTCCGACAAGACCACCAGGCGGACCTTACGGAGGCTTATGCATGATGCGTTGCTCTTAAAGGACTCTCTCAGCAAAGAAGCGACACTTACCGAACTAGACGGGAAAATAACAAAATTTCAAAAAGAGACCAGGTCGGATATTGATAAAGTCCGAGAAGACCGCCAGGCGGCCCTTACGGAGGGTTATGATACGTTGCGCTTAGAGGACTCTCTCATCAGAGAAGCGGCACTTACAGAACTAGACAAAAAAATAACCAAATTTCGAAAAGAGGCCACGTCGGGTATTGAGAAAGCCCTAGAAGACCACCAGGCGGACCTTACGGAGGCTTATGAGGTGTTGCGCTCAGAGGACTCTCTCGTCAGAGAAGCGGCGGTTGCCGAACTAGATAAAAAAATAACCAAATTTCGAAAAGAGACCCGGTCGGGTATTGATAAAGTCCGAGAAGACCACCAGTCGAACCTTGCGGAGGCCCTTGCGGAGGCTTATGGTGCGTTGCGCTTAGAGGACTCTCTCAACAGAGAAGCTACACTTACTGAACTAGACGGGAAAATAGCCGAATTTCTGAAAGAGACCAGGTCGGGGGTTGAGGGGGTCCGAGAAGACCACAAGGAGGCCATTGCGGAGGCTTATGGGGCGTTGCGCTCAGAGGACTCTCTCAACAGAGAAGCGGCACTTACTGAACTAGACAAAAAAATAACCAAATTTCGAAAAGAGGGCCGGTTGGGGGTTGAGGGGGTCCGAACGGGTATTGAGAAAGCCCGAGAAGACCACCAGGCGGACCTTACGGAGGGGCGTTATAGGGTGTTGCGCTCAGAGGACTCTCTCAGAGAAGCGGCGGTTGCTGAACTAGACGGAAAAATAACCGAATTTCAAAAAGAGGCCCGGTCGGGTGTTGAGAAAGCCCGAGAAGACCACCAGGCAGCCCTTGCGAAGGCTTATGAGGCGTTGCGCTCAGAGGACTCTCTCATCAGAGAAGCGGCGGTTGCTGAACTAGACGGAAAAATAACCGAATTTCAAAAAGAGGCCCGGTCGGGTGTTGAAAAAGCCCTAAAAGGCCACCAGGCGACCATTACGGAGGCTTATGATGCGTTGCGCTTAGAGGACTCTCTCAGCAGAGAAGCGGCACTTACCGAACTAGACGGAAAGATAACCGAAGTTTCCGATAAACTGAAACATGATCGTATAGCCGCGACCAAAGCTCTTGAGGAGACCTCTTATAAGATTCGTACTGAGGCATATAACGCAAACAGTGCGCTTGCCGGAATAGTGCGAACAATGAAAACGCTAAAACGTGCCATAACAGTTTGGGCTGAGAAGCGGGGCCCATTGGTTGAGGGGCACTATGAATATTCGTTCGGTGCCAAAGCGAGTAATAAATGTGGGGGATACACTATGACAGCTGCAGGTGAAGTTATCCAAATGGCGGTCTGCTCGGTTAATGGTAGTGGTAAACCTGTGGGCGCGGTCGCGATAAATATTGTAGTAGATGGGGAAGAACGGGGGTTTGGAGTCACTAAAATCTCTGGAGATAGTTCGACGGTGGTTTCGTTCTCCGGTTATGATCGAATTAGACTTAGGTAGTGTTATTAACTTTGTTACGAAAATCGGTGACCCAGAGAGTTCTTCCACTATTGTCTCATTGTTAATTGAACTTATTTTGTAAATACTAATATATTGAAAATCATGAACGAATCAACGCTTCCAATTGTCAATACCACTCCATCAACACTGTGTACAATTAACGAAAGAAGTTCAGATTTTAGGTTGAATAATATCGTCGCTATGCAGGATATATTAGTATACTAATAGAAAAAGAAACGCTGAAAAATATAGACGCGCGGTGAACATGACTGAAGCATCTAGCACGGCTCTAGCGAGTGTTTCTGTGTTGTGTGGGGCGGGGACAGCTGCAACTATATCCACCATTATAACGGTTCCTGTAGCGGGGATTTTATGTGCGGTGTCGGCCGTTTCTGGGTTGTTGTGTATGGTAATTAGGGCGTCGGGTGGAAAACTCGAGAAAAAATGTAGAAAACATGATAGAATATCTGTCTCGCCAGGTCGAAGAAAAATACCATCGACGTTATGGTGTCCAAAGCGTTTGCCGATAAGAAAATATCAAATTTAGAGTTTGAATCCGTGGTGGAAGAAATGGGGAGATATGAACAATTAAAAAATGATATAAGAATCAAGGCGCGCGCCACCATGCCCAAAATTGAGTGTACTGATTGGGATAAATTTAGGGAAAAACTTGGAGATAAAGTCGGAAGAAATGTTACAGCACCAATATAAGAAAAATAATTAATTTTCTTATATTGGTGCAGTAAACAAATTTACATACCTATACAACATGTGTTTTTCATTGAGAATTACGCCGTAATCGCATAACAAATTCAATCGAGGATTACACTGTAATCGCCTGTGTAAATTGATACACTCGGCTATAAATAACTGTCTGTTTACCTCGACTATCAATTTACGCATGGTTCATAACCCGTGTAATTGAAACATTGTCGTAAATCGATAATTGTACAACACTAGGTAATGTTTATCATAACAGCCTACATGGTCGTGTAGGTTAAGGCGATACTCTATAGAGACGAGGGTCGTGGGTTCGCGCCGCGGTTGGAGCTACACATTTTTTATTTATTTATTTCTATCCCTACAAATGTGGTCGCTATGGTAAACAACTGCATGACAACGGCGTTCCTATCCGACCGGTCGAGGTTGATAAAATTGATAAATTCAGATTGCCAGTTTACATACTATCGATAAGGAAAAATACACTCAAAGTATGACAACGGCGTTCCTATAAGACCGCTCGAGGTTGATGAAAAATAATTTCAGATAGTCCGTTTACATACCTTCGATAAGGAAAATACACTCGGCTATAAATTAATTAGTAGTTTTTTTTTTTCAATAATTTTTATCGGAGTGGTATTTCATGTATTCGATATCACCTAGTGTTCTCATTGTATAGAATTTATATACAGGATTATAACCCCCGTAAGCTTCGTAAACTTCTTCAACACAGTCATTAAAAATTTTCAATCCAAATTGTATTGTATTATCCATTTTCTCTAATAATATTGGTACTTGTTTTTTCTGTTCAATTGGACGTGAAAAAAACATGATGTATTTATGACACCAATATATACTTTCAAAAGTCAATTACCAATATAATTGGGACTCCCTCTTTTCAAAATTATTTTCTCCAAAAATTCATAAATTTGCTGTCGGGAGACCCAATTTTCCTCGTTAACCAATTTTTTGATTTTCGGGGGTGGTGGGGGTATTATAGAGGGTTATAAATGATATCACGGTAGGTGGTATCATTTTGACTCCCTTACTACTTCTCATATACACTTATTTAATTCCTATACAGAACAACATGTTGTGCCTACTGAGTAGGCATGTACCTTTAAAATTAATTTTCATCAAAGTTCTTAATACAAGATTGTTTATTATTGTTATTGTAGATGAATATTAAGAAACACAGCAATATAAATATATATATAAATTGGGTGCCGTTTTAGTAGGGACCGTTTTGACCACATTCCCCAAATTTGGGGGCCGCTTTGACCAAATTGTGGCCGTTTTGACTAGGGGCCGTTTTGATCACAGGTGGAAGACTCGGACATAGGACCTGATAAATGGTTCATTTGTAAACCGCTACCCCACCCACCAATTTCCGCACTAGACACTATAGCGTATATAAAGGCTATAATGTATAACGTAAGGAAATGGGTGGATGGGGTAACGTTTTTCAAATGAGCCATTTATTGGGTCCTAGGTCCGAGTCTTCCACCTGTGGTTTTGATCTGCGTGATATACGGGATACACATGCCTGCAACATATTTCACGAATACCTCCATGTTCGGTCTGTTAACTGACGTTGTCCACGAACTGGATCAGACCTCGTATATGTACGATGTTCCGTTAAGGCCATCGTAATATCGCTATCGGGTCGATACTACGATAGTACGATACTACGATGACGATAGTACGATACTACGATGACGATATTACGATAGCACGATGACGATAATACGATAACACGATGACGATAGCGCGATACCACGATAGTACGATGACGATACTACGATATTATATCGTACTATCGTCATCGTAGGATCGTACTATCGTCATCGTAGTATCGTACTATCGTCATCGTACTGTTGTGATCTCGTAGTATCGACCCGATAGCGATATTACGATGGCCTTAAAGGTACATGCCCACGCAGCAGGTTACACTGTACTACTACTTTTCATTTTCTGTCATGCCTTATATGAGTCATATGTCTACCCACTAATGAGTTATTTTTAATTACGGCGCGTGTTAATTGGTGTTAAATCGCATTTTATATGCCGCGACCAGAATGGGTATTTTCCGACCTCGTGCTATTTTTACCAATACGCGTCACGTGACACGGTCAATCATATCACATCTTTGACATGCGCAGTGAAGTATCGGAAGTCGAGAAGAAAAATCTCTATTTGAGTCCAAATCTAAATCTCCAAGAAACTCTTTCCATTTGGTAATCTGATCGCCAATATTAACCACTCTCTCTCTGTACTGCCTGTCCCTCAGACATTTCGCCTTTCTTTTGGCCGACGCTGTTTCATACAATTTCCGTCCTGGACGTTTCGACATGTTGGTTTTCTTGTTTACATATTGGGAAGCCTACTGGCGCGCGTAGTATACTGTGCATGCGCACCGCAAGCCGTGATGTGTAAGTCGTCGTCCCCGCACATTATCAAAATAGACAGTTACCGCCGCGCGTCGCTAACAGTAAATTGATAATTAATAAATGAGTATATTTGTATAGCGGGCACTCGTAATTTTTAGAACTGGTGGAATAGTGACATAATTATACACTTATTTAATTCCGATAAAGAACATTTTGTGCCGACTGCGTGGGCATGTACCTTTAACGGAACACTGTTTATCGTCATCGTGCTATCGTACTATCGTCATCGTGGTATCGCCTTCCGGATGGACACGCGCATGCGCATTGTTTGTCTGCGAAAATGGCGGTACACCTTAATCAAGGTGGGGGATCACGTGGTTTCATGTTTTGTAGATGTGTTTACAGTAGATTCTTTGCAAAATCTGTAAGTTATTGTAAAGAACTTTCAGAGCACCCATAACACACATATGCCATCGTATTTAGTGCGCTACATATCATCAACATCCGTCCGTTTGTTAGGAAGATTTTAATGAAAATCGACTGTAAATATGACGTCACAGATTACGTCACGTCGGAAAATCGGGTTCAGAAACCACGTGATCACACACCTTGTTAATAGCGCAAACAAGAATTTCGGCGCAAACGGCGCAAACAAGATTAATTTTTCAAATATCTATCTTAAATACCTATTAAATGAAATTAAATCAATATAATGCTGATTATATGTATCAAAATACCGGCGGTTTACCTCGTCATCCATCGTTTTGATGCGAATGCGCATTTCCATCCGGAAGGCGATACTACGATGACGATAATACGATACTACGATAAACAGTGTTCCGTTAAGGCCATCGTAATATCGCTATCGGGTCGATATTACGAGATCACGACAGTACGATGAGGACAGTACGATACTACGATGACGATAGTACGATATAATATCGTAGTATCGTCATCGTACTATCGTGGTATCGCGTTATCGTCATCGTGGTATCGTACTATCGCCATCGTGGCATCATGTTATCGTACTATCGTACTATCGTCATCGTAGCATCGTACTATCGTCATCGTAGTATCGTACTATCGTCATCGTACTATCGTACTATCGTACTATCGTAGAATCGACCCTATAGCGATATTACGATGGCCTTAACGGAACACCGTATATTTGGCAGTGGGATGGACCAGGCGGATGACGGGAAATTTACGAGTGCCCGCTATCATACAGATATAATCATTTAGTAATATTTATTTTACTGTTAGTGACTCTCTGTGGTACGATGGTGGGTCAATAAGTAATGTCACATGGTACATAACTTTAAAAGTATGTATAAAACTACACTTTTCGTTCTATATTCCGTCAGGGTAGTCTCTCGTGGGGTCTATGGTAGAATATGCCCGTTGTCGCCGTGCCACACTATTCGTTGCTAAGCAACCGAAATAATTGATACATGCAACACATGCGGTCACGTGTGACTGAATGTCAGTTACTATCCATACTTTGTAGTTATGTACTGAAAATTAGTTGTTCGAAGTAGAACGGCTGCACCCCACACAACCCCGCCCCCCCCCCCGCTCCCCCCCCCCCCCCCTCCCCTTCGGCAAAATTCTGGATCCGCTACTATTTGGAGCTACCCACACCGTTCCCTGAATAATGTGGACCTGTCAGCTAATGGCAAGTACGTTTCCGCGGGCATGACGTACGTGCCACTATCAATGACAGACGATACTAAGTTATTGGAGGTAACTCGTGGAACGCCAAATCTGCATCAATACATGACCATAGCTGTTGATAGGCCGTTAAACACCAATAAACAAAACAAAACAAAGAGCTAGCATTACTTATTTGAGTTCAGGGCTCCAGATTATGGCAGATAAGGAATTAGTAATTGAGTATTGTCACTCCATCATTTCTGAAGCAATTAATTGTGTATTTCAAAATGTTAATTGGGTAAAATAAAAGTATTTTAAATCACACTACTGTTTTCACATCAACAGACAGCAATTGTTGAATAGTTTGCTTCGAAATGAAAACATGTCTTGGCATTTCATTAGAATTGTCTGTTGGATGTGTTTTCATGGAAAATAAGAAAAATATGCTATATTTGTGGTCTGATTATTGTTTTCTGCAGCATGATATAGGTACTATAAACTTTTTTTTGCTTTTTAATACTCGTTACTTCTGATTTCAATTGGGTTTTTGACAATTTGTATTGGGTGTTTAAGCACATATGCAGCTTATCTGGAGCACTGGAGTTTATGTAGATTTGGCGTTCCATACAATACAAATTTAAATGCCTGGCCCAGCAAATGGCGGTAAACACGGTATATATATACACACACACACGGCTAGGTAATCATGATTTTTTCTCGCCCTGTGATTCATTACAAACGTAAATGCCTGGGGCGGGAAACACGGCATATATATACACACACAGACACGGCTAGGTAAACATGAATTTTTCTCGCCCTGTGTCACGCATACATACACATAAATGGTGAATAGGATTAGTAAAAACAATTTGTAAAGGGTTAACGTTGTGTGAAGTCAACTGAAGGCATCTCCGAAAGAAATCATAATTATGGTGGCATATCATCCGTGATCTGTAGCCTATTTCACCAACATTGCAAAGTATACTTATCTAGCAAAGTATACTTTGAGGGAGAAAGTTTCAATTTAATGATAAATTTATTAATTTGTTATTGTACTGAATGTATTACATTATCACAGTCATTTTGGCTGTGATAATGTAATAAATTCAGTATAATAATTCTGCATACTTTTAATGATAAAATATATGCAGTCGTTAGTTCTATATGAAATAATGCATTTTGGGGAAAATAAATGATTACTCCCTCAAAGTATACTTTGCTAGATAAGTATACTTTGCAATTTTGATGAAATCGGCTACAGAAAACGCATTATACCAAAACGTTCAAGGTGTATGATCACGTGGTACTAACAACAACAACAACAACAACAACAACAACAAGTACCGATTCAAAGTACGTATTATTTTATAGTGTCCTTATTACGTAACGGATTTTGATGAAATATTGCGCATCACACGCGTCTTGTTAAGCTGCATTTTGGTGATCTCTGTATTTTCGTCCAAACTTCTGTCGTTTTTGCGAAGAATCGATTTCCGTTTCTCCGATACTTACTTTGGAGTGGGCGACGTTGTTGTTGTTGTAACCACGTGATCATGCACCTTGAAAACGTTTGAATAGTGGGTTTGTGGTTTATTAATATGCATACAACGTCCAATAAGTATTTTATAACTGCTTTCAAGAATGTTTACCTGAAACCCTTTTTTCACGGTATGAAATAAGTGTCACACATTCTTACATGCATGAATAATGTCTTCCTCAGACGATACAGGACAGTGTATACCCTGATCAGACTGCGCGTATACTGGTCGCAAACTCGGTAAACCCTCCGTTCTCATATTGCTGGCTTTAAAGGTACATGCCCACTCAGAAGGCACAACATGCACATGTTCTTTATATCAGAAACATCATCCGAGATATTTTCTTGCAAAATAAACATTCATTCACAATTACCCCACGTATCGATTGGCATTATTATACATTTGATAGCAGACGTAAATTTACACACTGATATCAGGGGCGATAACCGTGTTTCCTTAAAACGCTAACGGACATTATTATTTATTCTCTGTATTTATTTTTTGGTGTGCAATTATCATACTTTATAATCTGTCGAAAATATAATTTGTTTCAGGTGACGCATTTAATTAGTATAAATAACATGCCTCGTTTGCATATGAAAATAGCCTAATACCACCGCGCGTCACTATCAGTAAAATAAACATTACTAAATGATTATATCTGTATAGCGGGCACCCGTAAATATAAGAACTGGTGGAATAGTGACACAATTATACACTTATTTAATTCCTATAAACTTTAATTATTTATAATAAAGAACATTTTGTTCCTACTGAGAGCAGGCGCGGATCCACGAGTTCGGGTTGGGGGGGGGGGGGCGTAACTATTTTGCAATACTTGACTATATTATCGAACGAGATATAAGCTCGTTCGATAATATAGTCAAGTATTGCAAAATAGTCGAGATAGCGCTAGGGGGGTCCGGGGGAATTCCCACCAGGACAATTTTGCAAATCTACGTCGCATTTCCTGCTTTCTGGCGCATTTTGGAGCAAAACTATTGACACTGTCACAGTATGTTTAGACATGATTTTTGGAATGCATGGAATACATGGCACTTGGCATGAAACGTGCCTTGTAACTTGTAAAAAATCTTTACTCAGCGAATTTTAGGGGGGGGGGGGCCGCGCCGGCTCCGCCCCCCCCCCCTGAATCCACCCATGCTTTCACAATGTGGGAGGAAGCCTTTAACGATAGATTACCACCTCCCAGCTAGATAAAATCATATAGTCATTATCTTATGTGTACTTTTCATATCTTTGACAGTTTGAAAAGCCGACAGTGTACAGAACTATATTTCAGAAACACAATCTTACACATTTTGTCATTTAAGTCTAAGGATACGATATTTTTCAAGTCTTTTCAAGAAAAAACAACGCAATTCGATCATTAATGTGTTTATGTATCCATAAATGTATATGTTGTTACCGCTCATTTGAACCACTCATTTGAACCGTCCCGTCGAGACGGTTCAAATGAGTGGCAACAACATATGCGTTCGATACGAAATAAATAAAATAAGGGTGCTTTTTCTCAAGATTCATACCTCTCTAATGGGTTAATACGTGTACCGGTATATATATCTTCACTAGTTTACAATTCGATAAACAGGGAAAGACGATTTATTCTTGTGAACTACACGCAGACTGGGCGTCGCTCTGATGGACGAATTGATCGGCGTTGAATACGAACTAGAGTTGTGCTATATTTAACTACACGCGCCACTGCACTGCGTGTATTGATTGGATACATATAGCAGACTACACCACACTCGCTTTGTTGTTACTGCGTCGTACTTTACAAACCAATATCGCTGAGGGCCAGCTATTTATATCCAGAGTAGTGATTTCACAATCGCCTGATGTGTAAGGGCGAATCAGCTAACTGAAGAGTACCACATTATTAGCATAGCAAGTGCGCATGCGCGAGATGTTGATTTTATGTTTTCGCTCGGAGTGATTAAAACGTGATGTGAATCAGGACAGATGGACTAGCTACATATAGTGCGGGTCGCTTATAAATCGAGAGGTATGCCATTTTATTTCAAAAGTCAACATTATTCTTGATACTCAACGGCTCATTGTGGTTGTTGTATTATTTAAACATTCATTATCCAATGCACAGTTGTTAATTTACTTTTACCTGATTGGTTGTTTCATAAACTATGTTAATGACGTGTTAGGGACACCCATTGGTTACACAAAAAGTATTACGTCATCGATACGTTTCAATTCTATTTTAAGCCTGCTTAATTGATTTGATAGTCTGGTAATTGATTTGAAAGTCGACTCAAAATTTACAATGTAGAATATAAACCAAATCATCGAACAAATTGTGCTTCAGATGACATATTATGTTTAACTTGTTTTATCGGTACTTGATCCTGATTGGCTGTTACATAACTTATGTAATGACGTATTCGAGACAACCATTGGCTACAACAAAATGATTACGTAATCGCTTACGTTACAATCCTATATTATATTAGTCGAGAACATCACCGACCCAATCAAGTTGGGTCGTGATGGCGCTATTTGCTTATTGGCATTTTATATTTGTCAATAAAACTGAACATATACAGCATCTAACTGTATAAACACTTGGATTGAACCCTAGTTTACATTTACAAACATATTCATGAATTTTGTCAATAATATTTTTTTTCTATAAACTTAAAATATTTCTCAACTACTATTTACATTTACATTTACAAACATATTCATGAATTTTGTCAATAATATTTTTTTTCTATAAACTTAAAATATTTCTCGACTACTATTTACATGCATATTGAAATAACCTAGATTTTTATTTTTTTTTTAAATATGTAAATTTGATACTTTATCACTGTTTTTGAAAATTCCACAGGAAAATGGTATTTTGCAAGAGTATAAGCCATCATGTATATCAAGACAGTCATGAAGTCACGACTAATATTATATAAGCCTGAGTAAGCCTTCTTAATTGATTTAAAAGTCTGGTAATTGATTTGAAACTCGACTCAACATTTACAATATACAATATGTAGAATAGATCTATCAACTATAATAATAATATAAATGATTGATTTTTTTTCCGGATAGCATGTTATTTTTAATTGTGTTTAGAAATTACACGACATAGCAGCGCCATTTCAATTATTTTTTAACTACATTTATTGTTTTGTCGAAAACGGCACACGTCATAATTTACTAAATCTACATACTCCAAGGTGCATCATCACGTGGTTACAACAACAAGCTATGAAACTTCCAGAAGCCCTCCAATTCAAAATACGGATTATTTTATTTTGTCCGTATTATTTAACGGATTCTGATGAAATATGGCGCACCAAACGCGTCTTGTTAAACTGCATTTGGTGGTCTCGGTATTTTGGCCCAAACTTATGTCGTTTTTGCGAAGAATCGATTTCTGTTTTGCGAAAAATCGATTTCCTCGATGCTTCGCAAACACGTCATAAGTATGTGCCGAACTCCCCGGACCACCAAATGCAGCTTAAATACGCGTTTGATGCACATGTGATTATAGTGTGTCTTGGAAGGTCAATTATTGTTTGTATATACATGAAACACCTTTCTAAACAATGTACACACTAATTCAAATCTGAAGATTATGTAATTATGAAAGGTACTAAACTGGCATTCGTCACAATTGTAAGAAAAAGCCACACGAAGTCGTATTTTTTACTCTCCTATACAACGTGTTACAGTGTGTCGAAACCGCTGTTTGGGGTGGGTTGTCGGCATAGATTTTACAGTTGCTAATACATTAACACAAATCTGAACGATTTCGAGTGTAAACTGTACTAAAAACGCGTCTCACTAACTTGAATTCGCTTTTTAAAATCAAATACATTCACTTCCTCATTAATATCAATGAATATTAGCCGCCATCTTTGAAAATATTTCAATCTCGTGCACACAGAGGTTTGGTTGGTTACTGGAGACTGACGTCATTTTCCATTTGCCAACCAAATCACTGCGTGTCACGTGATCGAATTCCTTAGCTGTTGACAGACCGTGAAACATCATTAAATTAATAAGTAATTAACAGGTGTATATATAGCGTGTGGTAGGGATGGCAAATTCAAAACCGTCATTCAAGTTAAGCCTTTAGTGGCGGTTATTTTGTATATTCATCATTTTCTGATAGTCGTATTCGCCGATTATCATCGATATCTTTACTTTTGTCTTTGAAAATAACGATTTGTGAATTTCCGGGACGCCGGTAAGCTAGATACTCTATTTCAGTTCGTCATACGTTATACTTCTGGTGACCATGACCTCCCGTTTGTATCGATCTATGTGCCTGTAGCCCAGTTATCTGTTTACCAATAATGGAATCTCTGATAAAACGGCACGTACACTGCATATTTTCTGGTAGTCGTATTTGGCGAATAGGATGGATGTCTTGACGTTGACTTGTTAGTTTGACCGTCCTTAATTCCCCTTGTATATGATAGTATTCGTAGTCTTTGTGTTCGTTCACTTAGTTTAATGTATGTACAGTGCCATTTATTTTGATATAGTAGTTGGTTTCCGTTCGTTTGTTGTATTGCAAAGCTCGCATCTTAGTTTATATTACACATTTGTATCATAGGGAGATACGCAGAAGATTAGATCTCATAAGCTCCTTACGGTACACACAAGTTATACTTGTGGCGTCCCGTTGTCCCGTAAGTTATGTCTAACCTACTATTGCAAGTTGGTACATTGTCGTAACGTTTCCTTGTATCATGTTTCAACGTTTAACACGCTGCGATTGCAATTATTGCAACAGTTTAATGTGATATCGTTACTCCCATTGATATAGTGTATGTTGGCTTGTCGAGCAAACTCTTGTCGAGACGCTTCAACTTAATGGTTATAACATATACTTCAGTGGAGCGCCGTGGCGTAATGGTTAGTGTGTCTGACTACTGATCCAAGGGTCGTGGGTTCGAGCCTGACTAGCGGCGTGCGTTGTGTCCTTGAGCAAGACACTTTATTCACACTGCTCCAGTTCACCCAGCTGTAAATGGGTACCGATAATTCGTAGTTGCTCTGTAAATACGAATTACCGGCTTCTCTCAAAAAGTCTCTACCTCCGTTCATTCTCCCATTCTTGGGAGACGGCATGCAAGGTCCTAGAGCCAGTGCCACCGTTAAATATAAGGAAAAAAAAAAAAAAAAAAAAAAGAAAACCATATACTTCTGATGAAAAATTAGAAAAATTGAAGAAAGTTGACGATCTTGTGTCTCACTTATAATTTAGAATCCGCGTCCCCTCTAAACCTATATCATGGATCCGCTGAATACTGACAATGACTGGTGGAGATTCCAGGTGTAAACGCACTATTATAAATATTGTCTTGCAGAAATTGACGACTCCAATACATCTAAGATAGAATAATATTGGAGATACATTGTATGTTCGTGTAAGAAAACATTACCGTAAAATAGTTACTAATATACCCTAAGGAGACCCGATGATATTGGAGATATTTTCGTGTAAGAAAACAGTACCGTAAACTAGTTACTAATGTAATGTGTACGGCACTGGTACGAGCTCGGTCGCTCAACACAACAATTAAAGCAAGCTGTGATACAACTGGTAGCGTGTCTGCCGCACCGCTACGATCGCACCACCACTATTCTGCACGTGTATGTCTTTTATGAGTTTGGAAACTCGTATGAACTCAGTTCTTTTTTCTTGTCATTCAATATTTTATTTCTCAATGCTTTACAGAACAAAGATACAATTATACATGTACATATATGATCATGGCATGAGAAATTTGTATAGTGCATATGTGTGGCAGCGATTAGAGGAAAAGTGTTTATGGGACTTCGGAAGCAAAAGGGATCATGCGCTAACGCATTCCTGTTGATTACTCATGGCAGATATAGTATGATGGACATGATGGATGTTTTATTGTCTGTAGGGCTATACGGCGTAGTCCCTAATCATGCTTCGCGAATGCGCAGGATGATCTGGGGCCACACTGGTTACATACCTGATACACGCTATTTCTCCAACCACATCCACAAATATAGAAATATGAAAAAAGGGGGGGGGGGGATAAAGGAAAACTAAGTGATATGAGAAAACAAAATACGATCAGTTCTGCGAACACACGTTCACAGGTAATGTCTTAATTTAGTTGGAATCAATAATATATACTGTTTAAAGTGATTGTTCATTACATCAACTGTGATCATGGGAATTTACTACTTTGATTAAACGTTATTAGGACATGAATAGATGGACGAATGCTATGCTGTCTTGGTCGAACACAGCTGGACATGTGCATACGGTCCGTCAACTTGTTCTGACTCCTATCAAGTCCCGACCTCACAACAGCTGCTATATATACATCAGCTATCTTTAATATAGTTGCCAGCGAACCTGTAGCTATACCAATGTACCAGCTCCCAGTTAAGTCGCAGCCCTCTATAAGAAGGCGACTTCTGGTATTCCTTTTAATACCCTTCGCTATTCCCCAGTATATATATGTAGCAGTGTATCTTGCTTGCTAATGTAGTAATGACAGACTCCGGAATATGCGACGATTCTCTGTATTTATACCCATATGATACATTGCCCTCTGTGGCTTTCCATCGCCGCCTGGTGGTTTCCGGACATAGCCGACAAGGACGGAAATTGTCGACTAGACCAACCAAGTACCATAACCACATTGCGAGACTTCCAAGAGTTATCAGCCTAACCCTAAACCTGCCGAACTCACGGTAGCGAGGCTTCCGAGTAGTCCCGATGGCAGGAATAACTCCTGCCGGACTCAAGGTAGCGAGGCTTCCGAGTAGTCCTAATGGCAGGAATCATATCACACACGTCCGTCCGTAACTGATTGCTGTATTTGGTATATACGCAGACAAACAATTAACTTCAGTGGTGTCCAAATCATGTCGGCAAATTTGTTCAAATTAATTCTCTACCTAATAATGCACCATCATTGACCCATGTGCAAATAGGTATGCATAACTTTTGATAACAGTTGAAGGCTGGATGGCATTGTTTTCCCCGTAAAACATGAATTTGTATCCCACATATCAACACTAATAAATTATTAGCTTACACGAGTTACTTCCCCTCTATTCACAATGACCTCAAAGTCGCTATATATGCGTATGTGCGAAGGTTGCGTGCTAGAACAGATAGTGAATTGCATGGGCTATCGTAAATGAACCAGGAATCAACTGTTTAATGTCCCAAATGACAAGCGACCTTAGCCAGGACGAAGTTTCGCCCTTGTCAATTTCGCTACACTAATATACCTTAAGGAGAATCGATGATTCCACGATTCACACTCTTCATTGTGACGGTAACAGTTCGGTGGTAATGAAGACTTCGTGGAGCTGATCTATCAATCAACATGCACTCTAGTACCGAATGTGTCCACAAGAACAACACAACGTTTAATATATAAACTACATAACCAACGTAATGACATTGATATATCAAGCAGAAGCTGGATGGTGCATGTTACTTATACCTTTATCTGACTTCGTTAGTTTCCTGCAAGGCTGTGCATTTTAGACGTGTATTGTTTTTGTCTTGGAAGGAGGGGCGGCTGGCAGGGTATTGTGGATTGTGGAGCTGTGTTGCTTTTGTGCTATATTTTGTGTGTGCGTTTATTTACATATATTTTTACATGCTTCCGATTGTACGCCACTGGTTTCCATGGTTGAGGATGACTCTTTGTGCAGCGTTGAACAATCGGAAATCGATGTAGTCGTACCAAGATCGTCTATGATCATGCATTATCTTTGGGTTTTACTGGCTCTTTGGGATATACATTTCTCTATGGGCGTGTGGTGGTTGGTTGGGAGCATGCGGTGGGTAATTTAACGAATAGCATTCAGCCATACCGGAATACCGACCGGATACCTGTTTTGACCCTTAGGTACGTCTTTAACTTTCTTGTGTACACGTAAGAATCTGATTAGACCCCTTATAAGAGTAATCCTACCTTTATTACTTTTAGGGGAAGGGGCCAAGTAAGTGACTGGTGTGGTATGGACCTGGCACAACAAAACAAAATTGAAGCAGGTTAAATGCGGGATTGAACCCGTTGGCCCGGTATTAAATGACATTAGCTGTTGATCGGCCGTTAAACACCGATACAAAAATTTCTATATTTCGTGATGTGTGTATTGACCCTGTAGTAACACTGGCAGGTCTGCAGGTCATTAGTAATTAGGGGCTGGAGGCGTGTCAGATGCGTGCCTTATTGGTGCCATATCACCAGATCGATCGGCAGTACAGGATTTGTTCTCATAGGATAAACAACACAATACAAAACAACTGTGTTAACGTCTATATTGTCCTAAAGCAAGAGATATTACAATGGCGACGAGAAAGTGGGATGAATTTTTCATGTGTTGGAAATAAATGGATGACTGAACAAAATAAAAACAAAAGGATTATTTTCAAAACATACCAAAACAAAATCCAAGAAGAAGACAGAAAGGCTGTTGCAGCAAGATTGGACATATCAACGCCGGGATAATTCACAGTAACCGAGGAACAAACAAATCTGTCAAAATCGTGGGATACCTACCTGAAGAAATTTGATTAATATATCAAGGCGGCTGGTGTCACAAAAGACGAACAGAAACGAGCTCTGCTACTCCATATATCGGGACCAGAATTACAAGATTTACAATGTATTTGCATCATTTGACGATCCGGGCACAACATTTAATGACGCGGTGACAAAGCTTACCACCTTCTTTGCACCTAAAAATAACATTGCCTACGAAAGACATGTGTTCCACAAAGAAAAGCAACAGGACATTAAAACAATTGACAACTATATCGTGAGTTGTCCACGCTGGCCGTATCGTGGGAATTTCCTGATAAAAATGACATGGTACGTGATCAAGTTTTCAACAGATGTAGATCAGCGTAACTACGAAGAAACCTACTGGAACAAACGAAGCTTACACTAGATAAAGTTCAGTCGATAGCCAGGACATTCTCAACTTTCCGAGACGCATGCGAGACGTATGGCAGAACCGAGTGTATCTCAACCAAATGACGAACTAAATCGGATCCGAAAACCAAAACAAAACCAATCGGTGGCCAGGGGAAACCAACAACGAAGGATGACGGGAAACAAACAACGTGTGCCGAGAGGAAACAAACAACGCCAGCCGGGCAAGGGCCAATACCGACGTATTTACACGGGCAACTATGACGATTCAACCAGAAGACGGCACTATGTTATCGATATGGCAACTCGGAGACACTATAAGAACAATTGTGTTAAAACTAGAGGAATGACATGTTATGATTGTGGTGGTAAAGCTCACATGGCAAAAATGTGTAAAATTAAATAAAAACAAGTGCATGCAATCAATTTGGATTGAAATGAAGAACATGGGGATGAAGTATTGACACTATCAGGTAAGAATGATGCCACCATTGCTGTAAATTTAGAGGGTAATTTAATTGATATCCTTATTGACAGCGGCTCATCTGTAAACGCCATTGACCGAAACGCATTTGAGAAAATAAAAACAACAGAAAACTTTCTATCAAAAATAAATGCAAAGATCTACCCATGTGGAAATAATACTCCACTCAAACTCCATGGCAAAGCAAATTTGAATGTACAAATGAGTTAATCTGTCCATGATGTTGAATTCCAGGTCATCACTGGAAAATCCTTAATTGGTCGTAAATCAGCTACTGATCGTGGTCTGTTGCACATTGACATGATCAATTCAGTATCCCAAAACACTGGCAGTATGAACAGCCAGTCCACTGTCACAATACTAAGGTCATTTGAGGATAGATTGACAGGCACAGGAACTAACATTACATGTATATCAGTCTGTTCAACCAGTTGCACAAGCATTTAAAAATGCGAAAACAAATAAGTGACACAATTGATGAACTGGTAAAAAGTGACTTTATTGAAAAAATTACTGGACCAACTCCTTGTGTATCAAACCTGCTGCCCGTGCTAAAGAAAAACAATGATATTCGATTGGCCGTAGACATGAGACAGGCAAACAAGGCAGTGTTACTGAAAATATTTCCCATGCCGAACATTGACGAGACACTGGAACAAATGAACGGTTCAACTGTTTTCTCACGGTTAGATATGAACCAAGCTTTCCATCAGATCGAACTGGAGGAAGGTTCCCGTTACATAACAACTGTTGTTTGTGACAAAGGCCTGTACATATACCAGCGTTTAATATGTGGAATTTTCAGTGCCACAGGAATCTTCCAGCGCATCATGCAGCACATTTTGCAAGATATTTTGGGCTGCAAAAGTATTGCAGATGACATTTTTATATACGCAGACAGTCTCATGACAAAATTCTGGCAATGGTGCGAACAAGGTTACGTGACAAAACCGTAACGCTCAACAAAGACAAATGTGACTTTCGTAAGTCAGAACTGAGGTTCATGGGACACACCTTTTCAAAACAAGGAATCAAAATAGATGACAGTAAGGTCAAGGTGGTTCGTGATGCTGAGCCTCCTACACACGCAAATGAAGTCAAACGTTTCCTAGGATTTGTTATATTCTGTTCCAAATTCATCCCAAACTATGTGACATTGGCTGAGCCATTACGCAAACTGACTAGGAAAGACGTTAAATGACAATGGGGGACTGACCAACAAAGCGTATTCATGAAGTTGAAAGAATGTCTCAGCAGCGCTGAAGTGATCGCATATTATGACCCAAATGCAGAGACACAAGTTATGGCTCTCCTGTGGGACTAGGGGCCATATTAAACCAAAGACAACCAAACGGTGACATGAGACATGTAGCTTATGCTAGCAGAACACTCAGACAGAACGAGAGTCCAGAGATTCAACTTATATCTCTATGAAATCAAATTTGAAGTTCTGTCGGATCATACGGCGCTTGAGAAAATATTCACAAGTGCATACGAAGCACCGGCCAGGATTCAAAATTGGGCGCTTAAGCTACAACCATACACATTCAGTGTAAAATATCTGCCTGTCCCAAAGAATGTAGCCGACATTCTCAGCAGAACACCACTGCAGGACACAGACAATACAACTTGTGGAATGACAGAGAAATATATTAACTATCTTACTACATGCAGTTTATCTGTGGCACTGACCTTAGCTGAGGTCAAGGAAGCCTCAGAAACTGACCAGACATTGACCAAAGTGAGATAATGTATCCAGACTGATAGATGGGAGCAATCAGACACACTACGACCTTATGTTCTGTGAATGATTCTCTTATCATCGAAGGCAATACATTGGTCATTCCAAATTCACTGCAGAAACATGTAATTTGTCTGGCGCATGAAAGCCACATGGATGTGCTCAAGACAAAACGACTGTTACGGGAGGAGGTGTGGTTCGCCAACATAGACAGGTGGAGGACATGAACAAACACTGCCATGCATGTCAAATGGCATCTACCCGATCACAAGAACCTCCGGTAATCATGACCTACTTACCGACCGGTCCATGGCGCGAACTGGGCATCGACATTACAGGACCATTTGGAAATGAATACATATTACTTATAGTTGACTTTTACACACGATTTCCACTGGTAACATTTCTTAGGTCAATTACCAGCAAATCCATTATAGCTCAAATAAACAAATGGTTCACTATTTTCGGATACCCCTCTTGCAGTAGGACAGATAATGCTCAAAGCATTGGTAGCCAAGAGTTTGAGTCATGCATGAAACAGCATGGAATCAAGCACATGCGCGCGTCTCCATATTTTCCACGCAGTAACGGACTTGTTGAAAACTTCAACAAATCCATCAAGAGTTGTGTGAAAATTTTAACGGCGCAATACAAAAACTGGCGAAATGAATTGGAGACGTTTCTCTTGCATTTTCGGGCTACCGAACACTGCACGACAGGTGTCTCCCATCGAAACTAATCAATCGGGATCTAAAAACAAAAATACCGCAAATTGAAACAAGAATTTAAGCAACGAAACTAAGGACTCATGACCGAATCCAAAAGCAGAAAGTTAAAGCACACACAGACAAAATAAAGCTGTGTAAAGTTTTCTGTTGGACAATCAGTTGTGGTTCGGAAATATGATACACACAAAATGTGTCGGAATTGGGAAGAGAACAATTTCAAAGTTCTGAGACAAAATGGTACATCTCTAAATTTACAGTCAGAAAATGGAGGCACTATTCTTTTCCGAAATGTTTCCCATGTGAGACCATATTATATCTAAATGCCATGTGGTAAAAATGGACAAATAAATTAACACTATTGTAATGTTGTGTCTCGTGATTGTTATCACGTTCTTGGGACGTTAAACTTATTCATAATTAATTTACGAACTTGTACTGTTAAAGCCCCAATACGGCTCAAGTTGCCGAATTTGGCCTCCTATTGGGTTTTCCCACACATAACTCCAACAGGTTTCTATTTATACACACTTTGAAACTGTTTGCATTCATTTTGGTACAAAAATGAGTTTGTAGTCGATAAAAGTATCAATATTTGTTGATAAACAAACAGCAGGTGCGTGTTCAAAGTCCGATCGATTTTCCGGGGCAACAACTCGACTCCCTGATTCGCGGCCGATGAATTCCGATAGCCAGAGTTTATCGACTCGCTTCAGAGCCGAAGCCGTTGGGTTACGGAAATTAATTTTGTCAATATTGACATTTTGCACTGAGTGGTACACAAAACAAGTTTGTGTTGTCTTCACATTGCGATTAAGATGTAAATCACAAGACTTGAGATGTATCTATTAGGCAGTATATGTTAGTTTTGTGTACTAAATCAGTTGCCAAACATGTTTTTGTGTTTGAAAAAATCGGAAAATTGTAATACTGAGCCGTTCAGGGCCTTTAACCCAACCCCCAATGTTAATTATAATGGGGCTGTGCCACACATAACGGTTAACCCTTGTAATAAGGTCTGGTGTGGGAAACATGGAAATTGTTTAATGTAAAATTTATATTAATTAATACTTACCTGTTTTCACTAATGCATTTAATTTCCCAATGAAATTATCAGGCAGGTACCTTATCGCGTGTGCTGCGCATACGCTAGTCGATTAAAAATCGATCGCGTCTATAAATAGACACGCCAATCTGTTCTACCGTGAACATGCACTGGTAAACCCCAATGCGAGGCCATTCAATTTCCTGCCAGTGAGGAAATATTTCATGACTAGCGGGGTCGGGAGGTGGGCCTAACCTAGTGAAAACAGGTAAGTATTAATTAATATAAATTTTACATTAAAACATTTCCATATTAATGTCATACATAACCTGTTTTCACTAATGCAGAATTTGTCCATTGGTGGGAGGTGTATACCCATGATATATTTGCTACCCTAGTACATAGATACAAGTGCATAGAGTGCAAGAACACCCTGGGAACTAACTGTGTTAATAGTGTTATTTCAACTCTGGGAGAACAGGATATCAACATCCTAATAATTCTCACCTTAATGTGAATTCGCCTGCGTATCTCCGTACTATCGGTCCACTCATCATTACACACGACACTTTCCCCCTCCCATTGTTATCAATATGCATTGTCTATATTGATCAAATTACCATTTCCATAGTATGTGTTGTAGTAACATATACCACAAATACATTTGGCAACCACTACTGTCGTCTTTAGGTAATCAATGTCTTCGAAATTTCATGGTTGCCATTACCCAACTAATTTACACTGTTTCACAGTTTACAATTGGTAACCCACATAATACATGTACTGTAAATTTGTATTCATGTACACTCGATCACTACACATGATACAGACAACAATTAAAGAACCTTTACAAAACAGCCCACCACCAGATTCCTTAATTGTTCACCTAATTACCTTCACAGAACACATCTCCAATCCCTTATCTCAGGTCATCTTATTGTTTAAGGACCTGACCTGCCGCTACCAACGGTCCTAACTTATACAGATCTTGACTCTGAACTGTCATAGTCCTCAGATAAAATTTTGAAAATGTGTTTTGTGATTTCCAGCATGCAGCATTAAGAATGTTGTTAATTGGGGAGTGGTTGAAAAATGCCCAGGAAGTGCTTATGGCTCTCACTTCATGAGCATTGATCTTAAGTAACGACAGTTTCCGTTTGGATAACCCTTGGTATGCCTTGCGGATTGCCAGAGCTATCCATCTGGAAACTGTGGCTTTTGAAATTTCTGTATCCCCTAATACTGGGATGAAAAGTCTGCCCCTGTTACCCCTAAAACTGGCCGATAAGTCCAAATAGTGTTTCACTGCGCGGACGGGGCACAATGTTTCATCAGAGCCCGACACACCAGATAAACCTGGTACTCGAAAAGGCTCTGGAAACGTGCCACGAGGCTGTGTTTTAGGTAAAAAAGAAGTTTCATATGCCAGGGTCATGCCATTCCCTTGTTCATAAAAAAAACCTCGTCCGCAGTTAAAGCATGTAACTCACTACACCTTTTGGAAGTTGACATAGCAAGAAGAAACGCCGTTTTAACAGACCAATCAAATCTAGATGCCTGTTCCATTGGTTCATAAGGTTTCTCTGAAAGGGAGAGCAACACACATGTCAGATTCCACTTAGGTGCCAATGATTTAGATAATGGCCGCTCTTTTTCAAAATAACGGACTAATTCAGAAATGCGAACATCTGTGCCTATTGTGCTTATCTCCCCTTTACCAAACTTGAATGCACTAGCCAGTGCCGAGCGATACCCTTTTATCGTAGAAGGGGAACATTTTTTCTCCTTTTGAGGAGAAAAAATGTTAAGGAAAAAATCAGCAATTTCACCTACAGCTGGATTGCGTGAATTGATTTGCCTGCTACTACATCAATTTGTAAATATTCCCCATTTTGCATCATAGCATGCCGATGTAGATTTTCTTCTAGCCCCAGATATGCATTCTGCAGCCCTTTCTGAAAATTTGTCACCTCTGATCGAATTCCTGACAACCTCCAGGCGCAGAGGCTTATACTTTGAATATTTGGATGCAGTAATTTCCCCCCGTGTTGGGACAATATATTTGTTTCTAACGGGAGGATCACTGGTGGGGCGACTAACAACTCCAACAGGAGGGAGAACCAGCTCCTCTGTGGCCAGAATGGAGCTACTAGAGTCATCCTGCACTGATACGATCGTATTCGTTTCAGCACCCGTGGTAGAAGGATAAAAGGGGGAAAAGCGTACCCGTCCAGATTGTTCCACTCGAATGACATTGCGTCGACCGCCCATGCCGATATGTCGGGCACCGGGGACACGAATAGTGGTAACCTTGCGTTCAGCCTTGTTGCAAAAAGATCCACATTCGGGTCCCCCCCACCCCCATCTCCTTATGATTGCCGACGCAATGTCGTTCCTTAATGTCCATTCCGTCAGCACCGGTGTCATACTCCTTGAGAGGTAATCTGCTAATATGTTGGACTTGCCTGTTATGTGACGGGTTTGCAACACTATGTCCCTGCTGTGACACCAAATCAACAGCTTCATTGTCTCTATGCAAAGGGGGGGGGGGGGGCTGAGTGCGTTCCCCCTTGTTTGTTTAAATAAGCCACGACTGTTGTATTGTCTGTTGACACCTGAATAAACTTTCCCCTTATGTGTTGAGCTGCTTGATTTAGCGCTAACGACACTGCCCTTAACTCCAACATATTCACATGTTCTCGTCTTTGCTCTACCGACCATGTGCCTTGAAACATGAGGCCCAGAGGCTCCAGATGAGCTCCCCAACCCACCTTTGACGCATCTGTGGTAAGAAACAGATCTGGTTCTGGCTGTGACATGGGAACCCCCGCCAGATATATGCCCTTCTTTGCCCACCAACGCAGATGTCTCTTGAAATCCTTCGATAGTGGGATGGACATATTCAGTGGACAACGGTGTGGCACCCAATGAAACAGCAGATAAAATTGCAGGGGTCTCAGGTGTAATCTCCCTAGAATTAAAACTCTGCTGTTGCATTGAGTGTCCCCAGTAAGGACTGGTATTACCGTGCTGAAATTTCCACTGCATCGAGAATTGTGAATACCAACGTCAGAACGTTCTGAACTCTGTCTGCAGGAACTCTGACTATACCCAATGCCGTCATGAAGTTCATCCCCACATAATTGAAATTTTGTGAGGGAACTAGTTCTGATTTCTCCACGTTGGGTATCAGTCCCAGCTTGGTTACAGTTTCCCAGACTGCAACCAAGTGCTGCATTAGCAGCAGTTTTGATTGCTGGTGGATAAGCCAATCGTCCAAGTATTGGAGCAAATTTATCCCCTTCCGACGCTCGACTGCAGCCACCCTCTCCATCAATTTGGTGAACACTTTCGGGGCTGTCGAAATTCCGAATGGCAAAACGGTGAACTGAAATGCTTTGTTCTGCCACCGGAACCGAAGGTATTTCCTGGATGAAGGCCGCATTAGTACATGTAAGTAAGCGTCCTTCAAGTCTATGGATACCGCCCAATCCCCCTTTGGTACCTCGAATTGAACGAGCGGTTTCCATCTTGAAATGTTCGATTACCATGTATTTGTTCAGTGCCGACAAATCTAGTACAGGGCGCAGCTTCCCATTTTTCTTGGGCACTAGGAAGAGTCTGCTGTAAAACCCGGGGCTGGAGAGGTCCCGGACTTCTTCTATTGCCTTTTTCCTCAAGAGAGATTCTGTTTCCAGATTTAATAGATTTCTCTTGATCGGATCTCGCAAAGTGTCGCTCTCTGGTAGCGATCTCCTCAACGGTGGGTCCTGGACAAACGGAATCGCATAACCCTTCCGAATAATATCCAGTACCCATTCGTTGTCCGTAATTCCCTCCCACTGGTGTCCGAAGAAGGCTAATCTGCCTCCTACAGGTAGCCAGGAGAAGGGAATGGTGAGATCGGGCAAATTTCCCCGTACATTGCTAATAGTTACCCCTCCGAGGCCTAGACCTGGAGAAACGACCTCCTCGACCACGTTCACCCCTTCCGCGTGAGCGAGGAAAACGCCCCCTAGATCCTTGTTGGAACGGCGTACTACGGCCTGGACCCCCCGTAAGCGGAACCCTATTCATACTTGGCTTAGCAAAAGCTGTATGAGTTACGTGGCCACTATTCCGGGACTGACTCGGTTGCGACTGCAGTTTCGAAATTGTGCTAGATAATAAGTTCCTTTGCCTATCCACAAGATCCGCTGCAGCAACCTCCGAGCACTTATCCCCTAACAATGTTGTTGCTGTAAGGGGGCAATACCTCAAAATATCTCTACCCTGCCCTGGTAGGATGGTAGCTGAAGCTATAGCCGCATCCCTTCTACACAGGAGAAGGTCGGTGGACATAGACATAGCTGATCCCATCAAATGTCTACTGGTTTTCGCTGCCGATTGTAACAGCAGAGACAAAGTGTCTAAGCTTTCCCCCCTGCCGTAGGCCTTTACCTAACGCCGCCAACAATAAATCCAAGTGAGATGTCATGCTAAGCATAGACCTAGACCGAGATTCCAATGATTCCGACAATATAGGAGGAATTATGGTTGGGCAAGGTGTTCGAATCCCCACCTTAGTGGCATCCCTGTCTAAAGGGGGGTTGCGTGTCGGCCAGTTTTCAGTGTGCACCTTATACGACCTAGGCCCAAGACGTTTCAAACAATCTTTGGTCACTAATGAACCTGTTTTGGTCAAATCTAAACCAGAGTCTCTCTCTAAACTATCCGCCATCGCTTTAACAGTTGATGAATGCGGAAGTGTAGGTATATCGAAATCAATCGGTTCGTCTTCCCTCTCAAGGAGGGACCTAACCCTAGGTTTCGGCGCAGGTTGTGAAGGGCAATGTTCTACGTCATTTATCAGGCGATATACAGTAACGATGGCATTTGCATATGTCAATGCAGGTGTCTCGTCCTCGTAATCTTCCGCGTTATCGACCGACACATCTAGCGATAATTGCGCAACATTTCCGGCGCCTAACTGTGACGTTGAAATAGGCACCTCTGGAGTAGGAGATGCCATGCGAACATTGGCGACAGAAGCAACCTGATGAGGTGTGTCTTTCTGTACCATAATTTGTTGAATAAATGATTTCAGTGAATCAACTATATCCGCGGGTGTTGACCGATCAACCGAAGATCTAGATAAGGATCGACGCCGACGCTTATGGGAATGTTCGCGTCGTTTGTAACGATTTAGAGACGATGCGCTACTAGACGATGAATCTGATGAACTATAATGGCGTCGCTTACGTTTAGATACTCGTCGTCTCCTACGGTGTCTATGTGAACTATCTCGCGATCTAGATCTAGTAACGCGACGATCCCGGTTTCGGCCTCGTGATAATTCACCTTGCGTTTCTGACCCAATTTTATCCTGTGTTTCATATAAACTGTGTGATGGAACACCAGATAAATTAATGTCATCCCCACAAACCACCAATTCACTTTGCACTAAATTTGACACTGATGGATAGAGATTCTGGCCAACTGATGAACAATCGTTTGGATATGATTGCAATTGCAACCCCATTTGTGCAGTATTCTGTGTGTCGGGTGCTGAACTCCCGTTGGGATGCGACAGCAACCGGACAGATGATTGTATCGAACTATTAGTGTCGGGCGCTGAATTCCTGTTGGGATGCGACAGCAACCGGACTGGTAATTGCGGAGAATTATAATTGTCGGGCGCTGAACTCCCGTTGGGATGCGACAGCAACCGGACATTCTCCTTTGTTATTGTGTCCTGCACGACACTCTCAACATCATTCGTAGACTTGCTACTTTTAGTTCTCTTTTTGGTTTTCGGTTTCTTTCCTCTAGCCATTTCCCATGTCTTATGGCCCCAGAGGAAAGAAACCGAACACGGGTCCTGAATAGAACAGCCACAACAATTTGCACACCGCCCCACATGAGTGTCCCAATCGGACCCTTTATGTCCGCAACCGTATTCCATAATATCTCAAGTACTCACTCACCCCAGGCCGTCGCCGACACGCCCGTAAACCACTCCTTGTGGCGGCGTGTGGAAAACTACAAAACAAAAACAACAAAACAATTCCACCTTCTTCGTCCAACAAATTGTCAACAAAATATATATTGGTAACTTCGAATTGATACACCAATTCGAACAAAAAATTCGTATTCCGAAATTGAACTCGGTGAAAATATTCGTACCCAATTCGAATAAAACTAATTCAACAAAATAAATTACAATTATATACCACGCCTAATAATTATCCCGGAGCGAAAAAACAACGTGCTTCCGCTATCGGGCAGGAAATAAGAATGACCTCGCATTGGGGTTTACCAGTGCATGTTCACGGTAGAACAGGTTGGCGTGTCTATTTATAGACACGATCGATTTTTAATCGACTAGCGTATGCGCAGCACACGCGCTAAGGTACCTGCCTGATAATTTCATTGGGAAATTAAATGCATTAGTGAAAACAGGTTATGTATGACATTAATATGTCTGTACAGTAAATTATGGCTGTCCGACCGCAATTTCACTTGTGCATCATTTTGACCTACAACAGTGTAGATAATTGTTTCCCATTTTGGGTCCAATTTCCCCCTTTCTCTATTCAGGATTAGCACTTTCTGACCAAGTCTATAGTTAGTAATCTGTGATGTACGTCTGTCTGCATACAGTTTATTTTTCTTATTCTGTGTTTCGTCACGGGCACGCATGGTGGAATCCTCCCAGGCAGTTTATTCCTCACCGCCCGAGTGTACAGCAGATCAGTCGGCGCTTTCCCAGTCGTCTGATGTGGCGTTGTACGGTACATCAACAGTAACTTGTAGATTTCTGTTCTCCAGTTTCGTCCTTCCGCATTTGCCGTTTTAATACATTTCCCCAACGTTTTATTGAAATTTTCCACGAGTCCATTGGCTCGCGTGGCCAGTACGATGTCATACGTCTGTGTTTTATCCCGTTTTGGTACAGAAATTTCTCCATTTCTGTTGATACCATATTTTGTGCATTGACCGTTGACCGTTGTAATTGACTCCGGTAGCCCACGACTGGCAAATATTCTCATTAATCGTTGAATGATGGCGTTTGATGTTGTAGATTTCGTAATCTCAATTTCGGGAAAACGAGAATAGTAGTCGATGACGATCAGTATGGACTCTCCCGTCGGTAACGGTCCCATCATGTCCATGGCTACATATTTGAATGCATGTAGTTCAGTGGGTTGCACTGTAGGTGGAGCTGGCGGATTTGATAACAACTGGTACCGATAACACGTCTTAATTAAGTGTTCCACGTCTCTGTCCATACCTGGCCAGTATACCTTTTCTCGCAACTGTTGTTTTGTTTTCACCACACCTTGGTGAGTTTCATGGGCGAGTGGTAGCACTCTTGGTCGAAGCGACTCGGGTATAACAAGTATATTGCCGCGAAGTACAACATTGATTGTTGTTCACTGTTAGTTCAGAACGTGTTTTGTATTTCTCATTTTGTTCATCTATTTTGTTTCAGCGAGTCCACACATTTCTGTGTCAGCGTATCTTGGGCTGAGCTGGTTTCAATTTAATTCAATGTCATTGCTGTGGAACATCGTGTTGAGTTACATAATGTATGTATTCCTCTGTCGGGTTAGATATGTTGCAGTCACTCTGGTCCATTGGACACCTGCTAAGTACATCAGCTGCCATTAAGTATGCCGGCTGATAGTCCACAGTAAATTTATAGCACTGTAGTTTAAGGGGAAGTCTCTCAATTCTGGCTGGTGGTATGTGTTTTGGCTTGACTATGTTCACAAGCGGTTTGTGATCAGTGATCAACGTGAACGTTAATCCATATAAGTACACACGGAAAAGTTTAATGGCCCATGTACATGCCAGAGTTTCGCGTTCAATTTGACTGTATTTCCGTTCAACTTGGTTTAATGTCCTACTAGCATATGCGACTGGTTTAAAGTGTCCGTCACTTTGTTTTTGTGCTAGTATGCAGTCAATTCCATACGGGCTGGCGTCTGTAGTAACGGTTGTTTCATACATGCATTCCTCAGATGACGCTCTATCATGCTGTAGCAAATCCATGACCCACCACCCAACCCTTACCCCAAGGTCAAGGTCACAAACTTAGCATGTTCATAAACTTAACGTTAGGGTAAATGTTGTGTAACTTCTGTTTCTTTACAGGGAACGCCTTCACAATTCATACATGCATTCATCTGATGATACTCCATCGTGCTATAGCAAATCCATGACACACCCCACCGCTTCCCCCAGGGCCAAGGTCACAAACTCAGCACATTCATAAACTTAACGTTGGGGTAAATGTCTTATACCATCTGTTTCCTTTCATGGAACGCCTTGATATTTCATACATGCATTCATCTGCTGATACGCGATCATGCCCACCATGACCCACCGCCCACCCTTACCCCAAGGTTAAGGTCACAAACTTAGCACATTCATGAACTTTACGTTGGGGTAAATGTCTTATAACATCTGTTTCCTTTCATGGAACGCCTTGATATTTCATACATACATTCCTCAGATGACCCTCTATCATGCTGTAGCAAATCCACGACCCACCACCCAACCCTTACGCCAACGTCAAGGTCACAAACTTAGCATGTTCATGAACTTAACGTTGGGGGTAAATGTCTTCTAACATCTGTTTCCTTTCATGGAACGCCTTGATATTTCATACATGCATTCCTGAGATGACTCTCTATCATATCATGATGTAGCAAATCCACGACCCACCACCCAACCCTTACCCCAAGGTCAATGTCACAGACTTAGCATGTTCATGAACTTAACGTTGGGGTATATGTCTTATAACATATGTTTCCTTTCATTGAACGCCTTGATATTTCATATATGCATTCATCTGATGATACTCTATCGTGCTGTAGCAAATCCATGACCTAACCCCACCCCTTTCCACAAGGTCAATGTCACAAACTTAGCACATGCATAAGCTTAACGTTGGGGTAAATGTCTTATAACATCTGTTTACTTTCATGAAACGCCTTGATATTTCATACATGATGATACTCTATCGTGCTATAGCAAATCCATGACCCACCACCCAACCCTTACCCCAAGGTCACACACTTAGCATCTTCATAAGCTTAACGTTGGGGTAAATGTTGTGTAACTTCTGTTTCTTTACAGGAAACGCATTGATATTTCATACATCCATTCATCTGATGATACTCTATCGTGCCATAGCAAACCACGACCCATCGCCCACCCCTTACCCCAAGGTCAAGGTCACAAACTCAGCATATCCATAAACTTAACGTTGGGGTAAATGTCTTATAACATCTGTTTCCTTTCATGGAACGCCTTGATATTTCATACATGCTTTCCTCAGATGAGCCTCTATCATGCTGTAGCAAATCCACGAAACACCATACAACCCTTACCCCAAGGTCAAAGTCACAAACTTAGCATATTCATAAACTTAATGTTGGGGTAAATGTTGTGTAACTTCTGTTTCCTTACAGGGAACGCTTTGTTATATCATACATGCATTCATCTGATCATCCTCTATTGTGCTACAGCAAATCCATGACCCACCCCCACCCCTTTCCCCAAGATCAACATCATAAGCTTAACGTTGGAGTAAATGTCTTTTTATAACTTCTGTTTCTTTACAGGGAACGCCTTGGTATTTCATACATACATTCTTCTTCTGATCCTCTATTGTGCTACAGCAAATCCATGACCCACCCTCCCCCACCCTTTCCCCAAGGTCAATGTCACAAACTTAGCACATTCATACATGCATTCCTAATGTGAATAGCTATCATGCTGTAGAAAATCACCAACTTAGTGCGTTCATAAAGTTAACGTTGGGTTAAATTTTGTTTTTACTTCTGTTTTCAGGGAGCGCATTGATATTTCATACATGCATTCATCTTAATATGCTATATCATGCTATAGCAAATCCACGACCCACCTTCCACCACTGACCCAAATGTCAAGGTCCACCGCACACCCCTTAACCCAAGGTCAAGTTATATAATATTCATGTTTTTATACAACTGTGCCAAGTTTGAGTGAAGGCTGCCAACGTGCGAGTTTCGTTGTCTTCTGACAACTGTTGTTACATCCTGGGATGTCATGTATCGTGTGCTGAATGACGCGTTGATAGGTCTGCGGCGCGCTGGATATTCCGAAATTTAGGCGTTTGTACCTGTACAGTCCGTCGTTTGTGATAAAGACACAAACACATAAACATAATATTTCGCACCGTTCATTTCTTCCAATATTTCATCTATGGTTGGTAACGGAAACATCTCTCTTTGCACTGCTGTATTAGCTTGTCTCATGTTTACGCATATTATAATGTCACCGTTGGGTATATGTACGACCACCAGGGGTGAAATACACGCAGTTGGTCCTTTTTCTGATTTACTTGTTCTCGCATTTTAAATGGAATGCGGCGATTCTGCTGTGCAACTGGTGTGACATCCTTATCAACATGCAATTGTAATTGAAAATAGTTCAACTTACCGAGTCCTTGAAACCTGTCATTGTATTCCGACAATATCTCCTCAACATTGCTTTCGTTTTGATCAACTTTGTTCACACAAACTTTGAGTACTCCAAAATCTACAGCACATTTTTGACCGATTAGAGGTCAAACCGATTAGAGGTTGCCTACCACATCTAACATACTATTTTACTATTATTTTTATTCTTCATCTACATTGCTTGGCCATAAATGATACTCGATATTTTGTGTTGATGGGCCGTTTAGAACCATTCCATTACATTCCGATTAGAGGTACACACTGACTGTCAATGATGTTATTCATTTCGTCATTTATTTTGACATTCATGTCATCATGTGACACACACCGATAATTTTGAGTGTTATTTTGGATGCATATGGGTAGATTTTCGCATTTGATTTCTTAAGAATGCATGTATCTGATCTGATTTAATTTTTCTCAAACGTGGTTTTGTCCAGACAATTCACTGTTGCACCGCTCTCGATGAAAAGTTTACACTCAATTCATTTCAATGTCTTCACTTACATATGTCGATTTATCATCAGATTTAATTCCAAGCACAAATTCAGTGTCGCTGTTCTCTCGCATGAATCGCACTTCCCGTTTTTGCACATGTGAGCAAAATGCCCTCGCCTTTTTACAATAATTGCAGACGACATTCCCTGATTTTATACATTCATGGCCAGAATGACCTTTGCCACCACAGCGATAACACGATTTGAATTGTGATGGTTTTGGGGCTCGATCGCGGTTTTCCTCGTGACGCATACTGCTTCCGTTGTTTCTGGTATTTTCCTAGCGGTTGGTCCCGTTGTCGTAAGTGTCCCATCTTGACTTATGAATAGATTGAATTCACCCAAATTATTCCTTTTCTGAGACAAATAATCCCGTCACTCGTCGCCAATGTAATGTTGTGTTCTCGTGATTGTTATCACGTTCTTGGGACGTGAAACTTATTCATACAAGATACTCATATGGTTACATGATCTATTCTAACAATATAACTACTTGTCATACCGCAGATAAATTTCTCGGCTTTTGATTGGCTAGCTTGCCTGGTCATACATAGTATATGACTTGCCAAGTCCGTCGGACATATAGGAATTGTGATTCCCCTCCGGCGCCTCGCGTCCAATGAAGACACATTTTGCAAGCGTCTAGCGATTGCGAATTGTATTCCTTACTAAACACAATAAAACCCCGAATTGATCAATAAAAGTAACAAATTGTACACTCAAAACCAGTCTTTATTGTTTATTTTTCCATAAATATTCTTCGCTCATCAAAATATGAGCGAAAAATTAGCAAAACTGTCCCGTTTAGTGTTTTAAAATCTCAACAGACTTGGCTTCGTGACACGGCTATATTTAGGTCACAAACTATGGGTTCCATGCACGAAACGTGGCGTAGCAATGACAGCGAATGTTTGGGAACCAGTTGCATTCTTCTAGAGGCGCCAAAGGGAGAGAAGATCGATAGAGCAGTGAAATATAAATTAAATTACATGATATACAAAAACTGTCATAAAGTCGTTTTCGATGGATTTCTTACTCCATATTTAGTTTGTTTTCGTTTAATAAAAAAACAAAATGTTCATTTACGCCTTTATGTTAAGACTGACGGTAGAAAATCGAATCTCGGATTATTTTTCTTCCTGAAAAAAACCCGCAAAGATCAAAAGAAGAGATATGTTTATACGGCAAAATAAAGGATCTGCGGTAGGACAAATACGTTATTGTGATTCTACACAGGCTATATGGTGTAATATTGCCCGTCTGAAGGTATGTTCACCCTCGGCTATCGCCTCGGGTGAACATACCTCCAGACAGGCAATATTACACCATATAGAATCACAATAACTTATAATGTTACAGTATATACACTCAACTGGGTGGGGCCTAATATTCATGAGCTAAGAGTCAGTCTCACTATGAGCCAGTCAACTGCAGACACATTGTAGCCCATATACATTACAACTATCAGCAGTTATAAGGGTGAAGTGACAGATGGAACACTAATGACAAAATAAAACATACCAGTTTATTTTATCAAACATTGACATGTGTCAGAAGTCATGGAATCGCAGAGTATTAAATGAATCAATACCTAGTAAATCTAATGATAATTGGCAGAACTAAACAAATTATTTTGATATTTGTGGCACATGTCTCTGCATATCTGCATGAGATCTGAACCTAATGATACCATGAAACAGGGTCATGCTTTCCCCAGACATAAATATCAAGTTTGGGAAGGATGTAGTGACCCTGAAAGGTTATGACATTGACACATTATAGGCCTGTTTATCACGCGCGAGTGTCCTAGTATGGTTCAATCAGAGCCACGTTAAATCCATTTGGCCATGCCCACTAAGTAGGCACAAAATGTTCATCATCTGAGACATTATCTGGCGAACTAAACATGCATTCACCATTACCACACATGCATGTATTGATTGGCGTTATTGTACCTTTTATATCAGACGTACATTTTCAAACAGGGGCGATAACCGTGTTTCCGTAAAATGTTAACGGGCATTACTATTTATTCTCTGTATTTGTTTTTATGCCACCGGGTTTCGAAGAAACGGGTGGCATATAGTGTCTGTCCGTCTGTCCGTCCGTCCGTCCGTCACACTTTTCGGTTAACCACTTTGTCACAGTTTCTCAAATATGCTGCAGGTGGCATCCGCGTTCGACAGACGCATTTCTTGTTTGATGTGCAATTGTCATATTTTATAATCTGTCGAAAATATTATTTTTTTCAGGTGACGCATTTAATTAGTAAAATAGCTGGCACTCGTAATTTTAGAACTGGTGGAATAGTGACATGTTTATACACTTATTATACGCCCGTTTGAAAAAAACGGGACGTATTATGTATTCATCTTGTACGGGCGGGCGGGCAGAGCTTGTCCACGCAATAACTAGAGACTACTTGACGGATTTTAACCAAATTCGGTATACATGTTTATCACGCCAAGATGAAGAAGCCTATTGATTTTGTCCACGCGATAACCCAAGTTATACTTCAACGCTGGAAACCAAATTTGGTATACATGTTTATCACGGCAAGACGAAGAACCCTTTTTACATGTATTTTCAAAACTTTCCGAAGACTTATCTCCCCTTGACGGCCATTTTTATTTTTCGAACTTTGTATCCTTGTCCACGCAATAACTCAAGTTCTACTTCACTGATCGTAACCAAATTAGGTATACATGTTTATCACGGCAAGACGAAGAAGCCTATTGATTATGACAGATCGTGACCAAATTCAATATACATATACATGTTTATCACGGCAAGAACCCTATTAATTGTCAGTGAGTTATCTCCCCTTGTTAACTGGCCTTGCCTCGACGTGCGTATATTGTGACCTTCGGCATTCTTGTTTAATTCCTATAAAGAACATGTGTGTGCCTACTGAGTGGGCATGTACCTTTAATGCGACGTCTGCATGTGTCCTTGGTGTTTAGTGGACAAAAACAATCAATCAATCATGAGGGATACTGGGGGCCGTTTCACTAAACTTCGTACTACTAAACTGTTTGTAAGTGCACATTTAGGATCGTCTGTAAATTTCAATTGATGGATTTACATGTATGCTCAATAAATGTAAATTTAATAATTATTTACAAGAAAACATTGTTAATGTGAAATTTACACTCATAATTTCGCACTTATGAACATTTTATTCGTACGAAGTTTAGTGAAACGGGCCCCTGGCCCAGATTTACAAGTTTCAACATTTACTAACATTTCTTTTCTATATTCTTAATTTCCTAATTAAGCATATTATGCCACCATTCATTTGAACCGTCCTGATGAGACAGTTAAACTAAGTGTTAACAACATATATGTATAATGTTTGTGGTAAATAAATAAAAACACTCATTTTACACATTGTCTAAAATGGGTAAACTACATTAACCCTTACACTGCCGAATTAAATGTTGTCGTCTACTGTTTATTTGTTATGTTCGATGTTATCATCAAAAACATGGTTTGACAGCATTATATAATCATTTCCAGTGGAAATGATTCTAAAGTGCTGTCAAATCGTGTCTTTATTGAGAAAGAAGGCAACATATAAAGCATCAGCAGACGACAATTTTCGTGCTCAGCAGTCTAAGGGTTAACCTGTGAATATATTAAAGTAGGTCACTTTGACGGTGAGAGAGATATAACTGATTTGGATGTGTTTGGAGTCTAGTTGATACAGATTTGCGGGGTATTGTTTATCACTTAGAATGCGCGAACCGAAAATTGTCGTCTGCTGTTGTTTTATATTATATCTCCTTTGCAATAAAAAACAACATGGTTTGACAGCACAATAGAATCATTTCCAATTGAAACGATTCCAAAGTGCTGTCAACGCATGCTTTTGTTGAGCAAAAAAAGTGGAAGTAGAAAATCACACGGCAGACGACAGAATTTATTTGAACATTGTAAGGGTTAAGCAAACTGACGCCGTGTTTAATCGTTGACCTGATTAGACCGGTATATCGCCCTGATCTGTATGGAGCATTATTACGTGTTGAAAAGACTGAAGACCCCGTGGACAACTATAGCAAATATTAAAAGGAGATCTAATCTATGTGGACACCAGTCCATTCTGCATGTTCTAACTGCGTAGCATTATTTCACTACACATTGCGTGTCATAAATATACGAAGTGGTCAGTGGAAGCTAGAAGATACTTCGAGAGGGTGTTAGCCCTCTTCTTCCACTGACCCCTCATGCATGATATTATGTTGGACATCAGTAGCATATTTCATCAAACTTACAAAGTATAATTATATAGGAAAGTATACTTTGAGGGAGAAATGTTCAACTTAATGATAAATTCATTAATTTTTATTATACTGAATTTATTACATTATCACAGCCATTTTGGCTGTGATAATGTAATAAATTCAGTATAATAATTCTGCATACTTTTAATCATCGAATATATGCTGTCGTTAGCTCTATATGAAAAAATGCATTTCGGGAAAAATAAATGATTTCTCCCACAAAGTGTACTTTGCTTGAAAAGTATACTTTGCAGTTTTGATGAAATAGGCTACTGATCATCGAATGTCACCGTACTTACGTTAGTTACTTAAACAAGTTTCCATTTCAACATAAAACTTATTGTTGTAACTATTACGGTACTTATATTGGGGCGTCAAAACAGGTCCGGCAGATCACAGATCCGGCGACCGCCGGACCAATATTTTATTGAAATATTTAGAAATCATATACAATGTATATATAGTTACCACGAATGTAAATTAAGTGTGGACATAGCTCAGACTGTGAACCTACGCCGTCTAGTCGGGGTATACACTGTACGGCACAATAAAGACAGAACACATGCGTATTTGAACAATCCCGTCCTCTATACGTCTATGGTATTTTGAGGTTGTTTATTATACCCACTTTTTTTGTAAAAAAAAACGGGTATATTGTTTTCGTCACGGGTGTCCGTCCGTCCGTACGTCCGTCCGTACGTCCGTCACGTTTCTTGTAACTCGAAAAACTTTTTCACCTTCATACCTACGCGCCTGATATTTGGTATGTAGCTTCGTTATCATGTGCAGATGCGCAAAGTGAATTTGGATTTTTGATCCGACCCTCCATCATGGATTATCTCCCCCTTTCGGACTCAGAATTTCCCATTTTTTCCTCGTAACTCGAAAAACTTTTTCACCTTCATACCTACGCGCCTCATATTTGCTATGTAGCTTCGTTATCATGTGCAGATGCGCAAAGTGAATTTGGATTTTTGATCCGACCCTCCATCATGGATTATCTCCCCCTTTCGGACTCAGAATTTCCCATTTTTTCCTCGTAACTCGAAAAACTTTTTCACCTTCATACCTACGCGCCTAATATTTGCTATGTAGCTTCGTTATCATGTGCAGATGCGCAAAGTGAATTCGGATTTTTCATCCGACCCTCCATCATGGATTATCTCCCCCTTTCGGACTCAGAATTTCCCATTTTTTCCTTGTAACTCGAAAAACTTTTTCACCTTCATACCTACGCGCCTCATATTTGGTATGTACCTTCGTTATCATGTGCAGATGCGCAAAGTGAATTTGGATTTTTCATCCGACCCTCCATCATGGATTATCTCCCCCTTTCGGACTCAGAATTTCCCATTTTTTCCTCGTAACTCGAAAAACTTTTTCACCTTCATACCTACGCGCCTCATATTTGGTATGTAGCTTCGTTATCATGTGCAGATGCGCAAAGTGAATTCGGATTTTTGATCCGACCCTCCATCATGGATTATCTCCCCCTTTCGGACTCAGAATTTCCCATTTTTTCCTCGTAACTCGAAAAACTTTTTCACCTTCATACCTACGCGCCTCATATTTGGTATGTAGCTTCGTTATCATGTGCAGATGCGCAAAGTGAATTCGGATTTTTGATCCGACCCTCCATCATGGATTATCTCCCCCTTTCGGACTCAGAATTTCCCATTTTTTTTTTTCCTTGTAACTCGAAAAACTTGTTCACCTTCATACCTACGCGCCTGATATTTGGTATGTAGCTTCGTTATCATGTGCAGATGCGCAAAGTGAATTCGGATTTTTGATCCGACCCTCCATCATGGATTATCTCCCCCTTTCGGACTCAGAATTTCCCATTTTTTCCTCGTAACTCGAAAAACTTTTTCACCTTCATACCTACGCGCCTGATATTTGGTATGTAGCTTCGTTATCATGTGCAGATGCGCAAAGTGAATTCGGATTTTTGATCCGACCCTCCATCATGGATTATCTCCCCCTTTCGGACTCAGAATTTCCCATTTTTTCCTCGTAACTCGAAAAACTTTTTCATCTTCATACCTACGCGCCTGATATTTGGTATGTAGCTTCGTTATGATGTGCGGATGCGCATAGTGAATTCGGATTTTTGATCCGACCCTCCATCATGGATTATCTCCCCCTTTCGGACTCAGAATTTCCCTATTTTTCATTGTAAGTCGAAAAACTTTCTCACCTTAATACCTACATTTCTGATATTTGATATGTAGCTTCGTTATGATGCGCAAAGTGAATTCCGATTTTTGATCGGACCTTCCATCATGGATTATCTCCCCCTTTCGGACTTAGAATTTCACTATTTTTCCTCGTAGGTCGAAAAACTTTTTCACCTTAATACCTACGCGTCTGATATTTGGTTCGTAGCTTCGTTTTGATGTGCTGATGCGCAAAGTGAATTCGGATTTTTTATCCGACCCTCCATCATGGATTACCTCCCTCTTTCGGACTTAGCATTTGGGGAAAGTGGGTATATTGCGATGGCGCGCCATCGACTTTTTCTAGTTACAAGTATATATGTACATTCAGAGTAGACACAGATCAGACTGCGGGTTTGCGTTTACTGACCGGTGTGTACACTGTATTTGGAACAAATACATCCAGAGTAGACACAGATCAGACTGCGAGTTTACGCTGACTGACCGGTGTGTACACTGTATGCGGCAACAAAGACCGACCACATGCGTATTATGGACCACTTGTACATATATAGATCTACGCTGTTTCTGAGATCGTCTAATACAGGTTCATTCAGTGTACACACAGATCAGACTGCGAGTTTGCGCTGACTGTTTTGAGGTTGTTTATTACAAATACATTCAGAGTAAACATAGATCAGACTGCGTGTTTACGTTTACTGACCGATGTATTCACTGTATTTGGAACACCAGTATAGCTATACAACTACGGTGTTTTGAGGTTAGTTATCACAATTCATCCAGAGTAGACACAGATCGGACTGCGAGTTTACGCTGACTGACCGGTGTGTACACTGTATGCAGCAACAAAGGCCGACCACATGCGTATTATGGACCACTTGTACATCTATAGATCTACGCTGTTTCTGAGATCGTCTACTACATGTACACACAGATCATACTGCGAGTTTGAACTTTCGACCAGTGTAGACACAGATTATGTTGCCCAACTGAGCAACGTTATCACAGTGTACCCTGTTCAAGTAAACCATTTACTATATTACATCTAATGAATAGCATAATTCCTCACCATATTGAGCACTAGATGTATGCTGACCGGTGCTACACTGTCCTAAATAGAACCACATTGATCAGTCATAGATGGGATATAGAGATCCAAGGTCGGAGATGTAATATACTTGTACATGTTGCATTACAAACATATAACTTATATGAGTGACATTGAATAGCCTATTACTTCAGTGTAATTTACAAGATTAGAATGGGTTTTCTAACAACAAGCGGTCGTTCTATGTTGGTCTACTCTCTCCCAGATACTTCTATCTGGGGGAGGGTATACTAGCCTACAACGATTGCTTGTTACATATGTATCTCTTGTAATACACTGGGCTTCGACCAACCCAGTGTAAATGTCAACAGTTTCTGGTTCATGTGCGGTTGTGACCGTAAATGTAGCTAATGAACAGTGAGACCAGTGTAGACCCGGATCATGTTCTGCCCTGGTCAGCGCAGTCTGGTCGGGGTCTGGACTGTTCGCCATTTAAGCAGTGAAACACTAGACAATCTCCATTATGACATTCATGTTTATCTTCATATGATTACACAGGAATGTCAGCAGATCCAGAGCTAGACTGGGATTATACACCATAAGCCTATATCTCCAGTCATGACGCATAATTGTATCCCCCAGACTACCGTCGGGGGATACTATGGATTTGACAGCGCGCCGCGTCCGCGTCCGCGTCCGCGGTCCGCGTCCGCGTCCGCGGTCCGCGTCCGCGGTCCGCGTCCGCCGTAGACACTTCTTGTCCGGAGCATAACTCGAACACCCTTTGGAATATTTTCATGAAACTTCACACATGCATAGACCACGACCCGAAGGTGTGTCGCGCACAAGAATGACAACTCTTGCATAGCTAATTTTTGAGTTATCTCCCTTTTTTGTTTCTCGCACTGATTTCGTGTCCGGAGCATAACTCCACCACCCTTTCGAATATTTTCATGAAACTTCACACATGCATAGACCACGACCCGAAGGTGTGTCGCGCACAAGAATGACAACTCTTGCATAGCTAATTTTTGAGTTATCTCCCTTTTTTGTTTCGCGCACTGATTGACCATAACTCGACCACCCTTTGGAATATTTTTATGAAACTTAACACATTCAATTAGACCACGAACCGAAGGTGTGTCGTGCACAAGAATGACAACTCTTGCATAGCTAATTTTTTAGTTATCTCCCTTTTTTGTTTTCGCTCACTGATTTCCTGTCCGGAGCATAACTCGACCACCCTTTGGAATATTTTCATGAAACTTCACACATGCATAGACCACGACCCGGAGGTGTGTCGCGCACAAGAATGACAACTCTTGCGTAGCTAATTTTTCAGTTATCTCCCTTTTTTGTTTTGCGCACTCTACAAACTGGACAATAATGCATGAAGACCTGTTTTCTCGTCTGCTCTGTATACCTTTTCTCGTGTGCTCTGTACACCTTACCTGTAGAGAGAACAATAGAAACTGGGAGAACCATGTGCTAAGCATGGGCTAGCATGTGCAGATGTCCACTGCTTGACCACTGCTTGACCACTGCTGACCAGGTAATTTATACAGGTAAATCACTACATTGGGTACTGTGTTGAAAATATTGTGGCATTATGTGGGCCTCTGCAGATATATGTAGATAAATATAGGACTATTAAAAAAAAATCTGGTCTCCAATAGCAAGCATTATTATTTTTAAACTTTTTTTTGTCATTTGTTTTGTTTTTTTTTTCATTTTTTTTTTTCAAATTATTTTTCAATTTGACTGGAAAAAAAATCTGGGCTCCAGTAGCAAGCATTATTATTTTTAAACTTTTTTTTTCCATTTTTTTTTTTTCATTTTTTTTTTCAAATTATTTTTCAATTTTTGTCCAGTAGCAGAAGGTCGTAAGTGCTATATACAGACTATTCACCTGTACATGTGCTAGCATGTGCAACTGACCACTGACCACTTACAGGTAATTTATACAGGTAAATGATTATATTACATTTCCGTAAACTGTGTTGAAAATATTGTGGCATTATGTGGACCTGTGCAGATATATGTAGATAAATATAGGACTATTAAAAAAAATTCTGGGCTCCAGTAGCAAGCATTACTATTTTTAATTTTTAAACTTTTTTTCCATTTTTTTTTTTCATTTTTTTTTTCAAATTCTTTTTCAATTTTTGTCTAGTAGCATAAGGTCGTAAGTGCTATATACAGACTATTATCATATAATAAAACAATTATTGACTAGTGAGCCATAGAATATAATCTGATATTCTATGGTTCACTAGTCAATAATTGTATATGTTCGGGCCAGTGAAAATTGCTTTCGGGCCCAGGCTCGAGGTCAAGGCGGGACAAGGCGAGGCATCTGATTCCGCGGAATTCTTGTTTACTTATCTCCCTTTGTTGTTTCGTGCTCTGATTTTGTATCCAAAGCATAACTCGAACACGCATATACGCATTGCTCTAATGGTCCTCTACCGCCCTGTGCCAAATCCACGTTCGTTCTGCCCCCGTCAAGCCCAGGGTCAAGGTCACATACTTAGTGCTTCAAAAACATTAACGCTGGGTAAATATCTTATACTTTCTGTTTTATTTCATGGATCATGGATCATCTTCATATTTCATATACGCATTGCTCTAATGGTCCTCTACCGCCCTGTGCCAAATCCACGTTTCGTCCTGCCCCACCAATCCCAGGGTCAAGGTCACATACTTGGTGCTTCAAAAACTTTAACGCTCAGGTAAATATCTTATAATTTTTATTTCCATTCACGGATCAACTTCATATTTCATATACGCGTTGCTCTAATGGTCGTCTACCGCCCTGTGCCAAATCCACGTTCGTCCTGCCCCCGCCAAGCCCAGGGTCAAGGTCACATACTTAGTGCTTCAAAAACTTTAACGCTCGGGTAAATATCTTATAATTTCTGTTTTCTTTCATGGATCATCTTCATATTTCATATACGCATTGCTCTAATGGTCCTCTACCGCCCTGTGCCAAATCCACGTTCGTCCTGCCCCCGCCAATCCCAGGGTCAAGGTCACATACTTGGTGCTTCAAAAACTTTAATGCTCAGGTAAATATCTTATAATTTTTCTTTCCATTCACGGATCAACTTCATATTTCATATATGCGTTGCTCTAATGGTCCTCTACCGCCCTGTGCCAAATCCACGTTCGTCCCGCCCCCGCCAAGCCCAGGGTTAACATCATATACTTAGTGCTTCAAAAACTTTAATGCTCAGGTAAATATCTTATAATTTCTGTTTTCTTTCACGGATCAGCTTCATATTTCATATATGCATTGCTCTAATGGTCCTCTACCGCCCTGTGCCAAATCCACGTTTGTCCTGCCCCCGCCAAGCCCAGGGTGAAGGTCACATACTTGGTGCTTCAAAAACTTTAACGCTCAGGTAAAAGAAAATTTTGACTTGCAATTTGGCCTCATTTATTATCAAAGCGATATGTGGGACATCCGTGTTCTATGAACACATTTTCTAGTTTATTAAACTTCACACATGCATAGAAGACGACCCAAAGGTGTGTCGCACGTAAGAATGACAACTCTTGCGTCGTTAATTTCTTAGTTATCTCCCTTTGTTGTTTCGTGCACTGATTTCGTGTCTGGAGCATAACTCGAACACCCTTTGGAATATTTTCATGAAACTTCACACATGCATAGACCACGACCCTAAAGGTGTGTCCCGCAAGAATGACAACTCTTGCATCACTAATTCTTTAGTTATCTCCCTTTGTTTTTCCGTCACTGATTTTGTCTCCGGAGCATAACTCGAACACCCTTTTTTCAAACTACTTGTGTATCTGGGGAGGGGGATACACATGTGCTTGTCGACAAGCGTCCATTTCTAGTTATAAATATGTTTTCTCATACAATAACGTCACCATCTGGCAATATACTAGAAACTAATACTGCCGCGTAATATGACACATGCAGTAGAATACAGACTATGAATGGTAAACAAACGTTTTGTCAGAACTCGCTTACTTATGGTGTGTATGCCCATACATGTACTATTAACTTTGATATACGTATTGACCAGTTCTCACACATTTCGTCGTTCGCCTACTCGTGTGAGAACAGGCAATATATTGTAACATGCATGTAACATGCATGACATATATATAACCCCACAAACCCAAGTGATCGCCTCTATATGTATTATCATTATTTTTAATTATTGCAGTCTACTTAAATATGATATCCCCACCCATAAATATTAGACATGACTGACGATCAAGGGTCTACTCTGTTTTCAACAAAGACAATGATAAACTATGGTGGAAGAGATAACAGACATATCACAGGGCGATGAGTGTCTTGAACCATTTGGAGGCGTGAACAGTTTGGGTAGTGTACGATCATAAAACAGTGAGTGTGTTTCGTGGAACTCTTGTCGCTGATGTATATGTAAACATGCGTATCCATGTAATTTCCGCACAACACTCTGTTCATATTGAAATGCATTCACATGTAACAAGTTGTTCGTGTTGGCTATATTGCATTTATATGTAGGTTTACATACTTTGATCTTAAACTTTCGATCGTGTCTCCAGAATTGTTGTATTCCATATCCAACTTTCGCGGCCACCTTACCTCCACAAAATCCATAGTGACCATATGCTCAATTTCAGCTGACCGATACGTGATGGTCAGTCGGCAATTTTCGTGATATCGGCTTTTTCCGTAATCTCTCGGAAATCTACATGTGTCACGTGATGTATGCAATTTTATCGATATGTAAATCGATAATCCATTATTTTATTGAAAATGATATTTATGACCACGAGAAAATGATTTCCAAAGTTAAATATGTTTTCCGTAAATGATATCGCAAACTTTTTATTAGGGTCTCGTAATTTAACGTTGCATAAATCTGGTAATAAAACAGAGCAATATAGGACAGTTCAGTATTATCATCCTTATGAACTTGAATTGCACTATTATCAATGGACTTACAAAGTTATTCAGACAAATAACATTAATACTATGTCAGTTGCTATATGTGTATACTATGATCAGACTGCGCGGATGCAGACCTTATATGCGTGTATGCTATTTTCTAATCGATTTTTAAAATGTGTACGTGTATGAGTCTGATCGGGGCTTACACTGTTCATTAATCATTATGTAGCCTGCACTATAGGTAAATAATTACAGATGACCGATGTACTTGTTATATATATTCTCAGACTGCCGAACTTTTTCAGTTGCTATAGGCATACTATGATCAGACTGCGCGGATGCAGACCGTATATGCGTGTATGTGTTTTCTAATCGATTTTTAAAATGTGTACGTGTATGAGTCTGATCTGGGCTTACTCTGTGCATTAATCATTATGAAGCCTGCACTATAGTTATGCGGAGAAAACAACCACACAGTCGTAACAATTAGTTAAATCACGTAAATAATTACCGATGACCGATGTACTCGTTATATATATATTCTCAGGCTAGCGAACTTGTTTTAAGTTAATATTTCTGGCAATACACATGTAGCCTAATGCAAAACAGCGATTGAAACCAGCATCCGCACATTCTGAACGGGGTCTACCCTGGTTGTGCAAATATAATTCAAGGAAGTTTAGTTTAGTTTGCAGTAAATAATTCGAGATAATTCTGCTTAATTCCCTGGAAATAAAATCAACACATTTCCATTTATTGACAATTTTATAATTTGTGACACTTTCACCAATATTAGTTTCGATAATCGGTATAAATCCCGTTAATATTGCCGTGAAATCAAGAGAAAACATGCAACGAAACAAATATTTACAACCAGTGTAAGCAATCTTGTAAACTAACATAGTCTGACCGACACTTATAATTCCCGCGTGCATGTAAAAAGGGAATTACATTAATTATTTCTAGCCAAATCAAATAAAGATGAAATTATATTAAGTAACGCAAGTTGCAATTATCAAAATAATCAAATGAGACAAAATCTATGCTGAAATTACAAATCAGTAGAAAATGTTGGTTAATATTTTGTTCACAAATAATGTTACCGACAACACGGTCATGCCTCGGGCGACATATAAGCTTTTAGAGTGACCGTAAGCAGGTGCCCGTTTCAACGAATATCACGGAAATTGTGCCGAAGATTTCCGTGATACGCTAATTGGAAAATGAAAAAAGATGGTGTCATTATTATTATCTAAAAAGGACCAAAATAATATGGGAGACTCTTTGTCGCCCGCTTTATGTTACGCGTATATGAAAACTTACCATTCAGTGCAAATTTTACACTTTCAATCATATGTTCAACATAGTTTATGTTGAACATATGATTGCAAGTGTAAAATTTGTTTTACCGTAAACCAATAAACCAAGCACGAGTTAATTTTACGACACGTGGTATTACTAATACGGGCGACGAATAATTTGGCCCGAAGGGCCAACTGCTTCTAAAACAAAATGTAGATAACATCGGTAAGTATACTGAATATAGCTTACGAAGTTACTGCATTTAAAAATTGTGTTGTCGTTAGGAAGACTAAAGTTGCTTTTATCACAACGCTGAAGAGTCCCCCGAGAGACGCTTGAAAATATGCGTTTTAAATGATCGGTGTAGAAATGCCTTAAATGCGCATTGGAATATTTTATGGGGAAAAAAAGAAAAACAAGTTGCAACGAAATGGGGTTTCATTATTCCGTATTTATTTTTTAACACCTTTCTCTCTCCCACACCCGTGTCTCTGTCTGTCTCTGTCTGTCTGTCTGTCTCTCTATCTCTTTCACTCTCTCCCACATCCATGTCTCTCTCTCTAATCTCTCTCTCTCTCTCTCTCTCTCTCTCTGGCTATCTTATCTCTGTCTGTCTGACTCTCTCTGTCTGTCTCTCTCCCTATATGTCCCTCTCTCTATCTTTCTGTCATTCTCTCTCTCTGTCTTTATGTCTTTATGTCTGTCTGTCTGTCTGTCTGTCTGTCTGTCTGTCTGTCTGTCTGTCTGTCTGTCTGTCTGTCTGTCCTGTCTGTCTGTCCTGTCTGTCCTGTCCTGTCCTGTCCTGTCCTGTCCTGTCCTGTCCTGTCCTTGTCCTGTCCTGTCCTGTCCTGTCCTGTCCTGTCCTGTCCTGTCCTGTCCTGTCCTGTCCTGTCCTGTCCTGTCCTGTCCTGTCCATGTCCCTGTCCCTGTCCCTGTCCCTGTCCCTGTCCCTGTCCCGGTCCCTGTCCCGGTCCCTGTCCCTGTCCCTGTCCCTGTCCCTGTCCCTGTCCCTGTCCCTGTCCCTGTCCCTGTCCCTGTCCCATCCCGGTCCATCCCGTCCAGTCCCTGTCCAGTCCCTGTCCCTGCCCTGTCCCTGTCCATGTCCCGTCCATGTCCCGTCCATGTCCATGTCCCTGTCCATGTCCCTGTCCCATGTCCCTGTCCATGTCCCTGTCCATGTCCATGTCCCTGTCCATGTCCCTGTCCATGTCCCTGTCCATGTCCCTGTCCATGTCCCTGTCCATGTCCATGTCCCTGTCCATGTCCCTGTCCATGTCCCTGTCCATGTCCATGTCCCTGTCCCTGTCCATGTCCTGTCCATGTCCTGTCCATGTCTCTCTGTGTGTCTCTTTCTCTATCATTACCTAGAAACAACAATATATCTCTCCCCCGCACCCCCACCCACCTTCTCTCAACATCATTATATAGAAACCATAGTATTTCCCTCTCTATCTTTCAACATCATTAGATAGAAGCACACTATATCTCTCAATATCATTGGATAGAAAGCGCACATGTTGTGATTTTGTTTACAAGACAAAGTCAAGCGATCCATGATACTCTGTGGACATGACTAACAGAAACAAGTATGCATTGCAACTGCTGTTTTATTGCGCCTGTTCGGTTGTGTCACGGCCTGTGCTGTATTCACAGTCCATGACACAAGTACCTCTTACCAACAGCTGAAGTGAAGCTGTATGTAAAAAGGACAAAACTAATACGAAAAATAGTCAAAATGTGCTCAAAGACCACCAGGGATCGAGAAAATAATAGCATCACTGGAAGGACACACATGGATAATTTCTATAGCCGCCACGCTGCACTTAACTTCGCTGATGTGAGTTTAAAAATACAAGACATATTTAAGCCATCCATGCATGATAATTGGGCAACACGACTACCAGAACAAAGTATGCATTGCAAGTATGCGTCTAGTGCACATGTTGCTGTAGTCCAGGATACAAACACATCTGACACATCACTGGGTTAACCAAAAGCTAAGTAAATGTAAAACTTAACACAATTCATACCATAAATGGGCAAAATGTGTATAACTCTCGAAGTGACAGTCGTGCTCAATGACGACTGAGATTTCGAAAATTGGGAATAATATCACTGAAGATTCTTGTTATTTTTTCTTAAAATGATCGTAAATGTACTAATACAGTTTCTATGATGCTTTGCTTTTGCCAGTATACTACGGTATGCCCTCAATACTGAGGCTTATCACCAGTGGATCATATTTTTATTCATAAGTACATGTACATACAATGAAATACAATGAAATACAATCGATGTTCCCGGTATTTATAATGAGCCGGTACCCATTTACAGCTGGGTGGGCTGAAGCAGTGTGGATAAAGTGTCTTGCTCAAGGACAGAACGCACGCGAGGCTCGAACCCACGATCGTAAGATCAGCAGACCGACGCCTTAGACCGCTCGACTACGCGCTCCAGGCTATTAATGTACTATATTTGAAACGGAAATATGTAAATGGTATCACTGGTTCAAATAAGAGAAGTGCGACAATTTAATTATAATAGAGAAGTTGTAACACTGTGGTAGTTGCGGGAAGTAGTTCTGCAATACTACAATATACTACGGTACCGTTTATAGCATACTAACATCATGGTAAAGCTATCAATTGGTAAATTTAGTTTCATATACTAATTTCGCCCGTCATAGGTAGTGCTAGCTATTTCATATTATGCATAAATGCCGATCGTATATACTGTAATATTATTAACAGTAAGATAAGGTATACATAGGGCATTATTATTGTATTGCAATCTGTTGGAGAGTATTATACTCGACAGTCACAACGAAAAATATCCTATTTGAGTGATGTAACAAAATTGGTGTGGGGTCTGCAGGTGACGGGCGAAACTCCAGGGACGAAGTTATTTGGGTGCGAGTTATAGAGGTATTCGGAGGGTTGCGCCCCTTGTCGAGTTCTGCTCGCCTTTTGCATACCAATAACATTAAGTTGGAAAACATTTACAATGTCATATCCCCGTCAACTGAGTAACACTTTTGAATTATTGACTGCATGCCTTTGTATTACTAATAGTGAGGCTATTCAACTGACTACATTCCTTTATTGTATGTTACACAGCTTAAATAATTACAGACTAGCTTTTTGTGTTGTAACGTTATCGGTGTCGCGTTTGCAGGTGGCGTACGAGATCTTTGGGACGAAGCTATTTGGGTACGAGTTATATAGTAGTAATGACGGTTGTCTCGCTTGATGATATTCTGGAACGAAGCTATTTGGGTGCGAGTTTTATGCCTATAGTAATCATGAGGGTTGTTCCCCTTGATGATTTTCGTTCGCCACTTGCAGTCTCACCGATCATTGACTGAGCGTAAACATTATAATATTCATGTGTTGCAACCTGATTGATATAGCCCCAATTCTCGTGTATTCGTGCAATCTCATTGATTCGTGCCCCTAGAAAACAAGTGAATAAGCATATTCTAAGAATAGTGTTAATTGAAAATGAACTTAACACAGTTTTTCATGTTGTTTCCCACGGCTTTATAAGCTACAGTTACATACAGTTGTGATTTACCACCTATTAGTATTATGTGATTTTTCTTCATACTCCCTTAATCTGAAGTGGGTCCGTTCGCAAATGATGCATACTATGTGATATATGTTGATTTCTAGATGAATCTGGACTTCACCATATTTACATTTGATGCATCTAATGATCTAGGCAGCAACACTTCTTTATTGTATGAATGATCAAGGAATGTCGCTCAAATGTGCAGAAAGTTGTAGGGCACGAACCTGATGAGAAGTTTCAAGATCAATTAGGCGACTTGGGTGGGTTAATTCCAGGGACTCTAAGACTTGCATACACAACACTTTTGGTGAATTCCTTATGTGCACTCATAGTCAAGTGTTTGAACTCTATGTTGATGTATACATTTTCAGGAATTAATCAGAATATAACACACAATATGAATGTATGTGCTTAGGGGCACGGATCCATGAGAATAGGGACTATAGTATTATGTGATAATCACTGTAACTACATCGTCATAATTATATCATTCATACTATTATTCGGCGAGGGTGTCATTTGAGGGACCTCGTCAGCTACAATTTACAAAATCAGTTCTCGCATCTTCAATGAAAATAGAAATTATATCGTGAATTAATGCCACCTGCCGAATGCAAAGCCCTGGGTAGCTCAAATGACACCAGCACCACTGTTTCCTTACTGAACTGTACACTTGTTAATCGTGTCCTTGTAATTCTATATGTTAGAGACACACTATTCCATAAGCGTAGGCGAGACCTCGAGCTCCCTAACATTGAATCAATTTGGATTGAAGTTGTGTCAGATAAGAAATCTTTCTTATTTAGCGTCTTTTACAGGCCCCCGAATGTTAATGCTGTATATGGTAATAGTATCGAAGACTCAATTCATATGGCGATAGATACTGGCCATAGAGATATTGTAATTGTTGGCGATTTTAACTATAATACTTTGAACTCACAATCCAATAGAAAGGTGACTTCAATTTGTACTCAGTTTTCACTGTCGCAGTGTATTTCCTCTCCAACTCACTTCACCGAGCATTCTGAATCAATCATCGACTTATTGTTTGTATCAAATAGAGACAACATCGTTAGCAGCGGAGTAGGAGATACATTTTTGCCACGAGACACGTTTTCATTGTCCTATATATGGCTTTCTAAAATTTTCGAAGCATAAATTTAAACCGTTTAAGCGCAAAATATGGCAATATGAGCTTGGAGACTACGACATGTTACGCAGAGAAATATCAACCACAAACTGGGACAACCTAAAATCTGAAAATATAAATGAATACGCCCATAATGTAATTAATAAAGTCATGTCTCTTGCCCAAGAATATATACCTAACAAAGAAATACTTGTTCGACAATCTGATTTACCATGGATAACCACTACTATTAAGAGAATGATCAGGAAGCGGAAACGATTATATCATAAAGCAAAACAATCTAATAACCATTCACATTGGTTAAAATTTCGAAGTTTCAGGGATGACGTTATTTCAGCAATTCGGGAATCAAAGAAAGATTACCACACTGGTGGGATAAGTAACAAATTTAAATCAGGTCAACTCCGTTCAAAAGATTGGTGGTCTACTTTGAAACATTGTACATTGTATAGCGATAATGAAAATAAAACAATCCCACCACTTCAACATAATGGATCAATAATCGACGATAACCCGGGGAAAGCTAACATTTTAAATAACTTTTTCCGTGATCAAACTCTTTTACAAGAACCTCCTGTTCCTTCACCCATAGTAACGCCTTATGCAATAACCAGTAGACTTGAATCTATCACCCTTAACAAAACAGAAATACAAACAATCCTTTCTAATTTGCCCATAGGTAAAGCCTCTGGACCAGATGGCTTGAATAATCGTATATTTAAAGAAACAAAGTACGAATTAGCAACTCCCCTAAAATACCTCTTTAACAAATAGGTAAAGTCTCTGGACCAGATGGCTTGAATTATCGTATATTTAAAGAAACAAAGTACGAATTAGCAACTCCCCTAAAAGACCTCTAACAAATCAATTGAATGTGGACTATTTCCAGACGTATGGAAAGAGGCCAATGTGTGCCCGATATTTAAAGCTGGAGATCCTTCTCTCACTTCGAATTATCATCCCATCTCCCTTCTTAACACTGTTAGTAAAGTTCTTGAGAGGGCGGTTTTCAAGTATTTGTACAATCATTTTAATGACAATATAAGGTTTGATCATGTCCAGCCGTGTGCAAACGTTTGCTGTGGCCCAAGGGAACTGTTTGAACCCCAAGGCCGCAGGCCGCGGGTTCAAACAGTTCCCGAGGGCCACAGCAAACGTTTGCACACGGCTGGACATGATCAAACGTTATTGTTACATTTCCAACAAAAAAATGATGTAATTTGAGCATTATATTCAGTATTTTCAGTACTTTTATAAAATCGTCCCATTCACGTAGATAATTAAACCAACTGACATTCCTTTACAATACATTCTGTCGTGCATTAGACGATGGAAAAGTGGTGAGGGTGGTATTCTGCGACATAAGCAAAGCATTTGATCGAGTTTGGCATACAGGTCTTCTTTTGAAGCTGAGAGCCGCAGGTGTTACTAATAATATTCATGACTGGTTTAAAAGTTATCTTAATAATTGCAAGCAAAGGGTTGTATTACCAGGTGTTTATTCAAACTGGAACCAAATTAAGGCTGGCGTCCCGCAAGGATCTATTCTTGGCCCTTTGTTATTTCTATTATATATAAACGATATTGTTGCGGACATAAATTCTAATATTCGACTTTTCACAGACGACACCAGTTTATATCTTATTGTTGATTCGCCAGCAACAGCATCCAGGTCTATAAACAATGATCTCGATATAATTACTAACTGGTCTAATACCTGGCTTGTATCATTTAATCCAATGAAAACTGAATCACTACTTATAACACGTAAACGTAATAGAGAAGTACATCCCCCAATCCTCATGAATAATATTAATGTCTCGGAAGTTGATAGTCACAAGCATCTAGGTTTGTATTTTAATAACGAGGGAACATGGCACCAACACATAGACTACATAACCGGAAAGGCATGGCATAGGATCAATGTTATGAGAAAATTAAAATACATTCTAGAGAGAAAATGCCTTGAAATAATTTATCTTACTTTTATTAGACCGGTATTAGAATATGCGGATGTCGTCTGGGATAATTGTACCCAGTATGAGAAGGATGCCCTCGAAAAATTGAAGCAGCACATATCGCTACAGGTGCCACTCGGCTTGTTTCAATCGAGTCCTTATATATAGAAACCTGCTGGGAAACATTAGGAAATAGACGTCACTCCCATAAATTGTCCCTATTTTACAAAATGAAAAATGGCATCTCACCCAGTTACTTGGTCGATGTGCTTCCACCGGAAATAGATACGTCCCGTTACAATTTACGAAACCCTGAGAATATACAAATTTTACGGTCCAGAACCACCCTTTATTATAACTCATTTCTACCATCCACAATCCGGGAGTGGAACTCTCTTCCAGATGACACACGGAACGCCGCATCACTTAATTGTTTTAAAACCAAAATAAAAACAAATACCGGAGAGGTCCCAACCTACTACTACAGTAGTACTAGGTATGTCCAGGTATTACACACACGTCTTAGAACGAAATGCAGTTCTCTCAATCATGATTTATATCGTAAGAACAGTATTGACTCGCCACCTGTAACTGTGGACAAGTTGAAGATGCCACTCATTTCTTTTTCACTGCACTCAATATGGAGCACATAGAGCTCAACTAATAGACGACATACACACTTGTTGCCAACCCACCCTCCACACTATACTATATGGTAACAGACAACTTGACAATAACTCCAATGAAGCCATTTTCGCATCAGTTAGACTATTCATACAAAACACTGGTCGTTTTTAATGCACCATATAATGATGCCTGCGTGTGCACATGCTTATCACTAACTGACTTGGGCTGGCGATAACTGGGCATGGCTTGGTGTGGGAACTGCAACTCCAACTCGTATTGTGGCTTGCTTCTTTCCTTATTTTTTTTCTATTTCATGTATCACGTAATTGATTATATAGAACCTATTGCCTGTACATTTGTGTCAATACTATATTTTTCGGAAATTTTAAATTTAATTGCTTTATGTAATAGCCGTGTATCAGAGGATGCTGAAACCAGAACAACTTATAATCCAGAAAATATCAATTATCACATAATATAAACTGTTCTAAAACTGATGGCAGGAATGTCTTGGTTTCGGCATCCTATGATATCTAGTCACATGTAAGGGAGAGGATTTAAATAAGCTTGCTTTCAATCCAATCCCATTTGTATAGTACTGTATATAGCATTGACATTGACAATGAACTTGTAAACAATATGCAAATAAAATATGTTTAAACTAATTAATATTATTAATATTATATAAACATGAACTATGCATGATTACTCCAGAGGCATACTAATTTCTCATACTGATAACTTCCAACATTAATTTTCGGTTTTGTTTTTCGTGTCGGCTAGAACTCGTTTAATAATACATGCATTATATCAGCCGATGCACAACTCTGTAAATAGTTTTATGCATTGTTTTCTCATTTCTCACCAAACGTGTATGTTGTTACCACTCGGCTGAACCGTCTCATAACAACAGGGCTCCAGATAATGAATTAGTAATTGAGTATTTGCACTCCATCATTTTTGAAGCAAAATTTTGATGGGGTAAACTCCATGACCCACCCCCACCCCACCCCTTTCCCCAAGATCAACATCATAAACTGAACGTTGGAGTAAATGTCTTTTTATAACTTCTGTTTCTTTACAGGGAACGCCTTAATATTTCATACATGCATTCATCTGATGATTCTCTATTGTGTTACAGCAAATCCATGACCCACCCACCCCACCCCTTTCCCCAAGGTCAAGGTCACAAACTTAGCACATTCATACATGCATTCCTCATGTGAATAGCTATCATTCTGTAGAAGTGGGTGGCAGGTGGGAGCACAGGCTGATCTGGATCTACACTGGTCGCAAAACCCATAAGCCCCATTTCTCCAGTCACAGCCACATATACAGATGGGAATGCGTGGGTGGCAGGTGGGAGCATGCGATGGGTAATTTAACGATCGGGGTTCATCCTTACCGGAATCCCGACTCGAGACCTGGTTTGGCCCTCTCATACACCGTAATTATTACGTCTTTGACATTTTGTATGTGACAGTTGAATCTGGTTATACCCCTTATGTGAGTATTACGATTATTCGTAATCCTATTTTAGGGGAAGGGGCCAAGTGACTTGGTGTGGTATGGACCTGGCACCAGGTCGGGTTATTCTAATTTCAGGGCTGAATATATTTGTTCTCGATGTAAATATTCCGTCCTGATTTTGGGATTTTCCCCCCAATTCAGCAGGTTAAAATGGGATTGAACCCGTTTTCCCGGTCTTACATGACTTTAGCTGTTGATAGGCCCTTAAACACCAATAAACAAACAAACAAACATGCTGTAGACAATAACCAACTTAGTGCGTTCATAAACTTAACGTTGGGTTAAATTTTGTTTTACTTCTGTTTTCAGGGAGCGCATTGATATTTCATACATGCATTCATCTTAATATGCTATATCATGCTATAGCAAATCCACGACCCACCTTCCACCACTGACCCCAATGTCAAGGTCCACCGCACACCCCTTAACCCAAGGTCAAGTTATATAATATTCATGTTTTTTTATACAACTGTGCCAAGTTTGAGTGAAGGCTGCCAACAGACGAGCTTCGTTGTCTTCTGACAACTCTTGTTATCTTTTGCTCTTTAGTTACCTGGGAGTTGAATTGGGTTATTGCCCATTATAAAAGTAGTAAGATTATTACTGATCCTATTGCTTGTGGGAGGGGCCAAGAGATTCTGGTGTGGCGAGGACCTGGCATCAGATCAGGATTATTCTGATTTCAGGGCTGACTATATAGTTTTGTTATTGTAAATATTCAGTTCTGATTTTGGGATTTTCCCCCCATTTGTACCTGTACTTGAACATGTACATGTTCTTGTACAGGTAATACATGGGATTTAGTACTAAGCCCATTGACCCGGCCTTAAATGACCTTAGCTGTTGATAGGCCATTAAACCCCAACAAAGAAAGTGCCTACTGAGTGGGCATGTACCTTTAAAAACTTTAACGCAAATGCCGGACACACTGACGCACGCCAAAACCGGCGACTATATCACACTGACCGCAAGCGGGCGTGATAAAAAACATGGTTTGGCAACACTTCGGATTATTTCCATGGCAAATCATTCTAAAGTGCTGCCATACCAGGTTTTTCTAGAGAAAACAGACAAAATATGAAACAACAACAGATGAAAATTTTCGTTTCCAGCCTTCTAAGGGTTCCGGTAATACCAACAATTCACATTGTACATTTCAGGACAGAACAATGGACGTTGGACGATATGTTTGCAGCTACTGCAGAGCGAAGTTTTCCAATGGGGCTAGCTTGGAAATGCATCTAATGCAAAATGAATGTGGTTCACAAGATATAAACAGTAGCCAAGGGGAAAGTATTAAAATTATAATTGATGGCTGTTCAAAGAATCGGGAACCTTCACCTGATGGTGTATTCATTTGTGGTGAGTGTCGACAGTGCTTTTCATCTGGTGACCAGCTTGCGATACATATTGATTGTCATAGAAATGAAAGTACTGATACTGTGTTTGAGTGTGGCAAGTGTTCGGCAGTTTTCAAAACCTCCCGCTTGCTGGAGAGCCATGTTAAGTCATCTAATTGCATTGTTTCCGATATATACACATGTGGTATGTGTAATGAGGTTTTTGTTAACAAAGCTGAGTTGGAAGGTCACTTGCTTAATAATCAGTGTTTAAAGTCTGGTGCTAAGAAACCCGAAAGTGAATATGTATGTGGTGTATGTAAAAAGAACTTTGACAGCGCACATATATTAATTGCACACACCACAGTATGTTCTCTTGCTTCATTGCCTACAGAATCATGTCGTGTGAACACTGTTCCACTGGATAGTAGCACTGTATATGATACAATAAACAATAGTGCCGACACACACGAACATTCTACCAACAATGACGTTACACTAAATGAAACCAAAGACAATAAGAACAATGCTGAAATGTCTAGTTTTAAGTGTGTCAACTGCAACCGTTTCTTTGTGTCCCTTACCAAGTACCAAACTCACAAAAGATGGCAGACATGCCAGAAATATAAAAGTACATGTATTTGCAGATATTGTGGTAAAACATTTTCGTCTTCATTTTACACGAAGATCCATGAGAAGGGAAAATGTAAAAATCAAAACCAAGATCGAATAAACAACATAGACAATATACAGTGGTGTAGACATTGTCGGCAGCCATTTACTTCTTGGCATGATTTGGCTGTCCATGAAAACTCAAATATTTGCATGAGTGTTTCTTCAAACACATCAAGAAAAGAATTAGCTAAACAGCATATACAGTACAAATCCATACCAAAAGGAACTACTCGTCGTGACGAAGGTGACAAAGAAACTACATTGTCCAGTCAGATAAACGCCAAAGGTTCAGAAGTTGCAACTAAAACTGTTGACCAAAATTCAAATAAACAGCTTGACTTGCAACCATCAGATGAAGCTACAATAGACCAATTGCATATATCAGGTATTAGCTTCAATCAGGACACTGGTGAACCGATAACAATGTATCATGATTTACCGGTGTCGTCGTTTGTGCCAGAGTTAACAACAGTAACAGCCGAGTCTGCTGTTCAACAAGACATAGTTTCTATGCCATACATCTCGCCTCCGCCTCTACCACCCAATATTGCCATAGAACAAGCAATCCAAGGTTATAATGTTGTACAACGTTTTACACCGGTAACTCATACACAGAGTTTTCCGAACACTGGCAACACAATATTGCCACCACCAATACCACAGCCGTATCCCTTACTACAGGCAGCCCCTGTCGCGAACTATCCACATTTAGCAAGAAGCATACAAATACCATTGGACACTATGAATAGTCATTCACCATTACAAGCTGTTGGTCCAGGTGATACAAACTATGTTTATTCTGCTCCAATATTAAATGTACCACATTACCCTCCACAAACCTTTCAATTATATAATGAAAGCGGGGATAGTTTCCGGGGACGAGAAGTAGGACCATATCCATCTACATTAAAACCGCATTTACAGAGACCAGCTACAGATGTAAGAAGTGTGAGTGACATTAACACACATTATCCAAATATTCCTCCAGCTTCTATGGCGCTTGGTGACAGTAACAACACAGGTTTCAATAAAAGCAAAGGAACCAGTTCATTGCAGAAGTATTTAAAAGAACAATCTGAAACACAACCACCACTGCTGCACATCGTAGAACGATTGCCACATGTCAACTGGTATTTCATGAAGTATACAAGAACAAATAGAAATTCAACAACCTCTAATACACCATTATTAATGAAAATGCAAAGACTTTGTAAAGTTGTTGACAACATTCAGAAATGTAAGAACAAAACTGCTGGCACTTCAGTGGTCAAACAATCGGACACTGCACATGTTTATAAATTCAAGAGAATGCATTTGCGAATGTTCAATCAGCAATGGATGCAGAAAAAGCAAAACAGTCAGAACACGGAGGTTACAGTTGATGAAAATGTATTAAGAAATAGGTGTGCTGATTCTGAGGGTGCAAAAACATGTTCAGACTCGCTTTTAAACCAAAAGCAAAATTTAATACATACCCTTCTGGAAAAACGTGCACTTTTAAATAAATTAAAAGAGACAATTAAATTACACAAAACAGGATTGAAATCTAATATTCCAGATAAGGGTCCACCAACTGGACAAGATGTGAATACAATCACTGGACAATCATTTGGGCAGGTGAAGGTTACTGAAGGAATTCTAACTTCCAATGCTAGTCAAAGGAACCTAGAAATCACATCACCACCAATAGCTGTAAACTCTGACACAATGGCTAAAATAGTTATTCCAAAAAAAGGGCCGAACCCTCAGACAGTTTCTCGATCTCATTCAAAGATGAGTTTCCCGGCACCAAGAACTAAGACAGTCATTGAGCAAAACATATCTGTTGTCTTGAAAGATAATTTAGAGAAGAGTGTAGCACCATCAAATAACGTTCAGGATGAAGCAGGTATTGAAAAAGACGCAATCTATTGGAAAGATACACACATCAGTGCATCTGGTAAACCAGCAAATACATCAACTGTGGACATGCCTGTTTCTCAAGGGAGTACTAGTCGGAGCAAGGAAACAAACACGACAGCAAGGAACACACCAGTCTCTTCTCAACCTAAAGTTAAGTGGTCAATGTTGGGTGGAAAACCAATTGTTGATAAGCCGGGCACTGTTATACCACACCAGTCTATACCAAACCATACTACACTATCAGATAAGCCATTACATAACATTCATCCCATTGTAGAAAATATTACCATGGAAGAAGAAAATGAAGAAATGAAAACTACAACACCAGGTGATTCTGTCAAGAGGAAAGTAAGCACAGCAGTTAAGCAAAACGGTAACACATTACGAGAACAAACCAATTCGGTATTAGTTCATGAATCACAAGTTATGAAGGTCCAGGTTTATCTTCAGAGACTGGATTCTAATTTTATTAATAAAATTGTTAAGACACCTAAAGTAGACAAAGAACATATTGCGAGTAAAGAAACATCTAAAGCTGACCTACAAACCAACAACGGAGTTTTGAAAGGAATAAGCTCAAAACTCCCATCATATGAATCTATTAGCCCAGCTAGTGACATGGACAAATACTCTGAATCTGAATCAGACAGTGATAGTGAAGGATACGAGGAAATTGATGTTGATATAGATGAGGATGACTATGATGAAAACTTGGGAAAACAAACGTGTGTAGATACAAAAAATAGCGAAAGAACACCTCTAAAGGACACGAAATACAATTCCAGTACAAATGACAGTGTTACACATTCCGACTCTAGCTCAAACAATAGTTACAGCGAAGCAGAGGAGAGACAGAAAACAAATACCAGTAAAAAGAAACCAAGACATGCAGGAAGAATGAGAAAAGGTGTGAACAAACAAAAGATTGACCAAACCTGGCAGCCAGCAGTGTCGGACAGCAGTAGCACTTCTGGTGATTCAGACGATGACATGGACGATGACATGGACGATTTGTTAAGCGATACAAATGGCGGAGGAAATAAAACTACCGGTAAGCCGGCTGCTACATGTAAACAATTAGTGAGAAAAAGCGTAAGTCGAGCAGTGTTAAGTACACATGGCAGCAGTAGTGATGCTAGTAACGATGGCGTAATAGTGAGAAAGAGGCCAAGAAAAGCAGCCGTTACAAGTGATTCTGAAGATAACATGACATTTACTGAAAGAAAGAAGAAACAGAAAAATAAAACTCGCATTGGATACAAAAAACGTGAGCCCAGCAAAAAGAAGGAGAATTCACCTGAATCAGGCTCTAGGACAGAATGTCAGTACAGTGAACCGGATGAAAAAAGGAAGCCATATGCAGCTGATAAGAACTGCGATACTAGTGTATCAAGTGTGAATGCAAACGTAACTGGTTCAAACCAAGAAATAACAATTGAAACAGACTATGATACATATTCTGATATGCAAGATTCAAATAGTTTGAATTGTGATAGCGGTAGCAACAGTGAATTTGATAAAAAAGAGCCAACGTTAATGATGACCATCCGTAACAAATCCTCGGGAAGAAAAGTAATATTAAATCGCTCTGATTCAGGAAGTGAATTGTGTAATGAGACGATTAACAATAAAGTAAGCGGCAAAACAGGATCAACCCAAAAAGTTAAATCCAGTCAGGCTGTAATGCAAACAGTGCATGCTATCTCAAACACTGGCATTTCTGAAAATTGTTCTACAGCACAAAAAACTCTGAAAAGAAGTACGGACATTAATGATTCTCTTACAAAAACAAATAGTAAACTTCACAAAAAGGGAAGGAGAAATATATCAAAACGTCTAAGTAACATAAAGTTTGACTCTTCATCAGATGGTAACTATTCAGGTGCATCAGCTGATGTAGATTTAACTGAAAGAAAAATAAATACCAGTGTAAAGACAAGTGACACATCAAACATTGATACTGAATCGGGTAAGACGTCACATGCAAGCGCAAATAATATCCGAAAAAAAGGGGATGAAGTTTTGACACACAAAGTCAAATCAAGTACTGAGATATTGACAAAGAATACTAGTTTGGCTCGGTCGTCAACTAAAAGAAAACGCAATGAAAGTGACAAAAACGAAGATGCTCCTTCAAAAAAGAGACAAAGTAATGTCAATAAGAATTCCCCAAATGGAAAAGAAGCACAATCTAAGCAGAAACAAACTAGTGACTCTAACAGGTCTCCAAATAATGAAAAGGCCTCTTCGAAAAAGAGACAATGTAAAGACACAAAACATTCCAAACGGACCAAACACTTGCCAACAAGTATTATAAATCAATCCATTCAACAAACACAGGACTTGAACAAAGAAGAATTTGTGTGTGGTATTTGCCAGGAAGCCTATCCAAACTTGTCCGAACTTGAGCAACACATGTCGGACCATGCTGCTGAGAAGGCAAGTGCGTTTGTATGTGGGATGTGTCAGAAATGTTTCCAGGAAGATCTGGAGTTACAGAAGCACATAGTTGAACACTTGAGCTGTCTGCCCAGTGGACTACCAGCTGTGTTCGAAGTGTGTGTCTGTGAATGGTGCAAACAAAAATTCACAAATGCTGATCAGTTATTAGAACACAAGAAGTGCTGTGGTAAGAAAAACATGGAGTCTACTAAATATAGTTGCAAAGTTTGCAGTCAAAAGTTTGGACATATTGAAACGTTAAATGAACACCAAAAGTTTTGTGATAGTGGAAATAATCAGAAAGATAGCAATATGATTAACAGCAACTGTGAACCAATGTCTCGACACACAACTGATGAAAGTGTAAACAGTGGAATAACTGCAAAGGTGCAAGCAGACAGTTCAAAAGAAATTAATATACATGTATATACAATAAACAGTGCCATAACTGATAAACCGCAAGACACAGATAAAGAAAAGAAAGGGATTGAAAAGGGCAATAGTACTACTGTTGGCAGCAACAGACTAGCAAAATTGTTAAAATTCAAGCCAAAAACTGTTTTTAGTTGGCAATAATATGTATATGTTCATAACCATTAGAACGTGGGAAACAAAACTTGTTGTCTGCTCTTATTTCAAATTTTGTCTTTTTTCTCAAAGCATGGTTTGACAACACATCCGAATCATTTCAAATCGCTGCGAAACCATGATTTTATTGATAAAAAAACAAAGTTAACAAATAAACAGCAGACAACAAAAATTTAATCCAGCATTGCAAGGATGAAATGACCTACAACTTTAATTGTTTGTTTCTAATCATTATAATTGGTAAATTATTGAATGCCTCTATTCATTGTAATAGATCAATAATAGGATATTGAGTAAATAGTTATATAAAAAAAGTGATTGATTGATTTGGGATTTATGTCCATTCCAAGGATGATTTGTGGCCTAGGTGTTAGAAGACCTGAGATACAATCCGGAGTTTGTGGGTTCAAACCTTGCCTTAGGCATTAAAAATGCATTCATAGCATTTATATCTCACTGGTCTGGCTGATGAGACTTTAAACTGTGGTCCTGTCTCTATATTACCTTAACTGTTGATGGGATGTTAAACCCATTCACCTTCACTGTATGTCCATTCAACAGCAAGGTCATATAGACCAGTCTTGTAAATACATTGTATTTTACCGAAAATGGGAAATCACTAGTAACATTCCTTAACAGCTACCAGGTTACCCGTGACATTAGAATTGGCGGAATTTGTTAGTTTGGCTTTAGTTTAAACAAAGCAATGTGACGTAAAACTGACAAACACCGCCAATTCTAATGTCAATGATGCTTTGGAAGTAGTTCCAAGGGATGTTGCTTGTAATTTTTCAAGTTCACTAACCTATAAAAGACAGACGGTGATATCGCAAAAGATGTCAAGATTTACATATATGATTTGCTTGAGACTTACCATATTTATTCTAATAAACGCCCCTGGGGGCGACATGCAATCTGTGGGGATCAAAACGTGCAAAATAGGATAAAAATATGTCATTTTTGGGGCTATGCAGTCCGTGGGGATCAAAATATGTCATTTTTGGGGCTATGCAATCTGTGGGGATCAAAATATGTTATTTTCACATACAAAAGACATTTAAAACAATGTATGGGAGGGGGCTAGTATTAGAGAGGGGGCTACTATTAGAATAAATACGGTACCAAATAAGTATATGCACTTAAAACAGTCTGATCACCATTCATTCACTGAAGGACCGTAATAATAACCATAAATATTTGGACACAAATTAGTCTGGGAAGCACATACGCCTATAATTCCAGCACAAAAATATTCACACCATTCCCTAACATTTGATTGGCCCGTAGCAAGTCTCTGTCCAAAATTTATATCCCAGTAAACTCCCACGCCGAACTACTTTCCATAACCGTGAGGCGCAGTTAAAATAATTCTTAAGAAAACGGAAAATAAACACATTTTCTTGATGACTTTATTTCAAATGCTGGAATTATAAGGAATGAATGTCCTTTTTGTTGAATTTATCGGGGATATAAACTTGGAAAAGTCACGGGAATACTGGTCGAAGGCCTTCTGGCCTTCGTCCAGTATTCCCGCGACTTTTCCAAGTTTATACCCCGATAAATTCCACAAAAAGGCCATTAATTCCTATAATATTGTCCATACATGGATTCCCATAACAAGGAACATAATCAATAGTTTAGGGTTAGTACGGTATGGTTGTACTTGTGTATTGCAAATACATGTACACGATATTTATTTTAGGGAACACATATAGATATCTAGTTTCCCACAACAAAGAGTGTCCCAATGTTTAGGGTTAGTATGGGTGTACCATACTGGTTTACAGGGGCGGATCCAGCATTTGTCTACTTGCGAAGGTAACTCTTGCAATCTACTCCTACCGTCTGTAGCTAGCTACGGACGGTACGGGAGTAATTGCAAGAGTTACCGTTCGCAACTAGGGGGTTGTCCTATTTTTGAGCTCTTCGAAATGCACTTTCCTGTGTTTTACGGCATTTAAATTCAGACTCCAACTGGTGGTAAACTGTGATCTATGTAAACTCTGTGGCTGAACGGGGGGAGGGGGGTTGCAACCCCCGGAACCCCCCCTCTAGATCTGCCCCTGGTTTATCATAACAATGAATGTGCTTCTAAATTGAGCTGGTGGCTGAGAAAGGGACTTTTAAGACATTTGCGACGAGGGTACCTCAAGATCACCCAAGGTTATTCTAATTTCAGGGCTGAATATATTTTTTCTCGATGTAAACATTCCGTTCTGATTTTAGGATTTTCCACCCCAATGCAGCAGGTTAGAACGGGATCGAACTCGTTTGCCCGGCTTTACATGACCTGAGCTGTTGATAGGCCGTTAAACACCAATAAACAAACAACAAACGTCAAAATGTTGCATATATCCAGATATGTTGGTCAGATCTTTACCAAACTTGTTTTTTTTTCTGTGGGCGAGACACTTGCCAATGATTGCCTTGTTACACAATAGGTACTAGTGCACTGTTGGAAATGCAGATAACAAAAATAGGTTAATTGTGGCTGTGATTGGAGAAATGAGCCTTATAATAACATTTGTGTCCATTCAGGCTTCCTGTCTGCTTGTACTCTTGCAGTCTGATAAGTATTACTGTTTGTTAGATGCACGACAGGTGCTCCACGAAAAATGCAGACCCATATCAGACTGCGCGAATGTGCAGGCTGATCTGTGTCTATACTGGTCACATATGTCGTAAACCCATTTCCCTCGTCACAACCACAATTTATACCAGTTTATGTATAACTTTACCACCATGTACATGGATTAACATAATACCAGGATTGTGTCATTTGTAGTGGGGATGACATTAATATAGGAATGAATGGCCTTTTTGTGGAATTTATCGGGGTATAAACTTGGAAAAGTCGCGGGAATACTGGACGAAGGCCGGAAGGCCTCGTCCAGTATTCCCGCGACTTTTCCAAGTTTATATCCCCGATAAATTCCACAAAAAGGCCATTCATTCCTTAAAATTCCAGCATTTGAAATAAATTCATCAAGAAAATGTGTTTATTTTCCGTTTTCTTAAGAATTATTTTAACTGCGCCTCACGGTTACGGAAAGTAGTTCGGCATGGGAGTTTACTGGGATTTAAATTTGGACAGAGACTTGCTACGAGCCAATCAAATGTTAGGGAATTGTGTAAATAATTTTGTGCTGGAATTATTGAAGACCACACCATGTAACAATCTTAATAATTATTAAGCTTGCTGCAATAATACGATATGTTGAACAATTCTGCAAAAACCAGGAACCCACTTTTCCAACGTTTCGGCACAAACCAAAATGTTGTAAAAGTGGGTTCCTGGTTTTTGCAGAATTATTAAACACTTTTGTGGTTGTTTTCGTAACAGTCACAGAGTCCGGCATTAGATGTTGATCAGTCAGCCACAAGAATTGGACTGAATTCTGGGCTATCAGAGAGGCATGTAGGATGTAGGTTTGACGGCCACATTAGGAAGATGATACGAATAGAGCAAATAGCCTTGTTTCTTAAGACATCAGATAGCTTGTTTAACCCTTTAAACACCACAGGCCTGTACAGTGGTGTTGGCAAACAGTGTAGATCCCGATCAGCCGGCTCATCAGGATCTGCACTTTTTGCAAGTAATTTTCATATTTTTAAGAACCCTTTTCATAAATGGACTAGTCTGAAAATTTTGTGACGATTGGATTGGTTGCTGAATTAAAGGTACATGCCCACGCAGCAGGTTACACTGTACTACTACTTTTCATTTTCTGTCATGCCTTATATGAGCCATTTGTCTACCCACTAACGAGTTATTTTTAATTACGGCGCGTGTTAATTGGTGTTAAATCGCATTTTATATGCCGCGACCAGAAAGGGTATTTTCCGACCTCGTGCTATTTTTACCAATACGCGTCACGTGACACGGTCAATCATATCACATCTTTGACATGCGCAGTGAAGTATCGGAAGTTGAGAAGAAAAATCTCTGTTCCGAGTCCAAATCTAAATCTCCACGTAACTCTTTCCATTTGGTGATCTGGTCGCCAATATTAACCACTCTCTCTGTACTGCCTGTCCCTCAGACATTTCGCCTTTTTTTTTGGCCGACGCCGTTTCATACAATTTCCGTCCTGGATGTTTCGACATATTGGGAAGCCTACTGGCGCGCGTAGTATACTGCGCATGCGCACCGCAAGCCGTGATGTGAAAGTCGTCGTCCCCGCACATTATCAAAATAGACAGTTACCGCCGCGCGTCGCTAACAGTAAATTGATAATTAATAAATGATTATATTTGTATAGCGGGCACTCGTAATGTTTAGAACTGGTGGAATAGTGACATAATTATACACTTATTTAATTCCTATAAAGAACATTTTGTGCTTACTGCGTGGGCATGTACCTTTAACATATCAAAATCCATTCCAGTTACTTGGGGGTGAAAGGGTTAAAAGGGATCTAATCTTATGTGGACACTAGAACTATAACCCATAATTTCAGTGTAGAGTGGATATACACTTGATATTAAAGGACATTAACAACCCGTTTTAGACCAGTAGCCGATTTCATCAAAAATGCAAAGTATACTTTACTATCAAAGTATACTTTGAGGGAGTAATCATTTATTTTCCCCGAAATGCATTATGTCATATAGAACTTAACGACTGCATATATTTGATGATTAAAAGTATGGAGAATTATTATACTGATTTTTTTACATTATCATAGCCATTTTGGCTGTGATAATGTAAAAAATTCAGTATAATAAAAATTAATAAATTTATCCAAAAATTGAAAATTTCTCCCTGAAAGTATACTTTGCTAAACAAGTATACTTTGCAATGTTGATGAAATCGGCTACAGATCATCGTTTGATTCAAAGATAATTGCTTCGTAAATGTGATGGAATATATGTATAACATATATTATGTGAATACTGCCTCATTACTGTATCCTATACGGCACATGGAGTGGCCATCTTTGTATGTTCAGCCTGTTTACCTGTTCTGCCATTTGACAAAGAACTCAAAATGTGATATACCGGTAATGTAGCTAATCACATGTAGAAAAGCCAGGAGAACTGACTCCTATCGATTATATTACACCAAACTGTATAATATGTCAATTTTCTGGACAGTTTTGTGCCTGTGTTTTTAACAACATGAACCACCATTATAATTACCCACTACTGTACTCCGTTATTAGCTATAATCCAGTGACATGTAAGCAGTTACCTGGGTGTATTGTTCCTGGTGTCTACTCTCTACTATGCAAGTAAATATGGCTTTACACTAACATAGGCTGTGCATCAGATTGAAAAGTTTACACATCAAAATTTATTTTGAGATTGATGGGAGAAATGCTCGGATATCTCGTCTTTTGTATAATTTGCTGGCATGATATATATATATATATATATAGCTTGCCGTTGTCATATCTGTCTATTATGTATTGCACCAAATTTTATTTGGTTTACCGTCGTATTATTTGCTGTATGTGTCAACCGCACAAAGTGGTGAAATTGTATGATGGCTTGTACATACAAAGATGGCGGAGATGCTCCATATGGTATACAGTATCAAGACAATATTCACATATGTTATATTCATATATCACATCACTCTTGTGAAGCATTTATCATTGAAGTAAAGTCTATCTATCTATCTATCTATCACTCACCTAACACCTTAAACTGGTGTTTTATTTATCAGATACTGTTAAAGATGTAATCCAGTGACCAAGACTTAGTGTCATTGAAGTAATGTGGATTGGTATGCATTGTCATATGCGCTATGAAATGTTGTTTTTTTTGGTAAAAAAGTGTAAAGCATGCGAACGGAAGACGAGAACTATTTACATGTATTACCGTAATGACCCTACCTATTCGGACAGTAGCGTCTTTTTGGTATTGAGTAGAGTAACATTAAAAGAGAAATGCAAGTAATTTACACTTATTCTGTAAATGTTGATTTCCCATTGCTTCGCATAGTCCAACCACACACATACTTTCTTAAATATCAACAAATGGTTTGTAGAAATGTGTACAGTTTATATAGCAAATTACGGAATAAGCAGAATTGCTTCCCTTGATGAAAGGTTACTTTACCCAATACCAAAATGACGCTACCTATTCGGACACAGTTTATTCCAGGAAACACATATACATATCTGGTTTCCCACACGAGTGTCTCAATGTGCAGGTTTACTATGGTTGTATTGGTTTATCGCAATAATAATGTATATCACTTGCCATAACTTGAAATCAATATTGTTTAAACTAATGTATTTGGATACAATTTGTTTTGGGAAACCCCTATTTGTCCAGTCAGATGTGTGTGCTTATGCAATATGTAGATCTAACATTTGTGTATGGTATGGTATTTATTAAACTCATGGACGGATTTCGTTTGTCTAACATTTGTGTTGATTTAGTATGATATTTAATAAACTGATTTCATAAGAACTCTGCATAGCCTAGAAATTAGTACATGTATGCTTGTTTAACCCTTTCAACACCACAGGCCTGTACAGTGGTATTGACAAACAGTGTAGATCCAAATGAGCCGGCTCGTGACGAGCCGTCTCATCAGGATCTGCACTGTTTGCAAGTAATTTTCATATTTTTGAGAACATAAACACTCCCTTTTCATAAATGGACTAGTCTGAAACTCATTTTGTGCCGGTTGGATTGGTTGCAAAATTAACATATCAAGTTCCGTTCCAGTTACTCAGGGGTGAAAGGGTTAATACATAACAGATATCACCACGCATGTAAGATCCATTTATTTGCTATGTGACATGTAATAATGTAAAATGGAGACATGAGAGTAGGCTCTGGCGGTACTTCCAGAGTATTTTCGTCATACTGGTCTTTTTTATTACACTCACAATTCAGGGAACGTCTTTAGATCATCGGTGATTTATATTTTTATTATGTTTATATCATCTAGCTACAGTTATGTTATGAATATTCATGTAGCAATACACAATTATAATCAAATGCAAATGATGTGTTGTTATTAAGACATTCCATGATTCAAATGTATCTACATTCTATCGACTAATCACAATGTACAAATGTAATGCAATGGTCTTTAATGCAAGAACATACATGTACTAATCTTTAGAATGCATAAATTGTCATCTCCTGTTGTTTTATATTTTGTATTAATTATCAATAGAAACATGGTTTGACAGAACTTTAGAATAATTTCAAATGGAAATAATTCTTATGTGTTTTCAAAACATGTTTTTGTTGATAAAAAAATGGAAATTAAAAAATGCCACAGGCCCATAGCGGTGAATAAAATAATGCCACGGCGGACTATTGAGCTGGGGAAAAAATTCAACCTATACCCTCAAAATGACGTTTCCTGCCATTCTAGAGCCAAAATAGTGCCACGGCGCACCTTGGTGGCGTCTACAGCCATGTGGCATACACATACATTGGATTCATAGATATGCACACTAGAGTGTATGCATGATAGAGGACCATCAGTGGATTTGACCTTAAGATTAGGTGGTTTGCGGTGCGACTGTTTGACCTTTTGGTGGCCAGCTTGAATGACGTAATCATCTAATTTCGACAAAAAATCCTCCAGAATGATCGTCTTGTCGATTTGATATATGACATGACCACATTCAGTCAAATGTGGAATTTGACCCCTCTGGCCCCACCCATTTTTTACCCATGGGCCAACATATAACAAAAAAAAACAATGCCGTTAACTATCGATCATTCATACAAGTTTCGTCGAAATCTGTCTGGCGGTACGCGAGAAGATTTTTTAAGAATTTGACCTACTTTAAATGACGGCCATCTTGAATTAGGATGACCTCCATTTTAACAAAAATGAAAAGGCTAAAGTAACAGAGCATAACTGAAGTTTGGCCAATATTGGCCAATTGGTTCACAAGAAGACATTTGAAATTTTGAAACCTTCGATTTGATATATGATACGACCACATTCGGTCAAATGTGTAAGTTGACCCCTCCGGCCCCACCCATTTTTGACCCAGGGGTCACCATATGTACAAATCTTAAACCGCGTTAACTATCGATCATTCATACCAAGTTTCGTCGAAATCGGCCTGGCAGTTTGTGACGAGAAGATTTTTTTAAGAAGTTAACCTACTTTTCAATGGCGGCCATTTTGGATTAGCGACGACCAAAATCAGAACGGACTATTTACATCGAAAAAAATAAATATATTCAGCCCTGAAATTAGAATAACCCGACCCGTTACCAGGTCCATACCACACCAAAGTCACTTGGCCCCTTCCCCTAAAATAAGATTACGAATAATCGTAATGCTCACATAAAGGGTATGACCAGATTGAACTGTCACATACAAGAATGCCAAAGACGTACGTCTCCGGTCGGGATTTCGGTAAGGATGAATCCCGATTGTTAAATTACCCATCGCATGCTCCCACCTGCCACCCACGGAATAAAAATATGGATGATGATAAGGAAGTATATGAAGTTTGAGGTCAATCAGAGTTACCGTTACAGAGATCCGAAAACTTTTAACACAAATGGGACGGACAAACGGACGGAAAGACAAAAACTATAATTATACACTTCAACAAACTTCGTATGCCGGGGAGTAATTAGGAATAATCATATTGTTATTATTATAGGAATGAATGGCCTTTTTGTGTAATTTATCGGGGTATAAACTTGGAAAAGTCGGGGGAATACTGGACGAAGGCCGGCCAGCATTTGAAATAAATTCATCAAGAAAGTGTTTATTTTCTGTTTTATTAAGAATTATTTTAACTGCGCCTGACGGTTACGGAACGTAGTTCGGCATGGGAGTTTACTGGGATATACATTTTGGACAGAGACTTGCTACCCAATCAAATGTTAGGGAATGGTGTAAATATTTTTGTGCTGGAATTATAAAGGGTATAACCATATTTAACTCTCGCATACAAGGATGCCAAAGGTGTACGTGAGGGCCAAACCAGTAGCCAATTTGCAAAGTATACTTTTCTAGCAAAGTATACTTTGAACGAGTAATCATTTATTTTTCCCGAAATGCATTATTTCATATAGAACTAACGACTGCATATATTTGATGATTAAAAGTATGCAGAATTATCATACTGAATTAATTACATTATCACAGCCATAATGTAATCAATTTATCTTTAAATTGAAAATTTCTCCCACAACGTATACTTTGCTAGACAAGTATACTTTGCAATGTTGGTGAAATAGGTTACTGGTCTCCGGTCAGGATTCCAGTTAGGATGAATCCCTACCAGTAAATTACCCATAGCATGCTCCCACCTGCCACCAACGGACACAGACTTTCTACAGCCGCCACACTACACTGAGCCTTACCAATGTGAGTACAGTGGAACCTCTCTAATCCGGACACCAAGAAAACACCTGTGATCTTATTTTTGATGAGTCCCTTGGTTATTTATCTCTGGTGATAATTCCTGTTTGTGATCGAATAGCACACAACTCTGGCCGAGAATGATCCAATGCCTGATTTACAGTGAAACCTCTCTAAACCCGACACCCTGGGGACCTCCCAGGGTGTCTGGTTTAGAGAAATTTCACAGTATAAAATTTCAAGACATACTGACCAGAGGATGTTGGTGTCCTGACAGCCATTGTGTATTCATCTAATTGGCCACATGGTGTCGACATGATCGTCATTCATTCATTTATTTAATGATGTTTAACAACCTGTCCACAGTTGCAGTAATTTTAGGCTAGGGTCAAATCCCATATTTCACCTGTACAGATGAGGGGAAAGTCCCAAAATCTGAGCCGAATATTTACATCCAAATATATATACATGTAGTCAGTCTGGAAATTAGAATAATACGATATGATGTCAGGTCCTCGCTGCACTTGGCTCCACTCCTAAAGTAGTAAGATTAGTACTACCAGTAATCTTATTACTTTTATAATGGGTAGAACTGTTTTGTTTGTTTGTTAGGGTTTAGCGGCCTATCAACAGCCAAGGTCATTTAACCCTTTCAACCCTAAGGAACTGGAATGAACTGTGATATGCTAATGTTCCGACCAATCCAATGGTCACAAAATGATTTTCAGATTCGTCCATTTATGAAAAAGGGGTGTTTTTGTTCTAAGAAATATTAAAATTACTTTCAAAAAGTGCAGATCCTGATGAGACGGCTCGTTACGAGCCGGCTCATCTGGATCTGCACTTTTTGCATAAACCGCTATAGCGGGATTTCGGGTTCAAAGGGTTAAGGCCGGGTCAATGGGTTTAGTACGAAATCCCTTATATTACCTGTACAAATGGGGAGAAAATCCCAAAATCAGAACTGAATATTTACAATGAAAAATCTATATATTCAGCCCTGAAATCAGAATAATCATAATCTGATGCCAGGTCCTCGCCACACCAGAATCACTTGGCCCCCTCCCAAAAAGGGTAGAACTGTATTCAACTTGAATACAAGAAAATCAAAAATGCACCCCGAGGACCAAACCAGGGATATCTGGATTGATGAACCCCATTGTTAACCCTTACTACACAGTTAAATTTTGTTGTCAAAACCGTTTTTTTTTGTTAAGAATTAAGGCAAAAATGAGAAACAGCAGACGACAATTTCCGTCTACAGCGTAGTGAGGGTTAAATTACCCTTGCATGCTCCAAACACAATTATGTTGTAGTTCATGTGATCATTATTGGTCGATGATGTCACGGCATTTAGTTGCCATATTGTTTGCTATCAAGGTGTCACATATAATATATACACATGTATATATATTTATTTTATTATACATGTATATAAAATATATATATCCCATATTAATGTACACATGAAATAGCAATGTTGGGTCATTTTGCTTTGGTAGATTAAAAATACTGAAGACGACATTAGTTTCAAAAATATATTTATCATTTGTAATGAATACTATATATAGCAGCAAAATAATCTGGTTTATCCCGTCAACACAGTGCGTATGTGCTGTGAAACACGGTGCCGTGAAACATTTTTGATATCCAGTCAATACAATGTTTGCATTTTACAGCCATTTGTAGGTGTTGACGGGATAAATAGAATAGTAAGTTAGTGCCGTGAATGGGGAAAATATCTGGCGCGGCACGGAAACGGGATGTGCTCGGCACAGCCTCGCCCATCCCGTATCCCGAGCCTTGCCAGATATTTTTTCCCATTCACGGCACTAACCTACTATTCTCTATCTATTTTCCTTATTTCTGAACCAAAGTATATGTTGTGACCACTCATTTGAACCGTCTCGGCGAGACGGTTCAAATGAGTGGTCACAATATATACTTCTGATGAGAAATAAAGAAATTATTTAGACAGAAACCTATGGAGCCCCGCAGGTGACGTAGAATTTTTTTTTTTATTAATTCGTTCCCACGAAATAACAATTCAAATTGTTCTATTGTGGGAATGAATTGTTAATTCGAGGGAACGAATTGTTAAATTGAGGGAACGAATTGTCATTTCGTGGGAAAGAATTGTTAATTCGAGGGAACAAATTGTTAAATTGAGGGAACAAATTGTTATTTCGTGGAGTGAGTGAGTGAGTGAATAGGGTTTAACGTCCGCTTTTCTGACATAGAGGTACAAGCCTCAGGGAGTCTACACGCAGACGGGTCAACGGGGTCGAGTCCCATATCCACCTGTCCAAGGGGGGTAAATCCCAACTTCAGAACTCAATATTTACAATCAAAATATATATTCAGTCCTGAAATTAGAACAACCTGATCTGGTGCCAGGCCCTCGCTACACCAGTATCATTTATCCCATCCCCTAAAAGTAATAGGATTAGCGCTAATCTTACTTTTATATATATGGAAACAAATTAATAAAAAACAAGAAATGCGTCTGTCGAACGCGGATGCCACCTGCAGCATATTTGAGAAACTGTGACAAATTGGTTAACCGAAAAGTGTGACGGACGGACGGATGGACGGACGGTCCAAACACTATATGCCGGTGGCATAAAAACCATGTACCCTGCGGGGATAGAAACCATGCCCTGTGGTATACACATTTGAGACACGCCATGTGATTTTGAACCTAAAAACATGTGCGATTTTTCATGAAATACATGTGACATTTTCAATAAATGATGTTGAAAGATGACAATATTTTCATATCAAATGAAGAATAGAATTTAATTCCACACTTGCTATGAAAATTTTGTCAACATTTGACGTCATTACGGAAAATAACGCAAATTTTCTAAATATTTTTCATTCGATATCGCTCATTTTCTTAGGTACAAAATCGCATGGCGCGTCTCATTTCTCAGTTATCTGAACATAGTGTGACTTACACATGAAAATCGTCTCAACAAGACCATTGAAATGTGTGATCACAATGTGTTGATACCTTTTGAAATGTGAAGAAATTGTTTTTCCAACTCGCAGTCATGAAAATAATATTGCATAATTATATTATAGTATACAAGTAGCCAAACACATTCTCTAGGGATACAATATAAATTATGTTATTGAACAATCTGTTTTATTTTGTTTGTTTCTTTAGTAGTAGTACAATGTATATATTGTTACCACTCATTTGAACCGTCTCATTGAGATGGTTCACAACATATATTTTCAAGAAGAAGCGGGCGCGACAAAAAATATCGAAAATTATTTCAATTTGTTCCTGCTCCGTATATGTGTATTCTGCATGAAATGTAAGATAAGTAAGATTAACAACAGTGGTTTTAAATGCAACAGAATAGAGCCAAGTCGAAAGCACACCTGTCCATCGCAATATGACAATTTTATGAAAAGGGGAGATAATCCATGACGTGAGGGCAAAAGAAAAAATCGAAATTAATTTTGCACATGCGTTACGATCATGCTCATCATTTACTATATTTGAAAATATTAGGAAATAAGTCTTTAATGTTGACAGGGTTGTACAATACTAAATTTAAAAAATGCATGGAAAAATCCCTTTACCCGACGTGACAATGTTAACCCTTAGAATGTGGGCAACAAAATTTTTCGTCTGCTGTTGTTTTATATTTTGTCTCCTTTTTCAATAAAAACATGGTTTGACAGCACTTTAGAGTGAGTGAGTGAATAGGGTTTAACGTCCGCTTTTCTGACATAGAGGTACAAGCCTCAGGGAGTCTACACGCAGACGGGTCAACGGGGTCGAGTCCCGTATCCACCTGTCCAAGGGGGGTAAATCCCAACTTCAGAACTCAATATTTACAATCAAAATATATATTCAGTCCTGAAATTAGAACAACCTGATCTGGTGCCAGGCCCTCGCCACACCAGCATCATTTATCCCATCCCCTAAAAGTAATAGGATTAGCGCTAATCTTACTTTTATATATGGGGCATAGCCCGACTCAACTCTCACATACAAGAAAGCCAAAAATGCACATGAGGGCCAAATCCGGTATAGTGGGTTCCGGAAAGTATGAACCCAATCGTTAAGCCAGTTTAGTCGCCTTTTACGACAAGCAATGGCTACTGCAGCACTATTCTCAGGATCAGTTGATCCCGCCCCGGTGCCTGCACGGGGCACAGCACTTTAGAATCATGTGCTGTCAAACTGTTTTTGATGAGGAAATAAACTAAAAAATAAACAGCAGACGACAAAATTTATGTCAGCATTGTAAGGGTTCAAGACAAACATAAAGTTATATGGATTGTAGACATGTAAAGTAAAACATCTAAATGGATATGCATATAAAGCCTTTACTCTAAAGCAGAATTAAGTTTGTGTTTGACACAAATGGTTTTCTTAACACTTTTACATCTAAATATCTGACCTATTCCATGTTCATTTCTAGACAGTTACATTAACCCTTAGACCGCTCGCTACTCACAACAATTGTCGTCTGCTGTTGCTTTTATATCTTGCCTTATTTCTCAATAAAAACATGGTTTGACAGCACTTCAGAATCATTTCCAATGGAAATGATTCTAAGTGCTGTCAAACCATGTTGTAAATTATTCTAAAGTGCTGTCAAAGCATGTTTTTGATGATGAAAATGGAAAATAGAAAATAAACAGCAGACGACAAAAATAAATAAGATAACTGTCTAAGGGTTAATCAGATAAGGCCTTAATAAAAAGTATGTTGGTTTTCCCAAACGCGACCGACCAAATAAATGTGCCTACTGAAATTATTTTTTCACCAGTGATGAATATACAGAGAAAATGGATTTTGGCTTTTCAAAAGAAAAGAAAAATTTACCTACCAACCTACCTATGTTTGTAAAGTAGGGTAGGGTTTGGGAAAACCTAAAATTATTTAATTCTGGCCTTAGGGTATTTTTTAAAATATCTGAAAAAGCACTGCAGATCCTGATGAGACGGCTTGCTACATGCCGGCTCATCTGGATCTATTCCGTTTGAAAAAGTGCGCTTTAGAGGTACATGCCCACTCAATATGCACAAAATGTACTTTAATTATATATCTGGCAAAATAAAAATTCATACACCATTACCCCACATATTGATTGGCATTATTACATACACATTTTATATCCGACGTCTATTTCCACACTTATATCAAAGGATATATAGAGAATAGTAGGTTAGTGCCGTGAATGGGAAAAAATATCTGGCAAGGCTCAGGAAACGGGATGGGCGAGAAGTGCCGAGCACATCCCATTTCCGTGCCGCGCCAGATATTTTTCCCATTCACGGCATTAACCTACTATTCTATTTATCCCGTCAACACCTACAAATGACTGTAAAATGCAAAAATAGTATTGACTGGATATCAAAAATGTTTCACGGCACCGTGTTTCACGGCACATACGCGCTGTGTTGACGGGATAAAACCGTGTTTCCTTAAAATGTTAACGGACACTACTATTTATTCTCTGTATTTATTTTTTGTGCAATTATCACACTTTATAATTTGTTTTTTTTCGTCAGCTTCATGCGTTGAACATCCAATAACAATAAGCATGTTACGACATTTGTAAACAGTGGCCAAAATGGTATTCTGGTTTTCATGTATCGCATTGTATTTTGCACGTAGACCTATTTTGAGGGTCTAAGTGGAATTTTTCCCGCTAAAAAGGCTGCCGTGGCATTATTTTACACACTGCTACGGGTCTGAACATATCATGCCTCATTTGCATATAAAAATAGCCCGATACCACCGAGAGTCACTATCAGTAAAATAAATATTACTAAAGGATTATATTTGAGTGAGTGAGTGAGTGAATAGGGTTTAACGTCCGCTTTTCTGACATAGAGGTACAAGCCTCAGGGAGTCTACACGCAGACGGGTCAACGTAATGGGCACTCGTAATTTTTAGAACTGTTTTTAGAATTTTTAGAATTTTTATAATTGTGTCACTATTCCAGTGACACAATTATACACTTATTTAATTCCTATAAAGAACATTTTGTGCTTACTGAGTGGACATATACCTTTAAGGTCAGCAGAAATGTTAATTCTTAACCACATTATGGCACATACAATAATTTTAATATGAGAAAGTGTATATAGGAACAAAGTATAAGTGAAAATTATAACAATTATAAGAAACTATGTTCTGGTAAGAAGCACCCCCCAAAACCTTGTGTTAATTTAAAAAAAAAAATGAAACAAGCCGTGTGATGTTGTACCCAAGAAGATGACTTTAAAAGCTAAAGAACTGTTCAGAGCAAATTAATGGGGAATAGAATTTCACATTTCCGACGAGAATTTCACAGTTCCTATGCAATTTTTTATCAGGAAAAATCGCATATCGTCTTGGGTATAAGATCACATGGTTTGTCTCATATGTTAAATATAGGAGAAATATTGAGATAAAACCCGGGGAGTGGGCTCCTGTAGCACTAAAACACTGTGATGTAATGTTTGACATCATTTTTTTGCAATTTTCCTTCAATAACTTTCAAACGGCATAACAGATTTTTCTGACAGATGGGGAAACAAATACATGTACAGTATGTGGCTGTACCTTGAGAAATGGGGCATATGGGCTTTGCGACCAGTGTAGATCCAGATCAGCCTGTGCATCCGCACAGGCTGATCAGGATCTGCACTGTTCGCCATTCCATCAATGAAACGCCCGCCATGCTTCTAACAAGCAATATAGATCATCAAGCTACAGGAGTGTGCTATTTTATCAGGTGCTACACTGGTCTCCAGTCACAGCTAAAAATGATGTCACACATCAATGTATCTTGGTCAGTAGCCGATTTCACCAACATTGCAAAGTATACTTTTCTAGCAAAGTATACTTTGAGGGAGTAATCATGTATTTTTCCTGAAATTAATTATTTCATATAGAACGAACTACTGCATATATTTGATGATTAAAAGTATGCAGAATTATTATACTCAATTTATTACATTATCACAGCCAAAATGGCTGTGATAATGTAATAAATTCAGTATAATAAAAATTAATAAATTTATCCTAAAATTGAAAATTTCTCCCTCAAAGTATACTTTGCTAGAAAAGTATACTTTGCAATGTTGGTGAAATAGGCTACAGGAGTCCGTTTGTGTGTGTGTGTCATACATTAGCATAGTCCGTCCCATCCCCTATACATAAAACCTAGACATAAATAAACTTAATCTACACTAAAATGGAATTTCTCAGCAGTTTCACTCGATTCGATGGGTCGGCCAATGAGATTTTCTTCTGCCCTACCATGAATATGAGATTTTTCTAAAAACTGGTTTGCGTTATCTTTTGTAAATGACATTGAAGATAACATAAATTTCACATCAAATAATGAATACAAGCCAAATTCTTTGTAAACTATAAACGTCACTTATGCAAAATATCGTATCATTTCGGTGATTTTCAGCCTTACTGCAAATATGAGAAAGCTCTGAAACTGGTTTGCTTTTTCTTGTGTAAGTTTTTTTTCGGATCAAGTGATAAATAAAAGCGAAAAATTTTCAACATTATTTATGGAAGATATCAGATTTTTTCTGAATCAATTTCGCTGATTATCTGCCATAATGCTGAGAATTCTCAAAAATTAATTTGCGTTATCATTTGTAAACAACATTGAAAATTTACAAAAAAATATAATATCAAATAACGGATTTTATTTGGAATCAAGTTGGACGAATATGAAGAAGTTATGCGGCAGAAAATATCATTGAATGGCCTATATGATAGTGATACAGATCAACACTTGACTAATAGTCATATAGTTTTCTTATAAGTCAGAGCTCCAGATAAGCTGCGTATTTGCTTAAATATCAAATTAAAATTGCCAAAAACTCAATTGAAATCAGAAGTAGCGAGTATCAAAGAGCATAACAATTTTGTGGTACCTTTATCATTCTGCAGAAAACAATAAACAGACCACACATATAGCATATTTTTTCTTATTTTCCATGAAAAAACATATTGGTATTTCATTAGAATCGTCTCCCAAGGAGAATGAAATGCCAAGACAAGTTTTCATATCGAAGCAAACTATTCAATAATTGCTGTCTGTTGATGTGTAAACAGTAGTGTCATTTTATTTTACCCAATTAAAATTTTGAAATACCCGATTTCGTCAGAAATGGAGTGAAAATACTCAATTACTAATTCCTTATCTGGAGCCCTGTAAGTGACCAGCCATGGCAAAAGGGGCTTCTTGATTGATTACCAACATAGATCCTGATCAGCTACAAGACTCTTAGAGATGTAGGATCTTCGTTTAATGCAGCCAAAAACAATTGTGGATTTGATTTATTGGGGGGCTTTGTTGTGGTATGGACCTGGCACCATGCCAGGTTATTCTAATTTCTAGGACGAATATATATTTATCTCAATGTAAATATTCTGTTCTGATTTTGGGATCCCCCCACCCTTCAGGTTAGATACGGGATCAAACTCGTTGGCCCCTTAGCTGTTGATAGGCCATTAAACACCAAGAAATCAAATTGATTTATTGGTGTTTAATGGCCTATCAACAGCTACTGTCATTTAAGGCCAAGCCAAGTGGTTCAATCCCATATTTAACCTGCTGGAAGTGAGTGGGCTTAAAGTCCCAGAAACATTAACAGCCTAATGCCATATAGAGAAGGGACCAAGTTTAACCCGTAAAAGGCGGGACTCGATAATTGCCATCTGCTTTTTTCTTGTTCGTCTTAGTCCCTTGCAAAAATATATTTTGACTGTGCATGAGAGTCTTCTCTATTGGAGACGATTCTCGTGCCCTGTTAAAACAGAGTTTCGTCAAGAAAAATAGAAAAGAAACAGCAAACGACAAAGATTAAGTCGTTATAATTCCAGCACAAAAATATTTACACAATTCCTTAACATTTGATTGGTCCGCAGCAAGTCTCTGTCCAAAATTTATATCCCAGTAAACTCCCACCCCGAACTACTTTCCGTAACCGTGAGGCGTAGTTAAAATAATTCTTAAGAAAACGGAAAATAAACACATTTTCTTGAGGAATTTATTTCAAATGCTGGAATTATAAGGAATGAATGGCCTTTATGTGGAATTTATCTGGGATATAAACTTGGAAAAGTCGCGGGAATACTGGAAGAGGCCTTAAAAAATTACAATTTTCGAAAAAATAATTAATTTTTTTCTCGAAAATTGTAATTTTTTATCGCTTCGTCCAGTATTCCCGCGACTTTTCCAAGTTTATACCCCGATAAATTCCACAAAAAGACCATTCATTCCTATAGTAAGGGTTAAAGGCTCATCTGAACAACACCGATGCAGCAGGAACGTTTCATCAATGCAACGACGAACAATGCTTCTGCGTGGTCCTATCAGGGCCTACACAGATCGCAAACTCAATCACCCACTTCTTGCCATCGCTAGTCACAAATGAGACATGCCATGTGATTTTGTACCTTCGGACATCTGCGTAATTTCATGAAATATGTTTACAAAATTTACAATATTTTCCGTAAATGGCGTCAAAATTTGACAAAATTATCACAGCACATTTCCGCATGTACTCTGAAAATTTTGTCAACTTTTGACTATATTTATGAAAAATATTGTAAATTTTGTAAACGTATTTAATGAAATTACGCAGGTCCGAAGGTACAAAATCACATGGTGTGTCTCAAATAAAAATACTAGTAACTACCGGCTGCCTAACAGAAACACGCGCCAAACAATTACTGGATATTATAACTCGTCTCGTACAACTGGGGCGTTGTTCACAAACTGCAGGATATCTGCCTCCGATCGATCGCCGTTGTATTCCGTGAGATACATGCCGTTTGTGAACAGCTTTATTGTTGGAAAACCTTTCACCGCATACTCTGAACAGATTTCTGAAATAAGAGACAAATGAATAAAGTGAAAGTGATAAGTGTTAAAGGTACACGCCCACTCTAAGAAATATGAAAATTACTTGCAAAAAGTGCCGATCCTGATGAGACGGCTCGTTACGAGCCGGCTCATCTGGATCTGCACTTTTTGCATAAACCGCTATAGCAGGATTTCGGGTTCAAAGGGTTAAAGGTACCTGCCCACTCATTAGGCACAACATGTTCTTTATAGGAATCAAATCAGATAGTTTTGTATATTCTGTAGATATGATTTACTGGCAAAATCAACATTCATTCACCATTACCCCACGTATTGATTGGCTTTATTATACATTTTATATCCGACGTAAATTTCCACACTGATATCAGGGGCGATAATCGTGTTTCCTTGAAATGTCAAAAGACATTACTATTTATTCACTGTATTTATTTTTTGATGTACAATGATCATAATTTATAATCTGTTGAAAATATAATTTTTTCAGGTGACACATTTAATTAGTTAAAAAGTGTCATGCCTCATTTGCATATGAAAATAGACCGATACCACCGTGAGCCACGATTAGTAAAATAAATATTACTAAATGATTACTTATAATTATTAGCAATAAAACATGTTTTGACAGCACTTCAGAATCATTTTCAATGGAAATGATTCTGATGTGCTGTCAAAGCATGTTGTAAATTATTCTAAAGTGCTGTCAATGCATGTTTTTGATGATAAAAATGGAGTTTTAAGTAACGAGTGTAGAGAGACTCTATACTCGTTACTTAAAACTCCATTAACCCTTACACCGCTATCATAATTTTTTGTCGTCTGCTGTTTATTTTCTATTTTGCATTTTTATCATCAACAACATGCATTGACAGCACTTCAGAATAATTTACAACATGCTTTCACAACACATCCGAATCATTTCCATTGAAAATGATTCTGAAGTGCTGTCAAAACATGTTTTTATTGCTAATAATTATAAGTAATCATTTAGTAATATTTCTTTTACTGATCGTGACTCGCGGTGGTATCGGTCTATTTTCATAGACCATTGTAGACCATTGAGATGGGACCTCCATTTGAAGCATCACCCGAAAGTCCAGTGACATGATATTTAAAGGAATGAAATGGTGCTTAACGGCCCATTAAACACAGTAGAGTATCGTCTACGGTCAAGAAAGGTAGAGGATATGTGGCTGTGACTGGAGAAATGAGGCTTATGGGGTTTGTCACCAGTGTTGATCATGATCAGCCTGTGCATCCGCAGTCTTCGAACAAGCAATATACAGTCTACACTCGTTTACTCAAAGTCCAGGGGACTGAGGAAACTACTTCGCGTTAACGAAAATTTGAGTTAACAAGAGCTTTTATATAGTAAAACATGTACTTGGGACTACTTCGAGTGAACAGTAGTTTGACTTAAGCGAGTTTAGACTGTAGACAGTTAGCCGGCTACATGAGTGTGCTGTTTGATCAGGAGCTACACTGCTCACAAACCCCATAAGCCCCATTTCTGTCACAGCCACATATAAAGTAGGAAGTGATTAAATCATTCAGCTCCAATTCTGATTCAGCAGAGTTTAAAAGTGAAAGCGTTTAACATCCCAGCAACAGCTGACGTAATTTAGGGATAGGAACTGCGTTTCAAGTCTCATCCGAAAGACCAGTGGGAAGGACAGGAAATATACGTGTACAGTCTACAGTAGTTCGACTTCAGAGAGTTTGAGGTAACGAGTGTAGGCTGTACTGTGAAGTATTTTTTTAATACTTAAGGCTTGAACTAGAATGCCAGATAAGCTTTGTGTCTAAAGCGTACTATACCCCCTGATTTCGAAATCATTGTGTATTTTACTTTCACAAATTAATTATTGATTTTCTTCATTACTAAATAGGGAACAAATATAACAAATTTAAACATTCACTTATTTGAGCTGCAAAAAGCAAACACTGTTTGCTTTTTGCAGCTCAACTAAGTGAATTTTCAACTTTATGACAGTATTTTCACTACTCAATTTGAAAATCAATGCGTATTTTCACATTGCTGTGCGTATATTGTACTCCCACTTTTGATAATCAATGCGTATTCAGCTAAAATAATCGCGTAAAATACGCCAATACACACCTTATCTGGAGCTCTGTTGAACCCAAAACCATGAAGTTGGGTGTTCTAACCCCTAGCCACCCCTGGGCTATAATGAAGAACATACCTTTATTGTTGGACTCAGTGCAATCAACTGCTGCTAAAATCTTATTTGCATTCTTTAATTTTTCAGCAGCAGACTGGAAAATCGGCTTGGCCTTTTTACAATGCCCGCACCAGGGTGCGTAAAACATCACAAGAGCTGCTTCCTTATCGATGAGGTATGAGGTAAAGTTGGAACCCGTGAGGTGTTTAACTTCACTCGGTATACTACTCCAGGCTGGCTCTGGGGCTGGGGGTGGTGGGGGCTCTGTAGGACTGTGAATAGAAAGGTTAATTAATAATTATTGTCGTCTGGTGCCCGACTTTCATTTTTTATTTACTTCTGGACAAAAACTAGATGGCCGCGGCTTTGATAGTATATCACGCTGTCCACAAGCGGGTGTGACAAAAACTGTTGTCTGTTGGTTTTCAGTTTTAACTCATTTCCTGACAAAGAAACAAAACAGTGCGGACAGAACATCAGAACCGTCTCTGGCCAATAGCCAATATTACTTCACCAGTAAATAGAGTCAAATAGCATACAGAGATTGCACTGTATATATACCGTATTGGCAATACATTATAGTGATATTCATTGAATTAAATTAAAAAGGTGTCCGGTTTGGACATGTTTTATTGTACTTACTTTTTCATAAAATCAATGAGTGCCTCAGTAGTCCTGCCCATCTTGTAATCAAATACCAGTTCACCATTCCTGTAAATAAGGCCATGCCATTATTTTTCTCTGCTAAGTGTCCACCCAGATGGCCAAAACCTACCTACGGTTCTGGTAAAAACAAACTAGGTCTTGAAAAAACACAGGAAGTTTTTAGCATAAATTTAAATTTCCGCCAGCAAATTTTATAAAAATATATACATATAAGTATAATACATGCACACGTCCCCAATCAGTTTTACATTACTTCACCAGTAAACAGTGTCAAATAGCATACAGAGTTAGTTTGTTTTTTCACAGAACCAGTCTCAAAATCTACCAGCAGACGGACGCTTAACAGAGAAATAATATTGTGCGGACGAACACGGAGAAGTACACAAGGTGGTTGCCAGAGAGTCTCACTCACGCAGGTCAAGGTCTACAGAATGACACGATAATTAGCCACATAGCTCCAGATAAGCTTTGTGTCAAGAGTATTGTACCCCCTGATGTCCAATAAAATTTGTATTTTAACTAAGTAAATTTTCAACTTTATTACAGTATTTTCACTACTCAATTTGAATGGAATGGTGCTTAACGACCCATCAACACAAAAGAGTATCATTTAGGGCCAAGCAATTTAGATGAAGAAGAAAATGATAGTAAAATAGTATGTTAGATGTGGTAGGTAATCAATTGATCAGGGTAAAAATACTCAATTTGAAAATCAATGCATATTTTCACATTGCTGTGAGTATTTTGTACTCCCACTGTTGATAATCAATGCGTATTCAGCTAAAGTAAGTGCTTAAAATACGCCAATACACACCTTATCTGGAGCTCTGTAGCCATCAATGTGAGGAAGTTATTGATGAAGTTTGGTAAAGACCTGACCAACAAATCAGGAGATATGCAACATTTTGACGCACGTCCAAGATTGTTGACGTCTACAATGACACCTACACCAGAATTGTGACGGCTATGTCTCGCCTTTTCATAAACACAAGAATTCCGCCACGGAAGCGGTGTCATGCTTGCCGAGGCATTTGACCGTAACATGATCATGGGCATGTGTTTCAGCAAAAATTTAAGGTGAAAAAAAGGTGAAAGTCATGTGAATTGGCGGCATGAGTTTGTTCCTAATGCTTACATGTATCAAGTGTCTAAATATTGAAGCAATCCGTAAAGTAATATTAAGTTATAGCACGATGACGAAGCTTGTACAAAGTTTTTGACATTTTGGACAACGACGGAAAAAGCGGCAACTATATAGTTGTGCCTTCCACTAAAGCCATCCATCCAGTAGTATTAAACAAGTAATATGAATGCAATAGCAGGATGAGGAAGCTTGTACAACGCTTTTGACGCAAATAAAATGGCTACGTGTTTCAGCAAATATTTGAAGGTAAAAAAGGTCAAGGTCATGTGAATGCCGGCATTAGTGTGTTTCAAATGCTTAAATGTATCAAGTGTCCAAATATTGAAGCAATCCGTAAAGTACATGTAATATATTAAAGTTATAGCATGATGACTAGCTTGTACAGAGTTTTTAACATTGCGGACGACGAGGACAACGGAAAAAGCGGCGACTTCTGCTAAAGCAATCAAGCACTTGTGACCTTGACCTTGAGGGGATGAAGCTCCCATTGAACAGGGTTCTTCTGATGGTAATTATATTTTATGTGCAATATCGTGAAGGTCAAATGAACGCCTGTCAAGTTATCACATGTAAACAGATAAAAGTAACAGATAATGATGTAATTTGTTATGTAAAGAGCTTTGTATTGGCCAAATACGTAAAGACAGCTAACGTAATGTCAAATCAGGCATTGACCTGATACAAATAATCTGGTTACAACCAATTGATAATCGATGGTTCATTGTTCGAACATCATCACATGATGTTAAAGAATGACAGAACATAAACACAGATCTCCATATAAGTTTTGTGTCAAAAGAGAATTATACCCCCAGATTTCAAATTCAATGTGTATTTTAATTTTACAAATGTATTATTTATTTTCTTCCTTATTAAATAGGGAATAAATGATAAAAAAAAATTTTCTTTAAAAATTCACGTATTTGAGCTGCAAAAAGCAAACACAGTTCAACTATTAAAGTAAATTTCAACTTTATTACAGTATTTTCACTACTCACCACATCAATGCGTATTTTCACATTGCTGTGAGTATTTTGTCCTCCCACTTTTGATAATCAATGCGTATTCTGCTAAAATAAGAGCGTAAAATATGCCAATACGCACCTTATCTGGAGCTCTGGTAAACAAGTCTGCATTCTTTTCGAAAATCACGCCATAATTGCTCATTTTGCAGCGTAAAATATCTTTTGATATCAAGTTTATCAGGCTCGGTTCGGAAACGGTAGAAATTCCTGGATGAACCTTGGAATTCCTGAACGTTTCTAGCCTTGCCCGATAAACTTGATATAAAAAAACACCAGCTTAGCAGGGGCAGATCTAGAGGGGGGCTTCCGGGGTCGTAACCTCCCCGTTCAGCCACGGAGTTTACATAGATCATAGTTTACCACCAGTTGGAGTCTGAATTTAAATGCCGTAAAACACAAGAAAGTGTATTATGAAGAGCACAAAAATTGCAAGAGTTACCTTCGCAACTAGACAACCCCCCCGTTCCCCAAATCCCTGCTTAGTATTCTCTATATGGAGATGGGACCCCAGTTTCAAGTCCCATCCGAAAGTCCAATGTGATGGAAATACTACGAAAGAATTGATTTGCCTAGAGTGGGCATTGAACCTATGACCTCCAATATTGAACTGCAATGCTCTACTCACAGACTATCACCTCATCATCAAATGTGATGAGGCAGAACATTTTGTGGATATGTCCCGAATTATTACAGAAATACAAGATGGGAAGTGATAATATAATACAAGTTATCTACTTACTTGAAATATTTTACTGAAAGAAAAGAAAAAGTATCATTAAATTAGCATCATGTTAATTTGCAAAGTATACATTTATATTACATCTACATATAAATAGATGTAGGAGGTTTGGTGCATGCATGATATTACTGTTTAACTCACAACAATTGTTGTCTGCTGTTGCTTTTATATCTTGCCTTATTTCTCAATAAAAACATAATTTGACAGCACTTCAGAATCATTTCCAAACAATGGAATGGAAATGATTCTGAAGTGCTGTCAAAGCATGTTGTAAATTATTCTAAAGAGCTGTCAAAGCATGTTTTTGACGATAAAAATGGAAAGTAGAAAATAAACAGCAGACGACAAAAAAAATAAGATAGCGATCTAAGGGTTAAATTTGGCATTTGTTCAGTAATTTATTGTAAATTTAACTAACATCATTTATGGAGTAACACATGTAATAACTAGTCACCCGGAATTGGATATTGTACTGATGTAGTATATGTACAGTGTTGTTTATTATAGGGTCACCATTATCAAGAGTTTTTACTTAATATGAGACACTAATCTCTGCTGTACAGTCATTACATATATATGAGACACGCCATTTGATTTTGTACATGTGTGATTTTTCATGAAATACATCTACTGTGATATTTTCTGTAACATACGTCGAATGATGACAGAACTTTTGTAGCAAATTGCTATGAAAATATTGTCAACTTTAGACATTATTTACAGCAAGTATCGTAAATATTGCAAATATTTTTCATGACATCGTACAAAATCACATGGCGTGCCTCATATGTACTGTTCATATCGTGTGGATGTCAGGGGCGGAGAGTTTACAGAGTTTACATAGACCACAGTTTACCAACAGTCGGATTCTGAATAACAATAACTCTTGCAATTACTCCCGTACCTAGCTACGGACGGTACGGGAGTAGATTGCAAGAGTTACCTTCGTAACTAGACAACACCCCCCCCCCCAATGCTGGATCCGCCCCTGGATGTACAGGCTAGTTTGGCGCTATGCTGACTACAAACATTTTTAGGAGACAACTTTCATCAGCCACCCACATACAAATTGAACTACATGTACTAGGCAAGATATACTTACAAGTTGGGAAAGATTGTACTTCATACAATGTGGTCAAATCTCTTTCTAATGTGGCATCAACAGCTGCTAAAACACCAGATAGCTGAAAAACACACAACAGCAAAATTCTAGTGCGCAAATCTTCTAAGTTTAACAGCTAGGTTATACAAAAAGTATTAAAACCCATTTTGTCAGTGGTAAATTCAAACCACGCAAAGTGAAATCACATTGTATTTTCAAAATTTGAACACAGTTGTGGTGTAATTCGGAGTTTAAGTGTATCTTGAAGTGGGAATCTTCAATTAATAAGGAAAAAGTGGCACTGTCACAGTGAATGGGTCTTACATCCCAGCAATAGGGAACGACATGTAAGGACGAGACCTTGGATTCAAGTCCCATCCAAAGGACCAGCGGGATGGAAATGCTACAAAAGTATTTTTCATGCCTAAGGCAGGGATTGAAGTCGAACCTCTGTAGCCTATTTCACCAAAATTGCAACATATACTTATCTTGCTAAGTACACTTTGAGGGAGTAATCATTTATTTTTCCTGAAATGCATTATTTCATATAGAACTAACACTGCATATATTTGATGATTAAAAGTATGCAGAATTATTATACTGAATTTATTACATTATCACAGCCAGAATGGCTGAAAACAAAAATGTCTTCTCCCTCAAAGTGTACTTTAATAGCAAGATAAGTCTACATGTACTTTGCAATTTTGATGAAATCGGCTACAGATATTGAAGTTCAGTGTCCAAACCTCTACTGTCTGTTTCACGAAACCTGCCCAAATTTTACGGCTATATAAACAATGCAAAAACAATATTTTTTGTGATAGTATTAAATTAAAGCAAAATTTAAGAACGAGCCTTCTTTTTGTTTCGTGAAATTTGGTCAAATATTGATTTTATTGCGAAAAAACAATTTCCCCATGTTAAATCCCCATAGACATCTTCACAGAGTGAAGATGTCTATGGGGATTTAACATGGGGAAATTTTTTAGAATTTCAGAAATACTGGACCGATTTTCAAAATTTAACTTTTGTTTTCTTAGTTAGATCATTTCCAAGATATCTAGCTAGGTTTCGAAGTCAATTTCCAAAAAATATCGTTTTTTGACTCCTCCTCCACTTCCTTTTCCCCCATGTTAAATTCCCATAGACAAATTAATTTTTCGTAATAAAATCAATATTTGACCAAATTTCACAAAATAAAAAGAAGGCTCATTCTTAAATTTTCCTTTAATTTAATATTATCAAAAAAAATATTGTTTTTGCATTGTCTATATAGCCGTAAAATTTGGACAGGTTTCGTGAAACAGACAGTAGGCCACAATCTATCCCTCAATTAACCCTGACAATGCTGAAATAAATTTTGTACATTTTACTTTCCATTTTTTCAAAAGAAAAACATGGTTTGGCTGCACTTTAGAATCATTTCCAATTGCTACCAAACCATATTTTATTCAGGAAAAGACAAAATATGAAACAACAGCAGACGACACTCTAAGGGTTAACCAGTATCCATCCAAAGAGCTTCATATTTTTGAAAGCAAACATGTTTTAAAAACACATGATAATCCTCTCCAACAGACGATTCTCATGAAAATCATTTTGCGACAATTGGATTGAAAAATTAACATAGCATAGTCCATTCCAGTTATTTAGGGTTGAAAGGGTTAACCCATAAAAAGCAGGAACATAAAATTGTTGTCTGCTGTTCTTTCCTATGTTGTCTTTTCTCTCAATGAAAACATGGGTCGACAGCACTTTTGAATCATTTCCAATGGAAATGATTCTAAAGTGCTGGCAAATGAAAACAAAAGGGAAATTGAAAAGTAAGCAGCAGACGACAAAATTTAATTCAGCGTTGAAAGGATTAATACAAGTGGAAAGCCACTTACCCCTTCCTCCTTTAATTTAATGGCTGCCTCACCATAAGCCGGCTTCATCATTTTACAGTGACCACACCCTGTAACGAAATTGGATCGATTGATTAATCAGGGTTTCATGTCCGTTCAACAGAAAGGTTATACAGCCAGGCGTACATTGGAACTTCTCTAAACATGTCAGGAGCCGTTTGACTCGTCCATCTGCAATTTACGGCATTTTAGGGGTCATTTGGTTGCATTTAGGAGTCAGAAGTCATTTAACATGTAATTTCATCAGCACACTTTCCACTTTTAATTAACATGTCAAAACAATTTTTTTATCGTCAATTGTTTTGTTTTTTTTGAAGTGGCGATTTTTTGATTTTCCCCAGCGGAATCCCTGCCTTACCAATCGAGTAGGAATCAGTTCTAAACAATCTGAGTACTTGATTATTTTTAGGAGCTATCATGAGCTCCGACATGTACACTATGTTGATTGATTGATTGGAGTTTTATGTCTGTTCAACAGCAATGTCAGATACAGAAAGTACATTAGAATTTTTCTGTGTGATTATAATTATTAGCATAAATTATCGTCAAACACTGGGGCCCGTTTCACTAAACATTGTACGACTAAAATGTTTGTAAGTACAAATTTAGGATCATCTGTAAATTTCAATTGATGGATTTACATTTACCGTAAAGATTCTAATAGACGCCCATGCTCTAATAGACGCCCACCCCCCACTATTTACGTTGAAAATGACACATTTTTTGGCCGATTTTCACGAAATTAGTGCCTCTAATAAACGCCCAGTACCGACTTGAAACAAAATCGGAGCTAATTGTCAAATTAGATTTTTTTCTTTCCATTATTTCGAAAGCAACTTCCTTTAAAATCGGGGAAAAAACATAATTGCTACTTTCACTTTCAAAAGCGGAAGCGAAATTCGACTGTTTCCGGTGTCACAGTAAATTCCTCATCAGCAGTAGCTATTTGCACGGACACAGGGTGATCAGAATTTACACGGTTACGGAGACGCCATTTTCAAAGCATCTCAAACCCGACAGATCCAAAACGCTGACGAAACGTCCGTAGGCGTAAATCTGATCAACATTAATGATTGACGCTGTCTTGATATACATTACCATTAAATTTAACATTTCTACCGACTGTACCCTAATGACCAGAGTGGGCCGAAACGTCTTGGCCCAAATGTTTATAAACTGACAGACAGTACAATCAAGTCTGGCGTTTGAGAGTAACGTCTCTTAGTTATGTTTTTGTTCAGATAGCAGAACATCATATATTTTTGTTATCATTTTCCCTTTGCTGAATAACACTTGCCTCTATTAAACGCCCACCCTGGACTTCGGAGCCAGTGGTGATCCGGGCGTCTATTAGAATCTTTACGGCATATGCAGCTTATGCTCAATAAATGTAAATCCAATAATCGTTTACAAAAAAAGTTAATGTGAAACTTACAGACTATCATAATTTTGCACTTACAAACATTTTAGTCGCACAGAGTTTAATGAAACGGCCCCCAGTGCTCTAACCCACAACTAATCCCTCACTACCAGTTCAAGACAAGAATCATTTACAAACTTACACGGTGCATAAAACATCACCAAGACCGACTCATGTTCTTGTATAAATGCCTGGAAGTTGGCGGCGCCCAGTAAATGCAGGTTTTCGTGTCCCTCCACCTCCGCCCACTGTTCCTGCGGAGTTGGGTTGGCGGGCGGGGTGGTGGGAGTCTCTGTATTCATCGGGTCCTTCATGAACTTCACAAAATCTGGCTCCTGAAGTAAATTATACCAACTTTATAAATATTACAGGACCACTTGCAGGCTCCGATAAAAATAAAGGTTGGTTTTCAGTAAACAAAAGGCTTGCTAGGGCAATCAATGGCTAATTTCTGTGCACTATGCTCCATTAAAAGAAATGCTCACTAAATTTTAGATTTTCTCAACTTTTTCAGGAATTTCAAAGTTAGCTGACTTTTCACTAATATACTATATATCTTTTCAAAAACCGGGTATGAAATTTTTCAAGTCCTTATATAAGATCAATAACAAGAGTGCCGAAGGTTACAAAATACACCATCGAGAACATAGTCGCCAAACAAGGGGAGATCAGTCACTGGGAATTTGTTTAACATAAATAGGGTTCTTTCTCCTCCCATGATGTATACACAATTTAGTTGAGATCCGTCCAGTAGATCTTGAGTTATCTAGAAGACAGTTTGTGCCCGCCGTCTGCTCGCGCAGCGTGGATACATGATTACATTCAATTTTTACAGGGTTCGTACAGACATGACATGATACAATTCAAGCACTTTTCAAGCACTTTTCAAGTACAATTATTATTTTCTCAAGCACAATATCAATTTCTTTCCGACATAGAGTACAATAGGCTTTGTGCCTATCGGGCGCTTCTTTAACCCACTTAAAGCGGCTTATCCAGATACGGTTGAATACATTTTTCCCCATTGTGAAAACGCAGTGTAGCGTTCACGCACGTCGCCATTAACCATTCAGAACGAGGATCATATTGGACCAGTTTAAAACCAGAACCGTGCACGGTTTTGCCGATACGCAGCGGGTTTGCCGATACCACGCATAGTTTAACATGCAGTTTCCAATACCGATCAGCGCTCCACAATTTACACTCGACCCATCGAACATCAAATTTTAGCGATTAACCTTTTTATTTTTTCTATTAAAATTCAAGTACTTTTTAAGCACGAAGGCATTTTTTTAAGCACTTTTCAAGTACAAAAATTCAATTCAAGCACTTTTCAAGCAGATTTTCAGAAAATAAGTACTTTTCATTTATCACTCGAGAATTGAAGTACTTTTCAAATCTGTACGAACCCTGTTTTAGAATGGGCGTTTAAAGACATCAGCATAATGACAGGGTTGGGTTTCTCATACCACACCATTTTGACCCTTTGTACCTGAAAGTCCGCTATAGCAGTTAATGCAAACAGTGCAGATCCAGATGAGCCGGCCCATAGCGAGCCGTCTCATCAGGAACTGCACTTTTTGAAAGTAATTTTCATAATTTTTAGAACAAAAAATACCCCCTTTTCATAAATGGACTAGTTTGAAAACAATTTTGTGATGATTGGATTGGCTGCAAAATTAACATATCAAAACTCATTCCAGTTACTTAGGGGTGAAATGGTTAAGGCCTCCGTACACTATCTTATTTCAGGGGATATTGCATAACCAAACATGCTTACCTCCCTTCCTCCCATATATTTCTCTGTACTCTTGCCGTAGTTGAAGTATTTAAATGTCGGGTAGCCCGTCACCTCATGTGTGGTACATACGGACTGGTGGGCAGTACAGTCTAACGCCGCAAACGTTACCTGTGCACACATAAAAGGCGGGATATAATGTTGTCTGCTGATTTTCAATCAGCCAATTGCTTGAATCAGACAGTTTGAGGAAAACTGTCACACAGTTGGCAGAACTAAGGAGGGGATGTTCATTAACAACTACAGGCGGTGAGCAGCATATTGTAAGAAGACGAAATCGAATGTACCAAAAAAAGAGGAAACCCGACGGACGGACGGACGGAGACGGACGGAGACGGACGGACGTTCTTACAATACTATACTTATGTGGCTTATCACATGTTAAATATTAGCCACATAAAACGATTTTTAGCCACATAAAAGGATTTTTTAGGTGGCTAATTGTAACCAACCCTATCCTTTACCAAGTCCATAACCCTGTGGGGCTAGCCACATAAGTACCCTAATGTGTGCCTGGACGGACGGACGGACGGACGGACGAAGTTCCTACAAATGGATACTTATGTGGCTAACCCTAACCTTTTCCTTTGTACATTGTTCTGTAGCCACATAAACCCATTTTTAGCCACATAAAATCACGGAACAATAGAATATTACATAACCTATTGTTCTCCTAGCCACATATGTATCCATTTGTAAGCTCGGACGGACGGACGGAATGACAATGGAAAATTTATTCTGGTTGTACTGTACAATTGGATAGATGGATCATTGAAAAGTCAAACCAGAAGTGACAATCATGAACCTTACCGAAAACACCATCTAACAACTGATGAATTTGATTTTTGCAACTGACACTCGCAACAATTCAACTTATAGGAGTAAATTAATTAGGTCTGGTTGATTAACTAGATGGCCACGGCCCGCTTGGCTCGCCCGCCGAGGCTTTGATAGTATACCGAAAAACTTTAACCAAAACTTTAACCTGGATGCCAATGTACAGACTATATCGCGCTGATATGAGTCTAAATAATCAAAGTCTACATATTGTGAACATAAATAATGCTTACCTTATTATCTTCATTAAATTGTGACGCTGCGGCCATAAACTCTGGCTTTGTCTTCTTACAATGACCACACCCTGCCAATATACATTGTACAGTGTATTACCATAATAGCCCTAAATATTCAGACACAACTTATTCTGGGAAACATACATTAAAGGTACATGCCCACTTAGTAGGCACAAACTGTTCTTTATATTAGAGACACCATCGGAGACATTTTCTGACAAAATAAACATTCATTCACAATTACCCCATGTATTGATTGGCATTAGTATACATTTTATATCAGACGTAACTTTCCAGATTGATATCAGGGGCAATAACCATGTTTCCTTAAAATGCTAACAGACATTAATATTTATACTCTGAATTTATTTTTTAATGTGCAATTATCATACTTTATAATCTGTCGAAAATATTATTTTTTCAGATGACACATTTAATTAGTATAAATAATTAAAAAATACCACGCCTCATTTGCATATGAAAATAGCCGATACCAATGCGCGTCACTATCAGTAAAATAAATATTACTAAATTATTATACCTGTATAGCGACAACTCGTAATCTTTAGAACTAATGGAATAAGGACACAATTATACACTTATTTAATTCCTATAAAGGTCATTTTGTGCCTACTGAGTGGGCATATACCGGTACCTTTAATATATGGTTTCTAACAGAAAGGTATTTCCAAATATTACCCATTTCAACACTACAGACCTCGTAATGTTTGCAAACAGTGTAGATCCAGATGAGCCGGCTCGTAACGAGCCGTCTCATCAGGATCTGTACCATGTGCGGATATTTTCTTATTTCTAAAAATAGTACCCCGTTCCAATAAAGGAATAGTCTGAAAAATAACATGGAAGTATCCATTCCAGTTACTTAGGGGTGAAAGCATTAATTATAATATGGCTGTAATTGTTAATCACAATAACAATGTATTTGGATACAATTTGTTTGGGAACCCCTATTTTTATATGGGTTTCCCAAAACAAATGGTGTCCAAATATTTAGGGTTATTATGGTATGTAATATTCCTTTACATTCCATAACACCAGACAAAGCTGTTTACTTTATGTATTTATTTTAGATGAATATGGATTGAATTTCAAATGTGGTATTATGAAATACGTTCAAAAATGTTCATGCAAATGTCTAAGTCATATTACATTGGCCCTGAAAAAAAGGGGAATGAAAATATGTATGGTGACAAATATGTATATGAAGTTTCAACCCTATCCGACTTACGGAAACAGAGATAGTAGGTAGCCAAAAACATTAACGCAAATCTTGGACAGACAAACGAATAGGGTGTCGACTATATCAACCACAAAATTGTTCAGGGCACGTAAAAATTATCTTATTTATATATATTTATCAGGTAACCAGCCCTGTGTTGACCAAATATGTGCTGACTGATAACATATTGTTGTATCAGGCATTAACATGATACAAGCATCCGGGTTACAACGAAGTGAAAACTGACGTTCCATTGGTCGGATGACGTTACCGAATGATGTCGGTGTAATGACACAACGTAAACAAGACCGCATTCTGTCCATAGATAACAATGTCATCTGTGATCATTTTCGAGCATAAAACGCTACCTGATAAATATAATACCAGTCGAGTGTCCGTTGATATCAAGTTTATCAGGCTCGGCTTGGAAACAGTAGGAATTCCTCGGAAAGTCTTGGAATTCCAACGTGTTTCCTAGCCTTGCCTGATAAACCCGATATCAAAAGAAACTAGCCTGGTATTCTCTATATATTTGAGTTGAAAAACGCACATTAAATAAATGGACTACTTACATGGAGCGTAAAACATAACCAATCCATGCTTCTTTCTCTTCAGATAGGATTTAAAGTTATCATCGGTCAAGTGAACAACATCGCTCTCAGTCTCCGTCCACGGTTGCTCGGGGGGTGGGGGCGGTGGTGGTTCTTTGGGACTGAAGGAAAAAATGGTTGCACATGCCAAGGATACATCAATTTCCACGAAGAAAAATTAAAGAAATAATTGGGACAGCTGAAAATAAGTGGTAGCAACATATATAAAAAGAGATAAGAAAGCAGATGGCCACGGCCCGCATGTCATGCTCACCAAGGCTTTCATGGAATACCGAAAAACTTTAACCAAAAACTTTAACCCGGATGCAAGTACGTACGTATGCTAATGTGCCCACCATCGCGCTGTCCACAAGTGGGCGCGACAAAAAACTGTGATAAAAGAATTGCAAACAGTATCCACCCAGTAGACAGAGCAGATTGACAATTCAACTTACTCTTTCATAAATTCCACAAATTTATCTGCCGTTCTTTCTGAGAAGTCGTATTCAAATACGCCGTCTCTGAAATTGAAAATAGAGTCATTACAACTGTGTCAAACTGCATCCATCCATTGGATCTGCAATGGAACAACAGGTATTAACACTTAGACCGCTACTCACAACAATTGTCGTCTGCTGATGCTTTTATATCTTGCCTTATTTCTCAATAAAAACATGGTCGACAGCACTTCAGAATCATTTCCAATGGAAATGATTCTGAAGTGCTGTCAAATCAGGTTGTAAATTATTCTAAAGTGCTGTCAAAGCATGTTTTTGATGATAAAAATGGAGAAAAAAAAACAAAAAAACAGCAGACGACAAAAAAAATAAGAGAGCGGTCTAAGGGTTAACCCTTTCACCCGTAAGTAACTGGAATAGATTTTGATATGTTAATTTTGCAACCAATTCAACCATCACAAAATGATTTTCAGACTAGTCCATTTATGAAACGGGTGTGTTAGTTCTCAAAAATATGAAAATTACTTGAAGATCCTGGTGAGACGGCTCGTCGCGAGCCGGCTTATCTGGGTCTGTATTGTTTGCCACTACCACTATACAGGCCTGTGGTGTTGAAAGGTTCAAGAGATTCAAAATCTGTATTCTCATTTGGCATATTTCGAAACACATTAGTTGCATAGTGTTTTAATGGATTAGTGAAAATGTATTTCGGATTTACGAGTCGTAGGTGTCAATGAAAAATATTGTAGGTCATGATCAGACTGCTCTGGTTGATCGATTGATTGATTTATGTTTGTTAAACAGCAACGTCCTATGTGGCTGTGACTGGAGAAATGGGGCTTATGGGATTCGGAACAGAATAGATCCTGATCAAATTGCGCAAACCCATGGCATGAAAGCAATCTACAGTCAAACTTGTCTTAAGCAAGCGGCCATGGGAAAGTCCAAAATTGCTTGCTTAACACAGGTGGGTGCTTAATGGAGGTTCATCTTGGACCGACTTACAACTTGTTCCAAATAGATTTATATGTACAATTAATGTACAGTCAAACTTGTCTAAGTTCATATGTATAATTGTTGCAATATAATTCCATCCAATTATCTTGTTAAAATCATGATATCCAATGTTTACTTTAATTTCGAATACTCATTGATCTAAGCGGCGCTTAGGTCAATTAGAAATGCCAAACACAAAATGCGTCTTTGTGTAAAAAAAAAAAAAAAAAAAAAAAAAAAAAAAAAAAAAAAAATAATAATAAAAAAAAAATCGATTTCTGATGCGTCCCCCCCCCCCCCCCCCCCTGAATCCGCTACTGGATAATGTAAATACAATATGCACAATAGAATGGATTACCAAACGGAACGTTTAATAATTTGATGGGTCAATCGCGTGTTTGTTGTTACAAGATGTACCAGTTCGTCAGAAAACCACCAGTTTGTCTGGCGTATGTAGTTAGGCCACGGTCAGCATAGCTCGGCTCATAACAGTAGTCCCCATGCCACGCTCGCTATAACTTGCACATTATGATGCATGCAAATTAATCCGTTTAAATTCACTTAAAATATCATTTATGAACTTGGATGTGCATAAATTCTGTATATTTAGTTAATACCAAACTGAATTATCATAAAAATCGGGTTACGTTAACATCGATTGGAAAAAGTTGCAAAAGGACGAAACTGCGTAGGTACGAAATCGCCGAAATTGTCCGTGATATTTACAGACTTTTTCTGACAATACTGTTAGCCATATTTGGTTGAAATAAACGCGTGTTTGCATGTGTTTGTTTGTCTGGTTGAGAGTATTCGGAGGGAGTTAACTATACAGGGTTCATGATCAATCGCTGATAGATATATTGCCGATGTCTTTCGCCACAGTAACCTGTCAATCATGCCACTAAGGGCTGCCTTTACTTACCAGCGATTGGCTGTACTGTATAAATAACTTGGCCACGAGAATAACACGTGTTTTGAACTGACAATTATAGTAGCCAGAAGATATGTTTGTCTAGGGGAATTATTGAAACTATCGACCCATGACTTTTATTGTCACAGCGGGTAGGCATGATTTTAGTGAATCGCGTAATTATGTGATGAAAATTTGGTCAAACAATCGGGTGTCATAAAACAAATTGAAATGGTATTGTAAACAGTTTGGCAGGCCTGCAATTAGCGAGATTTAGGTCACTGGGTGGGAAATGGGGATTACCTGAACGAATTTGGTTCCAGCTTTTTTTTTTATTTTTTTGAATTTCCGATATTTTGCCGAGAATGGTCGTTAAAATGAGGATTTCGAGTCAAAATGGACGATTTTGCCTGGCCGTTGGCCGCGTTAGACAGGTTCACGCTTAATACAGGTGCATTTTAGAGTAATTTTCATTGGGGGGGAAATAAAATGGCCGCTTAACGGAGGGAGACGCTTAATACAGGTGGCCGTTAGTACAGGTGCGATTGCTTGTTAGAAGCAGGACAGGTGTTTTTATTTACGGACTGGCGACCAGTGCAGATCCTGATCAGATTGTGCGGATGTACAGTCTGATCTGGGATCTACACTGGTCGCAAAAGCCATAAGTCGCAGCCACATATACATATGGTGGGGTTTGATTGATTGATTGACTTATGTCTGTTAAACAGCAAGGTCACAGAGCTCCAGATAAGGTGCGTATTGGCGTATTTTAAGCACTTATTTTAGCGGAAAATGCACCGATTATCATGGGAGTATAAAATACTCGCACCAATGTGAAAATCTGCATTTATTTTCAAATCGAGTAGTGAAAATATTGTAATAAAGTTGAAATTTACTTAGTTGAGCTCAAATAAGTGAATGTTGAAATGTATTTTTTTTTATAATTGTTCCCTATTTAATAATAAGGAAGAAAATCAATAATATATTTGTAAAAAGTAAAATGCGCATTGAATTGGAAATCTGGCGATATGATACTCTTTAGATACAAAACTTATCTGGATCACTGAGGTCATATACAGATGATGAGGCTCTACACTGGAAGGAAACACAATACGCCAGTAGCCAATTTCATCAAAATTGCAAAGTATACTTAGCCAGCAAAGTATACTTTGAGGGAGTAACCATTTATTTTTCCCGAAATGTATTATTTCATATAGAACTAACGACTGCATATATTTTATGATTAAAAGTATGCAGAATTATTATACTGAATTTATTACATTATCACAGCCAAAATGGCTGTGATAATGTATTAATAAATTCAGTATAATAAAAATTAATAAATTGAAAATTTCTCCCTCAAAGTATACTTTGCTAGATAAGTATACTTTGCCATGTTGGTGAAATAGGCTACTGGTTTTATCGATATACAAGTTACTACTTACTTGAAATACTTTATAGTTGGAAATCCCGTTACTTTATATTCGTCCCCTAATTTTTTATCCTTCGTTGCATCCACAGCGGCTAGTACGCCGTCAATCTGCGAAGTGGTTTGGAATTATAATTGTTTATTGACTGTCATTTCAATTCATTTAATGGAGAAAAAAACGTGAATGGGTACAAGTGAAATCGAATGGGTTTTATGTGCCAGCAACAGCTAAGGCCATATGAGACACGCCATGAGATTGTGTACCTAAAAACATGTGCAAATGACATTGAAAGATTGCATTTGCTATGAAAATGTTGTCATCTTTCGACGTCATTCACAGAAAATATCACATTTTCTGTAAATATGTTTCATGAAAAATCGCACATATTCTGAAGTACAAAATCGCATGGCGTATCTCATATATACACGGGAGCTCAGGGTCAAGTCTCTTTTCTAAAAAAAAACCAGCAGCATGGTAATATTATGAAAATATTTTTCATGCCTAGGACGGGTATTGAACACGTGACCTCTGGTATGGAAGCCCAATGATCTACCCTTAGATTATCAACCAAAATAGACATAGTTCTCTTAATTATGCAAGGATGTATATGTTGCTACCACTTATTTGAAATATCTAGCCGAGTCATCAATGGCATAGCAGATGACGGACACATGTATATGACTAGTGAAAACATATACTGCCGAACATTTTATATATATATATATGGTTTGACAATGTCCAGCCGTGGGTAAACGTTTGCCATGGCACGAGGGAACTGCTTGAACCCTAAGGCCGTAGGGTTCAACGTAGGAACCCGGGAGCAACAGCAAATGTTTACCCACAGCTGGACATGGTTGAACGTTATTGTTACATTTGCATCAGAAATATCATGCAATTTTAGCATATATGCAGTACTTTGGGTACTTTGATAATCTGCTCGATTCAAACAGCTGATTTACTCAGACATATTCTGGGACCACAGTACACGTCATGTGATGCAGCCGCATCAATTTCAAAATTTCAATGCGACCGTTGTGAATTTGTCTAGTGATGTAATGGTGCGTTCTAATAACGGCACGAGACACATGCATTACGTAGGTGTTGGCTTGGCCCCGGAATGAGCATTGTCTACAGCCATGGTCAAACAGCATGTGCTGCATGTTTGAAGACGGCTGTGAGCGACAGCCATGTGACAATTTGTAGTACCCACCCCTGCATCTTTCATGGCTGTAGCTGCCTCCTGATACTCTGGTTTCATCTTCTTACAATGGCCGCACCCTGTCACGAAAAAGTATACGGTGACAATGAGCTATCTGAGTATGAACCGATTTAGAACAGTAGGAAAGATCCCAGTCATTCAACATTGTGTTAAGTTGACAGGTATGTAGACACATGTTAACTCTTTGCATGCTAGCGGCGAAAATATCCGCCAAACGAATTAGGAGTATATGTTTTATTTCTCTCTGTAAATATGTCTTGAAATTTCATTAGAATTGTGTCCTCCGGACACAATTCTAATGAAATCCCAAGACATATTCATGACATTTATAAGGAGAAATAAAAGAAAATATAATGAATTGTCATCTGCTATTTTTGAACTATTTATAGCCCACAAATTTCCCAGCATGCAGAGAGTTAAGAAGATATCAATGACTAGCAGCGAATGCTGCTTTGAGATCATGGTTGCAGTGACCCGCATTTGAAGCCTCTCATGCCATTTGATCATCATTGGCCTTAACCATGGGCATAGGGGTCACAGGGGCAGGCTATAGAATTAAAATATGGATGACGATATACACGCACCGTAAGTTTCAAGACAATGCCACTTATGGTTGCTGAGATGTAAGTAATTTAAGAAAAAACAAGAAATGGCATCGTTAAACGAGGCTTATCCCCTTGCTGGCAGCCTTGATAATAATAACAAAACACAAGTCCTCGGTGACATTGACCTTGGGTAGTCGAACGTGGGTTGTACTGGCAGCCATGATAAAAAAATAAAGAAGTTCTTTTTAGCATTTTTTGTTGGCCTTACAAATTTGCCTTACAAACAAGGTGAACACAAGTCCTCAGTGACACTCGCTCGTAGATAGACTAACGCTATATCCATTATTGCCTATCGGCGAGGGGATAATTAAAATTAACAAACAGTTTGGATGGATGCACTGATGGACAAACACACAAACATTATTATGAAAACATGTCTCGGCTTTCCGTAAGTAGGTTCAACAAAAATAAAAAGCAGCAAACAGTTGTTGTTTCCCGCCTTTACTTACATGGTGCATAAAACATAACGAGGACAGAAGAATGTGTCTGTATAAAGTCGTCAAACGTATCGTCATGGAGATGGGCTACTTCGGGCGCTTCGTCCTCCCATTCTGAGTCAGGTTTGGCCTCCTCAGGGGGCGCTGGGCTGGTAGGGGAAATAAACATGTATTACCGTAATAATCTTAAATATTCAGACACAATTTATTCTGGGAAACGCATATAAATTTCTGGTTTCCCACAATGAAGAGTGTTCTAATAGATATGGTTAGTATTATATTATTGGTTTAGCGTAATAACAAAGTATTTTGATACAATTTGTTTTGGGAAACCCCTAAAACAAATGTTGTCTGGATACTTAGGTTATTACTGTAAAACACTTTACATTTAAATCCATTGACTGGTGAGAATTCAAACACTAATTACACTTTACCTTTGAATACACAGGCTGGTGAGAGGAGATTAAAATGTATTTAATACTTTAAATCTTTAAATAAATGGGCTGGTGAGGAATTTTTTATTTTAGTTCTTTATCTTTTAATACCGCTAAACATCTGTATGTACATCCGATTTCACCAAATCGCTAAGTACACTATGGGGGATCCATTTTAAATTGATGCATAAATTCATTAATAATTTTATTTAATGAAATAAACCATTTTTTAATAATGCATTTCAGAAAAAATAAATAAATACACACTATAAGTATACAATGTACTTAATAGCTAGACAAGTATACTTAGCAATTTTGGTGAAATCGGCTACTGGGCTTGTGATTGGCCGATCAAACTGTCTGATTTAAAGTACAACTCCCATGAAACATCTGCTCTGCTTTACATATTTTATTTAAGTTCAGAAATAAGTGCTGGAGGTACATGTAAATCATACACTGCATAATTCCAGCACATAAATATTTACACAATTCCCTAACATTTGATTGGCCCGTAGCAAGTCTCTTTCCAAAATGTATATCCCAGTAAACTCCCATGCCGAACTACGTTCCGTAACCGTCAGGCGCAGTTAAAATAATTCTTAAGAAAACGAAAAAAAAACACATTTTATTGATGAATTTATTTCAAATGCTGGTATTATAAGGAATGAATGGCCTTTTTGTGGAATTTATCGGGGATATAAACTTGGAAAAGTCGCGGGAATATTGGACGAGGCCTTCCGGCCTTTGTCCAGTATTCCCGCGGCTTTTCCAAGTTTATACCCCGATAAATTCCACAATAAGGCCATTCATTCCTATAATCAATACAGTTGAACTTTTGAGAAGAGGCTCACGGATACACCCGACAGCCGCCTGGTCCGACAAACAAGTACTTTAACGCAAATCTTACGGACGGATTGACAGAAATACAAGAACTATATACCCCTTAGACATACATGTACTTCATATGCCTGGGGTGTAATAAATGTTCAAAACTATAAAAAAATCCACATAAGCCGGGGGTGTAATAAATTCTCAAAATTATAAAAATTCCACATAAGGATTGTTGAATACTCTCTCATGAGGGGCCTGACATTAACCATTTGCATGCTGAGGATACGACATTGTTTGCGGAAAATCCTAAATATTTTCCTTTTATGCACTCAGAAGTATATGTCGTGACCACCATTTGAATCGTCTCACCGAGACGGTTCAAATGAGTGGTCACAACATATACTTTCATTGAGAAATAAAATATTTAATAAATTTCATGCCCGTAAAGGTGTATTCTGAAAGGCATGGGTTACTACTGTCTGTTCCACGTTTTTCTGCCGACAAACTTTTGGCTATTAAACATATTAAATCTAAAAAATATTTAAATGTAAGTACTTTTTCACCAATAACAAAAAAAGTCGCCCTCCCCAAAATTTTTTGTTTGCTGAAATTCCATCAAATATTGATTGCCATGGGGGAAAAGAGGTGGAAGCGCTGGGGGAGGAGTAAAAAAAGAAAAATAGAAATTGACTCCGAAAACTGGTTAGATAGCTTGGAAATGATGTAACTAAGAAAACAAATCTATTTTTAGCCCCCATGTTAAATTCCCATAGGAAAATAGTTTTTTGACAATAAAATCAGTATTTGATGGAATTTTATCAAATAATTTTTTTTGGGGAGGGTGACTTTTTTGTTATTGATGAAAAAGATTTAATGTTTGAAACGGCCAAAAGATCGTCGGCAACAAAACGTGGAATAGACAGTAGAAACTTCTCAAAAATATAAAAATTCCACATAGGAAATTATTATAACACAGAGGCCAAGAAAGCCTGTAAGGTAATACTCACTTTTTCAGCCATTTTACAAGGCCGTCTTTACTGTTTTCTCCCCCATATTTATATTGTACTTTCCCATTGCTGAAAAACACAATCAATACACAATATAAGTACACAATAATAACAGAGCTCTAGATAAGCTGCGTATTTGATAAATACCCAATTAAAATTGCCAAAAACCCAATTGAAATCAGAAGTAGCGAGTATCAAAAAGCAATAACAAATTTGTGGTACATTTATCATGCTATAGAAAACAATAACCAGACCACAAATATAGCATACCTTTTTTATTTTCCATAAAAACACATCTTGGTATTTCATTAGAATTGTCTCCAAGGAGACAATTCTAATGAAATGCCAAGACATGTTTTCATTTTGAAGCAAACTATTCAATAATTGCTGTCTGTGTAAACAGTACAGGGATCCTCCAGATTATCGGACAAAAATGGCTGTTTTGTTACGATATTTTTCTTAAAATAGCAGCTACGGGCATAAAATTTTCACAGAACAATCGTCGGTTCTTGCTTTCTCAACGCATGGAAACTATTTAGCAAACTGTGCCATCTTTCTCACTTAAAATTGGGTCAGATCATCAGTCGTAACATTGCCCCAAAATTAACATCGACAATCAATTATCCGGACAAATGTATAACCGTCTTATAACTTGTATTCTCACCTTAAAATCATAATTTTATCGCCTGAAAACCAGTATAAACAGCATTGTGTTGTTTTGCAGAAAACACAATCACCATTCGCTTCTTGGAAAACATCATATTTATAGAATGTATTGTATTTATAGAACAACTATGCAATGACGTAATGGGCGCACTCGATTGAGCTCTTCATAATTTGGTGGAAATTCCGCGGTAATGATCGTTTCGTACACTGGTGTTTTCGCACCTGTCGATTTTATCCACGAATGAATATGGGTGTGAAATGGTGTGTAATGGCTTGGGTCCGAAATGGCTTGGGGCGATTTGGCCTTGAAACAATTATTATTTGTTTTTGAATAAGTAGCTCTTCGTTCTTTTTCTATCACGATACATTTTCGCATTCCTTCCTATCTGCTCTGTATTGTACATTGTGTATTAAACAGTCTGAAAATGATATTGGAGGAATGCATCGTATCGTCTGCATACTTCACACAACAGAGTATTGAAACACTCTATAGGGGGCCTCAAATTATGCGCATGCGCAGTGACATATACAAGCCCCCGCGCGACGTTTGACGTTGTAAACAACTTGTGGACATAGTGGGGGAATGTTTTCGGCAAATTTTACTAAAATGTTTACCTTGGCGATATATTATTCACACTGGCATGGAAACAGCAAGCACCTGAGTGACTTAGATGTGTCCGTTGCAAAATCGGATCAAATGAATGCGTTTACTTAACAGCTATTTTGATTTGTCCGATAAATTGATTGTCCGGATAATTGGTAGGACCCCTGTAGTGTGATTTTATTTTACCCAATTAAAATTTAGAAATACCCAATTGCTTCAGATATGATGGAGTGAAAATACTGAATTACTGATTCCTTATCTGGAGCCCTGTAGTAATGATTAAATACCGGACACAGATTGTCCTATGCTAAATATTTGGCTATTCGAGCAATAAGTAGAGATTTTTCTTTAAAAATCTGGAGAATGCGAACAGTGAAGATCCTGGTGAAACATAATGTTATTAGTTAGCTAATCAAGATATAATGTGCTTGCACAATATGGTATGTGGGGTTAATAGGAAAACAGCAATACCAACAAAAATGAAAGTGAAAGGGTTTAACGTCCCAGCGACAGCTAAGGTCATATAGAGACGGGACCACAGTTTTAAAGTCTTATCCGACAGACTAGTGGGATGGAAGTACTATGAAAGTATTTTTGATGCCTAAGGCGAGGTTTGAACCCACAACCTCCGGATTGGAAGTCAGGTATTCTAACCCCTAGGCCACAATCCATTCCGCATCATCAGTTGTCAGAGGCTAAACTGTAATTGAGCTAGTCTTTACTTACGCAAAGTAGTATAGTGTGGGGAACCCGGTGATGTTGAACTCTGTCCTCAGTGCCATGAGTTGCGGCTTATCCAGATCCACGCCAGCCAGCGTCTACAGTAACATAGTAACATTTTCATGTTGAAGATATATTTTGTTCTCGCTGAAAGTATACACATGCGCGAAGTTCTAATTGGTCACCCTATAATTGGGACATTTTTAGACAAATACTTTGATCAATTATTTTAGAGCGATCACATAATACATTAATACAATATTTTCTACATTGTCTTTCTAATGAATTGATACTACATATAAATCACCTTTTACACTGATTCTGGGTCGAATATTAACTGATAGGCCCTGACTGATTGCATCTTGTATTTGTCTAAAAACATCCCAACTTCCCAAGTATAGCGTGACCAATTAGAACTTCGTGCAAGTGTATGTTGTTAACACTCATTTGAACCGTCTCGTTGAGACGGTTCAAATGAGTGGTAACAACATATACTTTAATTGAGAAATGAAGAAAATTGAATTTTCCTTTTAAAAGGCAGGAAATGGGTTAAATAGATCATGTACCACGGTGATACCATATGTCAGTGGCCTGCTGGTCCATTTCGTTGAGGGATTTGGTAGTTCAAGAGTGTACTAACAAGTGGTTGGAGATATTAACGCATTTCATGCTGAGGATACACCATTTTTTTTGCAGAAAATCCTAAATATTTTCTTTATATATGCTCAGAAATATATGTCGTGACCATCATTTGAACCATCTCGTCGATACGGTTCAAATGAGTGGTCACAACAATAAATTCATTTCTGCTGTGGTCGGCCAGTAGATTCAGCGTTGTGCCTACTGTCTGTTCCACGTTTTGCTGCCGACGAACTGTTGGCTATTAAACACATTAAATCTAAAAAAATATTTAAATGCAAGTACTTTTTCACCAATAAGTCACCCGCCCCATAAATTTTCTTTGATGAAATTCCATCAAATATTGATTTAATAGCGAAAGAACAATTTTCCTATGGGAATTTAACATGGTGGGAAAAAGAGGCAGAGGAGGTGGGGGAGGAGTCAAAAAAAAAGAAACAATTTGGAAATGGACACAACTATTTAATGGGGGTATTTAACCCATTTCATGGTGAGGATATGCCATTTTGATTGGGGAAAATCCTAAATACTTTCCTTCTATGCACTCAGAAGCATATGTCGCAACCACTATTGGAACCGTCTCATCGAGACGGTTCAAATGAGTGGTCGCAACATATACTTTCATTGAGAAATAACAAAAAATAAAAATATAATATTAAAAAAAATTCATACCCAAAAGGTGTATTCCACATGTAATGAGTTAATGGTGTTTAATATAGGAATGAATGGCCTTTTTGTGGAATTTATCCGGGTATGAACTTGGAAAAGTCGCGGGAATACTGGACGAAGGCCGGAAGGCCTCGTCCAGTATTCCCGCGACTTTTCAAAGTTTATATCCGCGATAAATTCAACAAAAAGGCCATTAATTCCTTATAATTCCAGAATTTGAAATAAATTCATCAAGAACATGTGTTTATTTTCCGTTTTCTTAAGAATTATTTTAACTGCGCCTCAGTTACGAAAGCGACTTTTCAAAGTTTATATCCGCGATAAATTCAACAAAAAGGCCATTAATTCCTTATAATTCCAGAATTTGAAATAAATTCATCAAGAACATGTGTTTATTTTCCGTTTTCTTAAGAATTATTTTAACTGCGCCTCAGTTACGGAAAGTAGTTCAGCGTGGGAGTTTACTGGGATATAAATTTTGGACAGAGACTTGCTACGGGCCAATCAAATGTTAGGAAATTGTGTAAATATTTTTGTGCTGGAATTATTGGCCTGTCAACAAGTACGGTCATGTTAACTGAGTCGAATCCCATATTTCACCTGTTCTGATGGCGGAAAATCCCAAAATCAGAACTGAATATTTACAGAAAAAAATATATATCGGCCCTGAAATTAGAATAACTGATTTAAACTTCAAACCACTTACAGCTTGGCCCTTCATTTCCTTCGCTGCCGCAGCAAAATCTGGCTTCAACCGCTTACAATAGCCACACCCTGTAGACATACACATAATCATACATACAAATAACACTCACTTTATAAACCCATTAAAACAATATACTTATGAAAAACTTAGATCTCCAGATATAAAGGTGCATATTGGCGTATTTTACGCACTTATTTTAGCAGAATACGCATTGATTATCAAAAGTGGGAGTACAATAATACTCACAGCAATGTGAAAATATGCATTTATTTTCAAATTGAGTAGTGAAAATACTGTAATAAAGTTGAAAATTTACTTTAAATAGTTGAGAGGCAAAAAAATAATACACTAAACTTCGTATGACTAAAATGTTCGTAAGTGCAAATTTAGGATCGTCTGTAAATTTGCAAATGCAGCCTATGCTCAATAAATTTAAATCCAATAATTGTTTACAAGAAAACAGTGTTGATGTGCAATTTACAGACTATCATAATTTTACACTTACGAACATTTTAATCGTACCAGTTTAGTGAAACGGACCTCAGGTCAACTCTAATACTTACAGGGTGCGTAAAACATGACTAACACAGGAACCTTCCCCTTTTTAATCAGTTTGTTGAACGCCTGAAACAAAGCAAATATCAATATAAAGTTGTGGCCAAGTGACTGCCTTCTGATCAAATAACAAATTCCTGCAAATAAAAGCTATCGGGGGACTTTTTTAATTGCTTATGAAACTCTAGCTACATTTCAATATTTTGTAATTTGACTGAGCCCCTACTTCTGCTTTAATACTCTTCATTTCACAGTCGGAGATTTGCACACAGGCCAATGCCAATAGCACACAGGCCAATAGCACACAAAGCAAATTTAATTGATTTGAGGTTCATTATCCATTGATCAGACTCAAGAGATACATGGACGATAATCTGGGATTGTCTAATACTCGCATGAAGGGCCCGACATTAACCATTTTAATGCTGAGGATATTAAGTTTTCAGAAAATCCTAAATATTTTCCTTATATGCGATCTGAAGGATATGTCGCGACCACCATTTGAACCGTCTTGTCGAGACTGTTCAAATGAGTGGTCACAACATATACTTTCATTGAGAAGTAACACAAATAAAATATTTACTAAATTTCATACTCCTATAGGTGTATTCCAAAATGAATGTGTTAATTGAGTGAGAGGAATGTGTTAATTGAGTGAGAGGAATGTGTTAATTGAGTGAGAGGAATGTGTTAATTGCTTTTCACATTGGTGAGAATTGACTGTAAATTGACCGTTACAGATAAGGTGGGGTTGTTGTAGAGATGACCAGCAACCCGTACGAGTCGTGTGGGTGGGGGCATATGTACCTGTGTGTCCCCTATGGACGTGGATGCTGCTGTAGTGAGAAGTGAAAGGGTTTAACGTCCCACCAACAGACCAGTGGGATGGAAATATTATGAAAGTATGTTTTGATGCCCTATGCGAGGTTTGACCACAGTCTCCGGATTGGAAGTCAGGTGTTCTAACCCGTAGGCCACAACCCATCCCGATTGTTGTAGAGAGATGACCAGCGACCTGTACGGGGAGTGCTTTTACAGAGCTCCAGTTAAGATGCATAATTTGACCAAATATTTGAGGTATTTTTCTTAGTTCTCCACCCAAAATGGCAAGTTAGGAGTTCTTTGGAATCGTCTCTAAAGCACTCCCAACTTGCCATTTTTGGTGAAGAAGTAACAAAATTCCCCCCAAAGTTGATCAAATTACGCACCTTAACTGGAGCTCTGCTTTTATCACCATACCTGTTCCCCACTGACATAAAGACTGTTGTAGTTTTTTATATCTCCCGACATTTATCCAGTTTGGGATATAAAGTAGTGGCTGATACAGAGAGGGTGTTGTAGAGGTGACCAGCGACCTGTATGGCGGAGGGCATTTATCACCACACCTGTTCCCACTGACATAAAGACTACTGTAGTGAGATTATATTTCCTGACAATTATCCAGTTTTTCAATTTGGGATATAAAATAGCGGCCGATACAGAGACGGTGTTGTTGTAGAGGTGGCAGGCCATGTGTATGGAGGGTGGGTGTGGGATATGGCGGTGGGAGGGAAGGCGTGGGATGGGGTGGGGTACCTGTTCCCCGTTGACGTGGACGACCATCTCCGCCCCCGCCTCCTCCTCCCACGGGATATCGCCCGTCGGGTCCAGCAGGAAATTGATCAGCGACTGAAATTGATGGCTTGGTTGACTGATGGGTTGATTTATTGGTTGCTTGCTTGTCATATACAGACAGAATATCATCCAGCTGGAAACAGTAGCAGATTTCACCAAAATTGCTAAGCATAATTATCTACCTAAGTTATCTTTGAGGGAGTAATTATTTATTTTTCCCAAAATGTATTATTTCATATAGAAACCAACGACTGTATGTATTTGATGATTAAAAGTATGCAGAACTTAATTTAAATTGAATTTATTACATTATCACAGCCAATAATGGCTGTGCTAATGTAATAAATTTGGTATAATAGTTTGGTCCAAAACTATTTTATTTCATTAAATAACAAGAGTGCCGAAGGTCACAATATACGCCCGTCGAGGCAAGCCAGTTAACAAGGGGAGATAACTCACTGACAATTAATAGGGTTCTTGCCGTGATAAACATGTATATTGAATTTGGTCACCATCTGTCAAAATAAATAGGCATCTTCGTCTTGCCGTGATAAACATGTATACCAAATTTGTTTACGATCCGTGAAGTAGAACTTGAGTTATAGCGTGGACAAGGATACAGAGTGCGAAAATTAAAAATGGCTGCCAAGGGTCGATAAGTCATCAGAAATTTTTCAAAATCAATATACTTCTTCGTATTGCCGTGATAAACATGTATACCAAATTTGGTTACGAGCGATAAAGTAGAACTTGAGTTATTGCGTGGACAAGAATACATAGTGCGAAAAATAAAAATGGCCGCCAAGGGGAGATAAGCTATCGTAAATGTTCAAAATAATTAGGCTTCTTCATCTTGCCGTGATAAACATGAATACCGAATTGTGTTACGATCGATGAAGTAGAACTTGAGTTATTGCGTGGACAAGGATACAGAGTGCGAAAAATAAAAATGGCCGCCAAGGGGAGATAAGTAATTGGAAATGTTTGAAAACAAATAGGCTTCTTCATCTTGCCGTGATAAACATGTATACCGAATTTGGTCACGATCGATGAAGTAGAACTTGAGTTATTGCGTGGACAAGGATACAGAGTGCAAAAAATAAAAATGGCCGCCAAGGGGAGATAAGTAATTGGACATTTTTGAAAATAAATAGCCTTCTTCATCTTGCCGTGATAAACATGTATACCGAATTTGGTTACGATCGGTAAGTAGAACTTGAGTTATCGCGTGGACAAGGATACAGTGCGAAAAATAAAAATGGCCGCCAAGGGGAGATAAGTCATTAGAATATTTTTTTAAATAAATAGGGTTCTTCGTCTTGCCGTGATAAACATGTATACCAAATTTGGTTACGAGCGGTGAAGTAGAACTTTAGTTCGCGTGGACAAGGATACAGAGTGTAAAATGGCCGCCAAGGGGAGATGTCGGCGGAAAATTTTCAAAATCAATAGACTTCTTCATCTTGCCGTGATAAACATGTAAACCGAATTTGGTTAAACGGGCGTATAAAAATTAATAAATGTATCCTTAAATTGAAAATTTCTCCCTCAAAGTGTGCTTAGCAAGATAAGTAAACTTTGCAATTTTGGTGAAATAGGCCACAGGACTGAATCTGATTGGTGGATTGGTTGGCTGATTGTAAATGAATTGATAAGTGAATTAAAAAAAATAAATTATCATTTGTTGCCTATAAAAAAGAAATAATACATTTGTAAAAGTAAAATATGCATTGAAATCTTTGGTAATAATAATACTCTTTTAAAAGATGAAAAACAACTTATCTGGAGCTCTGTGATTGGTTGGCTGATTGTCATAGAGATAGGGACTGAAATTGATTGACTGGTTGATTGATTGTCACATAGAGATAGGGACTGAAATTGATTGACTGGTTGATTGATTGTCACATAGAGATAGGGACTGAAATTGATTGACTGGTTGATTGATTTTCATATAGAGATAGGGACTGAAATTGATTGACTGGTTGATTGATCGTCATATAGAGATAGGGACTGAAATTGATTGACTGGTTGATTGATCGTCATATAGAGATAGGGACTGAAATTGATTGACTGGTTGATTGATCGTCATATAGAGATAGGGACTGAAATTGATTGACTGGTTGATGCTCTGTGATTGGTTGGCTGATTGTCATAGAGATAGGGACTGAAATTGATTGACTGGTTGATTGATTGATCACCGTACACAAAAATACATGTATCACTCATAAGGAAACTGATCAAGAATTGATATTGAGTGGGTCAGTTGAATAAGTGGGCTAACTCCCTCATCTAACTCCATGAGGGAGTTAGCACACTTATTCAACTGATCCCTTTCATTATAGGAATGAATGGCATTTTTGTGGAATTTATCGGGGTATAAACTTGGAAAAGTCGCGGGAATACTGGACGAGGTCCAGTAAACCGCGACTTTTCCAAGTTTATATCCCCGATAAAATCCACAAAAAGGCCATTCATTCCTTATAATTCCAGCATTTGAAATAAATTCATGGGCCAATCAAATGCTAGGGAATTGTGTAAACATTTTTGTGCTGGAGTTATTGATTAATTAAGGTGGAAGACTTGGACCTGTGACACAACCAAGTGCCCTTTCAAAAAATGTCATTACCCCACATACTAACTTGGTCTTACAAACAAGGTGGACATAAGTCCTCAGTGACATTGACCTTGGGCGATTGGACGTGGGTCATATGCAAAATAAAGCACCATCCATAGACACACATTGTGGACGAATATTATCAAAACCGGTGAAGCGGTTCAAGAGTTATTGAAAACTAAAAGGTGTTCCTAACGTACGCACGTACATACATGGACTAATGCTATATCCCCTCTTGCCTATCAGTGAGGGGATAATAAAGCTTTCAGTACTGAAAGAAAGTGTCATGATATGGTGCCAGGCACCCTTACTACATGTATAATCATGGATCACTTGGCCCCAAGTGTAAATCCCAGGCAATTATGCAGGACAAAGACATGTACATCCTTGAGATACGGATACCCTCTCGTCGACCGGTATTCAAAATTGAATGCACAACCATAATATGTGGCTGTGACGGGACAAATGGGGCTTATGGGTTTTTGCGATCAGTGTAGCTCCTGATCAAATAGCACAGCCCTGTAGACGGATAACGATCACTGTTGCTTGTTAGAAGCATGATGGGTGTTTCATAGATAAATGGCAAACAGTGCAGATCCGGATCAGACTGCGGATGCACAGGCTCATCTGGATCTACGCCAGTCACAAAACCCAGAAGCCCCATATCTCCAGTCACAGCCACATATAACCACCAAAGTAATTTGAAGTTACAGAACATCCTGGCAAAATGAAGCAAAACTAGAAAATGTGGTCTGTCGACGCACTTAGGGCCACCCCTATAGGTGAATTGGGAAACTCTTATAAAAACTTCCAAAAATTAACCGACGGACAGACAGACGGGGTGAAACCTATAGGGCCCCGCTGAATCTCGGCGGGCACCAAATAATTATTTTCGACCATGTATATGCATGTTTCAGTGACAAATAAATACTGTACCTTGACGACCATTTTTCTGTCGTAGTTTTTATTGAAGTCGCCATCCCTGAAATTTAATAGATACCATTCATATACTTGTGCGACATCCGGAGAAAAGGGTTAATTTCAAATACTATCCGTTTAGAACCATACTGTGTAGTCAGACCATGGACTGTGATGTTTCTGCATTGTTCGTTGGAGGCGCGGCATCATTGTTGTCATGGAGATCAGCAAAAGGCCTAAATCAACGGCACGATCTGTTGTCAGTGCACACTCGTTTTTATACAAAGGCACTAAAGCCTATTTTGGTCTGATTATCACTTCTTTAATGCGTGCACCGTAATAACCCTAAATATTCAAGACACAATTTATTCTGGGAAACACACATATGTTGTTTGACACCACTCACAGACGTGTTCAAACGTACAGCGCGTGCTGTTTGACCATGGCTGCAGAAAATGCTCATTCCGGGGCCAAGCCAACACCGGTGTAATGCATGTTCTCTAGAACGTGCCAGTATGTCACCAGACCAGTTCACAACGGTTGCACTGTAATTTTAAAATTGATGCGGCTGCATCACATGACATGTGCTACTGCTCCGGAATATGTTTGAAAGGAGCAGATTATCAAAGTACTGAAAGTACTGCATATGCTCAAATTACACAATATTTCCGACAGAACCGTAACAATAACATTCGACCATCATCACCATGTCCAGCCGTGAGGTAAACATTTGCAGTGGCACTCGGGAACTGTTTGAACCAGCGGCCTTGGGGTTCAAACAGTTCCCTCATGCCACGGCAAACGTTTACCCATGGCTGGGCATTGTCAAACCTTCTATTAATATATAGTTTCTGATATCAAGGAGTGTCCAAATATTTATGGTCACTATGGTTATACTGGTTTATCACAATAACAATTTATTTGGATACAAAAAGTTTTTATAGTGGTTTCCCAAAACAAATGGTGTCCGAATGTTTAGGAATATTTATGATTACTAAATAAGTACTTCATGTATTGAATAGCATCTTATTATGCTTACTTATAATGGCGTAACTCCATTGTGGATGGTGAGGCTTTCAAATTTTTGCACAGTTTCTTGGAGTCCCTGGAAAGAAATCGAATTAATATTATTTTCACACACATATTATGATGTTTGTTTATTAGTGTTTAAAGGCCTATCAACAGCTAAGGTCATGTAAGGCCGGACAAATGGGTTCGATCCCATTTTAACCTGCTGCATTGGGGGGGGGGGGGAAATCCCAAAATCAGAACGGAATATTTACATCGAGAACAAATATATTCAGCCCTGAAATTAGAATCACCTGACCTGGTGCCAGATCCATAGCACACGAAAGTCACTTGGCCCCTTTCCCTAAAATAGGATTACGAATATCGTAATACTCACATAAGGGGTATAACCAGATTCAACTGTCACATACAAAATGCCAAAGACGTATGTGAGGGCCAAACCAGGTCTCCAGTCGGGATTCCGCTCGTTAAATTACCCATCGCATGCTCTCACCTGTCACCCACCCATAATATTATGATGTATGTCCATATTAATGCACATGTAATGTATCACAAATTCTAACTGATGTCAATTGTAAACAATGTCACTGTTCGCTGCTGCAATATGTAATTCAGTTATTTGCCTCGATCTAACTTTCGTGAAATAATAACACTAGTGTAATAAATATATGTATGTGAGGCATCTATAGAAAACAAGTTTAGTGATTAGTACAGCGTCACTGTAAGATCCTCTCTGTACCAGGACCCGGTTGTACGAAGCACTAATGACTCATTAACTTTTCATTACAAGTTACTGTAAAATCCTCTCTGTACCAGAGCTCTAGATAAGCCGCGTATTTGCTTAAATACCCAATTAAAATTGCCCAAAACCCAATTGAAATCAGAAGTAGCGAGTATCAAAAAGCAATAACAATTTTGTGGTACTGCAGAAAACAATAAACAGACCACACATATAGCATATTTTAATTACTTTCCATGAAAACACATCTTGGTATTTCATTAGAATTGTCTCCAAGGAGACAATTCTAATGAAATGCCAAGACATGTTTTCATTTCGAAGAAAACTATTCAATACCTAATTGCTGTCTGTTGATGTGTAAACAGTAGTGTGATTTTATTTTACCCAATTACAATTTTTAAATACCCAATTGCTTCAAAAATGATGGAGTGAAAATACTCAATTACTAATCCCTTATCTGGAGCCCTGATGTACAACGATGTTCTGTGAATAATCAATAGTGCCTTACGTGCAGTCGATGTATCCCAGAGTCGCCTTGCCGCGCATTTCCTCTGCTACTTCCTCAAACATCGACATAGACTTGGCCGCAGCATTGTCTGTAAAGGGAGATCACTCTAAATTATACATTTACAAACCATGCACACTGGAACCTACTGTCTGTTCCACGTTTTGCTGCCGATGAACAATTGGCTATTAAACACATTAAATCTAAAAAATATTTAAAAGTAAGTACTTTTTCATCAATAACAAAAAAGTCGCCCGCCCCAAAAACAATTCTTTGATGAAATTGCATCAAATATTGATTTCATTGCAATTTTGTTTTTGAAATTGACTCCGAAACCTGGTGAGATAGCTTGAAAATGATGTAACTAAGAAAACAAGATAAATTTTGAAAATCGGTCCAGAAACATTTTATTTTTTTTAATCTATTTTTAGCCCCCATGTTAAATTCCCATAGGAAAATCGTTTTTTCGCAATAAAATCAATATTATGGAATTTCATCAAATAATTTTTTTGGGAAGGGTGACTTTTGTTATTGATAAAAAAGTACTTACTTTTAAATATTTTTTAGATTTAATGTGTTTAATAGCCAAGTTTGTCGGCAGCAAAACGTGGAACAGACAGTAGAAACAAAATTGCTACCCCGCTCCATACCTCTCACGTAGATAAATATCGGAACCTGGCTAAACCGGACAATCTAGTCACCTTGACATGATTAATTGTGGCTGTGACTGCAGAAATGGGACTTGTGAGATAAATGACCAGTGCAGCTCCTGATCAAACAGCACACTCCTACAGCCTGATAACTATCTGTTTTGTTTGCTAGAAGCAAGAAGGGCATTTCAATGATGGAATGGCAAACAGTGCTGATCCTGATCAAACTGTGTTGACACGCAGGCTGATCTGGATCTATACTGGTCGCAAAACCCATAAGCCCCATTTCTCCAGTGACAGCCACAATTAAGTTATTTATCACCAGTAATTTATCTGCATTATAATAATTTATAATAACATCTCTAAACCAGACACCCTGGGGACATGTCCGGTTTGGAGGTTCCACTGTCTATATAAATTTGGTTCTTACATCAGATAATTATATGAGACACGCCATGTGATTTTGTACCTTCGGACATCTGCATAATTTCATCCAATATGTTTAAAAAATTGACAATATTTCTCATAAATAAAAAGGTATGCAAAGGTATGAACATAATTCCGCATGTACTCTGAAAATGTTACCAACATTTGATGCCATTTACGGAAAATATTGTAAATTTTGCAAATGTTCATGAAATTACACAAATGTCCGAAGGTACAAAATCACATGAAGTGTCTCAAGTCATAAAGGGGGCATATTGGCTTATAACCAGTGAATCATGGTGTTTTCAGCCAAATATGTGTCAACATTTCAAAATGCCAGTTTTAAACTTACACTGAATTAGTAATAAAGTCACAGCAGGAAAACAAGGTATTTAAAAAACGCAATTGGCAAAAAAACAGCATACTATTGAGTATTTACCATTGGGAATATCGAGTAACAGCTATAACAACAACTAGATGGTCGGTAAATCCGACAAATGCTCCCTTATGACGCCTGGATTGAAATTCAAAGTCCTTGACCATGGGTATTGGTGTAGTATGCTTATTAATCACAATAAATGGTGATCAATGTATATAATATGATGTTTCAAGTTGATATCGCAAGCGGTCACCGAGATATAGCAATTTGAAAAACTTTAACGTAAGCTTTAAAACAAATTCTAAGTGATTTGATCTTGGGCTCTCGGGCAGCATGGGTATCATATACAATGAAAATATGGATAGTGATCAATGTGTATATGAAGTTTCAAGTTGATATCACAATCAGTCACAGAGATATATCAATTTGAAAAACTTTAACGTAAAACTTTAACAAAAGGTTTAAAGTCATTTAACCTTGACCTCCTGGGCAGCATGGGTAGGGTTTACAATGAAAATATGGATGGTGATCAATGTGTAGCAGTCACAGAGATATAGCAATTTGAAAAACTTTAAACTAAAACTCGGACAGCGGACAAAGCGGTACGGTAACTATATGTTCCTGAAAATAAAATTTGGGGGAGCAACAAAAAAGACCTGTCTATTTACCTGACTTTGTGAAGATGATCAAGAGGTTGGTGCGTGTTCTCAGCAGCTTCTTGAACTCTTTCAGATCTTCCAGCTCCAAAATCAAGCTCTTCCCTTTCTTTGCACCCGTGCGAAGGGGAATAAAACCCTGGAATGTACAATAATTGTAGGGTTTGAAATTAACAGCAGAAAGTAACAAATCTGCTGCCTAATATGACAACTTGCTGCCTATGTATGTTGATGGCACAATAGTAGATCTTTCATAAAAGATACGTATGTTATGTGTATACTTTAGCTGGATTTCATTTAAAATATGTGATGTTTTTCATCTTAACCCTTTCCTGATAGAGACCACTTTTCACGCCTCTGTAGAAGATCTTTTGAAAACATTGTGGGAAAAGGAGAAATTGCTTGTAACAATGTTTTCTACTCTATCAGATAATTTAAGCATCATTTGACCCAGCATTTGATTCTTTTATTCAGATGTTTTGGATTTGGACGAGTCGAAATATCGCAAAACAGGGAAAGGGTTAATATCAATGTTTTAGTGCACTGCACACTGTTTGCATTAGTCAAAGTGAAACCCGATTCCTCCCCGTCACCCCAAGAATACTGGGGCTTTTAATTTTGCAAATGTGGACTGTTATTGGAGAAAGGGGGATTATGGGTTTTGGGACCAGCATAGATCTACCGGTATATCAGCCTGTGCATCCACACAGCCTGTAGCCGATTTCACCAACATTGCAAAGTATACTTTTCTAGCAAAGTATCCTTTGAGGGAGTAATCATTATTTTTTGTGAAATGCATTATTTCATATAGAACTAACAACTACATATGTTTGATGATTAAAAGTATGCAGAATTATTATACTGAATTTATTACATTATCACAGCCATAATGGCTGTGATAATGTAATAAATTCAGTATAATAAAAAGTAATAAATTTATCATAAAATTGAAAATTTCTCCCTCAAAGTATACTTTGCTAGATAAGTATACTTTGCAATGTTGGTGAAATAGGCTACTGATCACTGATCAGTATCGGCACTGTTCGCCATTCCACCAATGAAACACTTGTCATACATCTAGAAAGCAATATCAGGCTACAGGAATGTGCTATTTGATCAGGAGCTACACTGATAAAAAATATGATAAGCCCCATTTCTCCAGTCACAGACACAAATGTGCATTACCAGATAACAACTAGTCAGTAAGAGAGGCTTACGGAATACCCCCGCGTGGGCCCATGTGACCCTAAATATGTAAGGAAATAGAAGTTATAACATATTTCTCTGATGTTAGTTTTGTAAAGAGACCTAAGTATCTGATCTTGGGATCAGTGGGGGGTTGGACAGTCGTTGATTTGGCGCAGCATGGTAGTAGAGCCTTACAGGAATACATGTGTGATATATTAAGCATTTTGGATGAAGGAAATAGAGGTTATAACATATTTCTCTGATGTTCAGTTTTGTAAAGAGACCAAGTCTTTGACCTTGACCTTGGGATCAGCGGGGGTTGGACGGTCGTGGATTTGGCGTAGCATGGTAGTAGAGCCTTACAGGAACATATGTGTGAACTATTAAGCATTTTAGATGAAGAAAATAGAAGTTATAACACAAGTTCATTAAAAGGAGAGAACTCTGAGAACTGTACATGTTTATTTGCAGAGGCCCCTCAAAAGACAACATCACCGGATCCCCTACTGCCGTGCATCTGATTGGAGAAATGAGGCATATGGGATGTGTGATCAGTGTAGCTCCTGGTCAAATATTACACTCCTGTAGCCTGATAATGATATCATCTACAATGCCAGTCAATGGCATCAGCTAATTCTGCGCACCTAAGGCTCTCCAAACAAATTTAAATGCCATTAACATTCCCATAGACAGTAAAAATTTACTGAATATTCAACGACGTCCAGATACTAGACACATTGCCGCTGTCTTATTGACTGAACGGCTACGATATGCCAGGGCAACGAATACTGATAACTGCCGAGTACTGGTAAACTAATGTATACGTGTAGTCAAATGTCACTTTCCGGTTGTAGTAGGACATACACCTATTCCACGCATGAAACTTTTGCAAATAAAACGAATGTTCCTGAACTTTGTATTAACACTGTAATTACTTACAATCAGCAACAAAGGGATGAGAAATGAAGTCGTGAACTTCATATTTCACTTTCTGCCACGTTCATGTACACGAATCAAGGCCGAGAGTATTCTATTCTATTCGGCTTATATTTAAGGGTGGGAATTGGCTCGAACACCTTCCATGCCCGGAAGGCCGACAGTACAGCGGACAAGTTTATATTGCGGTCTATCGACGGTGTGGCCGCGAGTCACAGAGCATAACGTAAATTCCGTAAATCAGCTGATGACACATGTCATACAAATATATCTCTTTATCAATTCATGCTATAGTTTATGCGATCAAATAATAATACACCTATGTTGTATTCTATTGTAGATATCATAAATATAACAGACAATCAATACATATCGTTAGACGTTACAGGCTACAGGAGTGTGCTATTTGATCAGAAGCAACACTGGTCACAAATCCCATAAGCCCCATTTCTCCCACCACAGCGACAGTGGGAATTACAGTCGAACTTCTCTAGTTTGTTCAACCGAAGAAGTTCCAGGGTGTCAGATTTGGAAAAGAATCAACTGACAGGTCCGTAGCGGTGTGTAAAATAATGTCACGGCAACCTTTTTAGCGGGAAAAATTCCGACATTTATAAGGGTTATTTGTGACACGCTGATGATTTCAGAAAATAGTGGAAATTGAGGAAAAACAAAAGGCCAAAATAATGCCACGGCAGCGCCGTGCTGCCGTGGTGACCGCTACGGCCCTGACTGACTATATATGGAATACAACACATCATAATAAATAAGTATCGTCCCAGGAACTTTTGACCAATGCAGCCCCTTATTAGCTGCTACTCTAATTTGTTTGTTTGTTTGTTTGTTTGTTTGTTTGTTTGTTTGTTTGGTTGGTTGTTTGTTTGGTTGGTTGGTTGGTTGGTTGGTTGGTTGGTTGGTTGGTTGGTTGGTTGGTTGGTTGGTTGGTTGGTTGGTTGGTTGGTTGGTTGGTTGGTTGGTTGGTTGGTTGGTTGGTTGGTTGGATTGGTTGGTTGGTTGGTTGGTTGGTTGGTTGGTTGGTTGGTTGGTTGGTTGGTTGGTTGGTTGGTTGGTTGGTTGGTTGGTTGGTTGGTTGGTTGGTTGGTTGGTTGGTTGGTTGGTTGGTTGGTTGGTTGGTTGGTTGGTTGGTTGGTTGGTTGGTTGGTTGGTTGGTTGGACGACCAGTATAATAACCTCTGATGTGTGACTGCAGAAATGAGGCTTAATTATGACATTCGTGATCAGTCTAGATCCTGATCGTTGACGGTGACTGGGAACATGAAATGGGACTAATTATATATGTGTTGTTCCTGATTTGATGCACACAGTGCACATGATGCAGAGCATGCTCACCAGTCGATCATGATCTTTTCTTCCATTGGCAACACAAAGTTTATGTTACTAACTGTATTGTGTATATAAATGATGTATCCTCAGGCTGATCTGGAACTACGCTTGTCGCCGACGCCGTAACCAAAGCTTTGTTCACAAGATGATAGCCTAAGTGAAAGTACTTGCTTTGAACATCTAATTGTACTGATAAATTGTGTGGTAACGTTGTTATCACAACAAGATCAAGGCACATACAACATTGTGGCTGTGGCTGGAGAAAAGGAGTGTATGGTATATGTGACCAGTGTAATTCTTAATCAAATAGCACACTCCTTTAGCCTGATAACGATCTGTATTGCTTTTTAGAAGCATGGCGGGTGCTTCATTGATGGACTAATGAACAGTGCAGATCCTGATCAGACTGTGCGGATGCACAGGCTGATCTCGATCTAGACTGGTCGCAAAACACATAAGTACCATTTCTCCAGTCACAGCCACATTTGAATATCATTGTCAGCAGTTCAGTAGAGCAGAAAATGTAATATACCCATATCCAACGAAAGCTGCAAAAATGAACCTAATCAGGCCCGTAAAAGTCAGAACCTATACCTAACGTGTGTGGTTGTGGTCAGCAGTTATTAGTTCCATTCGAACTCAGTGTAGCCGCAGCTCTATTGACTGATATTCGTCGTGCGACGATCTTGTCCGCTACTGTGAACTGCAATGTACATAGCTTAAACTTGTCTGTTTTAGAAATTGTGTTAACACTCTTCCCCAATTTCCTAAATTCTATAAAAAGTATGTATGACTTTTCTTGTTATGTGTGTTGCGCACTAATATTACGTTGAGTAACTTGACATTCAGGTTTGCACAGAAGGTGAAAGGAAAATGATGGATACGGTTGTTGTTGATGACGTTAGTTACGATGGATTAGGTGCTAGTACAACTGGTGTAACCATGGAATCTTGGAAATGATTTAATTTGTTTGCATAATATGTAGTATGTAGACGTATCTTTCTCTTTATAATACATGACTCAAATTACTGAACACTCAGCATGCTGCTAAAACAAAGCAAAGCTCCTTATCAGGATCAGGCTGCATTAGTGCGCTAGCAAATCAGAAGGAGGGTTGTAACTAGTGTTGATATAACTTGTAGCCCAACCAATTTGTATGTTACTTAAACATTACGTGTTTACTTGTTGCAATGTTATCCATGCCGCTTATATTTGCAATACAATAGTATTAAATTAAACTAGCAAATCAGAACATATATAGACTTCTTCTAATGTAGCAAGGCCCATTTTTTCCCGTCACATACATGCATGTCGACATGTACTGACAACCGATAATCCTCATTTGCTATGAAATTTTCGTCATCTTTCGACGTCATTTACAGGAAAATATCACAGTTTCTGTAAATATATTTCATGAAAAGATCGGACATGTTCTAAGGTACACAATCGCATGGCGTGTCTCATATGTTTCCCAGCAGTCTGGTGAAGATATGTACTATGTGATAGCGCTTTGAACACTTGATGAATGACTAACAGTACTTTCCCAAATCGGACTGTGCAGACAGATCGTGGTATACATTGGTCGCAAAGACCAAACGATTCTTTTCTATAGTCATATCGCTGCGGCTGGCTCTGATATTATCTTCATTATCGCATCGCCACTGTTCGTCTAAAACTATTAATACAAAATGCAACATTTTCCTTAATTGGCGTCGAGAATAGGCACAATATCCACAGCTAATGCAGTATTGAATTCTGAATGAGCTATTATAATTATCTGTCGCTTTCGAAACCATTTACTATGAAAGCGTCCTGGTTCCAATGCTAAAATACTTTATCTCCTAATTAGGATTTACTAATTCCTAATTAGGAGATAATACGTCCTAATTATGAGCTAGTAACTCCTAATTAGGAGATATTATCTCCTAATCAGGACTTACAATCTCCTAATTAGGGCATATATCTCATTATTAGGACTTTGCATATCCTAATTAGGCATTAATATATCATAATTAGTACTTATTATCTTCTAATTAGGACTTATTATCTCCTAGTTATGAGTTAGTAACTCCTAATTAGGACTTGCTATCTCCTAATTAGGACTGACTATCTGTGTCAATGGTAAAAAATGTTTTATCTCCTAATTATGAGATACTAAGTCATAATTATGAGATACTAACTCCTAATCAGGAGATAATATCTCCTAATTAGGAGTTACTAAGTTACTATCTCCTAATTAGGAAATAACTATATGTTAGCATTGGCACCAGGACGCTTCCATAATTTACTGTAAATGAGATTATTGAAATCATTTTCGGAGAAATAAAACGACACGAGGGACATAATGCAAGGGATGTGCCCATCTGCATGTGTGTTCGCCATCACCGATTTTCATGGCAATTAACGGACTCAATTTGTGGAAGAAAAACACTCACTCCAGACACAACCGCTACATTTCTGTCATTCTGTGGACTCACATTTAGCTGTGACTGGAGACAGGGTGCACTATGACTTGTTCTTATCAGCACTGGGGCATAAGAAGACATTATTATATGTTATATTCTTATGACCCAGACCTAACTCCTGATGTGCGATTCATGTATTCTGATAAGGAGATATACTGTTTGACAGGAAAATGACAACTGTTTTACTGAATGAATGGCGAACAGTGCTAGCCCTGATCAGTCTTCGCGGACGCGCAGTCTGATCTGAAACTACACTGATCGCACTGACCATAAACCCTATTTCGCCAATCACAGTTTTGTAACAATTCTGTCTGTATAAATGGGCCGAACGGAAAATTTGACTGAAAATCACATTTTGCTTATTTTTTAACACACTTTAAGTGGTGGATAAATTGGGAATATTGCGGTAATAAATACACAAAAACACTTTAATTTGTCTGGTACGTTATCTGATTGAATCATATCCGCAAGCTTGGCCAACCATGCATATTCATAGCCGTGTATCCCTGATACATTTGCACGGAGCCCCGCAGGGAGGGGACGTAGACTTCTTTTTTTTATTAATTCGTTCCCATGAATTGTCATTTCGTGGGAACGAATTGTTAATTCGAGGGAACGAATTGTTATATCGTGGGAACGAATTGTTAAATCGAGGGAACGAATTGTGTAATTGAGGTAACGAATTAATAAAAAAAAAACAATTCTATGCCCTTGCAGGGCCTCGTATTGCACGTACGTGTATATCCAGGTGCGTTAATCATGCCAATATCCGCCATTTATTTTTAGCACCTATTTGAATCACTTGTTCGATGTCAAGTAGTTTTACTAGCTGATCCTGAGCATTGCGGGGCCAAAACATATGTTTGGTGCATGACTTCACTTTTAAGTAATTATCAGGTGCGGATCCAGGATTTCGGGTTATGGGGCGGGACTTCTTAATTGAAATAGTTTACTATATTTTCGAGCGAGCCCCGCTCATTCGCCAACCGAGTTGGGCTCAGTATACTGCTATGGCGTCCGGGGCATGACCCCCTGAAAATTTGTGATATCTACACCACATTTTATGCGTTCTGGTGCATGTTAGGGCAAAACAATCTTTACTCGCCGAATTTTAGGGTGGGGAGGGGAGCGCCGGATTTGCCCCCTTCCCCTTAACCCATCCTTGATTATGATAGTTCCTGATCAAATAGCACACTCCTGTAGCAGGGATACGATCTCGTATATTGATTTTTACACGCATATCGGGTGTTTCCTTGATGGAATGGCGAACACTGCAGATCCTGATCAGACTGTGCGGATGCGCAGGCTGATCTGGATCTACAGTGGTCGCAAAACCCATAAGCCCCATTTCTCCAGTCACAGCCACAAATAACAATTCAAAAAGGCAGGAGAGGCTATTTGCATTTATGCGTCGTCGACTGATAAGGAAAACATGAACTTGACGGACATGTCAAATAAATGAAATTTGACAAACACATAAAGTATATGGAACTGATACACATAGGAATATATATGAAACTGACAGACTCATTCAATATCAGAAATGTGCGTGCAAATGAAATAAATGAAATGGACATACACATGAAAGAAAAATGAAACTGATGTACATATGAACATACATAAATTGGACATACACATAGGTTATATGAAATGGACATATACATGGTACATGTATATATGAAATCGACGTGCATATGAAATATATGAAATGGACAACATACATATAAAATATATGAAATGGATTTACATATGAATATATATTAAATGGACATAAACATGGAATATATGAAATGGAATTGAAACATATAGAAAGAACAAGCACCTGAACAATGTGATATGGATGTATATATGGATATATATGAAATGGACATACACCTGGAATATATGAAATGGATGTACATATGAATAGAAATGAAATGGGCGTACACCTAAAATGTATGAAATGGGTGTACATATGAATATATTTGAAATCGACATAAACGTGCAATATATGAAATGGATGTACATATGAATATATATGAAATGGTCATACACATGCAATGTATGAAATGAACATGCATATGAAATGAGAAACATAATGATATAATATATTTAAATGGCTGTACGCATGGATTCGACGTATTAAAGTCTATGGTGGTCTGTGCAGCGGCAGAGTAACATTCACATCTGCCGTAGCACCGACTACTCTGGACAAACCATTTAACACCGCAGAATCAACTTCAGATGGACACCAGCTTTCCATCATAGAGACGACGTGTTGGTATGGACAGAAACGATACCGGAATAGGCACATCTACACCACCGCCTACGCTAATTGTGCTAGTATTTGTCAATTCTTTAATAATTTAATAGTATGCTTGAAATCAAGCAGCTGTATTGGTTGAGCCTGAACCGTGCCACAGTTCAGGCTCAGCCAATCAAACTGATTGATTTCGAGCTGAGATTGCGGCTGCCAATTGACGTTTGGGAAATATGTGTATTTTGTACCGCAAAAACAGCAACTTGTTGATATTGAACACAAAATATGGTGCATTGCTGTGTTAGCTTTCTGGTATCCAAAAGATACCGCGAAAATTACTTTATGTTTAAGAGTATGGCCATCTACGTTGGATAACAAAAACAATTTGCGGATACGTACGCGATCTTCGCATCCAGATGACACCACATGGACAACGTTGGTCTGCAGAAACTACATACGGGCCAATATGGAAATACTATTTGCATCGTGGAAACAACCGCGGTTAGAAAGTATTATGGACATGTACAGTGACGTTGGATCACAGAAACAGGATACACCCCACGTTGCATCCATAAGGATGCCATGGATACAACATTGACATGATTTATATGTATGTAGATTCGTGGAAATAATTAGTTTGCTATGAAAATAGTTTCCGCGAATAATGCATAGTAGATATAATTGCAGGAAATAACTCTACAACATTGCCGTACCGTCCGTACCCGCAACGATAGTAATATCATAGACATAGAATACTGTATGATATGTCTATGGTAATATGGATACTTCAATTTACTCTTTATAATACGGATGTTTACCCAACCATATTTAATGAAAAACTGTCATATTTTCTGGGCAATTATATTTCTAGATAGACTGTGGTCGTTTCAACTACGTGGATGCCGTTTTGGTAAGAAGAAAAAACACTGGACCGTTTCGGACTGAGTCCGTTTTGCAACAGGGCCGTTTTGTCATGAAGTTGTATGCAGTTATTTCCCTTTGCCATATTTATCGCCATTTGCTTACAGAAATCAAAACAAAACCACGGCGCCATTCGTAGTGTTTCATTTTGAAGGACTATTTTTCTTCATATAATATAAACGTCGTAATATTGTTGGCCATATTTGTTCACATGCATTGTCTATTCACATGTATAGCATAACTAAAGCACCTTATACCACTTCTGGATATCGGACTTCGTTCCTTTGGCGCACCTGCAGCTTATAATTATCTCCCTTGCGAGGAATGCTGGAGGAAATATGTTCGGGGTCTTAGGTGGTTGGAAGCGTGGCCTAAGCCAAAGAAAACAATGCGCAACCATCTAAGTATATTGTGTCTTAGATTCCTTTCAAATTTGGTTGAAAACCTATATACCATCTAACACCTAAGACTAAGCCTCAGCTAAGGGATGTACCCACAGATGATTCTACTATTCTACATGTTTCATGTATATACAAACAATAATTGACCATCCAAGACACGCTAGAATTTCTAGCGTGTCTTGGATGGTCAATTATTGTTTGTATATACATGAAACAACTTTCTAAACAATTTACAAAACAATTCAAATGCGCCCGAGTGTAATAATAACAGTACTTTGAAAGGTATAAAGCTCCCATTCGCCACCATTGAAAAAAAAAGCCACGCGATGTAGTCTTCTGGAACTCGCCTATACAACGCATTACAGCGTGTCGAAACCACTGCTTGGCCTTGGGGTGAGTTTTCGGCATAGATTTTACAGTTGCTAATACATTAACATAAATATCAAAGATTTCGAGTGTAAACTGCACTAAAAACTCGTCTCACTAATATAAATTCGCTTTCTAAAATCAAACTCGTTCGCTTCCTGATTAAAAATGAATGTTAGCCGCCATCTTTAAAAATATCAAATCACGTGACACGCACTGATTTGGTTGGCTAATGGGAAATGACGTCCGTCTCCAGTAACCAACTAAACCACTGCGTGCACGTGATTGAAATATTTTCTGCTTACTAAATACTTGTATCCGTGGTTACTAATTAGAATGAAACCTATTTCTATAGGTGGTATAGGTTGTTTCAGTGCTCCAGATAATAGTAGGGGGGCAAGCACCCATAAAGTGAATTTTGTTCAACCCGAGAGAGCAAAGGCAACGACTACTTTAAATCAATGCATTATATCTTCCTGAACACGAATCCGGTGTCGGTCAATCAAATCAGGTGGGACAAGGTCATTTGTGGGGTCATTAAGTGCACATGGGTCAAATGAGTGCAAAACGCACTCTATTTTGATAATGCAATATGTACTTGCATAACATTACAGAACAATCCGATAAAGTATGTTTTATTGGTGATTATTGTTTTATGGGGCATATACTAAGCAATTCGGTTTGCTCGGACGTCTCTATCGTTAAGAGTATCAGCATATTCAAGATGGCCGCCAAGCATCAATATTTAGCCTGAAATGTGTACTGATTTGATGAATGAAAACAAATAGCCACTTGTGTCTTGATCGGACGGACGCATAACAACCTTTGGATACCATGCATTAATTTTAAACATAGATGGAGGCTATCAAATCCATATGAATCCAAGATGGACGTCAAATATTCATCAAGATCAGGCAGCATTATCTACGCTGTGGTGGACCATATCTTGGTACTAAGCTAGATATGAACATATTAGTTTGATTTTCATCTGAGATACGATATTAAAAATATAGATTAATTGTTATGCTCTTCTTAAAGAGCGTGCTTAATTCAAAATGGCCGTCATATTTTCCAAAAACTCGAAAGTTATTGAATATAATGTTTAATTTTGCTTTGCTTATGTATACTACTGCATTTTGTTAGGCGGTTAAATAAGTCATTTGTAATTTTGTTTATTCAAAATGGTCGACTCATTTAGGCTATTTTAATATAGTGTGGTACTGGTAATTGCGCGTTGCTTTTAATTTATTTTTTAAATTTCTTTATATGACAGATTCACATGTGTTTAGACTAGTAGATCACTGATAATACACTTGGTGATGCTCGAATTAGGTTACACTCGTTTTAGAGTCAGAATATTAAAATATATGTACTGTTTGTTTTACTTATTGTATTTTATTGAGTCTTCCGTTATCATATACGTTGTAAATTGCACTATAATTCCATATATGTATACACTATGTATTGCGATTGGTACATATGCTATAGTTCGGCCGGCCATGTTCGCATTACAGTCAGATATTGAACTGTTATATGCTGGTGTGCGGCTAAGTACCATGACATTTCAATCACCTTAGACTTAATTATAGCCAAAATACAACAATTCTTGTAAAATACAACACTTATCGAATAGTATGTATTACAGTTTCTGTTTCCGTCAATATTCATACATTCACAAGTGGATATACCCATATGCATACATTTAAATTACACTGAAATATTTAATAATTGTCCCATATAACAATACGTCTGTATAAGGCAGATCAGCATATTCTATTTCAGCAAAACTTTCCGCATGACTGCTTGTATAATCATCGCTGATAAATGGAAATATATTCTCAATTAACATATATTCTCATCAACAAAAGTCCCGTCTACTGCACTGAAATCAGTATTGACAGCGTATATGCGTGTCACATATATACAACACAATATGCTGTAACGAATGCTCATGATTTAGAGGCCTCAGACCAGCTATGTGTCAATGTTTAGCTTTACATGTTTCGCTTCCAGGTTAGCCGATGGAACTTTCTGATATACTTCTAGATTAGTATAGAATAATCAACCATGTTCATTTTAATGCATTTAAAGTATTATATATTATATTACACATATGGTTGTGATATTATAATACACATTTCTGACACTTACACATATCATGTAAGGACATTATATGACTACAACACATATGATTACAGTGTATGGTATTCCCCAGAAACAGTGCCCATCATAACTGTGATACATATACATACATATGCATTCAATATAGATTGCATTATGACCGCATAATACATTTGTATAACTTGTATTATTTCTATATACCAAACAATCTCATGAATGACCTACGTTCGTTCCATCATGAATTCACAACATATTGATCTCGATCGCATTATAGTTTAATATCCATACTTATATGACTCACACATACTGAATCATTAAATCCTTCCTATTTATATAGTACATGCCTACCTGTGTATGCCTTCTTGATATTATAGGTCATCATTCGTAGAATATAAAGTAATGTAAAAATGGCTCACACATTACTGGTTATTAACTTATTCCTACATGTACTTACATGTCTTAGTACATGGCTACCGGCATATGACTACTGAAATGATACGCCATCCAAAGGTTATTTTATGTTGGACAACAACAACATCATATGTCGTATATCAACTGAGATTCGATGACCATGATCACACAATTGACTCTACATATATACGATATGTATATGTTATATAATTCCGCAATTTTGAAGTAATTGATTATGTCTCTTGCTACACCGATAAGCACACTCGCAGTGTCCATGTGCAGTGTTTCAAAGTTATCAGTATTCCATGTTCATGTTGCTGTCGTCAATATTACGACTTTGTTAAAATAATAAATGTGTCGATAAATACTTTTCAAGTATAAATGGTGGGAATATAACGTATGCAAATGCATATCAGTGTCTCCTATCGCGCACTAATGGGGACATTAGCATAATACTTATAGCTCAAGGTGCGATGGTTTTCGTTTTTATATCCAAAAAGCTAAGCATACTTCTTCGCTATGAAAAAAAAACGCTGCTTTCATTATGTGGTAAGTGAATAATGGTAGTTGTTACGTAGCCAGTCAAGTTCAGAATTCGCCAACTTCCCTTTGATATGTCAATCGCTGTGCCTACCCTGTCGTGTACCGCATTAATAAATTGATTATCGTTTTTCATAGATAGATAGTAGGCTTCGTTGTAATGTAAAATGACACAATATCCGCATCCGCATGGAATGTACTGGTATCTCATGGTTTCGATGTATGCAACAGACCCGAAACCAGACTTTTATGAAGCAATGAGTCTTTTCGAGGGCTTAAATGGCCCGATGCAGCTATGGGGTACGGGGCTATGCTCTCCCAGACAATTGTGAAATCCAGATGGTCTTAAATACCATTTTATATATTCTCAGCAAAAAATGAGCACATACATGTAATACGACTCTCCTGCTTCTTATTTTAGTGCATGAAAGAGTGGACATCAAGGCACGACGAGGGAGGTAGGGGAGGGTGTCGTCCGAGCGCACCGACCCCCTGGTTACGGACCTGTTGCAATAATAAAATGCAACATTGATGTTCATGGTCGTGTTAAAGATAACATGATAGAGTTCCGGTTTAATGTTTAATAGCTTTAAACGGACTATCGACAGCTCATTTCACCTGCATGGATCGGGGCGGGTAACTGAATATTTGCATACAATTTCCATCCAGCCCTGACATTAGACAAACCTGATCTACTGTCAGGTCTTCACCATACTATAGTAACTTGGCCTCCCTCCCCATAAACGTAGTAGGGTTACCACTGATCGTATTACTCTTATAACAGGGTTAGCCGGATTCAACTCTCGCCTACAAGAAAGCTGAACATGCGAATAAGGGCCAAGCCAGGGATATCGCGCTCCCCGGCAATTATCAACCCACCATCGTTAATTATATAATAAATTACCATTTACATGCTCCCAACCTGCCACTGTATTTTATTTCTATCCGAATACAGGTATTATATGCGGACATTATGTTGATTCATTCAAATGAATGAATACCTAGATGTAATTATAAATATGTTCCTGTTTCTTTTGACATTGTCAACATGTATTCAGAATTATGTTCACTTGAAATCCAACATCGTGACTATGTAGTCGTTTACTATCCATTGCCATGTTACAGCTAGAAACTATTGTTATCCATGAGCTGCACCAATATTGTGTTGAAAGCTCATATTATAAAACTACACAATATAGTAGCCATCTTGGTAATTAAAATGGCGGTCATAAAATATTATTCTTGATGTTGACATCGGAAACACTAAAACATTGATTTTATGGTGTGGCATATGCTATATCGTTGATGGCTACCCTACTTAATATAAATGTGTCAGAATTGTATCCATGTTGGCGGCCATCTTTGATATACCTTTGTTTGCGGCGACAGATAATTCGGTACAGTTTGGAACACGAGCCTCGCACTTTTAAAATATTACAAATATGATTTCCAATTATGTTTCATTTCTTTACTACATGTACTTTGTCGATCAACAGCGCCTAAGAGCTTAAGCGATACTTAGCGGCCATCTTGAATATTCCAACATGGTAAAATAATAAGTATTTTAGATGGACTCATTCATTTTTGCAAAGAACACATTCAATAATAACAAAAAAGGCAAACAACTGAAATATAAATGTGCATGAAAGTGTAGCTATATATTTGTGTTATTCCACACACATTTACTGCACGTCTCTATTTGGCGGCCATCTTATATGTATATGAACTTGTCAGTGGTGAATTGTTTTTATAAGTTATCAAAACGTAGTTCTATGTATGTAAACGCATAATTTAAGTATCAAACGCCATATAATAATCAAGTCAAAATATATTTAAGACAAAATGTTGATACCTGGTGGCCATCTTGAAGATCGAAAATACACACCGGTTTGAACCACCATAAAAACGAATCGTCTCATATATGTCCTAAGGAAGAATATTCAACAATTTAAACAACTTTCTCTGATATTTGAAGCATGATATGCACGTACATGTCCATCTACTGATATCAAATATGTTTTTGAACTCATTTGACCTCTTTGCACTTAATGACCTCAAATGTGACCTTGTCCCACCTAATTTGATTGACCGACACCGGATTCATGTTCAGGAATGTATGATGTACCAATCTAGCAAAGTCGTTGCTTTTGCTCTCTTGGGTTGAACAGAAATCGTTTTTAAGCGATTTCTCTTCAATGTGCCTCTCCACTATAAGCTTTGTATCTAAATAGTATTAAGCCTACTCACATATTTCAATTATAAATGCGTAATTTACTAAATGCAAAAAATGCAAACTGTTTGTTTTTTGCAGCTCAACTAAGTAAATTTTCAACTTTATTACAGTATTTTCACTACTCAATTTGAAAATCAATGCGTATTTTCTCATTGCTGGGAGTATTTTGTATTCCCACTTTTGATAATCAAACACGCCAATATGCACCTTATCTGGAGCGCTGTTGTTTTATCATTTCTCAAGTAAAACGTGTTATTTTTCACAAATTGTGCTTCCGGATACATTAATAAAGCACATTATGCATTAGTAACTTATCTCCCTTGTTTTATTGTCTATTTTAGTGTCTACATGTATAAGATTAAAATACAAAATCCCTTGGAATTTGGTCAAATAAAATGATGCGTTTGGTTGATATAGTTCACTCGGCCTCACAGATTGTCCATAAAGCAAAATCATTGAATATCTGAGACATCTTGTGAGATACATGTATATCTTATCTATGTGGCTATGACTGGAGAAATGGGGTTTATGGCATTTGTGGCCTATCAAACTCTTGTTCGTCTATTGCAATCGTGCCGCATTATTATAGGAATGAATGGCCTTTTTGTGGAATTTATCGGGGTATAAACTTGGAAAAGTCGCGGGAATACTGGACGAAGGCCGGAAGGCCGGAAGGCCTCGTCCAGTATTCCCGCGACTTTTCCAAGTTTATATCCCCGATAAATTCCACAAAAAGGCCATTCATTCCTTATAATTCCAGCATTTGAAATAAATTCATCAAGAAAATGTGTTTATTTTCCGTTTTCTTAAGAATTATTTTAACTGCGCCTCACGGTTACGGAAAGTAGTTCGGCGTGGGAGTTTACTGGGATATAAATTTTGGACAGAGACTTCCTACGGGCCAATCAAATGTTAGGGAATTGTGTAAATATTTTTGTGCTGGAATTATAAGGACATAAACCTTTGTTAGAAGAAGGATGATGTGTTTGATCGACTGATTACACTTGTCGCAAAGCACATAAGCCAAATTTCTTCAGTGACGGCCATATATGAGTGGCTGTCTACACTGTTTGCATAAATCAGTTCAGTTCAATTAGATCAAGTTTGTCATGTCATACTCGTGGTACCTTACGAGTGTCGTTTTGACGACTTAACTGCTTAGTTTGACATGTTCGATGTGAAATAAACCAACACGTTTATTTAGCAGACAGGGACTACAATGTCTTCACAGATTTGTTTCACACTTGTGCCTCTAATATGAGTGCACTGTTGAACTAGGACTTATGGGTTTTGCGACCAGTTTAGATCCAGACTAGCCTGTGCATCCACACAGTCTGATCAGGCTCTACACAGTTCGCAGTTTCATGTCATCATGGTTGGCAATTTCCCGGGAAATACTGGGAAATACCGGGAAATATGAATCTTGGTGGTCTTTTTATTTCCAAAATGTCAAGAGTAGTCTCTATATTCCCCTATATCTACTATGGTTTATATCTGTATATATATATAGACTGATAAGCCTACAGGTAAAACATTCTGCAATAAAATAAAAAATAAGTTTAAATGTATTTAGAGAAAAAAAACATCATTATTTTCTAGACAATTTTCTTCCCTATATACATGTCTATGTAGTATTTGCCAACTGTCTATTTTATTGTATATGAGAACACCCCTCATTACTATAGTAACCTGCCACTAATAAAAGCTGCTTTTGGAATTTTGAGAAAATCCCTGTTGATAACAGGGATAATCCATGTACAGTGTACAACTTGACATGACCATATACAGACCACCTGGGTTCTTATTGTACAGTATGACACAAAAGGTGTGAGAGAAGGCTGACAATTAACAACCTGTTGTCATAGTCTGATGGTTTATTAAAGTATATTAAAGCCTCATCAATGTACATGCAAATAAGTAGACATTAGTAGGCTTTTGGCTAATTTTAACGATTTTAGGTACTGTATCTCATACGTACCATCGTGGCACATAGTCTTCACGTTAAATAAATGTCATAATACTAATGCAAATAAGTAATACAAATGCAAAGCATAAAACAACAGTACATTGTCAGTCATATAAGACTTGTAAGAGACTATGTGTATGCACATCATGCATGCTAAGATCATTTATTCTCATTTCTTGATACCGAATATTAGTGTGGGAGAAGGTTGAAAATTAACAGCCTGTTGTCTAAGCATAGTCTGATCATGATGACGTTATCCTTGTGAATTATATCTAGCAGACACTCAGATGCTTCCTAAAAAATGAAGAAGTAATTTACAAAAAAATAATACAACCAAAATATAAATGTCATGGTTGCCAAATATTCCACCTGATGAGTACCCCTAGTTGGGAATGAAACAGATCTATACATTGTAATTAACCCCTTTATATAATTATTAAGTTGTTGCTTGTTTAATTAACTATTACTGAGCTTAAAAATTAATTTAAATAACTTTAATTATCAAACAATAACATCAACATTCATATTTCCCGGTATTTCCCGGTACTTCCCACTTTGGGGAATATTTCCCGGGACTTCCCGCCTGGAATTCCCGCCCCCCTTATTTCCCGGCCAACCCTGCATGTCATGCCTCTAACAAGCAATATAGAATGTTATCACTGGCAGGAGTGTGCTATTTGATCAGGATCTACACTGGTCACAAATCCAATAAACGCCATGTCTACTGTCACAAATCCCATAAGCCCCATTTCTAGTCACAGACACAAATGCACTGAGCCTCAGACATACATAGATCATGGTGAAACATAAAGACTTCCACATAATCGTAAAAAGCTTGTTGTTCGCATAAATATTTTATGAAGCAACCAAGTGATATGATAACCCAAATATGTAAAGCTAATTTATGTGCTTTTACAATAGTGTATGGAATGGAATCTTGTAGTACATGTAACATGATTTTGCACAATCTCTTGATTATTATGTTTCACAAATCGTGTTTACTGTAATGTATATGAATAGATACAACCCATTACCTAATTTTACATTGCAGTCTAATTAGTACTGATTACGATAAGATCACAATGATTTGGGAGAGTAAATTGCATAAAGCCTAAACTCCTTAGAATCTGATCAAATAAAATAGTAGATTTGGTTGATATTGTCATTTGCGAAACATCGAAACACATGGAACATATTAGTCTTAATTTGTTCAGCAGTTTGTAATATGTCGCTGTGACTGGAGAAATGAGGCTTATGTGTTTTGCGACTAGTGTAGATCCAGATCAGTCTGTGCATCCGCACATTCTGATCAGGATCTGCACTGTTCGCCATTCCATCAATGAAACACATAGCATACTTCTAACAAACACTATAGATCGTTATCAGGCTACTGGAGTGTGTTACTTTTCATCAGCTACACTGGTCACAAATCCCATAAGCCCCATTTCTCCAGTCACAGCCACATATGTGTATTACCGTTGTAAATGACATTGAAAAGTTACTAAAATACGTTGACAAAAGATGTAGCTAAATTCTAATTTACAGAACAGACATAATACGAATCTGTTTTTGTCGTGCCCGCTTGCGGAAAGCGCGATATAGTCGGCACATTGGCGTACGTACGTGCATCCGAGTTTTTGGTTAAAGTTTGTCGGTGTACTATCAAAGCCTCGGCGGGTGCGACATGCGGGGCCGCGTGCCATCTAGTTGTTTAATAATGTTCTTATTGCATGTCTTACAAATCAGATGGATATGCTACCCGTCACGACAAGTCATTTATTATTCTGAAGTGAAAGTTACATATCATATGCTTACCATTAATGCTAACATTCTCACCAATGATATGTCAAACTATAGCCAAATGTATACTTCAGCTAATCAAATTGTTTAGATTAATGCTGTCACAGGGCGTTACTTTTACTAAACGCATGTGTGGCTGTGAAAAGAGATTTCACGGCGTGTGAAACCAGCGCAGGCCCTGGTCAGACTGCGCATCCAACCAAAGCTGACATTGCGTATATTACTGAATAACGAGTTTTGATCAATTTAGTCACTGTATGGTCTGGTCCCAATGATGGTCAGGATACACGCTGGTCACATATGTCTTTAATGTTATTTACAAATGTACAATTATCAGCGAACGGTCCGTTTGAGGTACTGGTATGACCATTCTTTTGACAGGAATGTCTAAATGCAAGAAGAGACACTGGCCATTCCGTTCAGTGAACTTTGCATGTATGGCGCTGTGACTGAAGAAATCGGACATCCGCACATTTGTTTGGTCACTGCACTATCTTCCAAATCCTAAATCGTGGCTGAGGTTTTGACTAAGTAGGGGTCTTTGTGACCAGGTGCCGTTTTGGCCTGCTGTTATCTGCCATTGTGCTTAATGACCTTCTAACATGTAGTTATGATTTAAATATTACAATATTACCTGATAATACAAACTTTTTTTTCTTTCTAAAACACAGTATTTATCTCTAGCAGATGGAGGTCTAGAAACAAAATTGCTACCTTATCTCGCGAGATAACATATCGGAGGCGAATTATTGTAGCTAGTGGAGGTCGGGATATCGAGCACGTGTATGGATGTTCACTATTACCGGAATCCCAATACTGGTTGGGCCCCCAGGTACGTTTTTAGCTCGCCCGAGGAGCTTATGGCATACCCCCTGCGGCGTCAGCGTCGTCCACAAACTTAACGTTGGGGTAAATGTCTTATAACTTCTGTTTCCTTTCATGAAACACCTTATTATTTCATACATGTATTCCTCAGATGACCCTCTATTGGGGTAAATGTTGTGTAACTTCTGTTTATTTACAGGGAATGTCTTCATTTTTAGCCAGGTTTTTTTTTTAAAAATCCAGGCTATTGGATTGGCGAAAGCCGGGCGGGCGGGTGGCGGGCGGCGTCCACAATCAATGTTAAGTTTTCGTGTTTGAGTCCATTTCTTTGTTACTGTACCACCTAGGACCACCAAACTTCCACAGCTTCATAATCAAGGGGTGCCCACCACATATCACTATCCAACATGTTACTTTTTTTTTAACTTGACCCATTTTTTCCGCGTAGTCGACTTAGCCATTTTCAATGTTAAGTTTTCGCGTTTACAATGTTAAGTTTTCGTGTTTAAGTCCATTTCTTTGGTACTGTACCACCTAGGACCACCAAACTTTCACAGCTTCATAATCAAGGGGTACCCACCACATATCACTATCAAACATGTTACTTTTTTTTTAACTTCACCCATTTTTTCCGCGCAGTCGACTTAGCCATTTTCAATGTTAAGTTTTCGCGTTTACAATGTTAAGTTTTCGTGTTTAAGTCCATTTCTTTGGTACTGTACCACTAGGACCACCAAACTTTCATTTCACGCTTCATAACCAAGGGGTGCCTACCACATACAACTATCCAACATGTGACCATTTTTTTACCTTCACCTATTATTTCTACGTAATTGACTTAGCCGTTTTCAACGTTAACTTTTTAACGTACGTCTGGTTAGAGTTTTTTGGTTAAAACTTTTTCGTTATACTATATCTCTGCAACTGCTTCGCCCATTACCTTGAAACTTCACATGGGTGTTTATCATCATCCATATTTTCATTCTAACCCCCAACCGTGCGGCCCCTGTGCCCAATGTCAAGGTCAAATTACTTTGAATTTTTTTTTTAAAGTTTTTTCGTGTACCTATCTCTGCAACTGCTTCACCCAATACCTTGATACTCACATGGGTGTTTATCATCATTGTCGCACCTGCTTGCGGAAAGCGCGATCCTGTGCCCAATGTCAAGGTCAAATTACTTTGAATTTTTTTGTTAAAGTTTTTTCGTGTACTATATCTCTGCCACTGCTTCACCCAATACCTTGATACTTCACATGGGTGTTTATCATCATTGTCGCACCTGCTTGCGGAAAGCGCGATCCTGTGCCCAATGTCAAGGTCAAATTACTTTGAATTTGTTTGTTAAAGTTTGTATGTGTACTATATCTCTGCAACTGCTTAACCCAATACCTTGATACTTCACATGGGTGTTTATCATCATTGTGGCACCTGCTTGCGGAAAGCGCGATCCTGTGCCCAATGTCAAGGTCAAATTACTTTGAATTTTTTTTGTTAAAGTTTTTTCGTGTACTATATCTCTGCAACTGCTTCACCCAATACCTTGATACTTCACATGGGTGTTTATCATCATTGTCGCACCTGCTTGCGGAAAGCGCGATCCTGTGCCCTATGTCAAGTTCAAATTACTTTGAATTTTTTTGTTTAAAGTTTTTTCGTGTACTATATCTTTGCAACTGCTTCACCCAATACCTTGATACTTCACATGGGTGTTTATCATCATTGTCACACCTGCTTGCGGAAAGCGCGATATCGTCGGCATTTTGGCATACGTCCGTCCGTTCGTCCGTGTGTCCGGTTAAAGTTTTTTGGTTAAAGTTTTTCCATCTACTATATCTATTTTTTTAGTGTCCATGCCTCGCCCCAAGGCGCGACATGCAGGCCACGGCCATCTAGTCTACAAAAAGTGGGTATAATTATGTTATCCAGGTGTCTATGCTTGGAAAAAACCTGGCCTTCGTGGCTTTGCCTCGTTTCTTGTTCATACATGCATTCATCTGATGACCCTCTATCATGCTGTAGCAAATCTACGATCCATCACCCAACCCTCACCCCAAGGTCAAGGTCACAAACTTAGCATGTTCATAAACTTAACATTGGGGTAAATGTTGTGTAACTTATGTTTCTTTACAGGGAACGCTTTGATATTTCATACATGCATGCATGTGATGATCCTCTATTGTGCTTCAGAAAATCCATGACCAGCCCCACCCCCCCCCCCCCCCCCCCCACCTCTTTCCCCAAGGTGAAGGACACAAACTTAACACATTCATACATGCATTTCTCATGTGAATAGCTATCATGCTGTAGAAAATCACCAACTTAGTGCGTTCATAAACTTAAAGTTGGGTTAAATTTTGTTTTACTTCTGTTTTCAGGGAGCGCATTGATATTTCATACGTGCATTCATCTTAATATGCTATATTATGCTATAGCAAACCCACGGCCCACCTTGCACCACTGACCCCAATGTCAAGGTCCACCGCACGCCCCTTAACCCAAGGTCAAGTTATATAATATTCATGTTTTTTTATGCAACTGTGCCAAGTTGGAGTGAAGGCTGCCAACAGGCGAGCTTCGTTGTCTTCTGACAACTCTTGTTGGCTCTCTTATTAGTCGCCCATCTCCACAAACATCAGGCGCATAGGGAAACATTTGTTTTTTCCCCAACTTGTTTAAGACGGGAAGTGTGACGCCAAAATAAGTTTAAAGGTACATTCCCACTCAGTAGGCACAAACTGTTATTTACATCAGAGACATCATCTGAGACACTTTCTGGCAAAATAAACATTAATTCACCATTATCCCACGTATTGATTGGCATTATTAAACATTGTATATCAGACGTAAATGTGCACACTGATATCAGGGGCTATAACCGAGTAATCTTAAAATGTTATCGGACCTTACTATTTATTATCTGTATTTATCTTTATACGACCGTCTTTTAAAAAACGGTACGTATTATGTTTTACCGCGGCGCTGGCGGCTGACAGAAAAAGTGCATAGTTCGTGTACACAACTCCTCCGAAATCGTTCAGTCGATCGATCTGAAACTATACACACGTCTTCTACACATATTGAAGATGTGCACCTTGGTGTTTTTATGCCGGAAAAATATTTTTTAACACAAATATCATGTTTTTAAATTAGCCATTGTTTCTACATTCTTCTATACAATTATATACAGGGTACATAGTTTGTGTACACAACTCCTCCGAAACTGTTCAGTCGATCGTTCTTAAACTATACACACGTATTCTACACATATTGAAGATGTGCACCTTGGTGTTTTTATGCCGAAAAGATTTTTTAACAAAAAAATCACCTTTTTAACTTAGTCATTTTTTATACGACCGTTTTTAAAAAACGATACGTTTTTAAAAAACGGTACGTATTATGTTTTACCGCGGGGCGGGCGGGCGGACGGCGCTGACAGAAAAAGTGCATAGTTTGTGTACACAACTCCTTCGAAACCGTTCAGTCGATCGATCTGAAACTATCCACACGTCTTCTAACACATATTGAAGATGTGCACCTTGGTGTTTTTATGCCGAACAAATATTTTTTAACAAACATATCGCCTTTTTAACTTAGTCATTTTTTCTACATTTGTCTATACAATTATATATACGGTACAGAGTTTGTGTACACAACTTCTCTGAAACCATTCAGTCGATCGATCTGAAACTATATATACACACGTCTTCTACACATATTGAAGATGTGCACTTTGGTGTTTTTATGCTGAGAAAATATTTTTTAACAAAACAAAAATATCACGTTTTTAAATTAGCCATTTTTTCTACATTTTTGTATACAATTCTATAGAGGGTACAGAGTGTGTGTACACACCTGCTCTGAATCCGTTCAGTCGATTGATCTGAAACTATACACACGTCTTCGAGATGAAGAAATAATATGTTATACAGTTTCTAATTCTCATTATTGTTTCTTGCCTTGGTGACAGCTTCACGTTTCTGCATCTTCGCTGTCTGGCTCATATTCGACGGGCGTATTTTCAATTTTGTGACTTACGGCACTCTTGTTTGTATTGTAAATATTCAGGGTTGTAAATAGTCTGTTCTGATGTTGGGATCTCTCCTCCCCCCCCCCCCCACCCACCCCTTTGTACAGGTAATATATGGGATTTAGTACTAAACCTATTGACCCGGGCTTAAATGACCTTAGCTGTTAACAGGCCGTTCTAAACACCAACAAACAAACACATGTGTGACATATGGGAGACTAGAAGCAGATAGCGTCTCAAGGCACCCCTATGTTATGTGCAAGTCTACAAAATACTGACTGTGGTCTAGTCTAAATTGGTATAGCTAGGCAGCATGTGCCTACATGTAATTTGATCCGCCTGGGTGTGCCTTGTTCTGGGACGGCCATTAAACGATTTTAGTCAACCTTTTAAAGTCTTGCGTTCTTTCCCTTCCAACAGGTAAGACATTATCTGAACGCACAGACAAAGTCCCACACATCGTGCATGAATGCTAACCCCATCATATTGCATAAGTAATACTGCTCGAAAAGATTAAATTTCCAGCACCGTGACCCACTTAATCAAACTGTCCCGGCATTTGGCATACATTGTGTAGTACTGTATGTCGCTCTACTAGAGAGATAAATAGCCGTGATTAGCGTGTAATCGATAATCATATAATCGATTTTGTTATAAGCGATATGTTCACTTGTATTGATTTGTTGCGATTTCATATTAGAATAATTAATATGTATGCTTTGTGAGCCGTGATTCGAGAAACTGGGTCAGTAGAAATTTCTTGGAAGTTCACATAATGCATTAGCGAAAATGGCGGCATTAAGGTAGAAGCGAACACGGAGTTGTACTAGTTAATGCAATGAATAGAGTTTTAACACTTTCTTCCCCAAATATCTGACTTAGTCTGTTATATTTCCGCTACGGGTTGTTACATGGTCACAAATGGGCTATTTCTGTAAATCTGAGTTATAATGGCGAGCACTGCGGGTTCTCATAGGGCGGCTCGCTACCAGCTAGCTCATCTGGATCTATGTTGTTTGCAAATGTTAGCTTGCGGCTAGTGGGGTTGAAAGAATTAACAACTGGGGGTGGCCATGAGTAATACGGCGAATCATTTGTACGGACAGTGGAAAAACCAACCATCGTTCATGATATTTCATCATGCTTGATTAATATTTAGTTCTATTTGACAATGTACTTAGCATGAATATAATTACACAATACGTACGACTCACTGACCAATATGGTATACACAAGTTACCAAAACTTTTACGAGTATAGTATTGATCAGAGCGGCATCTATGATTTACCGTATTTACTAATGTAAATATGTGAATACTGTGATTCTGCATAATGATTAATTACTATTAAACTGCTGCTGAATAACACAATCACAAGTACAAGCGTACGTTGTGATATGTCAATATAACCACATAGTATTTTATGTTGGGATGTTCACTGTTACCATATTACCTGTAATAAAGATCTACGGCTGTTGCCTTAGGACACTATGCCAAAGTTGCCACTTTGAATATCATTGTTGTGAATTAATGTTGATCGAGTCATATCAGTGTAACTTCAATGGAAAATGTCGGAAATCATGGTGGTTTACACACATAAGGATTGAGTGGTTTGACACTAAATCACTATGTGTTCTGAATGATCATGTTTTCTATGTGGAACATAAGAGTGTGCTAGTCAGTATTACGTTATGCGATGTTTGGATGTGACGAGAACCAGCTTGTTTGTCTGGTGACATAGACGAAGTATTCAAACTCGTTGGTAATTAGTCTAGTTACTTACCGTATTTACCCATTAAATTTGACTGAAGTTCCTTAGAGAACTAAGTATTGATGAGTCGCTCTCTAAAATGTCACTGTACTAGTACTAGTGTCCATGTTCTTAGAAACGTGTTCGGGGACGGCCATTAAACTATTTTAGTCGACCTTTTAAAGTATTGCGTTCTTTCCCTTCCAACAGATCTACCACCGGATCCGGGTAACACATGTTCCATGTCAAATTACTTAGATTGTGGTTTCTGCAATTCAAGTGGCTATCTGCATACAAAACATGATAATTTGATAAAACATAAACTTTAGACTGATATCGTGGTTTGATAAGACGATTTTAACTTCCTGGATCAAACTTGATTGTTTTACTTGGACAAACTAACAGTTTTTCCTGGAGACTGATGAACAACATCAGGGATCAGGGGCCCGTTTCACTAAACTTCGTACGAATAAAATGTTCATAAGTGCAAAATTATGATAGTAAATTTCATATTAACAATGTTTTTTTGTAAATAATTATTGCTAGTACATGTAAATCCATCAATTGAAATTTACAGACGATCCTAAATGTGCACTTACGAACATTTTAGTCGTACGAAGTTTAGTGAAACACGCTCCTGGCACCAGGTCAGGTTATTCCAATTTCAGGGCTGAATATATATTTATTTCGACGTAAATATTGCGTTATAATTTTGGGATTTCCCCCACAATGCAGCAGTTTGATTACGGGATCGAACCCGTTCGACCGGCTTTACATGAGATTAGCTGTTGGTAGGCCGTTAAACACCAATAAACAAACAAACTTCCTAGACCTGTGTTTATACGACCGTTTTTAAAAAACGGTACGTATTATGTTTTACCGCGGGGCAGTCGGGCGGCGGGCGGGCGGCGGACAGAAAAATTGCATAGTTTGTGTACACAACTCCCCTGAAACTTTTCAGTCGATCGATCTGAAACTATACACACGTCTTCTACACATATTGAAGATGTGCACCTTCGTGTTTTTAGGCCGAAAAAATATTTTTGAACAAAAATATCGCCTTTTTAACTTAGCCATTTTTTCTACATTTGTGTATACAATTCTATATAGGGTACATAGTTTGTGTACACAACTGCTCTGAAACCGTTCTGTCAATCGATCTGAAACTATACACACGTCTTCTACACATATTGAAGATGTGCACCTTGGTGTTTTTATGCCGAACATTTGTTTTGTAAGAAAAATATCACCTAGTATTTAACTTAGCCATTTTCTACATTTTTCTATACAATTCTATATAGGGTACAGAGTTTGTGTACATAACTCCTCTGAAACTGTTCAGTTGATCGATCTGAAACTATACACACGGCTTCTACACATATTGAAGATGTGCACCTTGTTGTTTACATGGCGAAAAAATCACCTTTTTAAAGTAGCCATTTTTTCTACATTTTTGTATCCAATAAAATATAATTTCTACTTTACACATCTCTACGTAAATTAGTATACATGTTTAGCACAACGAGAGGAAGAAATAATGCTATAGAGTTTCAAATTCTCATTAATGTTTCTTGCCTTGGTGACAGCTTCACATTTCTGCATCTTCGCTGTCTGGCCCATCTTCGACGGGTGTATTTTGTGACTTACGGCACTCTTGTTTGATTTGCAATGATCATACTTTTCAGGTGACGCATTTAATTAGTATACATAATTAAAAAAAATATAATGCCTCATTTGCATGTGAAAATAGCCTGATACCACCGCGCGTCACTATCAGTAAAATAAATATTACTAAATGATTATATATGTATAGCGGGCACTTGTAATTTTTAGAACTAGTGGAATAGTGACACAATTATACACTTATTTAATTCCTATAAAGAACAGTTTGTGCCTACTGAGTGGGCATGTACCTAAAGTAAAACGGTATATGACGCGTACCCTTTGGTTGACTCCGATATCACTATGCATACATTTTATTTTATTTAGTGCATATTAAAAGTGTTTTCTTTTGTGGCAAAAGATGGTTGAACCTATCGATATTACACCTGAAACAAGGTATATTCACTGATAAAATCGGCAAAAACGTAATGGATAATATGGGAATAAGTTTCTTCATCAGCAAGCAATAGAAACAGTGTAAGTGTGCCACTTGTCCAGTCTCACTACAAATCTGTCTACAATATTCACACTTCAAAACTAGGTTCTATTTATTGATACAGGACAACATTTGGACAAATTACTCAAATTGTAAATGCTATGGTGTATAACGCTCAACTGTGTTAATACTGTGTCAATAATATATACGAATCAGGGACAACAGTTAAATGCATTTATTCCCACAGAATTGACCCAAATTTTATTCCCACAGAATTGACCCAAATATGAATTATCTATGCCAAGGACGTATGTTGTATACAGAAATATAACCAATGGGCAGCAGTAATTTAGACCACTCTCGTGATTACCATATATGGGTAAATGACGTACGTAAACGTCACAATGACGTGTTTCCTTCGATCAATCAAATCACGTTCTAAGACACACCCTCTGAATCGCGAGACAGTCGTCGTCACTACGGCCCGCCTCCAGAAATTAATTCGCATAGCTCATGGCCATATTTTACGCTAGATTCGCTTTGTGTTTTTTGACAAATCATATGTGAAATGTAAGAAAATGTTCATTTAACCAGGTGAACTGATTATCGTGAAATAATGCCCTCGTGATTCGGTCCTACCGCTAAACAAACTCGTTTCGCTACGCTCACTCGTTTGTTTATCGGAAGGACCCAATCACTCGTGCATTATTTCACGATAATCAGTTCACCTGGTTAAATGAACATTTTCTTACATTTCACCATAAGTTTTAAAATCAATGTGTATTTTGTTTTTATTGTGAGTATTTTTATGCCCCCGCCACCGAATGGTGAGAGGGGCATGTAGTGTTACCGGTGTCAGTACGTCCCGTCCGTCTGCATGTCCCGAAACCTTAACGCATGGATTACACGGATCTGCTTGATATTTCACACACGCATTATTCTAATGGTTCTCTACCGCTCTGCGACAAATCCACGATCGTCCCGACCCTGCTAAGCTCAGGGTAATTCCTGTTTCCTTCAATGGATCTGCTTGATAGTTCACACAGGCATTGCTCTAATGGTCCTCTACAGCCCCGTGAAAAACACACGATCGTCCCGCCCCGCTAAGCCCAGGGTCAAGGTCACATACTTGGTGCGTTGACAACTTGGGTAAGTGTCTTATGTTGTCTGTTTCCTTGCATTGAGCTGCTTGATATTTCACACACCCAATGCCATGATGGTCCTCTGTGTTTTCAAATGTGCATATTTATCTTTGGCTGCCACAGGGGGTATTCGTGTGCTGACAGGCCACATTTCTAGTGTACTTCCAGTTTGAAAATCAATGCGTATTTAGTTCAAATAAACGCATAACGTACATGTATATGAATACGCGCCTTATCGGAATCTCTGCATGGCGAATCACAATTCACTCCTATTGGACACCGAAGATTCATCACGTGACACGTATGCGCAGTTTGATACAACAGTGGGCTTCTACTGATATATAGTAAGGTACGTGTAGCTAAGGATCACCTGATTACCTGGCATATTCCTTCTGTATTTTTTGTTTGTAGTACATGTATTACGTATCATTGACTATAATAACGAACAATGTGTGTCCATAAAATCAAACTAGTCCAATTATTAGGCTGACCCGAGACTACTGGTTGCAGTGAGAACACGCCACATTTTGTTATGGCATATCAATATTTGAAAACTATAGATATATATATAATATTTATCAAATCAAGTTTCATTTAAATAACCAGTGTTGAGCACTACGAGTATTTTATTCATATGAAAAATTAAATTCCTTGTGGTTTAACTTTAACATTTCGTCGTTATTAACGATATCGATATGTTTGGCGTGCTCGTTGTTGAACATATATCAATATGCAGCGTGTTTATTTTTATTGCTTGTGTTACAAAAACATACGCTTTTCTACCAAATCGTCTCTCAACCATTTTGCAGGACGACTTTACTTGTGAAGACATCACGAAATTCGGAATCCTCCGAGCTCTGGACCACGGGGAGGAAAGCTACTTGCCATCGACTTGGAATGAAACATCGTTTGATATTTTGCTACAAAGGATATTGCCAGGTAGTACAACCATTGTTTCTATATATCCGTTTGAAACACGTACGCTACGTGTATGTATTCACATGGTGCGGATGGGCACTGCTTCTCCACGTAATAATTGAATAAGAACTACTGTCTGTTCCACGTTTTTCTGCCGACGAACTTTTGCCTATTTAAACACCTTCAATTTAAAACCCTCTATCCACAACCCACCACCCAACCCTTACCCCAAGGTCAAGGTCACAAACTTAGCATGTTCATAAACTCAAGGTTGGGGTAAATGTTGTGTAACTTCTGTTTCTTTACAGGGAACACTTTGATATTTCATACATTCATCTGATGATGCTCTATTGTGCTACAGCAAATCCATGACCCCCCACCCCTTTCCCCAAGATCAACATCATAAACTTAACGTTGGAGTAAATGTATTTTGCTAACTTCTGTTCCCTTACAGGGAACGCCTTGATATTTCATACATGCATTCATCTGATGATACTCTATCGTGCTATAGCAAATCCATGACCCACCCCACCCGTTTCCCCAAGGTCAATGTCACAAACATAGCACATTCATAAACTTAACGTTGGGGTAAATGTCTTATAACAGCTGTTTCCTTTCATGGAACGCCTTGATATTTCATACATGCATTCATCTGATGATACTCTATTGTGCTATAGCAAATCCATGACCCACCGCCCACCCCTTACCGCAGGGCCAAGGTCACAAACTTAGCACATTCATAAACTTAACGTTGGGGTAAATGTCTTATAACATCTGTTTCCTTTCATGGAACGCCTTGATATTTCATACATGCATTCCTCAGATGACCCTTTATCATGCTGTAGCAAATCCACAACCCACCATCCAACCCTTACCCAAAGGTCAAGGTCACAAACTTAGCACGTTCATAAACTTAACGTTGGGGTAAATGTTGTGTAACTTCTGTTTCGTTACAGGGAACGCTTTGATCCTCTATTATACTACAGCAAATCCATGACCCCCCCCCCCCCCCCCCCCCCCCCCCCGCCCGCCCCTTTCCCCAAGATCAACATCATAAACTTAACGTTGGAGTAAACGTCTTTATAACTTCTGTCTCTTTACAGGGAACGCCTTGATATTTCATACATGCATTCATCTGATGATACTCTATCGTGATATAGCAAATCCATGACCCACCTCCCACCCCTTACCCCAGGGTCAAGGTCACAAACTTAGCAGATTCATAAACTTAACTTTGGGGTAAATGTCTTATTTATAACATCTGTTTACTTTCATGGAACGCCTTGATATTTCATACATGCATTCCTAAGTTGACCCTCTATCATGCTGTAGCAAATTCACAACCCACGACCCAATCCTTACCCCAAGGTCAAGGTCACAAACTTAGCATGTTCATAAACTTAACGTTGGGGTAAATGTTGTGTAACTTCTGTTTCTTTACAGGGAACGCTTTGATATTTCATACATGCATTCATGTGATGATCCTCTATTGTGCTACAGAAAATCCATGACCCCCACCCCCACACATCTTTCCCCAAGGTGACGGACACAAACTTAGCACATTCATACATGCATTCATCATGTGAATAGCTATCATGCTGTAGAAAACCACCAACTTAGTGTGTTCATAAACTTAAAGTTGGGTTAAATTTTGTTTTCCTTCTGTTTTCAGGGAGCGCATTGATATTTGAAATTTCATACATGCATTCATCTTAATATGCTATGTTATGCTACAGCAAACCCACGACCCACCTTGCACCACTGACCCCAATGTCAAAGTCCACCGCACGCTCCTTAACCCGAGGTCGAGTTATATAATATTCATGTTTGTTTATGCAACTGTGCCAAGTTTGAGTGAAGGCTGCCAACAGGCGAGCTTCGTTGTCTTCTGACAACTCTTGTTTTTACTCCAACTTAAATCATTACGGAATTCCGAAATTCCAATTGTTTGGCTCGTACAGCGAACTAGTCCTACATTTTCCACCGATCCAATTCGTACCTTACCACCTGCAAATGCTGAAGTATGTAACACAAAAAAAATCACTCTACCTCAAGTCCTTATGGAATTATCCCCCTTTTTCAACTCTGAAATCCCAATTTTTACTTATATGAAATAGTCCTAAAAAATTTCACCGACCCAATTCCTACTTTGCATACGTGACCACAATCAAGAGGAAATCATCAATGAACACAAAAATGTTCACTCCACCTCAAATCATTATGGAATTATTCCCCTTTTCTACTCTTTTTTGCGGGACTTGTACAGCACAACAATGTTCACTGCATCCCAAACCCTAACGTAATTATTCGCTTTTTTAAGATCCAAAATTCCTATTTTTGACATTTACAGTGAGCTACTTCTACATATTCCACTGATCTAATTCATACTTTGTATACCTGATTACCATCAAGTGCCGCAGTTAGTAACACAAACATTTTCACTCCACCTAAAATCGTATGAAGTTATACCCCATTTGTGACTCAGAAAATGCAACTTTATGGTTGTCTTCTACTATTTCAAGTGTTCAACCGATTTACTTCATACTCATGCACATAACAATCAGCTAATGGTGTAGGTCAGCAAGTGACATACACATACACGTATACCATTTGACCTTAATGTGACATTGACCTACGTTTTGATTGCTTCATTGACCATGCCTCTGTGGGCATTTATTGTGACCTCCGGCGCTCTTGTTGGTATATCTCTGCAGGTCTAATTTGCTTGAAACTTCATATACTTATTTGTCATCATCCATATTTTCATTATTTTGTCCGTCCATGCAGCCCACTGTCTTCATGGTCAAATGACTTAGCCAAAAACGTTAACACAACTTTCTGTCGTTATATAGCTGCGTCTCACAGCCAATATCCGCCATTTCAAAATTGATATGGTGTGTGTTGATAGGCCGTTAAACACCAATAAACAAACAAAACAAAATTGATTTGATTAAAAAAATATATAAAACAGAATGATTTGAACACTTGATGGGCATCTAATTATATCTAGTGGTTATCAAACTTTAGATAAATTTATGCATTTAAACTTTTCCACACGGTCAAAATTATCTTGTTTGAAGAGTGAAAACAAATTATAGGAAAAGGGTCCGATTCCCCCCTGTGCTCTTCCAGGAGGTAATTCTAATCTGCGGATGCCGAAATGGACGAATTATGACTTCCAGAATAGTTGATGTATGTCATTTGCAGCGTATACTGTGAAAACCCATATGTCAAATATATGAGACGGATTGGCTTTAAATCAGTGATGGCAGTGTGTCCCAGCTAGGGTGATTGACTGGTAGTTCAACGTGCGAACAACAACGTCGTGCCAACGTTGACATGGAATGAGTCCGGTTAAATTATTTAAAAAAAACTATGATACGATCTTCTCCAGCAACGGATAACAAATTGGTTCCCTATTTACTTAGCTTCCTTTATTTATTGTGTTGGAGCGGGACCAGAGTAATTGGTTCCCGGCTTACTGCTTCGCTGTTGCTATGGCTGGGAACCTGCTTGCTTATATCGGATGGTCTGTTCTGGCGTATGAACCGGTGATTCGGCCACACGGTTGCATTCTAGAATTACCATAGACGCAATGCTGAAAATAAAAATGGCGGCCTCCCAGTCACTCCCGAGTCTCTATTATCGATTTAACGGAATGGGTCGAGGGTTCCCGAGTGGCATACCGAGGCACAACGTGGCGACAGCGAGGATAGAGCGTGGCGGCAGCGAGGCATGACCCGACTTTAATCTTCGGAAATTTGCAAATCGTGCGTGTCAGAAACGGGCACAACGGCGTGGCAAAAACGTGACACTATGACTGGGGCAATTACATTGACGTCATTCGGTAGCGTCATGTGACACTGTTACACCGATGAAACGTCAGTTTTCAATTCGTGACAACCCGGATATTCGTATCAGGTCAATGCCTGATACGACATGTTATCATTCAATACGTGTTGAGCCAATACAAAGCTCGTTTCCTGATGACTTTCTCATTCTACTCGCTTTTAATATACAGTTCAATATGTGTTTGTGTTTTTCTCTGATTATTTGATAGTCCATAGCGTTACTCGCGTCAATTTTCAGAAACATATTCATCGGTTTACAGAAAGTGTATAAACAGTTTGAATAGTGCTTTAATACAATACATACAGTCTAGTTAATAATATAGTTTACTTCCTAACATCTGTGAATGGATTATTTATAACCCACAATGTTTATGAGTACTCGTTTGTATGAAACACCCATATGTAGCTATGCATGTGTACGGGGCGCCAAGTGGGACATGGCTCAATTTTGTCAACAAAATTCATTTTTGTGCCACAAAATTCAATTCTGTGTCACAAAATTAACTTTTGTGGCACAGAATTCAATTGTGCCACAGAATTCAATTCTGTGTCACAAAATTCAATTCTGTGTCACAAAATTCACTTTAGTGCCACAAAATTCAATTCTGTGTCACAAAATTCAATTCTGTGCCACAGAATTCAATTCTGTGTCACAAAATTCAATTCTGTCAATTCTGCACACGCATGTAAGAAGGACTACCATTGGTCAGAAACTGCACTGGAGAAATGGGTCACGGTCGCCGATCTACACATTCAATGTCGATGATTCATTTCTCATTCTGCCGATGATTCATTTCTCATTCTGACATTTTACTTCAACTATCTCCAAACAGTCAAACGTTGACAAACTCATTCGTATTTAAACTCATTTGCGTTATAATTGTACACATAATTCATGTACATGTAGATCTCCCGCGAGTACTGACGTCATGTATTGTGTATCGCAAGGTACATCTGCCCCAGTTAAATCAATAATACACGCTCTATGGCCTGTGTTCTGACTGCTGTCTGTGTTTATAAACAGAATGTGTGTATTGGGTCATTTGAAGAAACCATTTGTAGTATTTGTGTAGATACCATGGATACTAAGATGGTGTATACTGTAAATAATGCATGTAGACACATAGTTGCGAACACGTAACTTCGCAACTAGTAGACACAGATCCAATACCATTTGTTTCACAAGCTTAGATCTACTGTTAGAATACGACGTCATCTAATGTCATTTTCGAGCATAAAACGTTACCTGATAAATAGAATACCAGGCTAGTGTATTTTAATATCAAGTTTATCAGGGTCGGCTTGGAAACGGTAGGAATTCCTCGGCAAGCCTCGGAATTACTACGCGTTTCCTAGCCTTGCCTGATAAACTTGATATCCAAATACACTAGCCTGGTATTCTCTATATATGGGCATGCTCTCAGGTCTAGCTATGTCCCGGCTACTTTATGTTTGACCCTGTTTACATAATTGAGGGAAAATTCTGAATATTTTTCTTATTTCTCCTTCAAAGTATATATGCTTATATGGTGTGACCACTCATTTGTAATCATAATATAACCAAAATAACTGTCCATAAAGAAGTATAATATTGATATATTGGGTTATATTTTCGCATTGAAATATTTAAACCTGCAAGTGTACTCCACCATCTAGTAAAATGGACTAAGACCGATCTCAACCAATCAACGTAGAGATGACATAGACTATCCTACGCAAACTAATTTTTGTGGACAAAAATGAATTCTGTCCCACAAAACTGAATTTTCTTCACAAAACTCAATTCTGTCTTACAAAATTGAATTTTGTGACACAGAATTGACAGAATTGAATGTTGTGACACAGAATTGAATTTTGTGACACAGAATTGAATTTTGTGATTATTAGTGTTACAAAACTCAATTTTGTACACATAATTAACCTGTCCTGCATGGCGCCCCGTAATGTGAGGGACAATAAAAATGTAATGTATGTACGTTTATGTACGTTTATAAATACTGAAAGACGAAGCCACGTCTAACAGAGAAAGGGATATATTAGTATCCCCTCGCCGATAGGCAAGAGGGGATATATCGTTAGGCCATGTGCGTATGTACTTTTCAATAACTTATGACCCGCTTCACCGATTATACCCCCGGCATACGAAGTATGTCGTTGGGTATATCATTTTCGTAATTCCGTTCGTCCTTCTGTCCGTTTGTTCGTCCGTCCGTGTACATTTACGTCGAACAGTTTGTAAGAGTTTCTCCAACGTGTAATATCTTCAATATTACGCGAAGGATTGCTTGAATACTTGGACACTTGAATTACATGAACAGTTATCACACTTTCACGCCACCATTAACACGACCTTGACATTTGTCACCTTCGAAATTTCGCTGAAACACTTAGCCATTTTGTTGCGTCAAAAACTTTGGAAGAGTTTCTCCAACATGCAATATCTTCAATAGTACGCGAAGGATTGCTTCAGTACTTGGACACTTGAATCACCTGAACATTTGTCACACACTCGCTCAACCAGTAACACGACCTTGACCTTTGTCACCTTTGAAATGTCGCATTTTCTTACGTCGAAAAGTTTGTAAGAGTTTCTCCATCGTGTAATATCTTCAATATTACGCGAAGGATTGCATAATATTTGGACAGTTCTTTCACCTGAACATGTGTGACACAATAACACCACCAATGACATGACCTTGACCTGTGCGACCTTCAAAATGTTGCTGAAACACTTAGCCATTTTCTTACGTCAAAACATGTTTTGCAAACATTTTGTCTAGTTGTCGCGCCTGCTTTAGCAGAAGGCGCGACTATAGTCGCCGCTTTTTCCGTCGTCGTCGTCATCGTCCAACATGTCAAAAAGTTTGAACAAACTTCGTCATCATGGTATACATTTAATATTACTTGACTTGAGTGCTTAAATATTTGGACACTTAATACATGTGAGCATTTGGAACACACTCATGCCGCCATCAACGTGACCTTGATCTTGTTTATCTTCACATGTTTGTGGAAACATATAGCCACTTTTTCTTTTGCATCAAAATGTTTGTAAAATCTTCTTCATCATGGTATAACTTTCAAACTTACTTGACGGATTGCTTCGATATTTGGACGCTTGATACATCTTGAGAGACTTTGGAACACAATCATGACGCCATTAACAAGACCTTGACCTTTTTTACCTTCACATTCTTTTTGCGTAAAAAAGTTTGTACAAGTTTATTCATCATCGTATAACCTTAATATTACTTGATGGGTTGCTTCCATATTTGGACACTTGATACATGATAGCATTTGGAAGACACTCGTGCCGAAAATATTTCTTCAACATTGACTTTTTTCGTGTTTTTAAGCATGCACTTCTATGAAGATTTGTTTGTGACTCTTACTTTAGCACATGCCAATGATCATGTTACGGTCAAATTCCTCAGCAGGCGCGACACCGCTTCCGTGGTGGAATTCTTGTTTTGATAATATTTGGCCACACTGTGTGTTTAGGGATGTTGCTCAGCATACGATCCATGTCGGACCGCCCAAGGTCAATGTCACTAACGACGTATGTTAACCTTGTTTGTAAGGCAAATGCGTTATCTTTTTTTTTTTTATTAAGGCTGTCAGCGAGGGGATTAGCTTCGTAATAACGATGCCCTTGTTATAAATAGGTCACACCGAGTTCTTTCTATGTACTTCTATACTTCTATGTAAAGTGCCCGAGTGCGGATAGGTTTTGTGAGTTGTTCTGTGAAAAACAAGCAAACTGTGTTTGGCTCTATTTACTGGTAGAATAATATGAAAACTGGTTGGGGACTTGTCCACGTTTTAAATCCATTCGTGACTTTACACTTCATACGTTTAATAAGCGCAAAGGGTTGACGAAGTTTTTACCATAATTTACGTTCATATTTTTTCCAGGCCATGTTTGTTTTACCGGATACGTTGGTAGGTTTTGACCATCTGGATGGACGCTTAACAGAGAAAAAATCGTATGGTCTTATAATGTACTATATTTCTAACACCTCTGCAGTTTGGAAATCTGGAGCCCGTTTCACTAAACGTGATATGACTAAAATTTTCGTAAGTGCAAATTTAGGATCGTCTGGAAATTTCAATTGATGGATTTACATGTATTGAGCATATGCAGTCTATACTCAATAAATGTAAATCCAATAATTGTTTACAAGAAAACATTGTTAATGTGTAATTTACAGACTATCATAATTTTGCACTTACGAACATTTTAGTCGTACGAAGTTCAGTGAAACGGCCCCTTGTTGTATAAGTACAATATGACGAATGGAACTGAATACAATACACATAATGGTTGAATTGAAACATAATGTTCATAATCGTAAATTGTTTACACCTATTAACGTTGTGTTCAATTGACACGTGACATGTTTCAGACGTCGACAGTGAAACATCGTTCCTGAAAGCAGTAGAAGATATCGTTTACTATAACGTCATTGCTGACGTCACCTATTACAGCCAACCGGAGTGGAGGTTTGCAGACGAGAAAATCAGACAAGGTAAAGGCTACACACGCTGGTCAGTGAATACAGCCAGGGGCGTAGCTAGCCAATTTGAATCTGCAGGCCCGGTTGACGACTTCGTGCTCCAGATAAGGAGAACACAATAAGAATCATGTTTTGAAAAGTACACGTGATCTAATAAAATTGAAAATTCATTAAGCGGAAAACAGTACACACAGTTCGCTTTTTTGTAGCTAAAATATGTGCATTTTCAAGTTTGTTTGTTTTTTGTTCATTTATTGTCTATTTTATCAACAAACATATGATAAAATCAGTAATCCATTTGCAAAAAATAAAATACGTATTGATTTTGAGATCAGGGGGTGAAATAGTCTTTAGACACAAAGCTTATATGGAGCGCATGGTCAACATTCGATAGAATGTGTCTACTAGATATTTCATCAGCATTATTGAGTAGATTAATGAACATTTTATGAAACACTTTTATACAACAGGTCATTTATCAAACTCGAGAATTAAATAAATTTTGAAAGTTTAAGTTGTTGTTCTGCACGAATCTGTTGTATATCTGACTTAATAACACTCAAGTGATTTGTCTGAATGTTGTGACAGATACTATACTAAGAAATGTAATTACGTGTCGTCATCAATGTGATATATCATCGAAACTAACGTCGGACATTAAGTTGTTGATTTTTTCATAATACTAAAAGTTTACTAAAAGTAAATGTTGTTTTTCCACTCGCATTTCATCAACGTCTTTGGCATGCGTTACCATCTTCAATATCGACATAAGCCGTGATAACATGTACTTCCTCATATACATGTTTGTTGCATAAGTGGCCTGTTTATATCTATGTAACTTTCACTCAAGTGGAAGGTTAAGTTTACCCCTCTAGGTAAAGAACATGTTAGATCCGAATTACTGTAAACATAAGTAAACATACGACGGCCAAGACAATACAAACCCTCGTGATAATGCGTCTTGAGTGTTATACTCTTTTTATGAATACGCAAATAATTATTTATGTTTCTATCAGAATAACATGCTACAGTGGGGTTAGTGTGTAAGTGCACACACGAACGAACACGACAGGTTGGAACGAACCTGTCGTGTTCGTTCGTGTGTGCACTTACACGCTGACCCCACTGTAGGTGATCAATGCCAGAACGATCTTCACCATTTCCAATATTTTCGCCGTCTGCAAGGAAATATTGGTATAGGTATCCGCTGTTGCAGATACTTCAATTTAAACAATTGAACATCCAAGTTTTCACTATATGAATGAATGGCCTTTTTGTGGAATTTATCGGGGTAAAAAAGGCCATTCATTCCTTATAATTCCAGCATTTTAAATAAATTCATGTGTTTATTTTCCGTTTTCTTAAGAATTATTTTAACTGAGCCTCACGGTTACGGAAAGTAGTTCGGCGTGGGAGTTTACTGGGATATAAATTTTGGACAGAGACTTGCTACGGGCCAATCAAATGTTAGGGAATTGTGTAAATATTTTTGTGCTGGAATTATTTCAATTTAAACAATTGAACATCCAAGTTTTCACGTGTCTATAAATAATTAATGTTCAATGTAGTTTTCGTGTTTAAGTCCATTTCTTTGGTACTGTACCACCTAGGACCACCAAACTTTCACAGCTTCATAATCAAGGGGTGCCCACCACATATCACTATCCAACATGTTACTTTTTAGCCAGGTTTTTAAAAAAAAAATCCAGGCTATTGGATTGGCGAAAGCCGGGCGGGCGGGCGGGCGGGCGGGCGGGCGGGCGGGCGGGCGGCGGGCGGCGTCGGGCGGCGTCCACAATCAATGTTAAGTTTTCGTGTTTGAGTCCATTTCTTTGTTACTGTACCACCATAGGACCACCAAACTTTCACAGCTTCATAATCAAGGGGTGCCCACCACATATCACTATCCAACATGTTACTTTTTTTTTAACTTGACCCATTTTTTCCGCGCAGTCGACTTGGCCATTTTCAATGTTAAGTTTTCGCGTTTACAATGTTAAGTTTTCGTGTTTAAGTCCATTTCTTTGGTACTGTACCACCTAGGACCACCAAACTTTACAGTTAACTTCATAATCAAGGGGTGCCCACCCACATATCACTATCCAACATGATTACTTTTTAGCCAGGTTTTTTGAAAAAACATCCAGGCTATTGGATTGGCGAAAGCCGGGCGGGCGGGCGGGCGGCTGGCAGGCGGCGGGCGGCGTCCACAATCAATGTTAAGTTTTCGTGATTGAGTCCATTTCTTTGTTACTGTACCACCTAGGACCACCAAACTTTCACAGCTTCATAATCAAGGGGTGCCTAGCACATAGCACTATCCAACATGTTACTTTTTTTTTTAACTTGACCCATTTTTTCCGCGCAGTCGACTTAGCCATTTTCGATGTTAAGTTTTCGCGTTTACAATGTTAAGTTTTCGTGTTTAAGTCCATTTCTTTGGTACTGTACCACCTAGGACCACCAAACTTTCACAGCTTCATAATCAAGGGGTGCCCACCACATATCACTATCCAACATCTTACCTTTTTTTTTAACTTGACCCATTTTTTCCGCGCAGTCGACTTAGCCATTTTCAATGTTAAGTTTTCGCGTTTACAATGTTAAGTTTTCGTGTTTAAGTCCATTTCTTTGGTACTGTACCACCTAGGACCACCAAACTTTCACAGCTTCATAACAAAGGGGTGCCTACCACATACAACTATCCAACATGTGACCATTTGTTTTACCTTCACCTATTATTTCTGCGTAATTGACTTAGCCATTTTCAACGTTAACTTTTTAACGTACGTCTGGTTAAAGTTTTTTGGTTAAAACTTTTTCGTTATACTATATCGATCTCTGCAACTGCTTCGCCCATTACCTTGAAACTTCACATGGGTGTTTATCATCATCCATATTTTCATTCTAACCCCCAACCGTGCGGCCCCTGTGCCCAATGTCAAGGTCAAATTACTTTGAATTTTTTTTTAAAGTTTTTTCGTGTACTATATCTCTGCAACTGCTTCACCCATTACCTTGATACTTCACATGGGTGTTTATCATCATTGTCGCACCCGCTTGCGGAAAGCGCGATATCGTCGGCATTTTGGCATATGTCCGTCCGTCCGTCCGTCCGTACGTCCGTGTGTCCGGTTAAAGTTTTTTTTTGGTTAAAGTTTTTCCATCTACTATATCTATATTTTTAGTGTCCATGCCTCGCCCCAAGGCGCGACATGCAGGCCACAGCCATCTAGTCTACAAAAAGTGGATATAATTATGTTATCCAAGTGTCTATGTTTGGAAAAAACTTGGCCTTCGTGGCTTTGCCTCGTTTCTTGTTTTTGAACTTGACTCATTTTTTCCGCGCAGTCGACTTAGCCATTTTCAATGTTAAATTTTCGCGTTTACAATGTTAAGTTTTCGTGTTTAAGTCCATTTCTTTGGTACTGTACCACCTAGGACCACCAAACATTCATAGCTTCATAACCAAGGGGTACCTACCACACACAACTATTCAACATGTGACCATTTGTTTTACCTTCAACTATTATTTCTACGTAATTGACTTAGCCATTTTCAACGTTAACTTTTTAACGTACGTCTGGTTAAAGTTTGTTGGTTAAAACCTTTTCGTTATACTATATCTCTGCAACTGCTTCGCCCATTACCTTGAAACTTCACATGGGTGTTTATCATCATCCATATTTTCATTCTAACCCCCAACCGTGCGGCCCCTGTGCCCAATGTCAAGGTCAAATTACTTTGAATTTTTTTTTAAAGTTTGTTCGTGTACTATATCTCTGCAACTGCTTCACCCATTACCTTGATACTTCACATGTGTGTTTATCATCATTGTCGCACCCGCTTGCGGAAAGCGCGATATCGTCGGCATTTTGGCATACGTCCGTCCTTCCGTCCGTCCGTCCGTCCGTACGTCCGTGTGTCCGGTTAAAGTGTTTTCGTTAAAGTTTTTCCATCTACTATATTTATTTTTTTAGTGTCCATGCCTCGCCCCAAGGCGCGACATGCAGGCCACGGCCATCTAGTCTATAAAAAGTGGCTATAATTATGTTATCCAAGTGTCTATGCTTGGAAAAAACCTGGCCTTCGTGGCTTTGCCTCGTTTCTTGTTAGTATAAGTATTTATATTAGAAACTAGATATTATCGCTGATTTTTTTTTCTGGCACATGTGCGTTAGACCAATGAAACGTCAGCGAAGAAGTTTTGAAACCGATGTGACCCGAATACGCATATGCAAGATACGACAGTGTGTTATTAGCCATTATGACCATACAAAGCTTATTAACTGATATAATAGATAAAGTGTTGTTTTTATCCCGTCAACACAGTGCATATGTGCCGTGAAACACGGTGCCGTGAAACATTTTTGATATCCAGTCAATACAATTTTTTGCATTTTACAGCCATGTGTAGGTGTTGACGGGATAAATAGAATAGTAGGTTAGTGCCGTGAATGGGAAAAAATATTTGGCGCGGCACGGAAACGGGATGTGCTCGGCAGAGCCTCGCCCATCCCGTTTCCTGAGCCTTGCCAGATATTTTTTCCCATTCACGGCACTAACCTACTATTCTCTATATATTTACTTGTTGCAGGTACATGCCCACTCAGTAGACACACAATGTTCATTGTATCAGAGACATCATCTGATAGAGAATAGTAGGTTAGTGCCGTGAATGGGAAAAAATATCTGGCAAGGCTCAGGAAACGGGATGGGCGAGGCTCTGCCGAGCACATCCCGTTTCCGTGCCGCGCCAGATATTTTTTCCCATTCACGGCACTAACCTACTATTCTATTTATCCCGTCAACACCTACAAATGGCTGTAAAATGCAAAAATAGTATTGACTGGATATCAAAAATGTTTCACGGCACCGTGTTTCACGGCACATACGCACTGTGTTGACGGGATAAACATTCATTCACCATTACCCCACGTATTGATTGGCATTATTATATATTCTATATCAGACGTACATTTTTCACACTGCTATCAGGGGCGATAACCGTATTTCCTTTAATGTCAATTTGTTTTTCTTATTTTTCATGAAAACACATCTTGGTGAAATGCCAAGACATGTTTTCATGTCGAAGAAAACTATTCAATAATTTCTGTCTGTTGATGTGTAAACAATATAGTTAATTTATTTTACCTATTTAAAATTCTGAAATACCCAATTGCTTCAAAAATGATGGAGTGACAATACTCAATTACTAATTCCCTATCTGGAGCCCTGCAAAGTTAAGAGATCCATGATACACGTAGAACCATTCTTTACCTTGCTATGTATTGTCTATTCCAGTTGGTGAACTGTTCACCGCTAGTTCTAGTGTGCATATCGGTGGCTGTTGAATACTCCTTACCACTGTACGCTCGCATATTGTGTGTGGTCTTCGATAGGTACATTTTGATTTACATGGACTACTCGGTCTCCTTTTTGTATACATTTGTTTTCATCATTTCCGACCAGTGATGGTCAGAACAAAAACCCATATTACTATATTACTACGAATTACTAGGAATTTTGATTTTCAGGGAATGAACTGCTAATTCGACTGAAGGACAGACTGTTACATATCATAGGCACACGTACGCCTGACTATGCTGCTGCTCGAAAGACGCTTGGAGAAATATTCCATCTCATACAGGCGTTTTACAGCAACACAAACTGGGTGGAAATGAATGCCACTTCTATATATTCAGCACTTGGTGAGTTACGTAAATTAAAGATTTATACAGAATTGTACAATAGTCTACCAAAGTAATACCGAGTCTTACCAGTTCGAGCATATCTCTTGCCAGCGCATGTGCATTTATGTCTCCACTTTCCATATCATGTGTGTATCAGAAATGACACAATCTACCAGTGTCACCTTTGTTCAATCTTACTGTGGGTTGTGTGTAGTATGTCTTGGAAAGGCGTCGTGTCATCTTTACACTGAAATGTGTGTATCTAATTGATATGTTCGTTAATTCGTTACTACTCTTCGTTCAGCCTCTTCGCATCGATAGCTACAGCTTCCAAATAAATAACACCCTGTTTAGGTCTGTCCTTGGCGCCGGTAATATATGGGATTTAGTACTAAACCCATTGACTTGGCCTTAAATGACCTTAGCTGTTGATAGGCTGACCCTGACAAACAAACAAACTGTCTTTGGCGCCAAGCCACTCCTTAACCGCTAGATCGCGGGGAACATACATTTTCGCCTGCTGTTGTTTTATAATTTGTTTTATTTCTCAATAAAATCTGGTTTGAAAGCAATTTAGAATTATTGTGTTGTCAATCCATGTTTCTGATGAAAAAAAAGGAAAATAAAAGGGCTAACGCAGTTGTTTTCCAAACATGTGTAATACACAACTGGGCCCAGTTGATGCATCATTAGCCTAATTCCACATTAACTTTGCATTAGTTACAACCGGATTCAGGACTACTACTAAATTTGACATTTTATTCGGTCGTATTTAGGTGTAGCAGGACGACCGATGATACCGACTGCTCCAGCTCAAGTTGACACATGCTCAGCCTGTGGGTATGTCTTGTTATACCCCCTAAGCGATAGCAAGGGGATATTCCGTTAATCTTGAGGTTCCGTCCGTACGTGCGTACGTATGTCCGTGTACATTTACGGAAAGTGGAAAAGTGTGTAAGAGTTTCTCCAGTTAGAGTCCAGTATGCCAAGGGGGCGTATCCATGTAAAGTGTTTTATGGTTTTTAAATGTTAGCTTGTAACGCTGTTTCAATTAGCCTACATGGATCTCTCAATAGCTACATTTACTGACGTGCACACTAATACTGTTTTCAGTACTCGGTCTTTACATTATGGATATTGAAGTTTGTCATAAATTCGCAGATCCTCTAGTTTGATAGGTCTAAGGAATATTAGGATGTATGTAAATGCTGCTGTAGTTGCATTGGTGTGTGTATATATATATAAAGAAAGTACATGTAATAACTCTAAGTCATATGTTTCATGACGTATTTAATACTAATTAACGTAAATCTTAAACACTACTGGTATATATATATTGTGATATTTGTTTATTTCAGACTGTCGATGAAGACCCAGTGTGTAGATAATTTGTTAGTGAAAGAATTCCTGACCAGCGGCTACATGACGCTACCTATACATTCCATTCATGAAAATACATCAAATGCAGGTACGTGTAAATTATTGAGCACTTGCTGTCTCTATTGTATGAAGCACCCAATGAAAGAAGTCCATGTCAGGGTTACCCCCTTATTCCAATGTCCCCTTCTTTTGTTATAAAACTGTGATTGTGTCACTGTTTGCAAAAACAATAGTTTAAAAGCTCAAACACAATAATTATGCTTCATGATGTACTCTAGTAAAATGAGCCACCGTTTCAATGGATGGCAATTGAACAACCTACAACGCACACCCAGAAAATACATACTACTGCAAGGTTTATACGTTCAAGATATAACTTGAACTAATGTTGGTCTTGTTAATTTCTGATTTTCGCAACAAAATCTCAAATCTAACAAGATTGTCGTATTTTCCCCAAATTACTCTTATGCTTATTTTGTTCTAAGACTATATATCATCAACTACGCAATAGTACATCGTAATTGCTTATACTAAGATGATACAATTCATACAAATCATCCCTGAACATGCGGAACGATGGCGAAACTTGACAACACAATAAGATCTGAATTAATGGAAATATGTACATTAAGTTTATACACATATATATTTCATCTAATCTTATTGACAATCCGTAGATTCCCATTCCAAAAACATAGCTATACTGCTTGACTACACCTGATAATACAATTCCCAAATAATAACATAATTCACAAAAATCCTTTCCGCTTTTTATCAGTCACCTCCAGATTTAGCGCTCGTCAAGGGAAGTGTCAGGATGGCAGACCTGATGGCGACGTGATGACGTCAGATACGAAGGCAGTCGGCGGTATTGACAAGGCGTCGGGAGATGTATTGTACTCACATCACTTTTACAACCACGGAAAGGCTGGGATGATCGCCATTGCACATACACAACGATTCCTAGACGATGAAGGTACAGTCACTTGAAAAATGGTACAGCTATGGAAAAACGTACATCCTATCATTGCTATCTGATATTGAGCGCTTTAGTAACTAAATGGTCAATAGTGTACTGTAGGTCCGATCAGACTGCATACTGTCTCCAACTAGCCCCTTGCCCTATGCATGGACAATACTTTCATCATATTTCTATTTAATTGGTTTCTCAAAATAAGATGTGAAACCGAAATAGCGTTTCTATATGACCTTAGTTGTTGCTGGAAAGTTTTCACCATTTGGTGGAAAAAAAATAAACACAGCGTAATACACAACAGGGGAGCATGGATGTCATCGATAGTATTCCTTTTCAGGCATTTCATGTGTTGGATTCGTTTATATTAAAGTTGGGGTACCATTTATTAGGCATTACATACGTGTATAATTGTGTAACTATTCCGCCAGTTTAAACAATACGTCTATCCGCTATACAGAGATAATCATGTGTGTTAATTTTAAAATTATTGATAGAGGCACGCAGTTAGATCAGGTTATGTTGATATACAAATGAGGGAGGACATTTTAACGTATTTATATCAATTGAATGTGTTGCCTGAATATATTTGTATCCACCTATTATGAAGTATGATCATTGTACATCAACAAATAAAAAGAGAGAATAAGCAGTTGTTTCCGTTAACCACTTAATGAAACACGATTATCGTCCTTGAAATCAATAGTAGCAAATACGTTTGATATAAAAATGTATAGTAATATCAATTAACACGTTCAGTAGTGGTAAATGAACGTTTACATTGCCCGAAAAATGTCATCTAAGAACAGAGCTCCAGTTAAGGTGTGTAATTTGACCAACTTGGAGTGAAATTTTGTTATTTCTTCATATAAAATGGCAAGTTGGGAGTCCTTTAGAATCGTCTCGATACCTTAACTGGAGCTCTGATCTAAGAATGGACGAAAAATATATCTCATATTACAACCTGGGTTATGGAAGTCCAGGTTTTAATACATATACATGTAGTATGCATTTTTTGGTATTTCAGACTATGGATTGCTGTCGATCATAGGACGCCAGAAGTTTGAGAACCTTCTTGGAATACAGCACCATACAGACTCGAACATCTTGTACATTGACCTTGATATCAATGTCACAGACACTGGTGATATCGTGGGTGAAATTACTGCCACATTGCACAACCTGGAAGATTGGCAGATAGTCAGTGGTATCCCACTCAGCACAGGTACAATGAAATACCATCAAATATCATCATATCTCTATTTACATACGGATACTGTAAATAGAGATATGATGATATTTCAGTTTATATGTAAATATTTTCACAGTTGTAGAATATTAGTGATTACGTTTGCGTTATTCAGTGATTATTAATTAAGGACCCCTGGGGCCCCTGATCATCCAATGATTCATTCATAGTTGCTTCTTAAATGTGTTGGGATATAAACATAACATACATGTGAAAATTCTCTTACTATATCCTACAGAGTTGTCATGTCGGCCATCTTAGTGTGTACAAGCCATCGCCCAGTTTTACCTCTTATTGCGTTTGAAACATACCACTAATAATATGACAAAGACATGTACATGAATAATATTTGGTGCAACATGATGGGGAGACATCAGACTACAGCGTGCTATGCTTTGTTTTCATCACATTTACATATACCGTCTGATATCTGAAGGGTTTGTTGACCCTTTGTTAAAATGTTTGAGAATTCAGTAGAAGACAGACTGTGTAACAGTAAGAAAAATACACAGTGCTGTAGATATATACATGTATTACCATGCATACTGTATCGAATCCAGTGGCCTGTAAACAGTTATCTGAGTGTATTTTCACTACTGTCTACTTGCCTGCTATGCAAGTAAATACGGCTTTTACTGTGTCAAATTTACTTCTAATGATAGACAGTGCATCAGTTTGACAGTTTACACATTGACAAAGTGTCCAGTGTATATTTTGTGAGTGATGGTAGAAATGTTCAGATATTTAGCTGTGTGTATTCTGCTGAAATAATATTTATAGGACGTTGGCGTGCTATATATCTGGGATGTATTGAACCAAATTTTACTAGATTTGCTGCCATATTATATATTATTTACTGTACGTGTCAAACGCTCCAAGTGGTGAAACTGTCCGATAGCATGTACAAACTAAAATGGTGGAGATGACAACTCAATGCTCTCTATAATATGTTTTATGTTAATTTGTTTGACTCCTTGTCATAGGATGTGCATTTGTGCCTGTTGATGACTGCATTGCTGACTCTGATTACTGTTGTACGCTTGCAATTTTATATAGTCTTTATATGAGTTCTTTGGTTTTCTTTTGGTGTTTTGTGTCTATTTTATATATATTTACAGTTATTTCCCATACAAGAAAATACCCAAACCATCGTCGTATCCTCTGCGCAATATTAATTATCTTGGTTTATCCAGGATTAAATATTAAATTGCATTTTACTAACTATTTTAACCATGATCATTTCAGTTGATATTCTGCCGTGTATATATACATTATGTTCATGATTGCATGACATAATACATTAACATATATGGTGTATTTAAATTGGCTTTACGCCCATTGCTTCGGCGTTATTGCAAATAATTTAACATGTTCTTTCACAGTTTGTTCCCTTGTCAGTCCTACAAATGCAGTGGTCATCGTTTCCTACGCGTCCTCGACATATAGTGATTTACATCCTGTCTGCCCGCATAAGAAACTACACTTCGTTATGTTAGATCATTCACAAGACCAAGGTAAGTATTTATCAATGCTAATTAATAGGACATTGGTTTTACAGTTCAGTGCAGTGTGTCGGATGTATAAAATGTCACCGGTTATTTGTTCATTTTGACAGTTGTGCACATTTTACCTTTTGTTGTTATGTATTGTGTACCATTTACATCGAGTTAAGCAGGGGCCTCAATGTGTTTGTAACGACGATCGTGACTGCTGTTATTATTGCGGGATATGAGAGCGTGTGCACATCCTAGGGATGAATCGATCCTTAAGGGTTCTTATCTTAACTGCGAATGTATGTTGTGCTCCAAACATGCTGCATAGTCTATTTAGTTTTAGTTTTCTTATTATGCGCCCGTTTGAAAAAAATGTGACGTATTATGTATTCACCTTGTACGGCGGTCACAGCTTGTCCTCGCAATAACTAGAGTTCTACTTGACGTATCGTAACCAAATGCGTTATACATGTTATGAAGGCAAGACGAAGAAGCGTATTCAATTTAAAAATTTCTGATGACTTATCTTCCCTTGGTGGCCATTGTATACACCCGTTTGAAGTAAAAAAACGGAACGTATTATGTATTCAACTTGTACGGGCGGGCGTGCGGGCACACCATGTCCACGCAATAACTAGAGTTATACTTGATGAATCGTAACCAAATGCGGTATATAGTAACTACATGGTTAGTGCCGTCGAATATAAAATATATTCGGTTGAGCCTTAGACGGCTTTATTGGGGCAAGCTTTAGCGAGCCCCTATAAAGTTCTCGGGGTGAAATCGAATATATTTTATATTCGACGGCACTAATCATGTATTTAATTTATATTGCATACTAAACTTAAGTGTTGAACGTGTGTTATGTCATCGTTTGACGTCATTCCCTCGCCATACGTCACAAGTCTAACGACGTCATTCAAAGCAAAATGGCGGCGTCCACGCTAGGTAGATTCGGTATTGTATCTGATTAAATCTCCGATTTATTTACGATGAGCTTCAATAATGGCTGGTTTTAGACTACACAGTTGTCATAATAAGCATTGCAATCATAATGGACATATCCATGTCGTTGGTTATATCGCATACACTGTAAAAATGGACAAACTTCAGCTGAACCGACAGCGATTTCGATTTTAAAATTCGCCGCCATCTTGAATTTGCTGCTGAGACTGACCAATCAGAGGCCACAGTTAGGGGTCAAAGGTGAAAAAAATAAAGGCAAAAACGGCACTTCATGTATATTAGGTTACTTCAGATATAAACAACATTTATTCAACCCCCTTTATTATGCTATAAAAGTTGCGGTATAAACATGTTTATCACAGCAAGACGGAAGACCCCCCCCCCCACCCCCCCCCCCCCTGCGTCGTCGGCGTCCACAAACTTATCGTTGGGGTACATGTCTTATAACTTCTGTTTCATTTCCTTGTTATTTCATACATGCATTCCTCAGATGACCCTCTATCATGCTGTAGCAAATCCATGACCCACCCACCACCCAACCTTACCCCAAGGTCAAGGTCACAAACTTAGCACATTCATAAACTTAACGTTGGGGCAAATGTCTTATACCATTTGTTTCCTTTCATGGAACGCCTTGATATTTCATACATGCATTCCTCAGTTGACCCTCTATCATGCTGTAGCAAATCCACGACCCACCCAAGGTCAAGGTCACAAACTTAGCATGTTCATAAACTTAACGTTGGGTAAAATGTCTTATGACATCTGTTTCCTTTCATGGAACGCCTTGATAGTTCATACATGCATTCAGCTGATGATACTATGTCGTGCTATTGCAAATCCGTAACCCACCTCCCACCACTTACCCCAAGGTCAAGGTCACAAACTTAGCACATTCATAAACTTAGCGTTGGGGTAAATGTCTTATAACATCTGTTTCCTTTCATCGAACGCCTTGATATTTCATACATGCATTCCTCAGCTGACCCTCTATCATGCTGTAGCAAATCCACGACCCACCACCCAACGCTTACCCCAAGGTCAAGGTCACAAACTTAGCATGTTCATAAACTTAACGTTGGGTAAAATGTCTTATGACATGTTTCCTTTCATGGAACGCCTTGATAGTTCATACATGCATTCAGCTGATGATACTATGTCGTGCTATTGCAAATCCGTAACCCACCTCCCACCACTTACCCCAAGGTCAAGGTCACAAACTTAGCACATTCATAAACTTAGCGTTGGGGTAAATGTCTTATAACATCTGTTTCCTTTCATAGAACGCCTTGATATTTCATACATGCATTCCTCAGCTGACCCTCTATCATGCTGTAGCAAATCCACGACCCACCACCCAACACTTACCCCAAGGTCAAGGTAAAAACTTAGCATGTTCATAAACTTATTGTTGGGTAAAATGTCTTATGGCATCTGTTTCCTTTCATGGAACGCCTTGATATTTCATACATGCATTCCTCAGCTGACCCTCTATCATGCTGTAGCAAATCCACGGCACACCACCCAACGCTTACCCCAAGGTCAAGGTCACAAACTTAGCATGTTCATAAACTTAACGTTGGGTAAAATGTCTTATGACAGCTGTTTCCTTCATGGAACGCCTTTATATTTCATACATGCATTCCTCAGATGACCCTCTATCATGCTGTAGCGAATCCACGACCCACCACCCAACCCTTACCCATAAGGTCAAGGTCACAAACTTAGCATGTTCATGAACTTAACGTTGGGGTAAATGTTGTGTAACTTCTGTTTATTTACAGGGAATGCCTTGATATTTCATACATGCATTCATCTGATAATACTCTATCGTGCTATAGCAAATCCATGACCCACCCCACCCCTTTCCCCAAGGTCAAGGTCACAAACTTAGCACATTCATTAACTTAACATAGGGGTAAATGTCTTATAACATATGTTTCCTTTCATGGAACGCCTTGATATTTCATACATGCATTCATATGATGATACTCTATCGTGCTATAGCAAATTCATGACCCACCACCCACTCCTTACCCCAGGGTCAAGGTCACAAGCTTAGCACATTCATAAACTTAACTTTAGGGTAAATGTCTTATAACATCTGTTTCCTTTCATGGAACGCCTTGATATTGCATACATGTATTCATCTGATGATACTATATCGTGCTATCTATAGCAAATCCATGACACACAGCCCACCCATTACCCCAAGGTCAATGTCACAAACTTAGCATATTCATAAACGAACTTAACGTTGGGGTAAATGTCTTATAACACCTGTTTCCTTTCATGGAACGCCTTGATATTTCATACATGCATGCATCTGATGATCCTCTATTATGCTACAGCAAATCCATGACCCCCACCCCCACCCCGTTCCCCAAGATCAACATCATAAACTTAACGTTGGAGTAAATGTCTTTTTATAACTTCTGTTTATTTACAGGGAACGCCTGGATATTTCATACATGCATTCATCTGATGATCCTCTATTGTGCTACATCAAATCCATGACCCACCCCCACCCCTTTCTCCAGGTCAAGGTCACAAACTTAGCACATTCATACATGCATTCCTCATGTGAATAACTATCATGCTGTAGAAAATCACCAACTTAGTGCGTTCATTAACTTAACGTTGGGTTAAATTTTGTATATCTTCTGTTTTCGGGGAGCGCATTGATATTTCATATCATGCTATAGCAAAGCCACGACCCACCTTCCACCACTGACCCCAATGTCAAGATCCACCGCACACCCCTTAACCCAATGTCAAGTTATATAATATTCATGTTTTGTATACAACTGTGCCAACAGACGAGCTTTGTTGTCTTCTGGCAACTCTTGTTAATTTTCGCACTCGTTATCATAGTCCACAAAATAACTGAAGTTCTACTTGACGGATCGTAACCAAATTCGGTTTACACGTTTATCATAGCAAGTCGAAGAAGCGTACCGATTTTCAAAACTATCCGATGACTTACTCTCCTTGTCGGCCATTTTTAATTTTCCACTCTATCCCTGTCCACACTCTAACTCAAGTTCAACTTGACAGATTTAAATTTCGCACTCTGTATCTTTGTCCACACAATAACTGAAGTTCTACTTGATGGATCGTAACAAAATTCGGTATACAAGTTTATCACAGCAAGATGAAGAACCATATCGATTTTCAAAAATCTCCGATGACTTACTCCCTTGGTGGCCATTTTTAATTTTCGCACTCTATCCTTGTCCACGCAATAACTACATGAGCGATCGTAACCAGATTAGGTATACATGTTTAACAGGGAAAAACGAAGAAGATGATTCATTTTCAAAATTGTCCGATGACTTATCTCCCATTGGCGGCCATTTTTGTCGCTCATGCTGTAGCAGAGTTGTCGTCCGAAATGTCAAAATGTTTGTACAAGCTTCGTCATCATGGTATAACTTTAATATTACTTGACGGATTGCTTCAATATTTTGACACATGTGAGCATTTGGAACACACTCATGCCGCCATTAACATGACATTTTGACCTTTTTTACCTTCACATTTTTGTCAAAAAGTTTTTACAAGCTTGTTCATCGTGGTATAACTCGAGTTATACTTGACCGATCATAACCAAATTCGGTAAACATGTTTATCAATGCAAGACGAAGAAGCCATATCTCGTTTTAAGACTCTAAACTCGTACTCTGCAATATAAAATAACAGCTGAGTGAGCGACACTCCTCCCCAATCTCAACAAACTTCTGTCTATACGAATGGTTCAAACTCCATCTGCTGAGATAATATGGTAGCCTATTTTCCATACCATTAATGTGTTTGGCCTTAATCTCAAACTCGTACATAGCCGCTAAGAAACATATTTCCCTCAGACAGTCCTGCAAACAAATTTCTGCACGAGTAGCGCCATTGTTGATCACGTTGCATGAAGACAGGTTATCACAAATAATTACTATTCGTTGCACTCGAGTACTATGCCCCCACACTTTAAGAGCCACCACAATAGTAAGCAGTTCCAATGCATTAATTGGCAACTTCTGATCAACTAGAAGTGTTGGGAACTCCGCATGCAAATAAATTATACCAAAAACACCACCGCAACCAACTAAACACGCATCTGTTGCGATTACACTATCAGGAAGTGACCAATCCGATACCGCCATCATGGATATGCCATTGTAAATCGGCAAATATGCATTCCACTATCTCAGATCTTTACACACGTATTCTGGAAGAGTATGACACTGTGCATCGGACTTGTAAATTGCTCTCAGAAAGTTCAAAATTCTCTGCACAAATACTCTGCCTGGCCTAACACATGCACAAACAAAGTTTAATTTGCCTAGCAGTGATTGCAATTCTTTTTTCGTTACAACAGATTTTTGCAGCCATGTGGAAACAAGTTCTATAATTTCAGTTAATCGCTCTGGAGTGATTTCCAAAGTCACAGTAACCGTATCCACTAGAATTCCCAAACATACCATTCTAGTGGACGGCTCACAAGCTTTTTCCCTAGATTCCTCAATGCCACACTTCTCCAGAATACCCCTGATACAACTGAATGCAAAGCTAGATTGAAACGGCGTTTCACACCCATTAAGTCATCCAAATAATTGCATATGAGAATACCAATTTGCATCATGATAAAAGTAATCGCATTGGTCACTCTGACAAATCTGAGCTGCACTCCTAAACCCCATACTTAATACTGATCGAACATTTGGTGTCCCTTAAACATAAATTCAACTTTATGGTACTCCCCAGGACATAATCTGACCTGCCCAACGACCCTACGAAGATCCAGCTTGAAAAGGTGACAATTAGTTCCCTTTGTTTTGATTAATGCCACTATATCGTCAACCTTTGGATACACCAGGGATACACGTCCGCCTAAGTATTCATCTTTCGGAATAGTGTCGTTTAAGGAATTACGCGCCTTTCAGAGGTCTCTTTCTTATGAACAGTATTCAATGGAGATATACTAGGAACTTGCATAAACGGATTTTTAAAAAATGGACCTAAAATTGTTTTGCTTCGGATTTCAAAAAATATTTTTGTAACTCCACCGGACATTGCCTAGCCCCTTTATGATTTCTATGTATTTTACAAAAATTAGCCACCAAATCCTTGGTTCATCCCAAAGGAAAACCAAATTCAAGTAAGTCACAAACAACCTTATCTTGATAATATTCTAACATGTGCCGCAAAAATACAAAATTCAATTTTTCATTGACCCTGATGCGACAACCCTCGAAATTGTGTTTACCAGAGTTCACTACTGACTCATGGGTCGTTAACAAAAATTTGTTTCTCTCTGTATCGTTTGCCTCTAATGTACAACACATATTACAATTTTCATGAACACAGTCAGACTCTATCACCGGAGATTTGCCAGCAATATTGTGATGCACTCTGGTAGAAACAATTCAGTTAGTTGTCTATTTTGCTCAGAACTTATAAATGGTTTGTAAACAGGATCTGCATGAAGTCACGCAACCGAATGAGGACAATCCTTGGAACACTCCGGATGTTTAAGTTTTGTGTTGTCTTTCAACCAACATTCCACACAAACGTGTTGACAAAGCCTCATTCTGCCTCGTTTGGTTTCCAGGTGATCCTGCCTACTATTGCATTTATTTCTGTTGTACAGGGAGCAGAACCACACTCTCTCACCGAATTCCATATATTTTGTAACCGGCAATTTGCCTGAAGATTCAGTTTTAAATTGCTTTCTATTCTGGACTGGATCCCTGATGACGTGCTTGGACAACACCGCCTGTTCGATCACTTGAGAGTCATCGGACCATGTCATTAGTCCAAGTTCAATTTGACGAACCACGGAAGCATAAAATCCAGCAAGCCCTCAAACGAATACAATCCCGAACAATAAACAATATTTTTCAGCAAAGCTAATCGTCAGATTCTCTCTTCATCAGCATGATCAGAAATGCTTTCTCTAGTGATAATTTCTAATTCACCTGCGATTAGTAATTTCAAATATAATTGGTTAAATTTAACAGCTCTGTCTACGTGCTCGTACTGTAGACTCGCTTGGGGCCAAAGCTGGGGGAAAATGACTCTGTCGGACGCTTTGGCTACAATCCCAGATCGTAATTTATGTTTTGATTTACTTTTTTAGAACGGACAATATCGCTGTGCTGTTCGGAATCTGAACTAGAAACTGTGCTGTCTGAGCATTGTGAACGTGATTCATCTGATTCAATCAAGCCCGACTGCTTCAAATATTGGCCAACCTGTTTTTTTTTAAGTTTATTATTTTTCCTCAGATCATTTATTGTCAGTTTATGAAACATGTACATTAACTTAATACGTGCGAACTGGTAACATGACCGTCTTTGCGATCAGCAGATGAACCGCCCACACCATGCTCAGAAATTTGATAATGTTTACCTTACTTTTACGAACTGCGCACCAATCAAAAGCGAGGAACTTGTTATGCAACCATGACTACACAAATAACAAGTGCGCGAAAGCTGAGGACCAGCGCTACTGGTACCCAACTTTCGAACCGTAAACAAATAACACATGAAAGTTAAAGGAACTATCTCTGAATGCAATCAATTTAACCACTTTTAGTTTCACCCAACAATAACCCAATAGTAAGGCCTATATATACCCTGCAACTAATCTGAAAAGTTCTAGCATGGACTGCAATGCACTGAAAACTTCTCTAATGTTTCTCTTTATTTTTGAGTGTTCTAATGGGGTTTAAATATAATTTACCAGAACAAACATGAATTTTCGTCAATGGCCTGGACTTTCTAGAGATTACAGAAAGTTCTAAGCTCATTTAATTATATAAATGATAATAATAACATCCAGTGACTCATAGGTAATGCACACTACATTGTTTCTAGAATATCCCATGATGTTTATCATTAGAGCAAAAGTACATGTACACAGATAAAACAATATACATGTACATGGATTGTAATTAATACATTGCTACAAGATGATGTCACTGTGACCAGTATTGTCACTGACAGTAATTTCTCAATAACGTCTCAATAACAAAAAGGATAATAAAATAATTCAGCAATCTTTCGACAATTTACAATAAGTTTTATTGAAATAATAAAGACACACAATTACGCAGAGTACAATTAAAATTTACCTTTGAATGTCATGAATAAATTCAATATCCATTGAATGTCATAATATCACAATTCCGATATATTTCCAATATTGATTGAATCACAATTCCGATATATATCCAATACTGATTGATTATTCACAATACGTCAATGTTTTCGCTACATTAAAATCACAATATTCACTTGTTCTGTTAATTTACTAAATTCAAATTCGGAATTGCTAATTGAATCGACAATATATATAAGTCCATTTATAACTCCCAACAACTACAATAATTCAGGCCAATATATACCTATCCAGTAATCTAGAACATTCTAGCATTTTCTGTGATGCTCTGTAGCCTATTTCACCAACATTGCAAAGTATACTTTTCTAGCAAAGTATACTTTGAGGGAGAAATTTTCAATTTTAGGATAAATTTATTATTTTTTATTATACTGAATTTATTACATTATCACAGCCAATTTGGCTGTGATAATGTAATAAATTCAGTATAATAAGTCTGCATACTTTTAATCATCAAATATATGCAGTTGTTAGTTCTATATGAAATAATGTAATTCAGGAAAAATAAATGATTTCTCCCTCAAAGTATACTTTGCAATGTTGGTGAAATAGGCTACTGGAGTGTTCTAAAATATCCAATACACTTCCAGAACCTTCTAGTGAGATATATGCATAATTTAGTTCATTATGGGAATGAATGGCCTTTTTGTGGAATTTATCGGGGTATAAACTTGGAAAAGGCGCGGGAATACTGGACGAAGGCCGGAAGGCCTCGTCCAGTATTCCCGCGACTTTTCCAAGTTTATATCCCCGTTAAATTCCAAAAAAAGGCCATTCATTCCTTATAATTCCTGCATTTGAAATAAATTCATCAAGAAAATGTGTTTATTTTATCGTTTTCTTAAGAATTATTTTAACTGCGCCTCACGGTTACGGAAAGTAGTTCGGCATGGGAGTTTACTGACTGGATATAAATTTTGGACAGAGACTTGCTACGGACCAATCAAATGTTAGGGAATTGTGTAAATATTTGTATGCTGGAATTATTGACTTGCATCTTTCTAGAGATTCAAGAATGTTCTAAGTTCATCTAAATATAGAAACGATACTAATAATATCCAGCGACTCATAGCTAGCTTATTGACATTAGTATTTCCAGAACTTTCTCTTGTGTTTATCAGTGGAACAAAAGTACATGTTCACACATAAAACAAATTGAATGTTAATACATACATGAAAACGTACACATGTACATTTCAAATATACACAGCTGCAACAATGATGATGTCATAAGAAGTGAGGCTATGCCGAGTTTACGCACATGCCAGATTCAATTCAATGTATAAACACCGCGTCATGCGAATAAGCTCAACTGATCACCTTATATCGGAACATGTAATAACACGAAACCATACAAATGTACATGTCAACTATACATGCAATGTAACAAAGCTGCACATATTTTAATTCTCTCAATTTGGTCAGTTGTTGGTTGCATAAGAAGTGAAGCCATGCCGAGTTTTCGTCAACTATTTATTTTAAGAGAAATACAAATTTTATGGAGGTTAAAAATAGATTATATAAAATATTTTGGAATTTGTGGACCGATTGTCATTTACAAGCTATCTAGCCAGGTTTCGAAGTCATTTTCCATTGTCTTCGTCCTTCTACCCTCCACCTCATTGTTTTTCTTTGCAATACAATCAATATTTGATGAAATTTCATCAAATAAAAAAGTTGGGCAGGGGTGTCTTTTTTGTTATTGATGATGAAAATATTATATTTAAATATGTTTGGATTTAGTTCGTTTAATAGCCAAATGTAAGTCGGCAGCTAAACGTTGATAGTAGTAGTAACTTTTACGATATATTAAATTAAATAACAAATAGTTTCGCACTGGCGTCATGTATTTTCAAAGTAATGCGTCAGTATGTTTCAGTAAATGTCAGTATTGTAGATGCATACACATAAAGATACAAGACGCCATGCACTACCGATTTAGCACATACAACTGGCTATCACTCGTCCGACTCGTCATCGCGATATTTAGCTCCTGCGGACGCCAACTCCATGCACACATCCCAGTTGTTACGTGACCTTGCAACGTCAAACGGTGTGTAACCGTCAAAAGTCCGGGCGTTTATGTTACAGTCGTTACATCGCAACAAATATTTCACGAGACGTATATTTCCACTCCAGCAGGCTACGTGCAGTATTGTATGTCCTCGCTTAGACTCCTTGGCATTCACATTGGCTCCCTTGTCAATGAGAATGTCAACAATGTGCATAAAGTCGCTTGCTGCTGCAATGTGGAGACAAGTGGCTCCTTCGTAGTTAGTCAGATCGAGGTTTTGTGGAATCCGCTGGTATGGGATTTCATAGAGGTTTTGTTTGGTTTCTACATACGTTACATGTTCAAGTAAAATTTTCACACTTTCCACTCTGGCATCACGACACGCTATATGGAGGCTGGTATTCCCATCTTTATCACGTGATTCTACTGTCGCTCCACCAACGACCAATCGTCTGACGATGGGGAGCTGATTGGTCAGTACAGCTAGATGCAATGGTGTTTGATACAACGCGTTTGCTATATTTAAAAACCCAATTGCAGGCGTCATATCTATTATGTGCATAGCTATTTCCAGTGCCCTAATTATGATGGCGATGTGTAGAATTGTATCGCCATCGTTGTCTCTAGAATATGTTTTGTCTACGTCAAGGCGCCGGTTTATATCGCCATTCTGCGCGGCCCCATCGTCATTTCGTACAAGGAATTCGCCGACTAGCAGACCATGTTTAACTTCACTGCTAGATCGTTTGTTGTCTGAACACATTCTGCTCGGACCATTTACTGTGGTCGTACAAGTATGTCCCGCTAGAATATCTGATATCTCACAATCGGTCATTTCCATGGATAGTACTCGCTCACACAAATCCTGTAATCCCGGTTCGTTTCGGAGCGACGTACACTCGGCACTGGACACCATGGTAACTGGTGCGCAGCTCTCCGAGATACGGTAGTCAGATATTGCCGAATGATGGGTTTCCATTCTATGGTTAGCCCTGAGTAATGGAGTGTGCCTGCTTTGCGCTGAGACAGTCTGACTGTATTTGCATCGGTCTGTCTATTTCGGGCAGTGACTCGCCGATAATTGTGTCATCATAGTCGTACTTGGGCAACTTGGAATTCTTCTGTGGCTTAGTGACCTGTAATATGCACAGAGGATATTACATGAATGATGATTTAATATGATATATATTAAACGAGTTTACTGATTTTAAACAAAACGAGGCTATGCCGAGGTTCTTATGAAATATGTCAACTCGTTTAATATATATTTATCATATTAAATCAACCCAAATTTTAGATTATATTTATTGCATAAACACATCATTACAATTTGATTATATACTGATTATCTAACATGTTTTCTGTAGCGGGCTCATTTGCATATGTATTACATTACACTGTGTTATTAAACTGTGGAAGTCAAGTATCGATATCCTGCAGAACTACATATAATTCATAGAAATTTACAATTTTAAACATGTTATGTTGTTATGATATGAGGTCGTGTGCGACCAAAGTTAAAAGCCTTGTTCATCTTTATAGAGTTATACCGATGAAAGCCGAAACACGCCGAATGCCTGTGATCATAATAGCAATACACACTGAGATAATTCCTGTAGAGTAATTGCAGACACTTTGTATCTATATATACTCCACAAGAACAGTTTCAAGAAATTGTGCAAGCCAACGTTATATAACGTTTGCATCGACTAATTATAAACGTTAGTATGTTCTTTTTTTATTTTAATATTTGAGAACATATGTACTAGAATATCAGTTTAAATTTACACGTGTGAGTCGAAACTGTAATAGTGTATTTAGATAAACCTCGTCATACATATATATATAACGCATGTAAACTTGAGTTCTATTTATATATATGTTTAATACACAATTTACTAATTATAAACGTGAGTATGTTTTTTTTATTTGTATGCCCCCGCTACCGAAATGTACGGGGGCATATAGTGTTACCGGCGTCCGTCCGTCCCGTCCGTCCGTCCGTCCGTCCCGTCCGTACGTCCCGATATTACCATATTATTTAGTAACTTATACATGGCTTCACATATTATGTCAATATTTATACACGTCATACATATCAACATGCCTTACACACTCCACCCACCAGTACTTCGACCTTGACCTTTGGCCTTGACCTTTTCCACTTTAAATGTTTGCTTGGCACTTTGGGACAAATCTACGTGCACGTTTCTCAATCCTACACTAACTTCTCAATACTTTTGCCAATCGCTTAAATATTTATACACATGATACATATGAACATGCCCTACACACTCCACCACCCAGTACTTTGACCTTGACCTTGACCTTTGGCCTTGACCTTTTCCACTTTAAATGTTTGCTTGGCACTTTGGGACAAATCTACGTGCACGTTTCTCAATCCTACACTAACTTCTCAATACTTTTGCCAATCGCTTAAATATTTATACACATGATACATATGAACATGCCCAACACACTTCACCACCCAGTACTTCGACCTTGACCTTTCGCCTTGACCTTTTCCACTTTAAATGTTTGCTTGGCACTTTGGGACAAATCTACGTGCACGTTTCTCAATCCTACACTAACTTCTCAATACTTTTGCCAATCGCTTAAATATATCACATGATACATATGAACATGCCCTAACACACATCCACCACACAGTACTTCGAACCTTGACCTTTGGCCTTGACCTTTTCCACTTTCATGTTTGCTTGGCACTTTGGGACAAAATCTACGTGCAAGTTTCTCAATCCTACACTAACTTCTCAATACTTTTGCCAATCGCTTATATTTATACACATGATACATATGAACATGCCCTACACACTCCACCACCCAGTACTTCGACCTTGACCTTTCGCCTTGACCTTTTCCACTTTAAATGTTTGCTTGGCACTTTGGGACAAATCTACGTGCACGTTTCTCAATCCTACACTAACGTCTCAATACTTTTGCCAATCGCTAAATATTTATACACATGATACATATGAACATGCCCTACACACTCCACCACCCAGTACTTCGACCTTGACCTTTGGCCTTGACCTTTTCCACTTTAAATGTTTGCTTGGCACTTTGGGACAAATCTACGTGCACGTTTCTCAATCCTACACTAACTTCTCAATACTTTTGCCAATCGCTTAAATATTTATACACATGATACATATGAACATGCCCTACACAATCCACCACCCAGTACTTCGACCTTGACCTTTGACCTTCACCTTTTCCACTTTAAATGTTTACTTAGCACTTTGGGACAAATCTACGTGCACGTTTCTTCCTCAATCCTACAATAACTTCTCAATACTTTTTGCCAATCGCTTAAATATTTATACACATGATACATATGAACATGCCTTACACACTACACCACCCATTACTTCGACCTTCACCTTTGGACTTCACCTTTTCCACTTTAATTGTTTACTTGCCACTTTGGGACAAATCTACGTGCGCGTTTCTCATCCTACACTAACTTTCACACACACGCATGCTCCAATAGTCCTCTACCGCCCTGTGACAAATCCACATTCGTCCTGCCCCCGCTAAGCACAGGGTCAAGGTCACAGACTTGGTGCGTTTGAAACCTTAACATTCAGTTAAATAGCTTATAATTTGTGTTTCCTTGCTCGGATCTGCTTCACATTTCACACACGCATTGCTACAATGGTCCTCTACCGCCCTGTGACAAATTCACATTCGTCCCGCCCCCACTAAGCCCAGGGTCAAGGTGCGTTCAAAACCTTAACGCTCGGGTAAATGGCTTATAATCAAATATGCCTCGTTTTCTTTGGCTGCCAGCGGGGGCATTCGTGTGCCGACAGGCCACATTTCTAGTTAATGCTTGAGAACATAATTATGTACTAGAATATCAGTTTAAATTACACGTGTGAATCGAAATTGTAAGAGTGTATTCGATAAACCTAGTTATACATATATATATATATATAACGCATGTAAACTTCAGTTCTATTTATACCCCCGCAACGAGTTGTGGGGGGGTATACTGGAGTCAGGTTGTCCGTCCGTCCGTCCGTCCGTCCGTCCGTCCGTCCGTCCGTCCGTCCGTCCGTCCGTCCGTCCGTCCGTGCGTGTGTCCGTGCGTCCTTAAACTTAACATCAGAGAAATATTGTTATAACTTCTATTTCCTTCATCTAAAATGCTTAATATTTCACACATGCATTCCTGTAATGCTCTACTACCATGCTGTGCCAAATCCACGACCGTCCAACCCCCGCTGATCCCAAGGTCAAGATCAAATACTTAGTCTCTTTACAAAACTTAACATCAGAGAAATATGTTATAACTTCTATTTCCTTCATTGAAAATTCTTAATATTCACTCGTGCATTCCTCTAAGGCCCTACTATCATGCTGTGACATATCCCCGCTGATCTCAAGGTCAAGGTCACATACTTTACAAAACATAACATCAGAGAAATCGGTTATAACTTCTATTTCCTTGCTCGGATCTGCTTCACATTTCACACTCGCATTGCTCCAATGGACCTCTACCACCCTGTCACAAATTCACGTTCGTGCCGCCCCCGCTAAGCCCAGAGCCAATGTCACAAGCCCACACACTTTTACATATTTAGGGATACCTGGGCCCACGCGGGGGGTATTCCGTAAGCCTCGCTTACTGACCAATCTAGTTATATATATGTTTAATACACAATTTATTCACACTTAGGCGAATAGTATTAGACATAAAATCGCCAAAGATCGGAAAGAAATAAGCCAAAGCTGATTTTTTAGCTCGCCTGCACGAAGTGCATAAGAGCTTATGGCATACCCCCGGCGTCGTCGGCGTCGTCGGCGTCAGCGTCGGCGTCGTCCACAAACTTAACGTTGGGTAAATGTCTTATAACTTCTGTTTCCTTTCATGGAACACTTTGTTATTTCATACATGCATTCCTCAGATGACCCTCTATCATGCTGTAGCAAATCCATGAGCCACCACCCAACCCTTACCCCAAGGTCAAGGTCACAAACTTAGCACATTCATAAACTTAACGTTGGGGTAAATTTCTTATAACATCTGTTTCCTTTCATGGAACACCTTGACATTTATTTCATACATGCATTCCTCAGATGACCCTCTATCATGCTGTATCAAATCCATGACCCACCACCCAACCCTTACCCCAAGGTCAAAGGTCACAAACTTGGCACATTCATAAACTTAACGTTGGGGTAAATTTCTTATAACATCTGTTTCCTTTCATGGAACGCCTTGATATGTCATACATGCATTCCTCAGATGACCCTCTATCATGCTGTAGCCAGTCACGACCTACCACCCAACCCTTACCCCAAGGTCAAGGTCACAAACTTAGCATGTTCATAAACTTAACGTTGGGGTAAATGTTGTGTAACTTCTGTTTGTTTACAGGGAATGCTTTCACATTTTATACATGCATTCATCTGCTGACACTCTATCTTGCTGTAGCAAATCCACGATCCAACACCCAACCCTTACCACAAGGTCAAGGTCACAAACTTAGCATGTTCATCAACTTAACGTTGGGGTACATGTTGTGTGACTTCTGTTTATTTACAGGGAACGCCTTCATATTTCATACATGGATTCATCTGATGATACTCTATCGTGCTATTGCAAATCCATGACCCCCACCACCCCCCCCCCACCCCTTTCCCCAAGATCAACATCATAAACTTAACGTTGGAGTAAATGTCTTTGTATAACTTCTTTTACTTTACAGGGAACGCCTGGATATTTCAAACATGCATTCATCTGATGATCCTCTATTGTGCTACATCAAATCCACGACCCACCCCCACCCCTTTCCCGAGGTCAAGGTCACAAACTTAGCACATTCATAAACTTAACGTTGGGGTAAATATTGTGTAACTTCTGTTTATTTACAGGGAATACATTCATATTTCATACATGCATTCATCTGATGAAACTCTATCGTACTGTAGGAAATCCATGACCCACCTCCCACCCCGTTCCCCAAGGTCAAGGTCACAAGCTTAGCACATTCATAAACTTAAATGTCTTGTATCATCTGTTTTCTTTTATGGAACGCCTTGATATTTCATACATGCATTCCTCAGATGATCCTCTATCAAGCTGTAGCAAATCCACAACTCACCACCCAACGCTTACCCCAAGGTCAAGGTCACAAACCTAGCACATTCATAAACTTAACGTTGGGGTAAATGTTGTGTAACTTCTGTTTCTTTACAGGGAACGCCTTGATATTTCATACATGCATTCATCTGAGGATACTCTATCGTGCTATAGCAAATCCATGAAATCCATGATCCACCCCCCCCCCCCACCCCTTTCCCCAAAGTCGAGGTCACAAACATAGCACATTCATAAACTTTACGTTGGAGTAAATATCTTTTTGTAACTTCTGTTTCTTTACAGGGAATACCTTCATATTTCATACATGCATTCATCTGATGAAACTCTATCGTCCTATAGCAAATCCATGACCCACCGCCCACCTCTTTCCCCAAGGTCAAGGTCACAAACTTAGCACATTCATAGACTTAAAAATAACGTTGGGGTAAATGTCTTATAACATCTGTTTCCTTTCATGGAACGCCTTGATATTTCATACATGCATTCATCTGATGATACGCTATTGTGCTATAGCAAATACATGACCCTCCCCTTACCCCAAGGTCAAGGTCACAAACTTAGCACATTCATAAACTTAACGTTGGGGTAAATGTCTTATAACATCTGTTTCCTTTCATGGAACGCCTTGATATTTCATACATGCATTCCCCAGATGACCTTCTATCATGCTGTATCAAATCGACAACCCACCACCCAACCCTTGCTCCAAGGTCAAGGTCACAAACTTAGCATGTTCATAAAGTTAACGTTGGAGTAAATGTTGTGTGTCTTCTGTTTCTTTACAGGGAACGCTTTGATATTTCATACATGCATTCATCTGATGATCCTCTATTGTGCTACAGCAAATCCATGACCCCACCCCCCCCCCACCCCCCTCACACACACACACCCCTTTCCCCAAGATCAACATCAGAAACTTGACGTTGGAGCAAATGTCTTTTTATAACTTCTGTTTCTTTACAGGGAACGCCTTGCTATTTCATACATACATTCATCTGATGATAATCTATTGTGCTATAGCAAATCCATGACCCACCCCCCCCACCCCCACCCCCCACCCACCCACCCCTTTCCCCAAGGTCGAGGTCACAAACATAGCACATTCATAAACTTAACGTTAGGGTAAATGTCTTATAACATCTGTTTCCTTTCATGGAACGCCTTGATATTTCATACATGCATTCATCTGATGATACTCTATTGTGCTATAGCAAATTCATGACCCTCCCCTTACCCCAAGGTCAATGTCACAAACTTAGCACATTCATAAACTTAACGTTGGGGTAAATGTCTTATAACATCTGTTTCCTTTCATGGAACGCCTTGATATTTCATACATGCATTCCTCAGATGACCCTCTATCATGCTGTAGCAAATCCACAAGCCACCACCCAACCCTTGTTGTGCTATAGCAAATCCATGACCCACCACCACCCACCCCCCCCCCCACCCACCCCTTTCCCCCAAGGTCAAGGTCACAAACTTAGCATGTTCATAAACTTAACCCACCCCCCCCCCCCCAGCAACCCACCCCTTTCCCCAAGGTCGACTGTCTTAATTGTAATTGTAATTGTCTTAACATCTGTTTCCTTTCATCAATGCCTTGATATTTCATTCATGCATTCATCTGATGAAACTCTATCGTGCTATAGCGAATCCATGACCCACCCCAAATGTCTTATAACATCTGTTTCCTTTCATGGAACACCTTGATAGTTCATACATGCATTCCTCAGATGACCCTCTATCATGCTGTAGCAAATCCACAACCCACCACCCAACCCTTACCCCAAGATGAAGGTCACAAACTTAGCATGTTCATAAACTTAACGTTGGGGTAAATGTTGTGTATCTTCTGTTTCTTTACAGGGAACGCTTTGATATTTCATACATGCATTCATATGATGATCCTCTATTGTACTACAGCAAATCCATGTACCCCCCCCCCCCGCCCCCCCCCCCCCCCCCCCCCCCCCCCCCACACACACACACACACACCCATTTCCCCAAGATCAACATCTGAAACTTGACGTTGGAGCAAATGTCTTTTTATAACTTCTGTTTCTTTACAGGGAACGCCTTGATATTTCATACATACATTCATCTGATGATACTCTATTGGTCTATAGCAAATCCATGACCCACCCCCCTCCCCCACCCCCCCACCCACCCCCACCTTTCCCCAAGGTCGAGGTCACAAACATAGCACATTCATAAACTTAACGTTGGGGTAAATGTCTTATAACATCTGTTTCCTTTCATGGAACGCCTTGATATTTCATACATGCGTTCATCTGATGATACTCTATTGTGCTATAGCAAATTCATGACCCTCCCCTTACCCCAAGGTCAAGGTCACAAACTTAGCACATTCATAAACTTAACGTTGGGGTAAATGTCTTATAACATCTGTTCGCTTTGATATTTCATACATGCATTCATCCGATGATCCTCTATTGTGCTACAGCAAATCCATGACCCACCCCCCCCCCACCCCCCCCCCCCCCCCCCCCCACACACACACCCCTTTCCCCAAGATCAACATCATAAACTTGACGTTGGAGTAAATGTCTTTTTATAACTTCTGTTTCTTTACAGGGAACGCCTTGATATTTGATACAGGCATTCATCTGATGATACTCTATTGTGCTATAGCAAATCCATGACCCCCCCATCCCTTTCCCCAAGGTCGAGGTCACAAACATAGCACATTCATAAACTTAACGTTGGGGTAATTGTCTTAACATCTGTTTCCTTTCATCAATGCCTTGATATTTCATTCATGCATTCATCTGATGAAGCTCTATCGTGCTATAGCGAATCCATGACCCACCCCAAATGTCTTATAACATCGGTTTCCTTTCATGGAACACCTTGATATTTCATACATGCATTCCTCAGATGACCCTCTATCATGCTGTAGCAAATCCGCAACCCACCACACAACCCTTATCCCAAGGTGAAGGTCACAAACTTAGCATGTTCATAAACTTAACGTTGGGGTAAATGTTGTTTAACTTCTGTTTCTTTACAGGGAACTCTTTGATATTTCATACATGCATTCATCTGATGATCCTCTATTATGCTACAGCAAATCCATGACCCCCCCCCCCCCCCCCCCCCACCCCCCCCCTTTTTCCCCCCCCCCACCCTTTTTCCCAAGGTCACAAACTTAGCTCATTCATACATGCATTCCTCATGTGAATAGCTATCATGCTGTAGAAAATCACCAACTTAGTGCGTTCATAAACTTAACGTTGGGTTAAATTTTGTTTTACTTCTGTTTTCAGGGAGCGCATTGCTATTTCATACATGCATTCATCTTAATATGCTATAGTATGCTATAGCAAACCCACAACCCACCTTGCACCTCTGACCCCAATGTCAAGGTCCACCGCATGCCCCTTAACCCAAGGTCAATTATATATAATATTCATGTTTTTCATGCAACTGTGCCAAGTTTGAGTGAAGGCTGCCAACAGGCGAGCTTCGTTGTCTTCTGACAACTCTTTTTCAGTATTGGTCCGGAATATCATTAGGAGAAATATATCAAAACTCCCCACGAATCCTACTGGAGCTTAATCCAGAATTCAAGATGGCGTCCAAGATGGCTGCCATAAATGTATTAAACACATAAAGGTGATATTAATGAACATATTCACACATAAGGTGGCAGCATATCACACTCAGCAATGCATAAGTTTAACATTTTCAATAACTATGAGTCGATTAACCTTTCAAATATCCAAGATGGCTGCCAAGAATGTCAACAAAATATGTAAAAGTTACATTTCCTTCACAACATCCGAATTGATTTGTTATTGTCTTTGAGTTACATGCACTATTATTAAAGCTTCAATAATTTTATATTTGAAATAATATGGCGTCCGAGATAGCCGTTAAAACTTGAAAAGTTGTCCAATATGCATACAGAAGGCTGCAGCCCGCATGCTTAGCCCGCCTAGGATGTTGCTAGTCCGAGGGTGTATTGATAATCCCAATATTTAGAGATCGGATCAGGGTGTATTTATGTGGTTAGATATACATGTATATGGTACTTAAAACGTTTAAGTCGTAAAACCGTTAACACAATGTAATGTGATATTGACATTGTGTAGGAAGGCCAAATGAATGGTCTACGGAATCATGTATGGATGGTAACAAAACGAAAGTTTGACGTTTCATGTTGACGCAACTTTGCGTTGCAAATCTACGTATAAGTTATTTAAAAAAACGGATTTTTGTGAAAAACGGTATAACAGAATCTGATTATGATTCTAGAGATATAAGTGATGTACATTTCGGATGGACTCTCCCACGGGCGGACGTGTCACGTGTCATCATGACCACTATGTCTCGCTTTCCACGATGGGCTCAACAAGCAATTACTTTAGCATATGTATATCTTCTGGACTTAATTCACATTAACTATGAATTTGGTAAAACAAAAGCATATTGTATGCAAGATCCATCTAATTCAATGTGGCCTCCAACATGACGGACAAAACCTGCTAATTTGTATAATATATTCATCAGTAACAAACTGTGTATAATGTTTCAGAAATATCTTCCTTTTACCGTAATTACATTTATATACGAGTACATTGTAGACATAACGTATACATTTCATGTGCAATAACTAATTATTTGTGAGGAAAAATGTGTAGTTTTGCCTGCCAGCCTATATTTGTATGCATCTATGCATACTTTCAATTGTTTATATTAAGATATTGTCAGATCTTCTATTTTAAGATATATATATTTGATAAATTATAATACATAACCTATGTTACTAATCAAAGGTTATATAGCATGACCTTCTCATGTGGTTACAAGGGATATTTATTGTTTACAATGGTGCAAGTTATATATTATGTGTAATGCATATGGATTGCACGGCAATGTATACATTATATAAGTACACACTTTGTAGAAGCATGCAAGACTGATCATGCATGTATATGGAAGTATGTAACACACTGTCCATGTCTTATTCCCTTGATGTTTGCTGTTGACAACCGACGTTTAAAGAGTCTCCTGTCCGTGGGAACATGTGTACACTAACTGACCAGCTGTGGGCGGTTGTCTGGGTGGTTAGCGGCGCGGGTCATCCTTACCAGAATCGTGACATCCTTGTTTTGGTCCTCACTTACAATTTGGCTTTCTTGTACGCGAGTGTTGAAGCCGGCTATCCCACTTGTATGTGTAGTAAGATTAGTGTACTCGGATTACGTTTAAGCGCTGGGACTTAAGTGACTATTATGCATTGAGGACCTGGCACAAGTCCGGATATTCTAAGTTGAGGGCTGAATATATATTTTCTTGATATAAATATTCTATTCTGATTTCGGGATTCATATTTACAGATGAAATACGGGACCATAGCTGTTGACAGCCCGTTAAACACAATTAATCAAACATCTAGCTAGCATTCTAGCGGTCCAAAAACACGAGTTTAATGTTACATAATGTTTATACTAACTTTATTTTCTCTTCGGTGTACCGTAAAGTCATACGTCATATTTATGCATACCAGAACATGTCTCATCTGATACATATATACGGCATAGTATATTGTATTGCCAAAAAAACCAGTAGGAATCGAATCGATTCACTCATCGCTCTAGACAAGGGATACACATATCCATAGGCGTCGCCAGTAATTTTCCAGCGGGGTTCGTCTACCAACGGTAGACGCCGACATCCGAAGGCTGGAGACGGGGAGTGCACAAGAGGGGGTTTCGGTTTCCCCTCTCGTTAGACGATTTTTTTTTTATTTCTATGTGCAATTTCCGACTTTCTAGGCCTAATGCATTTTAGAGCTATAATTTCCACAATCGCAACACCGAATTTCCGTAAGAAAAATATCTTTAAATCTAGGTAAATCGTAGAAAATGACTTTCAACACTCCTCCAAGGAAATCGACCCGAACATATGAAAATATCATTTACCCGGGTACAAAGTAGGAGTCCAACTTCCGTTGGTTTTTATCTTTAGAGTTTTTCATAATACAGACAAATTATTGTTGTTGTTGCTGTTGTTGTATGTCTATAATTCAGGCGCTTATTTTTCGCCACAATCTCTCAACAGCCACATAGACTGGAGTTAAATTGGAGGGCGAAGCCGATTCTAGACTAGTTGACATCGCGATCATACATATTCAACATGTATTCCTGAAATAGAAACAGTCTATATCCAATAGCAGAGACGTATTATGTACTTTCCTTACCAATAGTCATATTTGCATCCAAAAGTTAAAACTGAAAAGCGGGACCTATGTAACTGAAGTGGGTGGGGTAATTAAATGAGGGGTTTCAGATTATTTGCATGATTGCAGTGCATCCAGCTAATACTAATTAGCAGCAAGGTAGAGACACTAGCCAAGCAAGCAAAGGTGGGTGATATTACACCAAGGATGGGATCCAAGGCGCAAGTATGAATTCCTGAAACCTTTTATTTAGCAGTTGGATCAGCGTGTTTTGTTCTCGGAACAAAAGGCAGAATTTTGCGGTGCGCGCTCCCTTATATAACATTTGGTCGTTTAGGACCGGACGAGCTGTCAATGAATCCATCTATCTGATTGGCTACTGAGGACGAATCTGGACGAATTCTGGACGAACACATCTGGTTGGATGTGAGCAGAGAATTCGTCCAGCTTCCCGTACAGTGATTGGTTACATTCTGCCAAGGCAGCTGAGGGGATCCAAATAGTTACTAGGGAGTTTCAAGATCCAAGATGGCGGGCTTGTGCGAATCACTGTGAAACGTTGCGAAAACGGTGCAAATTGTAACTTACTGCGATGGAACAGAAATATAAGAAGACGATCAGGATAAAATATTAATTTGGGTGAAAGGCCTTTTAGGCGTAAGAAACGCTGGTAAGTTATATTTAGTGAATACCGGCTGTAAACTGTTGCAGAATATTTCGGACCCCAGTCACTTCGGACCAGGTGGCTGGGTCGCTTCAATAGCAATAAAGTGTTTTGTTTTATTTTTCATTTCCCTGTGCTGATCTGCCGTATATACATGTAAGTTATTTTTTCGATATTTCATCAAATTTGGTGGCCATGTTGAAAATCAGTTTGCATACTATAATAAATACAGCATTCAATGCACTGCGTAGTTGAAATTTCTTCAACTGACCCATAGCCTATAACACATTTCAATATAGTAATTAGGGTAAAGGTTATATATTTTATTTAAAATTTACGTTATTTTCGACATTTCTTGCAATTTGGCGGCCATCTTGAATATCATTTTACGTAACTATCTCGCCTTGGCAGCCGTTTTTAATTTTCGCAATCTGTATCCTTGTCCACGCAATAACTCACGTTATGTACCCTTGTTGACTGGCCTTGCCTCGACGGGCGTATATTGTGACATTGTGCACTCTTAATTTTAGGTATTGTAATGTCTACATTTCGTGGGATTATTCATGCAATCATATGTTATGCGTATTTATATTTACAAACATGTATACTGAGGGGCAATTCATATCCAAAACCAGTCAATATTTTGTTTCATATTAATATACTGAAACGATTTAAAAAGGAGGTAAACATATTATTTATTCAACCATTAAATATCGTCAAACATTTTATGATGAGGATAAATAGCAAATCATTAAGTATCCAAATAACCCATCGATACATCAAATTGTTATTGTTTCAATCGTTTTGCAGGCTCGCGTGACAAGAGAGCAGTGGCTACTGGCCTTGGCATTTACAATATACTGGCTAGTCAGTCTGGTGGTTCTGTATACATGACTAACAAAGGCAGCATAGCCGCTGTCGTGGATATAATCAAGGTATGCTTTGTATTCATCACTTAATTAACTTTAGGGAATTCATGTGTTTCTAATAAAACAATGACCATTGAGATAACGATTAACGAGTTTATATTTCAGCATTTATTCGCAAATTATTGAAAACATATGCCACTTTTCCACGTATATTTTAAATACAATGCCATGTATATTTTATATATTTTTATATTTCGTTAAATATGTCATTGCAAAAAGAGTGTACCATATCTGATTATCAGCGCAACGGCATTGTAGTAAAAAGTATGACATGTCATTTCATTAGTCGTTATTGATGGAAAATGTAAGTACAAAACCATGTGAAGGGATCCATGACCATCACGCAAATAGAAAGAAGGGTGGAAAATTCACACCGCAATGCCGTTTTATTGTAACTATTCATCTGTGTCACAGACTGCTAGTATTGTCACAGTTCATGACACAAACGTGTTTTGCAGGCTAATTACAAACGCCTGGTGGTCACTGTATTGTCTGACCAAATGATAGACACACTAAACGTCAATACATCATGTGAATACGTGTAAATGACACGTGTATTTAGTTTGTTTACTTCAGGCATCGGTATCGTCAAACCCTCCTGTGACAATATCCAAGTTAACGTTACCAGCCACTGGCAATGATGATATATTCCTGCCAGTCGACGACCAGATTTACAACCTAACCATCAAAATACAGGGTGCATCAGCAACAGTGTCTCCAAACCCAACTTTGTTCCAGCCTAATGGTAAATATTTTAATCGGAATTCTGTGTACACAGCCTCCTGTGTTAATCTTGACAAAACCGTAAACGTTTCTGAACATCTATAGGCAATGCCAGCTATTTGTTTGAGCCTCAGCTGTTTGATTTCAAGCACACTATTCAAGTATTTTGAATATTGGCAAGGGTACATCTGGCGATCGTGTAGTCTTATTACACAGCCACCTACATTAATGAATCAGCATTCATATAGAGTAAATGCATTCATTTATTTACGAACTCTTCGACATTTAAAGGTACATGCCCACTCAGTAGGCACAAATTGTTCTTTATAGGAATTACATAAGTGTATAATTGTGTAACTATTCCACCAGTTCTAAAAATTACAAGTGCCCGCTATATAGATATATAATCATTTAGTAATATTTATTTTACTGATAGTAACTTGCGGTGGTATCAGGCTATTTTCATATGCAAATGAGGCATGCTATTTTGATATGCCCGTTTGAAAAAACGGGACGTATTATGTATTCATCGTGTACGGGCGGGCGGGCGGGCACAGCTTGTCCACGCAATAACTAGAGTTTACTTGACGGATTTTAACAAAATTCGGTATACATGTTTATTCACGGCAAGATGAAGAAACCTATTGATTTCCGATGACTTATCTCCCCTTGGTGGTCATTTTTATTGTTCGCACTCTGTATCCTTGTCCACGCGATAACTCAAGTTATACTTCACCGATCGTAACCAAATTCGGTATACATGTTTATCACAGAAAGATGAAGAAGCCTATTTATTTTCAAAAAGTATGCAATGCACTGTGTAGTTGAAATGTCTTCAACTGACCCATAGCCTATAACACATTTCAATATAGTAATTAGGGTAAAGGTTATATATTTTATTTCAAATTTACATTATTTTCGACATTTCTTGCAATTTGGCGGCCATCTTGAATGTCATTTTACGTAACTATCTCCCCTTGGCGGCCATTTTTATTTTTCGCACTCTGTATCCCTGTCCACAAGTTCTACTTTATCGCTCGTAACCAAATTCGGTATACATGTTTATCACGGCAAGACGAAGAAGCCTATTTATTTTGACAGATCGTGACCAAATTCAATATACATGTTTATCACGGCAAGAACCCTATTAATTGTCAGTGAGTTATCTCCCCTTGTTAACTGGCATTGCCTCGACGTATATTGTGACCTTCGGCACTCTTGTTTATTAGTTATACTAATTAAATGTGTCACCTGAAAATATAATGTTTTCGACGGATTATAAAGTATGTTCATTGCACATCAAAATATAAATACAGATAATAAACAGTAATGTCCGTTAATATTTTAAGGAAACACGTTTACCGCACCAGATATCAATTGTTGAAATATACGTCTGATATTAAATGTATAATAATGCCAATCAATACGTGAGGTAATGGTGTATAGCGGGCACTCGTAAGTGTTAGAACTGGTGGAATAGTGACACAATTATACGCTTATTTATTTCCTATAAAGAACAGTTTGTGCGTACTGAGTGGGCATGTACCTTTAACAATAAACAACAGCCTGAACATATAATAGCTTTAATACAAGCTGCAAGCAGAATGATGCGCCTATTAATCTTGCTTATTAAAGGGTTGGTATCATGAATGTTCATGGATAAACGTTCTCCGTTGCAGTTGTCAAATCTTCTGGAAAACAATCCGGCGATGTCAACGCCATTTGTTGAACTTCTGTTTCCATTTCAGGCATCATGGCGGTATTTAGAAAGGGATCCAACGCCACATTGCAGTTGCTAGGAACACAGCTAATGATTATACAGTTGACTGTGCGTACATCGTAACTAACTGCGTTAATGGCCTGGGCCCGGTTGCTCAAAAGCTCTGTTAGCTTAACTGTCTGTTAAATCCTGATTTAACAGACTGTTAATCTAACAGAGGTTTTGAGCAACTGGGTCCCGATATCAAAAGTATATATTTGATGTTGAAGTTGACCGAATAATGTATTTAATGTGGAATAAAATAACTTGTTTTTCTTTCTTTAAAGGAGATATAACAAGCTTCTGTTTTCGCGATACGCTTATGTATTCATCATTTATATATCTAATAAAACAAATTTTACAGTAATCCGACCAGCATGTGCCGTTCTTTTACGGATTTCATATTCCGGACAACCAGTTTTTTCAGCCGTCACTGCATGACTAACTTCCCCTTATTTTGCTTACAGTTAGTTCCCTTTGCGGTCACGTGGGTATATGACTTATCAGTAGAACTTCCGAAATGTATGCATAATACGATTATTACACGTAATAGTTCAACAGACTACTTAGAACTCCAGTTTATTAGACCGCTGATATAAATAGATGGGACTGTACTGTACTGTAAAAATATAAGAATGACCTAGTTACAAACAACATGCTGAAATGCGACAGTGGGTGACAAAATGGACATACTGTGCAATGTTCAACAGCTGCAGGATACCAGTCTGTATATACATTTATTTATATTTACATCGTCCGGTTACAATCTATGTTTTCCCCGATAGTACTTATATATAATGCTAAATCAGACGGGCAACAGAGTAGACACTTATCAGAGCTGCCAGGTGCATAGATGGATCTGGTGCTATGCTGGTCAAACTGTCATAACGTCATTCTTGTAGGCCATTGTCCACTTACATGGGGTCAATTAAGGAAAGCCCGGGGTGACAGCAGTGGGAAAATTAGTCGCTCTAATTGCCACGTGGGGTGGGGTGTTATTTGAAGATTGTGTAAACATCCGCTGTACTCTGCGACTGAGAAGGTGAAATAAGCCAAACACAACACAGGGCTTATAGGGCGTTTGCGACTAGTGTATGGAAGGTGTCCGAGCCAATTCCCACCCTTAAATATGAGCCGAATGAATGAATGAGTGTAGATCCAGTTCAGCATGTACATTCGCACAGTCTGAACAGGATCTGCACTTTTCGGCATTCCTTCAATAAAACACACTAACTTGCAATCTAGATCGTATTTAGACTACATGAGTGTTATATTTGATTAGGACATACACTAGTCACAAATCACACAAACCCCATTTCTCCAGTCATATCCACATATAGGACCAAGCTTCGACGTAACCCCCATTTGACAAAACAACGATTTTCTTCTGCAAAACATCTTTAGTTTTTAACATCAAGTCCAAACATTTTCTATTTATTTGAAACAAGTCAGTAGGAAAATAGATTAGAAATAGTAAAGAATTTACTGTACATGTGAAAATTGAATAATTATATACTTTTAATTATTTTTATCTGTCAATGAACACAATATGTGATTTAGTTATATTTTAGTATTCGAAAACAGTATTTACGGAAAAATAAACGAGTGGACATTCAAGTTACACAATTTTAGTCCTGCAATATAACATTCATCCATGTATAAAAACAAACATATCAAGATTGGATTTTCGGAACTGTAGAAAGCACCCGGATGTGCACAGTGTATCTATTCTACCATGTCTGTCAAATTGGACTCAACCAATCAGCTTGGCATAGGTGTGGCCTTGCGGATTCAATATACACCTGCCACATTACTGTTGACATCTGTTCGAACGTAGCTTCACACGTCTGTCACTGACTAGGATAGATAAACAAAGTGGATTCAACCAATCAGCATAGAATAGGTGTGGCTTCATTGAATTCAGAATACATCTGTCCCAAGATCCACTTCCCTAGTTGCCTGCTGTCAAATCATCGGATAAGTTGTTTACTATTAATGACCTCCGGTGGCATCCGTTTGAACGTAGCTACACACGCGTGTCACTGATTATTTCAACTCGAAATTGTCAAAGCACAAGTATGCTGAAGTAACATTCTGCAAAGCATTGCAGAATCAATTTACGAAATGTCGGAGATTAGCATTTTGTAAAAAACAAAATAGAAATATAACACATTTTTTCTGATTCTGGCTCTGCTGTCTGTTTGACCGTGAATTACAACCGACTTTCGCACAGATAGTCGTCGTCGACGATTGCAACAAACGTATAAATAATCCAAGTATAACTAGGCGAAGGAAAACATAACGATTAACGTATATATTAAACGACAAAAAACGAAGAAATTATGCAATAAATACATGATGTCCGTAAATCCAAACGATATTATATAGGAAACCTTCATCCACCAATCAGGTAAGCTGTTCTACTGCTACGTTATAGCGGTTATTTTTACAGCGCCACCTCGCGCCAGTAGGTCGCAGTAACAGGAGAGATAAGCGATGACCAATTCATTGCATGGCTCTGTATACGTGTCAGATAAGGTGCGATATGAGAAATCTCAATATCACGAAAAATACAAACGAACCGGAAATCGCTTATTAGGGTCGCCGTTGTTGTTTTTAGCGCGTTTTAAAAAAAATAAATGATAGTTTGTAATGTGACCTTTAAATGCTAGACTTTGATCAGATGAAATGACTGCTGAAAACCGCATGAAAAAATGACAAATACTTCAAAAGTTACAAATGTTTGAAGGTTTTAATTAGCATGCGTTCCACTATGACGTCATCGATGACTATTATTGTTTATAGTTATTCCCTCGCCTATAGGCAAGAGGGGATATAACGTTAGTATATGTACGTAAGTGCAGGGCTCCAGATAAGGCGTTAGTAATTGAGTATTGTCATTCCATCATTTCTGAAGCAATTGGGTATTTCAAAATTTTAATTTGGTAAAATAAAATCACACTACTGTAACATCAACAGACAGAAAGTATTGAATAGTTTGCTTCGAAATGAAAACACATCTTGGCATTTCATTAGAATTGTCTCCAGACAATTGTAATGAAATGCCAAGATGTGTTTTCATGGAAAATAAGAAATATATGCTATATTTGTGGTATTTTTATTGTTTTCTGCAGCAAGATAAAGGTACCACAACATTTGTATTGCTTTTGAATACTCGCTACTTCTGATTCCAATTGGGTTTTTGTCAATTTTAATTGGGTATTTAAGCAAATACGCAGCTTATCTGGAGCACTGTAAGTGCGTACGTTAATAACACCTTACATTTTTCCATAACTTATGAACCGCTTCACCGATTTGGATACTATTTGGCCACAATGTGTGTCTAGAGATGGTGCTTTATTTTGCATACGACCCATGTCCGACCGCGCAATGTCAAGGTGACTGAGGACTTTTTTTCTTCTTCTGTTATCAAGCCTGCCAGCGAGTGGATTAGCCTCGTAATAACGATGCGCTTGTTTGGAGAGATACTGAATTGCTATTTATCCTTATGAATAGATGAATAAATAACACGGTTACCTCCTTGTTGCATTTATAAGTCATTCACTACACATACCACCGTTTACTTTAACCAGTTGGAATCGCTGAATACGGCTACCTAAGAAATATCTACGATTTTACATGTATCTTGTAATCCCGGTGTGTGATGTTATCGTGTATTTTTTTAATCTAATAAACTATCCCCCAGAATCCGAATGGCGGAAAGTGGAGGTTACATAGAGTGGACAATAATGACCTGGGATGTAGAAGTGTCCGCGAAGAGTAACCTTGACTTCACCTTCAAGTTCCTACAACCGGGACCCGGGGGTTTTGGTCTATACCCGCTAACTGGCAGACCCATTGCTGGTGAGTTGTCCATGATATAGAGAATACCAGGCTAGTGTCTTTTAATATCCAGTTTATCAGGCAAGCCTCGGAATTCCTACCGTTTCCGAGCCGAGCCTGATGATAAACTTGATATCAAAAGACACTAACATGGTATATTTATCAGGTAACGTTTTATGCTCGAAAATGAGCACATATTACGTTGCGTTATTACACTGATGTCATTCGGTAACGTCACGTGACGTTATCCGACCAATGGAACGTCAGTTTTCACTTCGTTGTAACCCGGATGTTTTTATCAAGTCAATGCCTGATAAAAAATATGTTATCAGTCGGTACGTTTTCGGTCAATACAGGGCAGGTTACCTGATACATGGGATTTGCTCGTCTACAGAGATTCATTTCATTATCATGATTGTAATATGGCATGTATAGGTAGATGATTATGTAACCTTAAACGCTATGCATGTATTTGCAACTGGTGTTTATGCCTACAACTTGCACATTAAACAGTCGACAGATTTACATCTGCTGTAAATGAGAATTGATAACATTTTTCAAGGTTTAAAGCATCGTTATTTCCATTCGGAATGGCAAAAGTGTTCATTTTCGGCCGGTATGAATGTCATAACGTCTGGTGCATTACGTCAGCGATACTGTACGTGTCTGCTAACGTCAGTCAGTCCTTGAGGACATATGCCATAACCTGCCAAGAAATAATCCAGTATACAGGTAGGTTTGAATGTGGTATAAAGAAAATATACGCATCGTGTTTATAAAATATGAAATTCATACCGCTCGTGCGTATGTTTTGTCGTGCTTGCTAACGCGAACAAATATACACACTCACGTGATAAGTTTATATTTTCTCTATGTGTACATAATATTCTATAAATATCCCGGCCAGGTGCTAACACCACGCTACAGGTTTCCGTGCCAGGTCATGCTAGTGTTAAGTCCGTTGACAAGATACTACTACTGGATGGGACTGGCAGACTTACGGACACACTGCCGCTGCAACACATGGGAGGCCGGCGAGGTCAGGCGCTATACAGGAGCCAAATTGTTATTCCAAGAGGCGTACGTAAACATTGTAAATGCATTTGCGAAAAATACAATGGGGTTGGTGATAGTTTTAATCTACAGAGTTCCTGGTTCCGATGCTATACTGTTAGATGCTGTGTTTACACATTTATTAAATTAGATTGTTATTGGTATGAGTTGCACAACGAAAGCCCATTTTTTGCAATAAAATTGGCTCGCCCCATAGAGATGCGAAACTCGTCTGTCATCAAATATTAAATTTGATATTATTGCATTAGAATCCGCCATTAAACCATATGTATGTGTATTTCCCAATGGCACATGTAATATACTGTAGTGGGATGTAATAAAGCGGTATTGAATAATAATGTTTTGAATTGAATTTTTGCCGGCTCCGGTATCTCATTAATGTATATTTTTCTATGTGTCGTGTGTATATCTTAAATTGGTACCTGGACTCTTCGATCTCCTTGGGATAATAGTATACTGTTTCTATTGCCCTTCTACGTTTGAATGAACGGTTGCGTTCGTGAAATATACAGTTGTGCAATGTGAGCAAATTGAAATCAGCTTCTTGCCCGACACTGTCGATTTATTTGTTTTGTTATTTCAGCAATTCCGACTAGCCATTGAAGGCATAGACAAATCCAATCATACGTTTCAGAGAATGGACCCTGTTCTTATGTCAACACTATCGATTAAACTGGACGTGTTACCTTTGTCGGGTATGCCAATAACGATACACATAACACTCGTACACTATTGTCACCAACTGGCATGAATATATTCTTGCATGCTGTTTTATATACACACTGGGGTCTTTCCAATTTCATTTGCTATGGCCCTGATACACACAGTCTTAAAACGTGCTCAGTTCTAGTAGTTACCTGGGCTGTATATTGTTTTCTAGTTGTTAGTGTCCTTATTTTTCAATGCAAACCTTAATTAAATCGACTGATACATACATATGTAGTTTGCATCAAGTATGTATATCTAATCGGGTTTTGTTTAATAATGATATGTGGCCTATTTCATCAACATTGCAAAGTATACTTATCTAGCAAAGTATACTTTGAGATATAAATTTTCAATTTAAGTATAAATTTATTAATTTATTACATTATCACAGCCATTTTAGCTGTGTAGTAGGGTCAACGTGGGAAAAAAATTCCGCTAACCCCAAACAAATTGCAAGAAAACGTTTTATAGTGTTTTTCTGTACTACTAGGTCTGGAGAAGAACATATCAAAAGTTGGCTGAAATCTAACCACCAGAAAGCGTCTAAATGTGACGTCAAAAAAGATGGCCGCCATTAATAAAAAATGACTAAAATCTCTCGTATCTGTGAATTAAACACTTTCTTGCCAAATAACGTGTGAACATTATTGCTGATATTCATTGTTTTATTAAAGGTATACTTTGTTGTTATGATATCAGTGGTTCATGTGACGTCATAACGTCGAAAATGACGTCATGACGTATTTCTGTATGGCTATAACACTTATATTCGTAACACGGTAAACAGTATATATGATGCATAAATGAATAAATATTTACAAAACTGGGCCCGTAAATTGTCAGTTTAATTAATAAAAAGAACCAGTGTATGAGAAAGCCAACGGTATCGCACTTGAGATTTTCGCCGTAGCCATTCATTTTTTAGCCAGGTTTTTTGAAAACAAATCCAGGCTATTGGATTGACGAAAGCCGGGCGGGCGGGCGGGCGGCGTCCACGATCAATGTTAAGTTTTCGTGTTTGAGTCCATTTCTTGGTTACTGTACCACCTAGGACAACCAAACTTTCACAGCTTCGTAATCAAGGGGTGCCCACCACATATCACTATCCAACATGTTACTTTTTTTTTAACTTGACCCATTTTTTCCGCGCAATCGACTTAGCCATTTTCAATGTTAAGTTTTCGCGTTTTCAATGTTAAGTTTTCGTGTTTAAGTCATTTCTTTGGTACTGTACCACCTAGGACCACCAACTTTCACAGCTTCATAATGAAGGGGGTGCCCACCACATATCACTATCCAACATGTTACTTTTTTTTTTAACTTGACCCATTTTTTCCGCGCAATCGACTTAGCCATTGTTTTTCAATGTTAAGTTTTCGCATTTTCAATGTTAAGTTTTCGTGTTTAAGTCCATTTCTTTGGTACTGTACCACCTAGGACCACCAAACTTTCACAGCTTCATAATGAAGGGGTGCCCACCACATATCACTATCCAACATGTTACTTTTTTTTTAACTTGACCCATTTTTTCCGCGCAATCGACTTAGGCATTTTCAATGTTAAGTTTTCGCGTTTTCAATGTTAAGTTTTCGTGTTCATGTCCATTTCTTTGGTACTGTACCACCTAGGACCACCAAACTTTCACAGCTTCATAATGAAGGGGTGCCCACCACATATCACTATCCAACATGTTACTTTTTTTTTAACTTGACCCATTTTTTCCGCGCAGTCGACTTAGCCATTTTCAATGTTAATTTTTCGCGTTTTCAATGTTAAATTTTCGTGTTTAAGTCCATTTGTTTGGTACTGTACCACCTAGGACCACCAAACTTTCACAGCTTCATAACCAAGGGGTGCCTACCACATACAACTATCCAACATGTGACCATTTTTTTACTTTCACCTATTATTTCTACGTAATTGACTTAGCCATTTTCAACGTTAACTTTTTAACGTACGTCTGGTTAAATTTTTTGGTTAAAACTTTTTTGTTATACTATATCTCTGCAACTGCTTCGCCCATTACCTTGAAACTTCACATGGGTGTTTATCATCGTCCATATATTTACTCTAACCCCCAACCGTGCGACCCCTGTGCGCAATGTCAAGGTCAAATTACTTTGAATTTATTTGTTAAAGTTTTTTCCTGTACTATATCTCTGCAACTGCTTCACCCATTACCTTGATACTTCACATGGGTGTTTATCATCATTGTCGCACCCGCTTGCGGAAAGCGCGATATCGTCGGCATTTTGGCATACGTCCGTCCGTCCGTACGTCCGTGTGTCCGGTTAAAGTTTTTGGTTAAAGTTTTTCCATCTACTATATCTATTTTTTTAGTGTCCATGCCTCGCCCCAAGGCGCGACATGCAGGCCACGGCCATCTAGTCTACAAAAAGTGGGTATACTTACGTTATCCAAGTGTCCATGCTTGGAAAAAAACCTGGCCTTCGTGGCTTTGCCTCGTTTCTTGTTGTAAATAAAGTCGAAAGTTGAGGAAAATTCCAGAGAAAATGCGGAATTACTTCAACATGCCGAATAAGGATGACGAGGAAGATCATAAGAAAGTGATAATATAAACTTTCCCCAACTTCATCAAAAGTGATATCAAAACCATTATTACACCTTTAACGGACGAGTATCCGAAAGCTACAGACATTGAACTCGAATCTGCTTTAGGATACATTGCGCCTAGTTTGCGCTGTCTGCTTCAAAATCTTCTCGTCGGAAAGGACACCAGTCAGAAAGATGCGAGTATTGGACAAGCACTTGTTCCAGCAGTTCGTCCAAGGGCTTTAATTACGCCGTTATAAATCGGGCTCACTTCCGACCAAGGTTTTTGATAGACATTCTGTCCACCATGGGGTATTGCTCCTCATACTCAGAAGTTCAAATGTTTGAGGAAAACGCTGCTTCCGCAGTTGCCCCTGATGTTTTCGGTAATGTCAATATGGCCGATACAATGTTGTTGTTTTCAGCAGATAATTTCGACCACAACCTTGTGTCACTAGATGGTAAAGGTACATTTCATGGTATGGGGATGATAGCAGCCATAACCCCAAGCCAACAAATTACTCAAACAATTCTTGGACGAAAACTCTCCGAATTACATATTATTGACGAAACAAAAGTGGACATTGTGGAGTACGGTTTTGCGAAGCAATTACGTTGTAGTATACAATTCCAACCACTGACAGGTCTAATCGATGTGGGTCATACTATTGACATATTGTGGGAGGTATCCTTTCGGTTTAGTCAACCAGTACCAAATTGGCAAGGCATGATGCACGTACTGCACAAGCAATTAAACCATCCTGGACAGTCATCGATAGTCTTCCTTCCAATGATGACATGTACCCGGGCGACAAGACATGTATCTTCTCTACTCTTGAGTATATTTGCAAGCTTTCATCTAAGTATAACGCCCCACCGATTGTTACATTTGACCAGCCACTCTTCTGGAAAGCTTCCGAGATAATATACGAGGTTCCTCACAATAGTCCAATACGAGATGTTCTGTTATTAGGAAGCTTCCACACATTTATGAATTTGCTTGGTGCTATATGAACATTAATGGATTGAAGTGGACTTAAAGACATCTTGACGATATACGGCGAAAATGCAGTCGTACACATGATGAGCGGAAAAGCTGTGCAGCGCTCATTTAGTGGACATCTCCTTGTCAGTCAGTGTCCTACTCAACAGATCGCAGCCAAAGCGAATTATCCAATATTTCAGAGACGAGCAAACTGTGGCTGAACTATCAACAAATGTTGGGAGTTGCTCGTGAGCTAATCAAAGCTGATCGCACATGGTCGTGGAAAATGCACCTCCGCTATATCTGAGTGCCTACCAATCTTTGCTGCTGCTGGGCACGCAAATTATCTGAAATCTGCGTATCTGTACCTGCAGACAGTTGAGGCAATAGACATTGAAAAGCCTGCAGTGTTCCAGAAATTCCTTAATGGATTCCATGTAATACGGCGCATCAATCAGTACTGGGCTGGCCTTGGCTCCGATTTAGTGATTGAGCAGACTCTGATGCGGTCCCTGATAAGTACAGGTGGGTTAACTATAGGAAGTGGCATGACTGAACACCAACGAGCCGTTTGGACAATGTCTGCTCCAATATCCTCAGCCTACAACTATGCCATGCAGGACTTCAAGAACACAGTGTACACAACAAGTGAACAACACAAGGAGACAACTGCATCGCGAATGGAGAGAGACAATGTGGACATGTCAAAACTTGCAGCCAAGCTTGAAGAACATTCTCCCTTCTCGGAGGAGACGACATTGAGAAACATTATCACAGGAATAAATGCTGATAAGGATGTAAATGTTCAAGATCTGTTTGCTGTTGGAAGAGACATAGTTAAACAAATGGAAGGGCAATTCGTTTTTTCATACTCGTACAGACGTAAGACTAAAGTAAAGACACTAGCACCAGCTGGTGCCATCAAGGTGATTGAGGACCGAACCATTGAACCAGCTATGTTGTTTCAGAGGTTTCTGGTGGTATCGCAGTCTAGATGAAGTGATGAAGTATGAACTTTCACCATATCCACCAGCACAGTTTGAAGCAAAATATCTATTACGGAAGCCAGATAAAGCACAACTGATCGATGACCGTTTGTGACAGAAAGGATGCCATGTCATCCACGCTGAAGGAGACGCAGATGTATATATAGTGAAAGCAGCAATTACAATGTCGTCTTACAAATCAACAACCCTGATTGGAGAAGACACCGACTTATTGGTCTTGCTATTGTATCACGCAACAAAAGACTGCAATTATCTTTTCTTTAGGTCCGACAAAGACAAAGAAAAATAAAATGTGTATAACATCAAAGTTCTGAAACAGTCGCTTGGTGATGATGTCTGCTCTGGCATGTTGTTTGGCCATGCGTTCTCTGGCTGCGACACTACTTCAAGCATATTTGGGGTCGGCAAGAAGTCTGTTTTCCAAAAATTTGTCAAGGGCGATTCTGTCTTGCGCGCATGTTCAAAGATTTTGTGTACACCAAATACAGACGAAGCTACTGTAGAAAGTACTGGCTGCAAAGCAATGGTCTCGCTGTTCAATGGAACCCAATCTGTATCTCTAGTGTCATTGCGCTATGGTTACCTTTGCAAGAAAGTGTCCGCAGCAACGACTTTTGTGAAACCAGAAAGACTGCCCCCAACAACCTCGGTCACACATCTTCACTCTCGACGGAGTCACTTACAAGTCATGCAGTTGATGGGCAATAATAAATGCATGGTTCCACTCATGATGGACAATAGTCCCGCACCAGACCAACTGCTTAAAATGATCAGATGCAGTTGTTCCTCGGGATGCAGCACACTGAAAGTAGCTGCAAAAAGCATGGACTTGAATGCACCACGGCTTGTGGACATCCAAAGATTCACTTTCAGATCACGATGAAATTAAAGACAGAAGTGACTGATATTTAAATTAGAACTAAACCACGTCATGACGTCATTCTTCATGATATGACGCTATTCTCGACGTCATGACGTCACAGGTAACACTTTTATCACTTTCCGGAATTATTAATTTGGCAAAATAATGAATATAATAGGTAATATTCACACTTAAATGTGTGAGAACTTGTTGAATTTAACAGATAGGACTAACGTTTAGCCATTTTTGTCGCGCCCGCTTGCGGAAAGCGCGATATAGTCGGCACTTTGGCTAAAGTATTTGTTTAAGTTTTTTGGTTAAAGTTTTTGGTTAAATTTTTTGGTTAACGTTTTTGGTTAAGTTTTTTGGTTAAGTTTTTTGGTTAAAGTTTTTCGTTATACTATAGCTCTGCAACTGCTTTGCCCATTACCTTGAAACTTCACATGGGTGTTTATCATCATCTATATTTTCATTCTACCCCCCTCCCGTGCGGCCCCTGTGCCCAATGTCAAGGTCAAATTACTTTGAAGTTTTTGGTTAAGTTTTTTGGTTAAAGTTTTTGGTAAAGTTTTTTGGTTAAGTTTTTTGGTTAAAGTTTTTGGTTAAGTTTTTTGGTTATGTTTTGTGGTTAAAGTTTTTCGTTATACTATATCTCTGCAACTGCTTTGCCCATTGCCTTGAAACTTCACATGGGTTTTTATCATCATCTATATTTTCATTCTACCCCCTCCCGTGCGGCCCCTGTGCCCAATGTCAAGGTCAAATTACTTTGAAGTTTTTGGTTAAAGTTTTTTTCGCGCCCGCTTGCGGAAAGCGCGATATAGTCGGCACTTTGCCGTACGTACGTACGTACGTGTGTCCGGTTAAAGTTTTTGGTTAAGTTTTTTGGTGTAAGTTTTTCGTTATACTATATCTTTTTTGTTAGTGTCCATGCCTCGCCACAAGGCACAACATGCAGGCCGCGGCCATCTAGTTTGGTTAAGTTTTTGTCGCGCCCGCTTGCGGAAAGCGCGATATAGTCGGCACTTTAGCATACGTACGTACGTACGTGTGTACGGTTAAAGTTTTTGGTTAAGTTGTTTGGTTAAGTTTTTTGGTTAAGTTTTTGGTTGCGTTCTTTGGTTAAAGTTTTTGGTTAAGTTTTTTGGTAAAGTTTTTTGGTTAAAGTTGTTCGTTATACTATATCTCTGCAACTGCTTTGCCCATTACCTTGAATCTTCACATGGGTGTTTATCATCATCTATATTTTCATTCTACCCCCGCCCATGCTGCCCCTGTGCCCAATGTCAAGGTCAAATTACTTTGAAGTTTTTGGTTAAGTTTTTTGGTTAAAGTTTTTGGTTAAGTTTTTTGGTTAACGTTTTTTGGTTAACGTTTTTCGTTATACTATTTCTCTGCAACTGCTTTGCCCATTACCTTGAAACTTCACATGGGTGTTTATCATCACATCTATATTTTCATTCTACCCCACTCCCGTGCGGCCCCTGTACCCAATGTCAAGGTCAAATTACTTTGAAGTTTTTGGTTAAAGTTTTTGGTTAAGCTTTTTGGTTAAGTTTTTCGTTATACTATATCTTTTTTTTAGTGTCCATGCCTCGCCACAAGGCGCGACATGCAGGCCGCGGCCATCTAGTTTGGTTAAAGTTTTTGGTAAACTTATTTATTTAAGTTTTTTGGTTAAAGTTTTTCGTTATACTATATCTCTGCAACTGCTTTGCGCATTACCTTGAAACTTCACATGGGTGTTTATCATCATCTATATTTTCATTCTGCCCCACCCCCCCCCCCCCCCCCCCCCCCCCCCACCCCCCCCCCCCCCTCCCGTGCGGCCCTGTTGCCCAATGTCAAGGACAAATTACTTTGAAGTTTTTGGTTATGTTTTTTGGCTAAAGTTTTTCGTTGTACTATATCTCTGCAACTGCTTTGCCCATTACCTTGAAACTTCACATGGGTGTTTATCATCATCTATATTTTCATTCTGCCCCACCCACCCCCCCCCCCTCCCGTGCGGCCCCTGTGCCCAATGTCAAGGTCAAATTACTTTGAAGTTTTTGGTTATGTTTTTTGGCTAAAGTTTTTCGTTGTACTATATCTCTGCAACTGCTTTGCCCATTACCTTGAAACTTCACATGGGTGTTTATCATCATCTATATTTTCATTCTACCCCCTCCCGTGCGGCCACTGTGCCCAATGTCAAGGTCAAATTACTTTGAAGTTTTAGGTTAAAGTTTTTGTTACGCCCGTTTGCGGAAAGCGCGATATAGTCGGCACTTTGGCGTACGTACGTGTGTCCGGTTAAAGGTTTTGGTTAAGTATTTTTGTTATGTTTTTTGGTTAAAGTTTTTTGTTATACTATATCTCTTTTTTTAGTGTCCATGCCTCGCCACAAGGCGCGACATGCAGGCCGCGGCCATCTAGTTAAACATTGACGGCCATCTTTTATGACGTCATATTTCGATACATTTGGCCAACTTTTGATATGTTCTTCACCAGACCTTATACTACAGAATAACACTATAAAACGTTTTCTTTCAATTTGTTTGTGGTCATGTAGCAGTTTGACCCTACTAGTAATAATGTAATAAATTCAGTATAATACTTCTGCATACTTTTAATCACATCAAATATACGCAGTCGTTAGTTCTATATGAAGTAATGCATTTTAGGAAAAATAAATGATTACTCCCTCAAAGTATACTTTGCTTGATAAGTATACTTAGCAATTTTGATGAAATCGGCTACTGGGCAGGAATCCGTTTGACATTTCTTCTCACATGATGAACGAATACAATATAAATGTTAATTTGGGTCACAATACTTTCCTTGATTTTAATACTCATTACACAAATACTTGATTATGCACAATAGCTTAGATAGCGATAGCGAACATGAGTCGCCGTTATATGTATTACTATACTATGCATATTATGTATGCAATGCATATGCAAACTGTAATTTCACAGGTACCCTATACATCAACAAGACCATCACAATTCCGTACCGTGTGGAATTCGTGGGCAATATCAGGGCGGATGTTGAAATGTCTATTATTGATGATAAAGGGTTTGCTCAACCGCCGACCAAGGTCACATACCACATGCCCGGTTATTCCAACAGGACTGGGCAATTTGTCCTGGAGGCAGGTCCGACGAAAGGACAAACAACGTACGTGGCATTTCTGCGATTTAGTTTGGGGCTATATTGTATATACATCGATCAGTTTATTAAGTGTGTCTGTGACTGGACAAATAGGGCTCATGGCTTTGCGCGACTAGTGTTCAACCTGATCACCACACAGTCCAATCAAGATCTGCACTGTTCGCCATTCCATCAATGACATACAACGTTAAATTATTATGTATTTGTAGTTTATCCATCATTTCTTTAAATTGCGACCAACACCATGGATATTCTACCGAATGACGTCAATAATTTTATGCTTGAGTGTCGTTCGGTGATCATGAACAATGGACATGTTTTATTAGCTCGCCTGCACGAAGTGCAGAAGAGCTTATGGCATACCCCCGGCGTCGTCGGCGTCCACAAACTTAACGTTGGGGTAAATGTCTTATAACTTCTGTTTTCTTTTAAACACCTTGCTATTTCATACATGCATTCCTCAGATGACCTCTATCAAGCTGTAGCAAATCCATGACCCACCACCCAGCCCTTACCCCAAGGTCAAGGTAACAAACTTAGCACATTCATAAACTTAACGTTGTGGTAAATGTCTTATAACATCTGTTTCCTTTCATGTAACGCCTTGATATTTCATACATGCATTCATCTGATGATACTCAATCGTGCTATAGCAAATCCATGACCCACCGCCCATCCCTTACCCCAAGGTCAAGGTCACAAACTTAGCACATTCACAAACTTAACGTTGGGGTAAATGTCGTATACCTTCTGTTTCCTTTCATGGAACACCTTGTTATTATATACATGCATTCTTCAGATGACCCTCTATCATGCTGTAGCAAATCCATGACCCACCACCCAACCCTTACCCCAAGGTCAAGGTCACAAACTTAGCACATTCATAAACTTAATGTTGGGGTAAATGTCTTATTGCATCTGTTTCCTTGCACGGAACGCCTTGATATTCCATACACGCATTCCTCAGATGACCCTCTATCGTGCTGTAGCAAATCCATGACCCACCACCCAACCCTTACCCCAAGGTCAAGGTCACAAACTTAGCACATTCATAAACTTAACGTTGGGGTAAATGTCTTATAACATCTGTTTCCTTTCATGGAACGCCTTGATATTTCATACATGCATTCATCTGATGATACCCTATCATGCTATAGCAAATCCATGACCCACCACCCAGCCTTTACCCCAAGGTCCAGGTCACAAACTTAGCACATTCATAAACTTAACGGTGGGGTAAATGTTGTGTAACTTCTGTTTATTTATAGGGAATGCCTTCTTATTGCATACATGCATTCATCTGATGATACTCTATCGTGCTATAACAAATCCATGACCCACCCGACCTCTTTCCCCAAGGTCACAAACTTAGCACATTCCAACCCTTACCCCAAGGTCAAGGTCACAAACTTAGCACATTCATAAACTTAACGTTGGGGTAAATGTCTTATACCTTCTGTTTCCTTTCATGGAACACCTTGTTATTTCATACATGCATTCCTCAGATGACCCTCTATCATGCTGTAGCAAATCCATGACCCACCACCCAGCCCTTACCCCAAGGTCAAGGTAACAAACTTAGCACATTCATAAACTTAACGTTGGGGTAAATGTCTTATAACATCTGTTTCCTTTCATGTAACGCCTTGATATTTCATACATGCATTCATCTGATGATACTCAATCGTGCTATAGCAAATCCATGACCCACCGCATATCCCTTACCCCAAGGTCAAGGTCACAAACTTAGCACATTCATAAACTTAACGTTGGGGTAAATGTCTTATACCTTCTCTTTCCTTTCATGGAACACCTTGTTATTATATACATGCATTCCTCAGATGACCCTCTATCATGCTGTAGCAAATCCATGACCCACCACCCAACCCTTACCCCAAGGTCAAGGTCACAAACTTAGCACATTCATAAACTTAACGTTGGGGTAAATGTCTTATTGCATCTGTTTCCTTTCACGGAACGCCTTGATATTCCATACACGCATTCCTCAGATGACCCTCTATCGTGCTGTAGCAAATCCATGACCCACCACCCAACCCTTACCCCAAGGTCAAGGTCACAAACTTAGAACATTCATAAACTTAACGTTGGGATAAATGTCTTATAACATCTGTTTCCTTTCATGGAACGCCTTGCTATTTCATACATGCATTCATCTGATGATACCCTATCATGCTATAGCAAATCCATGACCCACCACCCAGCCTTTACCCCAAGGTCAAGGTCACAAACTTAGCACATTCATAAACTTAACGGTGGGGTAAATGTTGTGTAACTTCTGTTTATTTATAGGGAACGCCTTCATATTGCATACATGCATTCATCTGATGATACTCTATCGTGCTATAGCAAATCCATGACCCACCCGACCCCTTTCCCCAAGGTCACAAACTTAGCACATTCCAACCCTTACCCCAAGGTCAAGGTCACAAACTTAGCACATTCATAAATTTAACGTTGGGGTAAATGTCTTATACCTTCTGTTTCCTTTCATGGAACACCTTGTTATTTCATACATGCATTCCTCAGATGACCCTCTATCATGCTGTAGCAAATCCATGACCCACCACCCAACCCTTACCCCAAGGTCAAGGTCACAAACTTAGCACATTCATAAACTTAACGTTGGTGTAAATGTCTTATTGCATCTTTTTCCTTTCATGGAACGCCTTGATATTCCATACACGCATTCCTCAGATGACCCTCTATCATGCTGTAGCAAATCCACGACCCATCACCCAACCCTTACTCCAAGGTCACGGTCACAAACTTAGCATGTTCATAAATTTAACGTTGGGTTAAGTGTTGTGTAACTTCTGTTTATTTACAGGGAATGCCTTCATATTTATGTCATACATCCATTCATCTGACTCCATCGTGCTATATCAAATCCATGACACCCCACACTTTCCCCTGGGTCAAGGTCACAAACTTAGCACATTCGTAAACTTAACGTTGGGTTAAATGTAACATCTGTTTTCTTTCATGGAACGCCTTGATTTTTAGCCAGGTTTTTTTTTTAAAAATCCAGGCTATTGGATTGGCGAAAGCCGGGCGGGCGGGGCGGCGGGCGGCGTCCACAATCAATGTTAAGTTTTCGTGTTTGAGTCCATTTCTTTGTTACCGTACCACTTAGGACCACCAAACTTTCACAGCTTCATAATCAAGGGGTGCCCACCACATATCACTATCCAACATGTTACCTTTTTTTTAACTTCACCCATTTTTTCCGCGCAGTCGACTTAGCCATTTTCAATGTTAAGTTTTCGCGTTTTCAATGTTAAGTTTTCGTGTTTAAGTCCATTTCTTTGTTACTGTACCACCTAGGACCACCAAACTTTCACAGCTTCATAATCAAGGGGTGCCCACCACATATCACTATCCAACATGTTACTCTTTTTTTTTAACTTGACCCATTTTTTTCGCGCAGTCGACTTAGCCATTTTCAATGTTAAGTTTTCGCGTTTACAATGTTAAGTTTTCGTGTTTAACTATCCAACATGTGACCATTTTTTTACCTTCACCTATTATTTCTACGTAATTGACTTAGCCATTTTCAACGTTAACTTTGTAACGTACGTCTGGTTAAATTGTTTGCTTAAAACTTTTTCGTGATACTATATCTCTGCACATGGGTGTTTATCGTCGTCCATATTTTCAATCTAACCCCCAACCGTGCGGCCCCTGTGATCAATGTCAAGGTCAAATTACTTTGAATTTATTTGTTAAAGTGTTTTCGTGTACTATATCTCTGCAACTGCTTCACCCATTACCTTGATACTTCACATGGGTGTTTATCATCATTGTCGCACCCGCTTGCGGAAAGCGCGATATCGTCGGCATTTTGGCATACGTCCGTCCGTCCGTCCGTCCGTCTGTACGTCCGATTAAAGTTTTTTCGTTAAAGTTTTTCCATCTACTATATCTATTTTGTTAGTGTCCATGCCTCGCCCCAAGGCGCGACATGCAGGCCACGGCCATCTAGTCTACAAAAAGTGTGTATAATTATGTTATCCAAGTGTCCATGCTTGGAAAAAACCTGGCTTTCGTGGCTTTGCCTCGTTTCTTGTTCATACATGCATTCATCTGATGATACCCTATTATGCTATAGCAAATACATGACCCACCGCCCACCTCTTACACAAACTTAGCACATTCATAAACTTAACGTTGGGGTAAATGTTGTGTAACTTCTGTTTATTTACAGGGAACGCCTTCATATTTCATACATGCATTCATCTGATGATACTCTATCGTGCTATAGCAAATCCATGACACCCACCCCTTTCCCCAAGGTCAAGGTCACAAACTTAGCACATTCATAAACTTAATGTTGGGGTAAATGTCTTATAACATATGTTTCCTTTCATGGAACGCCTTGATATTTCATACATGCATGCATCTGATGATACCCTATCGTGCTATAATACATCCATAACCCACCGCCCGCCCCTTACCCCAAGGTCAAGGTCACAAACTTAGTAGCACATTCATAAACTTAACGTTGGGGTAAATGTTTTATAACATCTGTTTCCTTTCATGGAACGCCTTGATATTTCATACATGCATTCCTCAGATGACCCTCTATTGTGCTACTGCAAATCCATGACCCACCCCACCCCTTTCCCGAAGATCAACATCATAAACTTAACGTTGGAGTAAATGTCTTTTTATAACTTCTGTTTCATTACAGGGAACGCCTTGGAATTTCATATATGCATTCATCTGATGATACTCTATCGTGCTATAGCAAATCCATGACCCACCCCCACCCCTTTCCCCAAGGTCACAAACTTAGCACATTTATAAACTTTACGTTGGGCTAAATGTCTTATAACATCTGTTTCCTTTCATGGCACGCCTTGATATTTCATACATGCATTCATCTGATGATACTCTATCGTGCTATAGCAAATCAATGACCCACCGCCCACCCCTTATTCCAGGGTCAAGGTCACAAACTTAGCACATTCATAAACTTAACGTTGGGGTAAATGTCTTATAACATCTTTCATGGAACTGCTTGATATTTCATACAGACATTCCTCGGATGACCCTCTATCATCCTGTAGCAAATCCACAACCCACCACCCACCCCTTTCCCCAAGGTCAAGGTCACAAACTTAGCACATTCATACATGCATTCCTCATGTGAAAAGCTATCATGCTGTAGAAAATCACTAACTTAGTGCGTTCATAAACTTAACGTTGGGTTAAATTTTGTTTTACTTCTGTTTTCAGGGAGCGCATTGATATTTCATACATGCATTCATCTTAATATGCTATATCATGCTATAGCAAATCCATGACCCACCTTCCACCACTGACCCCAATGTCAAGGTCCACCGCACACCCCTTAACCCAAGGTCAAGTTATATAATATTCATGTTTTTTTATACAACTGTGCCAAGTTTGAGTGAAAGCTGCCAACACGCGAGCTTCGTTGTCTTCTGACAACTCTTGTTATAGGTCTGATATTTAAACATTAACCCAATTGAATTGTAACATAAATTGAGGAAGTATTATTTATTAAAAGGAACAATGACTACAGGCCAATGACAGTAGACTCTGTCATTTCTACTTTCAGAACTGTGACATTATCTGCAAAAATCGCTGGGGCACCACAGAATGAAGTACAGTTCAGTGTACAACGAATAACTGTCGAGCAGAAAATTGTTCGGGTACTTATTTATCTTATTCATACGCTATGCTGTATTGTCATATCCCCGGCACACAAAGTATTTCGAGTGGTATATAGTTTTCGTAATTCCGCCCGTTTGTCCGTCCGTCCGTCCGACGTTAAAGTTTTTATTTGTCGGTCCAATCGGCGGCCGGGGTATCCGTGAGCCCCTGCTCAATTTCTATAGTTTACAATAATGTCTGCAAGATTAGACGTCCATAAAGGCAAATTTAATTACCAGCTGTTGTAATGATGGAATACGTTGGGTTTTCCTGCATTTCCGTGGACCCATTTAGGCTTGGTATTTGTGTGTATGTTATAGGCTGTTGACAACATTCCTCCAACATGTAATGTGACCAGCACGACGGGGAAATGTAACTTTGGGAGCGATGTATGCGCATGTTCCAACTACACGTGGAGCATGTCGGCGGTTCTCGGCGACGTGGGTTTCGGACTTCAGTCTGTGTTCGCATCTGGGGCGGGCAACAAGTCTCGATTCACCAAGGATCACTTTGCCGTCGGGCACATTATCAGCAATGGCGTGGTCAAAGCTCACTTAAGGTACATGTTTCATTTCACAAATTTATGGATTTACATTTATTGAGCATAGGCTGCATAAGCAGCCTATGCTCAATAAATTTAAATCCATATTCTCTTAATGTATATAATACGGGCGACTCTTTGTCGCCCGCTTTATGTTACGCGTATATGAAAACTTACCATTCAGTGAAACTAGGTTGAACATATGATTGAAAGTGTAAAATTTGTTTTACCGTAAACCGATAAACCAAGCAGGTGTTTTTACGACACGTGGTATTACTAATACGAATAATTTGGCCCAAAGGGCCAACTGCTTCTAAATCAAAATGTAGATAACATTGGAAAGTATACATAATATATGTCTGTCTGTCTGTCTGTCTGTCTGTCTGTCTGTCTGTCTGGTCGTCCGTCCGTCCTGTCGTGTTCGTCCGTCCGTCCGTCCGTCCGGGCCAACATCGGGGGTTTAGGAGCTTAGGGTAAGGGTTAGTAACTGTCTGTCTGTCTGTCTGTGTCTGTCTGTCTGGTCCGTCCGTCCGTCCGTCCGTCCGTTCGTCCGTCCGTCCGTCCGTCCGGGCCAACATCGGGGGTTTAGGAGCTTAGGGTAAGGGTTAGTAACAAAGGATTCCTTTGTTATAGTCGGTAAGCTCCTAATTCCATTGATCTTTAGGAGCTAATCCTTTGATCTTTTAAAGAACAAATAGCTCATAACTCTCAAATGTTTGAACGTCCGTCCGTCCGTCCGTCCGTCCGACCGTCCGTCCGAGTCCGTCCGTCCGTCCAGTCCGTCCGTCCGTCCGAAGTCCGTCCGTCGTCCGTCCGTCCGTCGTCCGAATGTCCGTCCTTCCCGTCGGCCTCCGTCCGTCGTCCGACCGTCTCGTCTGTCTGTCCTGTTAAAAAAAGTATGTCTGTCTGTCCTGTCTGTCTCTCTCACTCTCTCGCTCTCGCTCTCTCTCACTCTCCCTCTCTCTCTCTCTCTCTCTCTCTCTCTCTCTCTCTCTCTCTCTCTCTCTCTCATCTATCTCTCTGTCTCTCTGTCTCTATGTCTCTCTGTCTCTCGTCTCTTTCACTCTCTCCCACATCCATGTCTCTCTCTCTCTCTCTCATTTCTCTCTCTCTCTCTCTTCTCTCTCTCCGCTCCATTTCACCTTCTCTCTCTCTCCGTCTCTCTCTCTCTCTGTTTATCTTCTCTATGTCTGTCTGACTCTCTATGTCTGTCTCTCTCCCTATCTGTCCCTCTCTATCTTTCTGTCATTCTCTCTCTCTATCTTTATGTATGTATGTCTGTCTCTCTCTATCTCGCTCTCTGTCTGTCTATGTCTCTCTGTGTGTCTCATTCTCTATCATTACCTAGAAACCACAATATATCTCTCCCCTGCACCCCCACCCACCTTCTCTCAACATCATTAGATAGAAACCATACTATTTCTCTCTCTATCTTTCAACATCGTTAGATAGAAGCACACTATATCTTTCTCAATATCATTGGATAGAAACCGCACATGTTGTGATTTTGTTTACAAGACAAAGTCAAGCGATCCATGATACTCTGTGGACATGACTAACAGAAACAAGTATGCATTGTAACTGCTGTTTTATTGCGCCTGCTCGGTTGTGTCACGGCCTGTGCTGTATTCACAGTTCATGACACAAGTATCTCTTACCAACAGCTTAGGTGAAGCTGTATGTAAAAAGGACAAAAATAATACGAAAAATGGTCAAAATGTGCTCAAAGACCACCAGGGATCGAGAAAATAATAGCATCACTGGAAGGACACACCTGGCGAATTTCTATAGCCGCCACGCTGCACTTAACTTCGCTGATGTGAGCTTAAAAATACAAGACATAGTCAAACGATCCGGGATAATTGGGGAACACGACTACCAGAACAAAGTATACATCGCAAGTGTGCGTCTAGTGCACCTGTTGTTGTAGTCCAGGATACAAACACATCTGACACAGCACTGGGTTAATCCAAAAAAGTAAATGTAAAACTTAACACAATTCATACCAAAAATGGGCAAAATGTGTATAACTCTCGAAGTGACAGTCGTGCTCAATGACGATTGAGATTGCGAAAATTGGGAATAATATCACTGATGATTCTTAGCCTTGTTATTTTTTCTTAAAATGATCGTAAATGTACTAATACAGTTTCTATTATGCTTTGCTTATGCCAGTATACTGGTGTACCCTGAGGCTTATCACTAGTGGATCATATTTTTATTCATAAGTTCATGTACATACAATCAAATACAATCAAATACAATCGATGTTCCTGGTATTTAGCCGGTACCCATTTACATCTGGGTGGGCTGAAGCAGTGTGGATAAAGTATCTTGCTCAAGGACACAACGCATGCGAGGCTCGAACCCACGATCGTAAGATCAGCAGACCGACGCCTCAGACCGCTCGACCACGAGCTCCACTATGCCTAGGCTATTAATGTACTATATATGAAACGGAAATATCTAAATTGTATCACTGGTTCAAATAAGAGAAGTGCGACAATGACACCATTTAATTATAATAGAGAAGTTGTAACACCGTGGTAGTTGCGGGAAGTAGTTCTGCAATACTACAATATACTACGGTACCGTTTATAGCATACTAACATCATGGTAAAGCTATCAATTGGTAAATTTAGTTTCATATACTAATGTCGCCCGTCATAGGTAGTGCCTATTTCATATTAGTTAATGAGTTGTTTCATTGGTTCTAATTGTATCCCCCGGACTCCGTCGGGGGATACTATGGATTTGACAGCGCGCCGCGTCCGCGTCCGCGTCCGCGTCCGCGTCCGCGTCCGCCGCAGACACTTCTTGTCCGGAGCATAACTCGAACACCCTTTGGAATATTTTCATGAAACTTCACACATGCATAGACCACGACCCGAAGGTGTGTCGCGCGCAAGAATGACAACTCTTGCATAGCTAATTTTTTAGTTATCTCCCTTTTTTGTTTTGCGCACTGATTGACCATAACTCGACCACCCTTTGGAATATTTTTATGAAACTTAACACATTCAATTAGACCACGAACCGAAGGTGTGTCGTGCACAAGAATGACAACTCTTGCATAGCTGATTTTTTAGTTATCTCCTTTTTTTGTTTTCGCTGACTGATTTCCTGTCCGGAGCATAACTCGACCACCCTTTGGAATATTTTCATGAAACTTCACACATGCATAGACCACGACCCGGAGGTGTGTCGCGCACAAGAATGACAACTCTTGCGTAGCTAATTTTTTAGTTATCTCCCTTTTTTGTTTTGCGCACTCTACAAACTGGACAATAATGCATGAAGACCTGTTTTCTCGTCTGCTCTGTACACCTTTTCTCGTGTGCTCTGTACACCTTACCTGTAGAGAGAACAAAAGAAACTGGGAGAACCATGTGCTAGCATGGGCTAGCATGTGCAGATGTCCAGTGCTTGACCACTGCTGACCAGGTAATTTATACAGGTAAATCACTACATTGGGTACTGTGTTGAAAATATTGTGGCATTATGTGGACCTGTGCAGATTTTTGTAGATAAATATAGGACTATTAAAAAAAAATCTGGTCTCCAATAGCAAGCATTATTATTTTTAAACTCTTTTTTTTAATTTTTTTTATTTTTTTTTTTTTTTTCATTTTTTTTTTTTATTTTTTTTTTTTTTTTTTTTTATTTTTTCTTTTATTTTTTCTTTTTTTTTTTTTATTTTTTTCATTTTTTTTTTTTTTTTTTTTTCATTTTTTTTTTCAAATTATTTTTCAATTTTTGTCTAGTAGCATAAGGTCGTAAGTGCTTTATACAGACTATTCACCTGTGCATGTGCTAGCATGTGCAACTGACCACTGACCACTTACAGGTAATTTATACAGGTAAATGATTATATTACACTTTCCGTAAACTGTGTTGAAAATATTGTGGCATTATGTGGACCTGTGCAGATATATGTAGATAAATATAGGAACTATTAAAAACAAAAAAAAAAATCTGTACTCCAGTAGCAAGCATTATTATTTTTAAACTTTTTTTTTCCATTTTATTTTTTCATCTTTTTTTTTTCAATTATTTTTTCAATTTTTGTCTAGTAGCATAAGGTGGTAAGTGCTATATACAGACTATTCACCTGTGCATGTGCTAGCATGTGCAACTGACCACTGACAACTTACAGGTAATTTATACAGGTAAATGATTATATTACATTTCCGTAAACTGTGTTGAAAATATTGTGGGAATATGTGGACCTGTGTATATATGATATGTAGATAAATATAGGACTATAAAAAACATTCTGGCTCCAGTAGGGAGCATTATTCTTTTTCTTTTTTTTAATTTAATTTTTTTTTCCATTTTTTATTTTTTTGTTTACATTCTTTTTCAATTTTTTAACTGACCACTAACTTATTACAGGTAATTTATACAAGTACATTATTACATTTTCGTAAACTGTGTTGACAATATTGTGGCAGTATGTGGACCTGTGCAGATATATGCAGATAAATATAGGACTATTAACAAAAATTCTGGGCTCCAGTAGCGAGCATTATTTTAAAAAAAAAAAATTGTATATTACATTTCCGTAAACTGTGTTGAAAATATTGTGGCATTATGTGGACCTGTGCAGATATATGTAGATAAATATAGGACTATTAAAAAAAAATTCTGGGCTCCAGTAGCAAGTATTATTCTTTTTTATTTTTCAACTTGTTTTTTAAAAAAAAAAAATTTACATTCTTTTTAAATTTTTTAACTGACCACTAACTTATTACAGGTAATTTATACAGCTAAATTATTACATTTACCTAAACTGTGTTGACAATATTGTGGCAGTATGTGGACCTGTGCAGATATATGTAGATCTGGGGAGGGGGATACACATGCGCTTGTCGACAAGCGTCCATTTCTAGTTTAGTTTGGGTGCATATTTACAGTTAACAGAATCCCATGTACCAAATAGGTAAAGTCTGAGCGAATACCAACCCTTACCCAGCATAGATATAAATCAGCATGTGTACCCATGTGTAACAAAAATTCCATCAAAAGATTTATTTTCATGCCTTGACCGACCTTCTACCAACAGCTCCATCACGAATACTTTACATGGCTGAGAATTGTTCTGTACTTATGGTATCAACAAAACCATCCTTGTTAGAGAAGGGTATCATAGTAACAGGGTATGGGATCACGTGGACTATTGTTTACACTGGATTAATGGCGGCGTCCATGAGCACTCGGGCCGTATAGCTTATTTTATATGACCGTTTTAAAAGAAAAACGGTACGTATTATGTTTTAACGCGGGGCGGGCGGCGGACAGAAAAAATGCATAGTTTGTGTACACAAGTCCTCTGAAACCGTTCAGTCAATCGTTCTGAAACTATACAACGTCTTCTACACATATTTAAAATGTGCACCTTGGTGTTTTTATGCCGAAAAAATATTTTTTAACAAAAATATCACCTTTTTAACTGAGCAATTTGTTCTACATTTTGTAATACAATTCTACATAGGGTACAGAGTTTGTGTACACAACTCCTCTGAAACCGTTCAGACACAATTGATCTGACACTATACACACGTCTTCTATACATATTGAAGAAGTGCAGCATGGTGTTTTTATGCATATAAACATATTCTTTAACAAATATATCACCTTTTTAACGTTGCCATTTTTTCTACATTCTGTATACAATTATATATAGGGACATAGTTTGTGTACACAGTTCGTCTGAAGCTGTTGCGTCATTCGATTTGAAACTATACACACGTCTTCTACACATATTGAAGATTTTCACCTTGTTGTTTTTATGCCGAAAAACTATTTTTTTTAACAAAAATATCACCTTTTTAACTTAACCATTTTTGTCGCGCCCGCTTGCGGAAAGCGCGATATAGTCGGCACTTTGGCGTACGTACGTACGTACGTACGTACGTGTGTCCGGTTAAAGTTTTTGGTTAAGTTGTTTGGTTAAGTTTTTTGGTTAAAGTTTTTGGTTAAGTTCTTTGGTTAAAGTTTTTGGTTAAGTTTTTTGGTTAAAGTTTTTGGTTAAGTTTTTTGGTTAAGTGTTTTGGTTAAAGTTTTTCGTTATACTAAAAATCTCTGCAACTGCTTTGCCCATTACCTTGAAACTTCAAATGGGTGTTTATCATCATCTTATATTTTCATTCTACCCCCACCCCCTCGGGCCCGTGCGGCCCCTGTGCCCAATGTCAAAGTCAAATTACCTTGAAGTTTTTGGATAAGTTTTTTGGTTAAAGTTTTTGGTTCAGTGTTTTGGTTCAGTTTTTTGGTTAAAGTTTTTCGTTATACTATATCTCTGCAACTGCTTTGCCCATTACCTTGAAACAACTTCACATGGGTGTTTATCATCATCTATATTTTCATTCTACCCCCTCCCGTGCGGCCCCTGTGCTCAATGTCAAGGTCAAATTACTTTGAAGTTTTTGGTTAAGTTCTTTGGTGAAAGTTTTTGGTTAAGTTTTTTGGTTAAGTTCTTTGGTTAAAGATTTTGGTTAAGTTTTTTGGTTAAAGTTTTTTGTTATATTATATCTCTGCAACTGCTTGGCCCATTACCTTGAAACTTTACATGGGTGTTTATCATCATCTATATTTTCATTCTACCCCCCTCCCGTGCGGCCCCTGTGCCCAATGTCAAGGTCAAATTACTTTGAAGTTTTGGTTAGGTTTTTTGGTTAAAGTTTTTGGTTAAGTTTTTTGGTTAAGTTTTTTGGTTAATGTTTTTCGTTATACTATATCTCTGCAACTGCTTTGCCCATTACCTTGAAACTTCACATGGGTGTTTATGATCATCTATATTTTCATTCTACCCCACTCCCGTGCGGCCCTTGTGCCGAATGTTAAGGTCAAATTACTTTGAAGTTTTTGGTTAAGTTTGTTGGTTAAAGTTTTTGGTTAAGTTTTTTGGTTTGGTTAAGTTTGTTGGTTAAGTTTTTTGGTTAAAGTTTTTGGTTAAGTTTTTTGGTTTGGTTAAGTTTGTTGGTTAAGTTTTTTGGTTAAAGTTTTTCGTTATACTATATCTCTGCAACTGCTTTGCCCATTACCTTGAAACTTCACATGGGTGTTTATCATCATCTATATTTCCATTCTACCCCCCTCCCGTGCGGCCCCTGTGCCCATTGTCAAGGTCAAATTACTTTGAAGTTTTTGGTTAAGTTTTTTGGTTAAGTTTTTTGGTTAAGTTTTTTGGTTAAGTTTTTTGGTTAAAGTTTTTCGTTATACTATATCTCTGCAACTGCTTTGCCCATTACCTTGAAACTTCACCTGGGTGTTTATCATCATCTATATTTTCATTCTACCCCCCACCCGTGCGGCCCCTGTGCCCAATGTCAAGGTCAAATTACTTTGAAGTTTTTGGTTAAAGTTTTTTTCGTGCCCGCTTGCGGAAAGCGCGATATAGTCGGCACTTTGGCGTACGTACGTACGTACGTACGTGTGTCCGGTTAAAGTTTTTGGTTAAGTTTTTTGGTTAAAGTTTTTCGTTATTCTATATCGTTTTTTTTAGTGTCCTTGCCTCGCCACAAGGCTCGACATGCAGGCCGCGGCCATCTAGTTTCTACATTTTTGTATCCAATTCTATCTAATTTCTACTTTACAAGTCTCTACCTGAATTAGAAATCAGAAGAAATAATGCTATAGGCTATAGATTTTCAAATTCTCATTAATGTTTCTTGCCTCGGTGACAGCTTCACATTTCTGCATCTTCACTGTCTGGCCCATCTTCGATGGATGTATTTTGTTACTTACGGCACTCTTGTTCATCCATACGACTGCGGTTTCTTCCTTTTAATGATGACCATGTTCCAGACGCTAACACTACAATTATATATAGGGACATAGTTTGTGTACACAGTTCGTCTGAAGCTGTTGCGTCATTCGATTTGAAACTATACACACGTCTTCTACACATATTGAAGATGTTCACCTTGTTGTTTTTATGCCGAAAACCTATTTTTTTTAACAAAAATATCACCTTTTTAACTTAACCATTTTTTCTACATTTTTGTATCCAATTCTATCTAATTTCTACTTTACAAGTCTCTACCTAAATTAGAAATTAGAAGAAATAATGCTATAGATTTTCAAATTCTCTTTAATGTTTCTTGCCTCGGTGACAGCTTCACATTTCTGCATCTTCGCTGTCTGGCCCATCTTCGACGGACGTATTTTGTTACTTACGGCACTCTTGTTCATCCACACGACTGCGGTTTCTTCCTTTTAATGATGACCATATTCCAGACGCTAACACTACAAGTGCGCCAATGCAAAATTTAGCAGTATTAGTTATGTAGTTAGTCTGAACATTCTGCAGAGAAATTTGAAATTTTTCTCTGTGACTGGTGTGGCATGTACCTGGCATCAAGTCAGGTTAATTCTGAGTATAATTTGTTTTCGATGTAAATATTTTGTTCTGATTTTGTGATTTCCCTCCCCCCCCCCCCCCCCCCCCCCCCCCCCCCCCCTCCCACACACACACACCCCACCCCGCACACCACCAATGTAAGAGGCTAAATACAGAGTTCGGATCCGTTAGTCCGGCCTTGAATGATGTTAGCTGTTGATAGGCCTTTACACACTAATCAATCAATATATTACAGAAACGGGCATGACAGAGATTTACAGCGAAGATTTGTTGAATGTTCACAAAAAAAAAAAGAAAACGAATGGAAAACAAAGTTTAAAAAAAACGATAGTTTTGTACAACGATATGCATAGAAACGAATATCATTGAAGTTGTTTAATTACGCGAAAACGATATTTTCGTTCAAATAACCGGCTACCAATTATTTAAACGCGTTTAGTTTCTTTCGACGCATGCCTTGTCTTTTTTTTCTCCAACACATCTTGTATTGTTTACACATCGTTTTCACGTCTTATTCGTTGGTTTAAATGTGTCACGTTTAAACAAGCGAAAACATCTCTTTGTAATTTAAAAAAAAAAAGAAACTATATTAAAACGATGTGTAAACGATAGTCAATCGTTCGTGTGTGGCACCAGCAACACATATGGGCTGTAGATGTAGTATCACGTGTTCCAGTGCCGATTGTTGTCATCAGCATGCGAAGATAACTGTCGTAGATTTGGCGGGACATGTTGGACTCTGCAACGTCACGATAACACCTGGGTTTGTACCTCCAGATCCTAAACTGTGTGTGAAAGCAAACACTCTTCTAGGCACGGTAAGTGAATCAACTTTACATAATTGGTAACTTTGTTGCTCATAATACCCCCCCCCCCCACCTTGGGTGTATAGTTTCCGTCCGTCTGTCCGTCCGTACGATTTGCATTAACAGTATTGTGTGTCGGTCCAGGCGGCAGTCAGCGGTAAAGTTTCAATATTTGAAAAACAAATGTGTATCAATAATTGTCTGGAGCATTATGATTATGAAGAACGAGACTTATCCAAATTTTATATATAATTATGTAGAAGGGTAAGTGAAAAACGGGCTAACGCCCTGGGAGTCGTCAAGGGGCCCAGGCAATTAGCCCCTTCGTCCACTAAACCCCTTTATCAGATGCGAATAGCATACACAATATTGAAGGAGTAAGTGAAATATGTGGCTAACGTGCTCATAGAGTTAGCCCTTCGTGCACGAACGTCTTCAGATAAAAACAAATTTGTGTATAATTTGAAAATATCATACACAGTATTATGTACTGATCACTGTGTTTTTGTTTCAGCCAACTGGTTTTTCAGCACACAACGTCACGAGGATCTCTTGTAATACGACGGTGGTCACGGCTTCCTGCGATCTACGTAACGACACATGTTCCGGCACGGGATGCAATACCGCAAACCTGTGCAGGAATCATTTGTGGATAATGAACGCTCGCCTGGGAAATGAGGGGTTTGGAAAATACCAAATAATCCCCGTTAATGCAGGCAGAAACTCGAACCTTACTATTACAAATCGCTCACTTAGTCTCAGGTAATATATACAGCAAAATATGAGCACATTTTAATGCCGCCCCCAGTGGGCTGTTTTATTCACTGTCTGTTCCAAGGTGGCATCATTGCTGTCATATCTTTGTGTACTGTTCTTCATAGTGATTATTTTGTTAAGACGTTTTTAAAAAAAAACGGTACATATTATGTTTTATCGCGTCAACACAGTGCGTATGTGCCGTGAAACACGGTGCCGTGAAACATTTTTGATATCCAGTCAATACTATTTTTGCATTTTACAGCCATTTGTAGGTGTTGACGGGATAAATAGAATAGTAGGTTAGTGCCGTGAATGGGAAAAAATATCTGGCGCGGCATGGAAACGGGATGTGCTCGGCAGAGCCTCGCCCATCCCGTTTCCTGAGCCTTACCAGATATTTTTCCCATTCACGGCACTAACCTACTATTCTCTATTTACCGCACGGAAGGCGGCGGGCGGGTGGCGGACAGAAAAACGGCAGAGTTTATGTACACTACTCCTCTAAAATATTTCAGTCAATCGATCTGAAACTATACACACGTCTTCTACATATACCATGTATATTGAAGATGTGTACATAGAGAGTAGTAGGTTAGTGCCGTGAATGGGAAAAAATATCTGGCAAGGCTCAGGAAACGGGATGTGCGAGGCTCTGCCGAGCACATCCCGTTTCCGTGCCGCGCCAGATATTTTTTCCCATTCACGGCACTAACCTACTATTCTATTTATCCCGTCAACACCTACAAATGGATGTAAAATGCAAAAATTGTATTGACTGGATATCAAAAATGTTTCACGGCACCGTGTTTCACGGCACATACGCACTGTGTTGACGGGATAAATTGGTTTTCACGCCGAAAACAAAATCACCTTTTTAACTTAACCAGTTTTTCTACATTTTTTGTATGAAATTATATATCATGTATATAGGGTACAGAGTTTATGTACATTACTCCTCTGATACCTTTCAGTCAATCGATCTGAAACTTTACACACATCTTCTACACTTATTGTCTATGTGCATCTTGGTGTTTTTATGCCGAAATTGTTTTTAACAAAAAAAGACCCTTTAACTTAGCCATTTTTTCTACATTTCTGTATCCAATTCTATATAATTTATGCTTTACACATCTCTACCTAAATTAGTATACTTGTTTATCATAACAAGAGGAAGAAATAATGCTGTAGATTTTCAAATTCACATTAAAATTTCTTGCCATTGTGACAGCTTCACATTTCTGCATCTTCGCTGTCTGGTCCATATTCGACAGGCGTATTTTGTGACTTACGGCACTTTGTTCCTAATGGGACAGTTAATTTCTCGGTACTTCATTGGGGAATAGTTCTGGGTCATTCGTTGCATTAGTTTGTATGTATTGTTGCTGTTTTTGTCTCTATTTCAAAGTTTCAAGCCACCAAATGATGCTCTGTTCCAGTGCGGACTGTTGCCATCCATCTGTGTTTGTGAATGCCATCGACATTGCGAGCAATGTAGGTCAATGCCAGTTTACCATTACTGTATACGATCATGTGGTGAGTATCCGATGATCATTATATTTATTTCCATATAGATGTTTGTGGTAAGTCTGATTATACATATGTTTATGTTGCTATTGTAAAATAGAGAACATAGTGCAGTGTATAATTCCCAGTAATAATAAACTACTGATTGAAAGTAGTGTGTGGTTCCTGCTAATCCTGAAATAATTGATATCAGAGCCATATAACCCAGGTGATATGTATTGATGAACTTGAATCAGCGACGGCAGTGTCTAAGTACAGTGTCCGTAATTAAAATGCATCGTCATTAATCAGCTAGTTCTTTATTTGTTTAAATATACAGTAAAGCAATCAATGATAATCGCCGAACACGACTATCATAAAAAAGTACATATTGCAAGAGCGGTTTTATTGCGCCGGTTCATTTGTGCCATCGATTGTGTTGTATTGTCACAGTATATGACACATATATAGAATGGACACATGGTATATTGATCGTACTGCATTTTTTATCACAACAGTTACTGTCAATTCTAATGCACTCTATACATATCACGCAATCGGATTGGCTGATGATAGGTCGGAAAATCTGTTTAATGGTGATGCGAGCACGTTGCCATTAAACAGATTTTCCGACCTATCATTTTCTGATATACGCCGCAAATTTGAAAATTACAATACAGTTAAACCTATGTTGAAAAACAACATTTCAGCGGACTACGACAATGACACCACGGCCAATGTCATGTACAAACGTAACCAATGCAGTCTGCGATCTCAACCCCGATAACTGTTCCAACAGCACGGATAACGAGTGTAAAGAGCAGGCCAAGTCATGCCATAACGTCACGTGGAACGTTACTATGGAAATCATGAATGGAATACAGCCTATGAGCTTCAATAATGTGTTGTTTATCAATGCCACACTTATTAATAACACACTTGAACTAAGGTATGTATACTTAAATTGTAATACTTCGCTTCCAGGCCACGTAATTCGGTTGACTAACGCGTCCTGTGGACTCGTTAGTCAACCAAATGATGTGGCCTGTCCTGCGGACTCGTCAGTCCACAGTGTTATGTCTGCTGAGATATAATTGTGAAATTATGAGGCAGGTTCAAATGTGATGCATGTTTGAAATAGTGTTGTCGTGGAGACATGTGTAATGTAAGGAGACCAAAGAACCGGTAACATGCTTGTATTATAACAAAGAACTATTGTACGGGTACTGTTGGTGGTTGCAGTCATCAACGTGGCAAAGGTGTCATCTTCATCCAGTGGTGTAATATCCCAAGAGACAGAAACTCTAATAAAACAGTTCTGTTGTTTAGAATGAATTGGTTACACTTGTGTGACTTTCTTCTTTAGCTAAGCCATTTAAGAATTTTGTTTGGGGATACGCTCTTAATTATCCCTTCGCCAATTACATTTATAGCTCGTCTGTTCTCGGAGAAAACTGAAAGAGCTATCTCACATGCCCTTGACCTACTTTTTCCGGTTCAATTACTTAGCAATTGTATGCTCTTAAATCTTGGTTAACCTTTACATTCGAGTCCTTTTCTCAACAACCCCTTGGTCTATGTTCATGAAACTTTGACATAACTGCTTCCTGTCATCACTTACCACAACCCACCAACAACCCACCGCCATCCATGTCCTTGACCTACTTTTTCCACTTTAATTGCTTAGCAATTTTGTGTTCTTAAATCATGGTTAACCTTTACATTCGTGATATTTTCTCAACAACCCTTGGTCTATGTTCATGAAACTTCAACATAACTGTTTCATTTAATCACTTACCACAACCAACCCACATTCCTCCCGCCCTCCATGTTCTTGACCTACTTTTTCCGCTTTAATTACTTTGCAATTTTATGTTCTTAAATTTTGGTTAACGTGTTTACATTCAAGTCACCAATTCCTACCCTTAAATATAAGATAACTAACTAAGGCTTTGTAAGGCAAATGCGTTGAAATAGTTTTTGTTTGTTTTCTTTTATTATCAAGGCAAAAGTGATTAGCTTCGTAATAACGATTCCCTTATTACATATATATCAAGGGGACGTCCGTTTGGTATTGTTGTTCCATAAATGTACTGCCTGGTATTACCTTAGAATTATGTTTATGCTGTTTAAAAATCGTGAACAAGCATTTTATATATACCTTTATTTACACGTGCACTGTTTTCCTTGTCCTCAGCGGAGACTGTTGCCATAGTAACCCATCGGTAGATGTCCTTGATTCTCGAAGTATGACAACAACATGCCAGGCACACATATCGACACTGCAGGTATTGCACATCTGAATATACATTGTATAAACATGAATACATATTTTATGTCAACGAACGCCGAAAAGTACTACATTTAGTTTCATTTACAATGGGGTATATTTTGAAAATCCGACCAGTCTGTGATTGAGTAAATAATCGGATCACAGGTTGAAGTAACGGAGCAAGGCCTATAAATACATAAGAGCAATAGTATACTTAATGCATTTACAGACCTTCCTCTGTTGTTACTTCAACCTGTAAAATAGCAAATTCAGTAAAATAAACCAAGAACCACACAAACATAATCTAAGCGGTGTACGGTAGACGATTAGACGAAATAACAATAATTTCAAAAATAACAGTGTCTGGAAATTGAAGGGGTCCGTGTAAGAAGGGGGCTAACTCCCTCCTCTGACCCCGTCAATGTTGCACTGAATACTGTTTTGATGGTGCGATGGGGTGTGTCAAACACATGTTTAATCGAATATCGGGTGTAATAAGTATTAAAGTATTGTATTTTGTTCCGGCATTTGATGGTCATTGATAAGGCTATTATTCAACAGATGTGAACATTTTACACTTATTATTCCCGCGCCGATAGGCAAGAGGGGATTTAGCGTTAGTCTATGTACGTACGTACGTACGTACGTGCGTGCGTATGTGCGTACGTACGTTAGTAACACCGGTCATTTTTAGCTCGCCTGCATACCCCCGGCGTCTTCGGCGCCACGTCCACAAACTTAACGTTGGGGTAAATGTCTGATAACTTCTGTTTCCTTTCATGGAACACCTTGTTATTTCATACATGCATTCCTCAGATGACCCTCTATCATGATGTAGCAAATCCATGACCCACCACCCAGCCCTTACCCAAAGGTCAAGGTCACAAACTTAGCATGTTCATAAACTTAACGTTGCGGTAAATGTTGTATAACTTCTGTTTCTTTACAGGGAACACCTTCATATTTCATACATGCATTCATCTGATGATACTCTATCGTGGTATAGCAAATCAATGACCGACCACCCAGCCTTTACCCCAAGATCAAGGTCACAAACTTAGCACATTCATAAACTTAATGTGGTAAATGTCTTATAACTTCTGTTTCCTTTCATGGAACGCCTTGATATTTCATACATGCATTCCTCAGATGACCCACTATGATGATGTAGCAAATGCACGACCCACCACCCAACTGTTACCCCAAGGTCAAAGTCACAAACTTAGCATGTTCATAAACCTAACGCTGGGGTAAACGTTGTGTAACTTCTGTTTCTTTACATGGAACGCCTTGATAGTTCATACATGCGTTCATCTGATGATATTCTATCGTGCTATAGCAAATCCATGACCCACCCCCATACCTTTCCCCAAGGTCACGGTCACAAACTTAGCACATTCATAAACTTAACGTTGGGGTAAATTTCTTATAACATCTGTTTTCTTTCATGGAACGCCTTGATATTTCATACATGCATTCATCTGATGATCCTCTATTGTGCTACAGCAAATCCATGACCCTACCTTTACCCCTTTCCCCAAGATCAACATCATAAACTTAACGTTGGAGTAAATGCCTTTTTATAACTTCTGTTTCTTTACAGGGAACGCCTTGATATTTCATACATGCATTCATCTGATGATACTCTATTGTGCTATAGCAAATCCACGACCCCCCCCCCCCCCCCACCCCTTACCCCAAGGTCAAGGTCTCAAACTTAGCACATTGATAAACTTAGCGTTGGGGTAAATGTCTTTTAACATCTGTTTCCTTTCATGGAACGCCTTGATATTTCATACATGCATTCCTCGGATGACCCTCTATCATGCTGTAGAAATTCACAACCCACCACCACCCAAACTTAGCATGTTCATAAACTTAGCGTTGGGGTAAATGTTGTTTAACTTCTGTTTATTTACAGGGAACGCCTTCATAGTTCATACATGCATTCATCTGATGATCGTCTATTGTGCTACAGCAAACCCATGACCCACCCCCCCCCCCCCCCACCCCTTTCCCCAAGGTCAAGGTCACAAACCTAGCACATTTATACATGCATTCCTCATGTGAATAGCTATCATGCTGTAGAAAATCACCAACTTAGTGCGTTCATAAACTTAACGCTGGGTTTTACTTCTGTTTTCAGGGAGCGCATTGATATTTCATACATGCATTCATCTTAATATGCTATATCATGCTATAGCAAATCCACGACCGACCTTCCACCACTGACCTCAATGTCAAGGTCCACCGCACACCCCTTAACCCAAGTTCAAGTTATATAATATTCATGTTTTTTATACAACTGTGCCAAGTTTGAGTGAAGGCTGCCAACAGGCGAGCTTCGTTGTCTTCTGACAACTCTTGTTTCAATAACTTATGAATCACTTCACCGATGTTGATAATATTTGGCCACGGTGTGTGTCTAGTGATGGTGCTTTGTGTTGAATATGACCCAGTCCGTCCGCCCAAGGTCACTGAGGACTTATGTTCAACTTGTTTGTAACACAAATGTGTTAAACAAAATTTAGTATCAAGGCTGCCGGCGAGAGGATTAGCTTAATAGTAATAACGATGCCCTTGTTGACAATATGTTGGCTACATTTACATTGCGTCTAGCTTAAACTGGTCTGGTTATGCGTACTGTAACGTTACTGGAATAATGGATACAAGTACAATAAAACCATAAATTATATGTATGTTTTGCTGTTAGTCACTTTGTGTGATTATTATGAATTGATAACGTCTTGTACTTGTATTTTGGTAAATCTTGTTATATAGTACATGCAATTTCCAATAACCACCGAAGGGAAGCACATTTAATAATATTATTTTAATAGTCACTCTTTTTTATTAAATTATCGACCACATAAGACGATGTCGTCGACAATTTAGTAAAATTAGTGACTATTAAAATAATATACATTGAAACCTCTCTAAACCTTTCACCAAACAAAAAAGTATTTGATCGATTTCAATGTCAATTTAAATTAAATTTCAATGTATGACTGCACAGTACACATGTATGTTTTGTGTAGGTCATAACCTCCAATTCAGTGGAACCTCTCTAAACCGGACACCCTGGGTTCAACTGTATATACATGTATATATAACTTGCCAATTTCAGCCCACCAAAGCCAATGCCTCTGGTTCGTCGATGTCTGTCGGAGCCATTGTAGGTGGCGTTCTTGGCGGCGTGGTCGTCATTGGTGCAGGAGTGGCAATTATAATATACTTCATAAAACGTGCTAAAAAGTCCCCTGTTGGCACTGGCCCAGTTTAATGCTTACCACGATGGAACCTTCTAAACCGGAGACCCAGACGATTCTTAAGTGATTAATGATTAGTTTTGACGTGTTTCTGTGTGATTATCTCTAGTTATAATGTATAGTAGAACCTCTGTAAACCGGACACGCATGCAGTCTGTGTATCTTTAATGTTATTGGTTTCATTGGTGTATAGTTATGATGATAATGGCTGTTCAAGCTCGCAAAGCACAGCCGCATACCTTGGCATAGTCATGTGTCTTGATTTACAGTGGAATGTCTCTAGACCGGACATCCTGGGGACCTCCCAGGGTGTCCGGTTTAGAGAGGTTCCATTGTATGTGCATAATCGGTCGTACTCAATATGCCTGACTACACTGGAACCTCTCTAAGCCTCCCAACATGGGGACCACCGATGATGTACGGTTTAGAGAGGCCTCATTGTACATTACCATGTATCTCTTGACTTGTCTTGTAATTCTGGTGTAAATTATTTATAGAATATAACTTGTATGTTAAAAATACATATACTTGCACATATATAAAACAAGTAACGTTAATGAAATACTGATACCCTTATGTGAACTGCTGGTCTTGTCCTACTTTGCTTTTTATTGATTATGAGCGATATCCAATAATAATGTGATATATGACCTAGTTCTATACGATCGTGTTAGCAGTGGTCCCTCGATGACACGGTTGCTTTCATTTTCCTCATGGCTATGAAATTGGTAGCGACATTAACACATAGTGGATATTCAGACTACTAGTATCGAAAAGCAACTGAAGGAATGTGAATTATGGGCATTGCGACCCGTCCAGTGAAGGAAACAATCATGAGGCTTCTAACAAGTAGATTAGTTCCTGATAAGGATGCAATGCTGTGTTAGAAGATCTGGAGCAAAGTTGGTATCAAATGTCATATTCCATTGTGCCAGGTTTCCGTAATCATAATATGACAATGGGTTATCATGATTACGATCGGATGAGATAAATCTCTTTTGGTCTGCACATAATTAATTTTCAGGACAATACGTTTGTATAACATATTTAGCTAGTGTACATGTTAATAGTGTACTGACCAGTCTCCATAGTGTATGTATCAGTGTACATGATCATATAATGTTCATTACTGTTTGTTCCACATTTTCTGCCGATGAACGTTTGGCTATTACACTATAAACTATATTTAAATGTACTTTTTCATCATTAACAAAATAGTCACCCTCTCAAATTTTCTATGGGAATCTACATCGGGGTGTAGAGGAGTTGGGGGAAATTTCCTCCGAAACCTGGTTAGATAGATTGGAAATGATGTAACGAAGAAAACAAGTTAGATTTAGGAAATCTGTCCACAAATATTAAAAAAAAAATTAAATCTAATTTTAGCCCCCGTGTTACATTCCATAGGAAATTTGTTTTTCAATAAAATCAATATTTGATGGTTCAAATAAATGGGTGTTTATTTTTGTTATTGATGTAAAAGTACTTACCTATAAATATTTTTTAGATTGAATGGGGTTAATAGCCAAACGTTTGTCGGCAGAAAATGTGGAACAGACAGTACGTCAGTAGTGTATGTGTGTATAGCGTGTCTACACCAGTGTATATAGGAAACAGGCAAGAAATTGATTTCCCATAGACCCACATTCATACAAACATGCTAAGCTGTACCAGGATTTGTTTACGATCACATTATCCATTGCTCGACTGGTTCCTATAGCAGACAAACCAGTACCATCCCGCCACCTATCATCGTGCCTATAAATCCGTGTTCGTGCCCACGTCATATCTCGTGAATGATGTCGAACGTGCATCGTTACGTCACAATGAAACCATGTATAAAAAACGTCCTCTGTACATATCCTTATTCATAGCGCGATATAGTCGGCACATTGGCGTACGTATGTCCGTACGTACGTACGTGCGTCCGGGTTAAAGTGTTTGGTTAAAGTTTGTCGGTATACAATCAAAGCCTCGGCGGGCGCGACATGCGGGCCGCGGCCATCTAGTTATTTCTATGACTGCAGGGCTCAGTTGCTCAAAGCCTCTATTACATTAACCGACTGTTAAATCCTTAACAATGTTAAGGATTTAACAGTATGTTAATCTAACAGAGGCTTTGAGCAACTGAGCCCTGGTTTCTAAACATAATAAGGAAATGTTTAGCCATGTTATACACCTGTGGCTGATATGGAACAAAGTTGATTGCAAAACTTGTAAAACCATTGTATTAACGGTACATACTCAGTAGGCACAAAGTGTTCTTTATAGGAATTAAATAATTGTGTCACTATTTCACCAGTTCTAAAAATTACGAGTGCATCACCTGAAAACAAATAATATTTTCGACATATTATAAATATGATCATTGCACATCAAAAAATAAATACAGATAATAAATAGGAATGTCCGTTAACATTTTAAGGAAACACGGTTATCGCGCCTGATATTAGTGTGGAAATTCACGTCTGCCAAACAATACGTGGGGTAATGGTAAGTGAATGTTTTATTTGCCAGAAAATGTATCAGATGATGTCTGATATAAAGAGCATGTTGTGCCTACTGAGTGGGCATGTACCTTTAACTAATTGCAATGCGTGCGCTCTCACACACACACACACACACACACGCACACGCACACACACACACACACACACACACTCGCACATGCACACACACACACACACACACCTGTACGATTCATTCTACTAGACGTATATTGGTGTTGGTTTAAACAGTATTTATTTCAGACAATACATGGTGATCAATTACATGGGAAATATACATGGATTTGAAAACAAGCTAACAGTAGATTGGTATTGTTTATTGCACTCGTGTCATACATCACATTTATACAAACACATGTATACCCGTTGTTATTGTTGTTGTTATTTTCATCTGTTTCGATTAAACTCCAGTGATAAACATGAGCGTTTATATCAAATCAATTCATAATAGGTATGCTGGCTAAACTGTGGCTGTGACTGGAAAAATGACGCTTATACGATTTGTGACCAACGTAGCTCCTGATCAAATAGCACATTCCTGTATCCTGATAACGATATATATTGCTAGTTAGAAGCCGAGAGATGTTTCATTGATGGAATGGGGAACAATGCAGATCCTGATCAGACTGTGCGGATGCACAGGCTGATCTGGATCTACACTGGTCGCAAGTGGGTTGATGGATGGAGCACGCGATGGATAATATTTAACGATCGGGGTTTATCCTTACCTGAATCTCGATCGGAGACCTGGTTTGGCCCTCATGTCGCATGATTTGTTATGAAAGGGAGCCATTATAGTGCTTTCGACTAGTGTTGATCCAGGTTATCCTACACACCTGCACAGTCTGATCCGGAACTGCATTATTTACCAGATTCATATTTTCACAACTATTAATGTTATTGCAACCACTGTAGACTCAGTTCAGAATGTGCAGTCTGATATGGGTCTACTCTGAAATTCATTTTTTTGTGATATTCAGTTAGAAATAAACGCGGAAATACAGATTAGGACCGGATCTCTATAAATATATATGCAAAGGGAAATAACTAGCTACGATCCCTCATTGATATTTTAGTTACCCTACATAGAGACACATGGTGATCAATCATCGTGCTCAATAACAAGTTACGTCATGCCATTCAATAGCAGAAAAGCCGACCTATTCATTGATGTAATGCAATTGATTGTGGCGTATGAATCAACACATCTATGGAGGCAAACGTTCAGGCGCTCAAACTCAAGATGTTTCGACGGAAATGGGTCACCTACCAGTATACCTATATTACAACTATCAACGCTAATGCATATACAGTGGGTCCTCTAAACCGGACACCCTGGAAAGTCCCCAGAGTGTCGGGTTTAGAGAGGTTCCACTGTAAAACAGGCAGACAACTATTCCAACACATGCGATGGTGCTTTGCGATCACGAACAGATGGCAATGAACCTGTTTACCATTAAGTAGAACTAACGTTTATACGCGTCCGGTTTAAACGGGTTCGACTGTGTCTGGTTTAGTAGTATCTGAGTCATACGAATTTAATCTGTTCTACGCCCTAATTATTATCATTAATTGAAGTCACGGTTTTCGTCTAGTTGGTAGAGAAAACATTTGACCGAAATGTATATTACAATTTTTTTCCATGAAAATAGATGTTATCAATATCGAAAACAAAAATATTGTTATGCTTAGATAATTGGTAACATGAATTGTACTAATTACATGTATTGTTGACGATCCGATAACACTCCATTGGGAAATAGGATTAGACTGGTATATTATATGGTAACATGCAACATAATCGTAAACATCGCAATCACTTTTAATAACGATTATAGATTCATAACGGTTGCCATAGCGTGATGTCCGTTTCACTGTGTCAATATTATGAGAATTCGCGAGTTTGTGTTTGCAAACAGTGTAGATCCAGATCAGGCTGCACTGTCCCCATGGGGACAGTGCATTCTGATCAGGATCTACTCTGTCTGAAAACATAGCGGTGTCATTGTCAACATATTTGGTGTAAATGAATGAAAACTTTCGCACTGGATACTGTGTTAGTCTATATCTTCGCTGATCATAGTTGAACGTTTTCAGTTTTCTCAAATTATTGCGCACGTTCTAGTTCCCGTTTTGACAACAGCGTACTTATCAGGATCTGATCAGGATCTACATTGTCTGAAAAGTAACAGTCAGTGTTATTGTCAACAAATTGCGTGTAAATGAATAACACCCCCACCCACCCCCTCATGTTTTGTCGACTCCCCGTCTTCAGAAACTGAAAATCTGTTGGCTATAGGGTGCAGACGAAATTAGGTTACATCTCGCCTCCATAGCTTGGCTAAGTTTTGTGCTTTCTGCAGTTTATCTGAAGCGAAGACACTTCGTGTAAACATAGAAAATTAGGGGATAACCATGCTTTGTTTTTCGATTTGGAGCGGTATGTGGGAGGTTTTATGGTCTGTGAATCAGTTTTACGGCGACGCGTCAGCGGAGCCGTAAAGCTGATTCACAGACCATAAAACCTCACACATACCGCTCCAAATCGAAAAACAAAGCATGGTTATCCCCATTCTAATGCACTAGTGTGTCCCGCTTTCTATAAACGTCGTAGTATATCACGAACAGTGATCTTTTTCATTACGTCAGCAGGTTGTTGTCGTCATATCGATAACCGCCTCACACCAAATGAATTTGAAGAAATTTAACTCCGCCGAAGAATATTCCCATTTCAAATAGAGATTAACGGGACTTTTTCTAAGACATCTATACATTTATTCAACTGTAATGTTTATATTAACTATTGTATTGCATTTGTATGTGTAGTTGCAACAGTTATTTGTTTTTTATTCATTTAAAGAAATGCCAACAATTCTGCATTGGGTTCGTGTGATTTTACAAAGGAAATGTCAGCAACAACTTGTGTCAACAGGCCTAGGATTTCCCTGGATTTACGCCTAATTCAGGTGAATACCCATCTGCAATACAGTTTATTATGTATAGTCATGTATGTGCACATTGGAATTCGTAAAGTTATAGGCTGGTACTTGCATATTGAGTTTGCATTTGAGCACTTTATTAAATTCTTCTGCATTTTGGGCGGGTGGGTAATATTTTTAGGAATTTGTTGAAGGGCCACGACACTAAAGCCACGTTTGTCAGCCGTTGGTAGATTCTCTTTTCCGCTTTCGGTTGTACATGTCAATATGGCCGAATGGATAACCGAAAATGTACCGAAATTAATTTGGAAATATTTGCATTCCCCGCCGCTGGCCATTGTTTACAAAAGCGCGTAGGGTTACATAAATATGTCGAGTTGTAAAACACAGGCTGGTAGTGGTAAAACGGAGATTTTATATGCTGTGATTTTTCATATTGTATATGCTCTGATTTCAATTGACCAATCAGATGCGTGCTTTCTAGTTTCGGTGCATTAGAATATATATTGTATGGTTCATGTACTATAATTATCGATTTGTGTAATGTAAAACTCGTGTTTGAAACATTTAATACGCACAGGCTCTTCGATGCGATGTCATAAATCGGCTATTACATCAATTGGACACACACGATAAAATAGTTAATAAAGTTTTAAAATGGTAATGTTTTACCATAATTCTGGTGTACCAGCATACACAAACAATTATTAACTGTTAGGGAAGTAAGATAATTGTATTTTTGTCAAGTAAATAACGATAATATCAACTAGCCACAACTATAAAGAGGTAAATGGAACAGCCGTTACCTGGCAATTGCCAGCTGATCAGGTTAAAGGTACATGCCCACGCAGCAGGTTACACTGTACTACTACTTTTCATTTTCTGTCATGCCTTATATGAGCCATTTGTCTACCCACTAACAAGTTATTTTTAATTACGGCGCGTGTTAATTGGTGTTAAATCGCATTTTATATGCCGCGACCAGAAAGGGTATTTTCCAACCTCGTGCTATTTTTACCAACACGCGTCACGGTCAATCATATCACATATTTGACATGCGCAGTGAAGTATCGGAAGTTGAGAAGAAAAATCTCTGTTCGAGTCCAAATCTAAATATCCACGTAACTCTTCCCATTTGGTGATCTGGTCGCCAATATTAACCACTCTCTCTCTCACTGTACTGCCTGTCCCTCAGACATTTCGCCTTTTTTTTGGCCGACGCCGTTTCATACAATTTCCGTCCTGGACGTTTCGACATGTTGATATTCTTGTTTACATATTGGGAAGCCTACTGGCGCGCGTAGTATACTGCGCATGCGCACCGCAAGCCGTGATGTGTAAGTCGTCGTCCCCGTACATTATCAAAATAGACTGTTACCGACGCGCGTCGCTAACAGTAAATTGATAATTAATAAATGATTATATTTGTATAGCGGGCACTGGTAATTTTTAGTAGAACTGGTGGAATAGTGACATAATTATACACTTATTTAATTCCTATAAAGAACATTTTGTGCCTACTGCGTGGGTATGTACCTTTAATGACCGGACAATGTTTGATGTTGGGAGTCTGAATTGACTGGTAATGTGTGCAGTGTTTTTATACGACCGTTTTTAAAAAACGGTACGTATTATGTTTTACCGCACGGCGGGCGGGCGGGCGGGCGGCGGGCCGGCGGCTGAAGAAAAAGCGCATAGTTCGTGTACACAACTCGCTCCGAAACCGTTCAGTCGATCGATCTGAAACTATACACACGTCTTCTACATATATTGAAGATGTGCACCTTGGTGTTTTTTTATGGCGAAAAAATATTTTTTAACAAAAATATCGCCTTTTTAACTTAGCCATTTTTTATACATTTTTCTATACAATTCTATATACGGTACAGAGTTTGTGTACACAACTCCTCCGAAACCGTTCAGTCGATCGTTTCTGAAAACTATACACACGTCTTCTACACATATTGAAGATGTGCACCTTGGTGTTTTTATGCCGAAAAAATATTTTGTAACAAAAATATCGCCTTTTTAACTTAGCCATTTTTTCTACATTTTTCTATGCAATTCTATATACGGTACAGAGTTTGTGTACACAACTCCTCCGAAACCGTTCAGTCGATCGTTCTGAAACTATACACACGTCTTCTACACATATTGAAGATGTGCACCTTGGTGTTTTTATGCCGAAAAAATATTTTTTAACAAAAATATCGCCTTTTTAACTTAGCCATTTTTTCTACATTTTTCTATACAATTCTATATACGGTACAGAGTTTGTGTACACAACTCCTCCGAAAACCGTTCAGTCGATCGTTCTGAAACTATACACACGTCTTCTACACATAGTGAAGATGTGCACCTTGGTGTTTTTATGCCGAAAAAATATTTTGTAACAAAACTATCGCCTTTTTAACTTAGCCATTTTTTCTACGTTTTTCTATGCACTTCTATATACGGTACAGAGTTTGTGTACACAACTCCTCCGAAACCGTTCAGTCGATCGTTCTGAAATTATACACACGTCGTCTACACATATTGAAGATGTGCACCTTGGTGTTTTTATGGCGAAAAAATATTTTTAGCAAAAATATCGCCTTTTTAACTTAGCCATTTTTTCTTCATTTTTCTATACATTTCTATATACGGTACAGAGTTTGTGTACACAACTCCTCCGAAACCTATCAGTCGATCGATCTCAAACTATGCACACGTCTTCTACACATATTGAGGATGTGCACCTTGGTGTTTTTATGGCGAAAAATATTTTTTAACAAAAATATCACCTTTTTAACTTAGCCATTTTTTCTACATTTTTCTATACAATTCTATATACGGTACAGAGTTTGTGTACACAACTCCTCCGAAACCGTTCAGTCGATCGTTCTGAAACTATACACACGTCTTCTACACATATTAAAGATGTGCACCTTGGTGTTTTTATGCCGAAAAAGTATTTTTTAACAAAAATATCGCCTTTTTAACTTAGCCATTTTTTCTACATTTTTCTATACAATTCTATATACGGTACAGAGTTTGTGTACACAACTCCTCCGAAACCGTTCAGTCGATCGATCTGAAACTATACACACGTCTTCTACACATATTGAAGATGTGCACCTTGGTGTTTTTATGGCGAAAAAATATTTTGTAACAAAAATATCGCCTTTTTAACTTAGCCATTTTTTCTTCATGTTTCAATACATTTCTATATACGGTACAGAGTTTGTGTACACAACTTCTCCGAAACTGTTCAGTCGATCGTTCTGAAACTATACACACGTCTTCTACACATATTGAAGATGTGCACCTTGGTGTTTTTATGCCGAAAAAATATTTTTTAACAAAAATATCGCCTTTTTAACGTAGCCATTTTTTCTGCATTATTGTATCCAATTCCCTATCATTTCTACTTTACACTCTACTTTTCTATCTCTGCCTAAATTAGTATACATGTTTAGCACAACGAGATGAAGAAATAATGCTATAGACTTTCAAATTCAAATTTTAACGTCACACGTCGCACCAATAAACCAGTGGCATGTTGTGTATTATTTTGGGCATTCGGAGCGTGGATTGAGAAATAGCAGCCGGATTTCATTATTTTCGGACCGAATTTTAAGGATAGTTTGCAAATCTCAATCGGTCTGAGATTTCAAAATTCGGTCCAGAACCGACAAACTGAAAATTTTAGAAGCCCTGTAATAATAATAATAATAATTAATAATAATTATTATTATTATTATAGTGTACATGTATATGCACTGTTCATAATTGACAGTTTGTCAGTTTTCTCAGATGTCAATTTCCAATTATTGCGCGTGCAACAAGCTACCAGTTTCGCGTCAACCTCTATATACCGTATGATCATGATCTACATTGTTTTGAAAACCGCAGCTTTATTGTTATCATATTGGGTGTAAATGGATGACAACTTTCGCACTGGAGACTGTGTAAAGTCTATGTGCGCTGGTTATGATTGACAGTTTGTCCATTTTCTCGGATGTCAATTCCAATTACTGCGCATGTACTAAGTAATAGTTTCCGTTTCATAACAGCGTATATACAGTCTGGTGAGGGTCTACATGTTTGCAAAGGGCGATTGTTTTACACTCGATACATTGGGTGTAAATGAATGACAACAGCTTTCACACTGGAACATACTGATATTATATATGTACGCTGGTTATACATTGCTAAATTCACAGTTTGTCACTATTTCGCCGTTCCTTGTCAGTTTGCAATTATTGTACATGTGCCACTGACTGAGAAAATGTGTCTTACCGCATTTGCAGCTTTTACATATCATATCCTGTTGACTATTCAGTCATTTACATCAAACGACTAAGATCGACACGTTTTGATCTCACCAATAAGGTCATTCTATGAGTGAAGTGCGAACAGCATAGACCATGATCAGACTGCGCGAATGCGCAGCCTGATCATGGTCTATGCTGGTTGCATACGCCATAAGGTACATTTTATAAACCGCTTATCAACATGCACCCACTGTAGCGATTCATTTCATCATTATTAGAATGACGATACAGTGGGATAACGCGTGGACAAATGCCAGAATGGTTGAGACAATTATTCTGGGCATATTATTATTGACTCTAATTAGGAATACTGTGCAAGGTAACTTGTATTTTGCTTAGATATGATTTATCTTGATGCAGGGGTGGGCCATTTCTGGATATAATATAATGAAATCAAGATTTCAGGTTCCCGATAATTAGTGGAAATTACTAATGTTTTAAAGGTACATGCCCACGCAGTAGGTTATAATATAGTGATACAGATACTTTTGTATATTCTGTACGTATGAAATTTCCTGGCAAAATGAACATTCATTCACCATTATCCCACGTATTGATTGGCATTATTATACATTTTATTTTAGACGAAAATTTTCACACTGATATCAGGGTCGATAACCGTGTTTCTTTAACATGTTAACGGAGAATATTTAACTATCGTTTTGTAATTATTATACATTTCATATCAGAAGTAAATTTCCAGATATGAAAATGAAGCATAATATTTTTTAATTAGTTATATTAATTAAATGCGCCACCTGAAAAAATAATATTTTCGACAGATTGTATAAAGTATTATCATTGCACATCAAAAAATAAATACGGAGAATAAATAGTAATGTCTTTTAACATTTTAAGGAAACACGGTTATCGCCCCTGATATCAGTCTGGAAATTTACTTCTGATATGAAATGTATAATAACGCCACTCACTATGTAGGGTAATGGTGAATGAATGCTTATTTTGCCAGAAAATGTCTCAGATGATGTTTCTGGTATAAATAACATTTTGTGCCTACTGAGTGGGCATGTACCTTTAAATATGGCACATATATGATTTGGTTTTGCATTGTAATGTATGCCGACTGCAAAACGGCGGCGACATTTCATCTACGTGCTTGATATGATCTAGTTAGGAACATATAGTGGCATACAAATGCCTGCGTAAATAATATTTCTTGCACAATATAAAGTTTCCTTTTGCAGTGTCACATCAAACGACATCAAATTAAATCATCCGTTCTATAACATTCTTTATTATTGAAATTGTATACTGCTTGACCTACAGTCTTAACCAATGAAAACCTCACACTTTCGGAAAGGGATATCTCATGAAAACATATTTACGATAATTTCCGTAAATGACGTCGAAAATTGACGAAATTTGCTGAGCAAATGCTATTTTATATTCAAATGTAATCTTTCGACGTCATTTACAGAAAATATCACTGTTTCTGTCAATATATTTCATGAAAAATCGCACATGTTCTTCGGTACAAAATTACATTGCGCGTTTCATTTTCGATATATTATATTTGCGAAACTACGAAGCAGAAAAAAAAGTAACATGCACCAATTTCATTTTAATCTTTATAGCAGTGTTTAATATCATACGTTTGAAATGGAAACAGGAATGTGTGACCCGTCAGATATAGATACATACGTGGGTCATATTTACATTTATTAGTACACACAGTGAAACCTCTCTAAACCGGACAACCTGGGAGGTCCCCAGGGTGTCCGGGTTAGAGAGGTTTCACTGTAAATCGGGCATTTGATCATTCTGAGCATAGTTGTGTGCTATGCGATCATGAACAGGCATTATCACCTGTGATAACTGACCTCATAACAAATATGATCACAGGTTTGTTCTTGGTGTCCGGTTTAGAGAGGTTCCACTGTATATTCATGGTTAACCATCGACATCGTGGCTGTGACTAGATATCTAGATCTACATTGGTCGCAAAAATCCATAAGTCCCATTTCTTCAGTTTCAGCCACATATCGATGGTCTAGTAACATAAGGTCGTAACTGCTATGCTTTAGCATAGCAGTTACGACCTTATGTTACTAGACCATCGATATGACTGAAGAACATGCGCCGATTTTGAATGTCATATTCTAACTGTTGCTGGAAACTGAGACTTGAGTATAGACCTGTCCCTGGCCTAAAGACCCGTATGCATTTACTAGTTGAGAGAGCTTAAATGTTTATTTGAGTAACTGATTATTTTCTGATCGTCTCTTGTTAAGTTATAAGTATGTGATAAAATAAATGTATCGCATTTTCAAATATGACGTCACGATACTGCGTCGTAAATTACATTATCTAACGTTTACAGCATACATACCGCCTTCTTATGTTTAAAATGAAAATGCAGCATTTTAGTGGTCATCAATTAATGATGTAAATGCTTTCATAACGACAACTGCCGATTTATAAACAGTTTTTGAGAGAGAAAAATATTTTGCAAATAAGGCGCCAAACTTGAAAGCCTTATAGTTTCCGTCTTTACTATGGTGAAATTTCCCATGTGGTGGGAAACGTGATGAAATGAATCTGACACTCGTTGTCATTGCATACAACATTATATTAAACTCGTCAAGGCTCGCTTAATAACATATTGTTCTGGACTCGTTTAATAAAATTCTGACAACTCACGTCAGATTCTATATATTCATTTTGATCGATGTAATTTCCTCGTTTATAGAGACACACACAAATATTCATATGAACATCTGCATTAACCGTTATTCATTTAATAGAGGAATGTGACAAATAATGTTATCGTAAGTATAACACTAACCTTAACATCTAGAATCATATATCTGAAAGATTTATTCGGTCTTGGGCAAATAAAACCATATCAGAATCAATATACTTATATACACTACTAGACCTATATAACGACCAACTTAATTATTGCATTGTGCACTTTATGGTGCACCATGTTGTTCTCAATGATTAGATCATTGAAATGAAGTACGCAGCATCCCCGCGGGGGTTGGAATCCTCGACCGTCCATTTAATTATAGTGACTGTTATTTGACCCTTACAATGTTGAAACATGATTTACCGCCGTATTTGTCAACGGTATGTACACTGACGAACTGTGTAGACGCAAATCAGACTGGATTGATGATATTGGTATGTTATGTGCCCACTATACATGTATACATGTATACCGTGAGAAAACGGATAAACAGTCGCATAATGAGAACTGCGTTTCTGTGATCAAAGAATTGCATCACCCACGTTGAATGGGGAAACTGGTCATCTCTCCCATAATTGCATTTATGAGATCACACTTTTGCATGACCGTAATAATGAACAACAATTTTTTCAGTGTGATGCATTCCTGTAACGGTTACCAGATGATGGATTCGAATTTTTCGTACTATAAAATATCACGTCAAAAAAATCGTATTATGCTTAAATCATATCACAAATCTAAACAAGAAATGTGGCCTAGCGGACCACAGATGCCCTCTACCGCTGATTTATTTTAGTAACTGTTACAAACTTCTTAAACGGACGCACGGACGGACGGATGCATGGACGCACACACGGTCCGAACACTATATGCCACCGGCTCTTCGAGACCAGGGGCATAACTACAAAAAAATGTGTCGGTAAGACACAGCTGATTCCCCCTGTGGCAGCCTTGCCAATCACTGTGAACATTTCTATCAGATTGACGGACGGGCGCGTCATTGACCATTATTACATGACACAATCTGGAGTATCGTTGGAACCGTCGATCGGATCGACAAGCAGTCATCGCCATCATGTTTTATTCACCGTATCTATGCTCCAATTTGTTTAAATACAAATAAATTTATGTAGCATTAAACATGTACAGAACAGAACATAATTTTTATTTGCAAATTTCTCAGACCATACAATGGTATATGAGCAAAGTAGCAACGATACACATAGAGATAACTGGCGAGAACATGACAGGCAATGTAATGGAAGTGAGAACATGGTTTCCTATAGAGTGGATTTAAATACTGTGATGTAATTAAAAGTTGTGATTGAAATGGGATTTAACGACATCTTATCAATATTGCAGACATATAATGTCGGGTCAGTGGGGTCAAATCCCACTCCCCACATGTATAGCGAGATTTCGGTTTCGAGAAGCTTTTCAACAGGACTGAATGAACTACATGTAATCTATGAGCTAGGATCTGAAAAATAAATCCACCGCCCCCGCGTAATTCATCAAAATCAACCTTGAAAGATCTCAATATCTCAAATAAACGACGTCGAAAGTTGGCGGAAACGTCAGAGCAGACGCGGAATTCTATTCCGCATCTACTAAATACTAATTAATTTGGGCATTAAAATGATCAAAGATGAGAGTGCCCCTTTCACAATAATAATATATCCGTATTTTCTACAGCGATCAATTAAACACTTACAATGTAGCACTCGGGTTATTGCGGGGTAATAAAACTCGTATGGCGAAAACTGGTCAGATATTATGGCTAATAAACGTCTCGACGATTATAATTGTAAAACAATTATATTAACACACGTAATTCAAGGAATGATACGTATTCTTGTTTGTAAACAAATGTAGACTTGCAACTTATAGAATCACTTGCAATAAAAACACCACTGGTGGGAAATACATTCATTTTAGGATATAGTTTCTGACTTAACCCTTTCCCTGTTTTGCGATATTTCGACTCATCCAAATCCAAAACATCTGAATAAAAGAATCAAATGCTGGGTCAAATGATGGTTAAATTATCTGATAGAGTAGAAAACATTGTGGGAAAAGGAGAAATTGCTTGTTACTGTACAAGCAATTTCACCTTTTCCCACAATGTTTTCAAAAGATATCTTCTGCAGAGGCATGAAAAGTCGTCTCTATCAGGGAAAGGGTTAATACAGGATAGTACTCACGTTGACCAAATTTGCGGATTTGTCTGTGTTTTGCGGATTTTTCAAATGTTATACTTTAGCTTGTCTTATTCGTCATCAAAGTACCGGTACATATAATGGCCACCACTGATGCTTTGGTACGATTGATCGGACAGTTCATATAGTTGGTCAAAACATATAGTTTGGATGAGAAATAAGAAAAACAATTTTGGTCCAAAATCTGCACATTTTATGTTTTTGATGATTTCGGTCAATATTCCATTATCATCTTCCTAACAATACAATTTAGTACACAGTGACGATCATGATCCTGTTCATATATTGCGTTGTTCCACATGACAATAAATCGCTTTGTCGCATGATCAAAATGTATAGTATTGTACTGTCAAAGTATGTACAGAACAACCACTTACCTGGGTTGATGCTTACTTCTGTATAATCCTTTCAATGGAATACAGCTCTGGTAGAATAGACGTACTTGACACACGCGATTAACTGAAAATATCAGGTATGCATTCTCCTTCATTTAACGATTTGTAATTGACAGTGTTTCTCTTGCGAAGAGACATGGATTCAGCCATGGTGACAGATTAGTGATTCGGCATATGTCTATGATGTCAGACCAAATGAGACTTTAGACAGACCACGAAATGTGCTTCACAAAGTACGACTACAGTGTGAATACGGTTGCAGATGCCGTGTCCATTAACACATTCCTGCGAACATGTACACGGCCATATTGTACCCAGATCTGCTGATACGTCTCAAGAGATTCAGAATGGTTGTCGCTATTTACCCCACATGCTGATAATTATAATTTCAAACATCAAGCGGGGAAAACTTGAACATGCAGCATGTTAATAGATAACACCATACATACGTGTGGCTGTACAGTGGTGCACATTAATGTACATGATTCAAATGTTAGGAATTTGAAAACTGTACAGTTGTAGCGTTACTTTATTTGTTCAGTATAAAATTGTATAGTAAACCGAATCTCACACTACAACACATCGACCGGTGTCCTTGGAATCTATGTATAGCATTACTGAGTGTGCTAGACAACTGAACGATTTCAGATACGGAAGTCAAATGATTATTTTCATCATGGGCGGATTCAGGGGGGGGGGGACCTCCCCCCCCCCTCCCCCCCCCCCCTAAAATTCGCGGAGTAAAGATTGTTTACAAGTTACAAGGCACGTTTCTACGTTCACGTTGTGAATTTACTGTTTATGTTTGCCAAGTGCCATGTATTCCATGCATTTTTCGGTCGTTGTCTTATTGTTTCATGACAAATGCCATAAAACATAATTTATTAATTATTTATACTACATATATACATTATTTGTCAGCATTATACAAACAAATACAGTGTTAAAGGTACATGCCCACGCAGTAGGCACACAATGTTCTTTATAGGAATTAAATAAGTGTATAATTATGTCACTATTCCACCAGTTCTAAAAATTACGAGTGCCCGCTATACAAATATAATCATTTATTAATTATCAATTTACTGTTAGCGACGCGCGGCGGTAACAGTCTATTTTGATAATGTGCGGGGACGACGACTTCACGACGACGACTTTACTTCACTTCACGGCTTGCGGTGCGCATGCACAGTATATTACGCGCGACAGTAGGCTTCCCAATATGTAAACAAGTCGAAACGTCCACGACGGAACTTGTATACAACGGCGTGAGCCAAAAAAAAGGCGAAATGTCTGAGGGACAGGCAGTACAGAGAGAGAGAGAGTGGTTAATATTGGCGACCAGATCACCAAATGGAAAGTTACGTGGAGATTTAGATTTGGACTCAAACAGAGATTTTTCTTCTCAACTTCCGATACTTCACTCCGCATGTCAAATATGTGATATGATTGACCGTGTCACGTGACGCGTGTTGGTAAAAATAGCACGATGTCGGAAAATACCCTTTCTAGTCGCGGCATATAAAATGCGATTTAACACCAATTAACACGCGCCGTAATTAAAAATAACTCGTTAGTGGGTAGACAAATGCCTTATAGCATGACAGAAAATGAAAAGTAGTAGTACAGTGTAACCTGCTGCGTGGGCATGTACCTTTAACGTATTGGTTAATGTATAATAGATCATCTGCACAATATAACGATAGCAATAACATGGCCAATTTATATGCATCCGATAAATATATTAGACTTAGAAATATCGCCGCCTTTCTAAAAGTACGCTCAAGAAAGTGGTTTCGTTACTTTCAATAGAATATGGAAGCAACTGAACACTTTACTAAATCAAATTTTCTTACATCACTTTCGAGATCTGGATGTGTACTTTCGCAAGATATTAGGAACATTTTTGTAACTTTATTATAATTCGCTGAATTAAGCTGTAAAAATGGAACAACGTGTTGTTTCAGCATTAAATGTATGGAATATATAACAATTGATATGTACCTTTTTCAAATCGAAATGGAAGCAATTTGTTATAAAGTTATTTTGACACATAATATAGCATATTCACCACCACAGAACATAGAATATTGCAATATCAGGAAAAAAATTATTAATTGGAAAATAAAACCTTTATTTGAGAATTATAATATCGTTCGCTATATATTTCAATGTAATATTAAGAGCTGATATGTACTGGTCAGCGAGTGGTCAGCGGCAGCTAACTCTGGGGATAATTGACCGCTATGATGATAATTGCTCTACATGTAACCATTGTTTCCTGATGGCATCAATGCTTTCAACATGCGTAGATAAGGGGGGTAATTCCAGAGCCGGGCACAGATTTGTTATCACGAATACCATTCTCGCTGACAAAAATCCGTTGTCATTATTTTATATTTTGCCTCAAAAGTAACGCTATTGTCTCCGAATACTGCATCAGGGAGAACACGGACAGCTGGGAAAACTGGGAATGTATAAAGTAGTTATTTGCTATTCGATATATATTGTATTCTACATGTAATTGGCATGTTCATTTGAACGATTCGAGCAAATCGGTCATATTTAGCCACAGCTCTGGAATTAAATTTCGCATCTGACCCGATTGGTTTGGTTGGCAATTTTCGATGTCATTTGCGAACTTTTTTTGTCATCAATATATGGCGAACATGGTCATGTTATATAAATGGAGATACTTTTTGAGCCGGGCCCAATTATAGATTCCATCATGATTGCAAAGATGGACATCTGGACGATATGACGGTACTAATTATACAAATGAATGCCTATCTAGAGAGATAGTGGCAGGAAATTAAAGTGACGGCAATTGTCGGCATATAGACATCCTTTATTCAGAGACACAATACCAAACGCGGAAGATGTAAATTAGTGCGATGTTCTATCAGAATCAAGACATGCATAATACAAATGTAATGGTAGCTACACGTTTTCCGCTTTATATGCAGCAGGTTGCACTATATCGCTACACCACGCTCAACGGTAAAAATGTGCGTAATAGAATTTACATTTCGCGCATTAAAATATAGTAAAAACATGCAGGGTGTCGACTTTCATGCTTCGCTATATTGTTATTGAGAGGCAATTCTACAATAAGACACAACATATTACCATAAACTTACCTAATACAGTGTGTATTAACAAAATTCTTAGGTCACTCTACATGAAGTAGAAAGTAAACAAAGAACGCTTCAAACGCACATTTGGAAAGCCTTCTTCGTCATAATGTCTATGTAATGCAGTGTAATGCAATGCAATTAGAGTTATGTACTCCGAACTAATGTAATATAAGAAATATGAAGTCATTGGAGTTCACACGACAATATTGATTCAACAACAATGAAAATAACTCTAAAGTGCTGACAAACCAGGTTTTTGTTGAGCATAAAATTACAAAATATGAAACAACAGCATCCTACGGAATTAACAGGTAGGAATTGAAGCATACGCCCCTCGGCGAAATGCCACGCTTTCGAAATGTTACTATAATAGCAGACACAAACGCAATTTATTAACCTAATGAAACTGCCGCACACCAATTAAATACGCAATCACTCTGATAGGAAAATCGAATATCGCCTCTGGGAGAGCAACATCCGTGGTGTACCATTATTCGACTCGCCACGACAAAAAGGGCCATTATGATTGTGGTCAGCGTACCTTCTGATCGCCGAGGACCCTTGTGTCAATATCAACCATTGTAGGCATTGATCAGACTGCGCAAATGATCTGGGTCTTCATAACGATGAATACATCCGTTTGTATTAACATCTTACTTTTTGTGATTTACACCCGGTGTGGTAAGGGTGCCTGGCACAAGATCATGATACTTCTTTCAGTGCTGAACTTTTTTGTATTGTAATGTTAGTTCTGTGTGTACGGTGCTCACACATGCAGGTACATTCCCGTCTGTATATGACCTTGCTGTTGAACGTAAGTAAAACGACATATAATCAATATACATGTACACTTTGTTATTGTAATGTTAGTGCTGTGTGTACGGTGCTCACACATGCAACTACATTCCCGTCTGTATATGACCTTGCTGTTGATTTAAGTAAAACGACATATAATCAATATACATGTACACTTTGTTATTGTAATGTTAGTTCTGTGTGTACGGTGCTCACACATGCAGGTACATTCCCGTCTGTATATGACCTTTCTGTTGAACGTAAGTAAAACGACATATAATCAATATACATGTACACTTTGTTATTGTAATGTTAGTTCTGTGTGTACGGTGCTCACACATGCAGGTACGTTCCCGTCTGTATATGACCTTGCTGTTGAACTTAAGTAAAACGACATATAATCAATATACATGTACACTTTGTTATTGTAATGTTAGTGCTGCGTGTACGGTGCTCACACATGCAGGTACGTTCCCGTCTGTATATGACCTTGCTGTTGAACTTAAGTAATACGACATATAATCAATATACATGTACACTTTGTTATTGTAATGTTAGTTCTGTGTGTACGGTGCTCACACATGCAGCTACATTCCCGTCTGTATATGACCTTGCTGTTGAACGTAAGTAAAACGACATATAATCAATATGCATGTACACTTTGTTATTGTAATGTTAGTGCTGTGTGTACGGTGCTCACACATGCAACTACATTCCCGTCTGTATATGACCTTGCTGTTGATTTAAGTAAAACGACATATAATCAATATGCATGTACACTTTGTTATTGTAATGTTAGTGCTGTGTGTACGGTGCTCACACATGCAACTACATTCCCGTCTGTATATGACCTTGCTGTTGATTTAAGTAAAACGAAATATAATCAATATGCATGTACACTTTGTTATTGTAATGTTAGTTCTGTGTGTACGGTGCTCACACATGCAGCTACATTCCCGTCTGTATATGACATTGCTGTTGATTTAAGTAAAACGACATATAATCAATATACATGTACACTTTGTTATTGTAATGTTAGTGCTGCGTGTACGGTGCTCACACATGCAGGTACGTTCCCGTCTGTATATGACCTTGCTGTTGAACGTAAGTAAAACGACATATGAGCCGCTAGAAAACCTGTCTTCGCGAATCTGACGACGTCACAAGATATGACGTCGTGAACTTAGCTGACGTAATTTCAGACGAGATTTCCAATTATCGCCTGTGCCCGGTTTCCCGCACACCTATATATTTGAGATCTGGTTAACTTGACGCGAATTTTCAGTCTATTGCTCAATTCTTTCTTTCTAATATAATGTATAAAATTAAAAATTAGCACAACCTTTACCGATTTTAAGAAAATAATATCTCATGCAAAAATACAAAGCCATGGATGTTACGACTAGCCACATATCGGTCTCATATGTGCATATGCGCCGTCTGATCAGAACCGCCATTCAGTCACTGGGGAATCCTTTCTCGATTACCGACAGGATATGGGTCGCCGATCGTACATTTATTGCAGATATTGTAAGGTCCGGTTTTTTCAGCAGGTGGTCCAAGTACAGGTGTAAGCGCGACGATTAGAACATTAGACTTTTCTGTTATCTGAATATGAAAAGCATCAATCAGAATGCACATTAACATGTATGGCATGTTACTATAAGAAATAGATACGGTGGGATGATATTTCAAGGCAACACATGTTGGGGACATTAGTGTCCTGGACCGTTCGTGACAATCTGTCAATCGGTGACAAATGCAATATAAATACAAAAAAATCAAGACTGTGGGATTCTATTTCAAGGCAACATGGTGGGGACATTAGAGTAATGAACTTCTAGTATTGTTCGGCGATTATCAAGGATCTCTTGACTTGGGGTCTTGCTATTATTTTATATCTTCCACCCTCTCATTGCTTCGTACTTTGGGACCCTCGCATTTTGAGTTGAGTCTCCAAAAGACAAACTGCTACCGTAACACTCCCAAAACAAACACAAGTCGGTGGTAGGACAAGCTAATCACAAGTTGTGGTAAGAAATGTCTCAAATATGTTACCATAGACATTTTGTCCATGTGGTAGACTTCCACGCACTACCCTTGAAGGTGGTCTCCCAATAGGCGAGTGAGAGACTGCGATGGAGTAGAAACTACATGTAAGCACTACAGGCGTTTGCTCTCACGCTATTCGAGTGACAGTGAACTGTACATAGTGAGTAACGCATGGCAGTAAGGGTGCCTGTCATCAGACATGAACACTGCCTTTCAGAGCAACAGCTTTTTATACCCACTTTTTTAAAAACTAAATGGGTCCGTCCGTCACGTTTCTTGTAAGAAGTAAAATGTTTTAACCGTAATAAGGTAGGGACTTGAAACTTTCTATTTTTGATTCGACCCCCGGTCATGAATTATCTCCCCCTTTTCAACTTCGCATTTGGGAAACGTGGGTATATTGCGATGGCGCACCATCGACTGAGCTCCAGTTTTAATGTAATTTAATGTTGAACGTATTGTTCTCCCCGTATATGTGTATTTCCATTTGTATATGTTGAACTAAACGGTCGTATATGTTGAACTAAACGATCAACCAATCAGTTAATCAATATACTTCCGTGGTTGTCTACAATTATAAATTATTAAAACGCTCAGTAAACACGTCAAAACGAAGAAATCAGCATGCCTAATTCGCGTACCCGCGTACGCTCATACTTGCTGGTACATGAACTTGCCGGTTTGATTGTTTCGCTTTGAAAATGCATGTGTTACCAAAAGACTCAAGCTCATCCGTCTTTACATTCATTATTCAATGTCAAACGTGCTTCTAGTTCGATTATGTCAAATTGCAAACTGTTGTTACTCTATGTGTAACGGTAGATACTGTAACGTCATATAACGTCGATTGACGTCGCTTTTACGTGACGTCTCTTTTGCTCAAACGACCTGCATATTGGTGTTGTATAAACTATACTATCTAAATGAATATTGTAGATATCATGATCAAATAATCATATAATCAATATACATGTACAGTGCACTGAACAGCCACCCATGGGAAGATGCAAAACTGGCTGTTGTAGAGAGGTGGCTGTTGTAGGGAGGTTAATGCTGAATTAAATTTTGTCGTCGGCTGTTTATTTATTTTCTTCGATAATTATCATCAAAAACATGCTTTGGCAACATTTTAGAATCATTTCCAATGGAAATGATTCTAAAATGCTGTCAAAACATGTTTTTATTGAGAACGAAGGCAAAAGCAACAGCCGACGACAATGTTCGTGCTCAGCAGTCTAAGGGCTAGATACAGAGGAAATCATCCAGTTGAGATATAAAATAGCGACTGTTATAGAGATGGTGTTGTTGTAGAGAGGTGGCCGTTCGGGGAGGTTCGACTGTACATGCATTTTTAATATATTACTAAACGTGCTTCAGAGTAGAGTTGCGTTGCGTAGTGTAGGTAGAGCACTGGGCGTCAATACTGGAAGTTGTAAGTTCAATCCCGATTCTAGGCGTGAACAAAATACCGTACGGTACTTAATACTAATACATTGGAACCTCTCTAAACCGGACATCAAGAAAACATCTTACTTTTGGTGGGTTTCTTGGTCATTTAGCTCAGATGAGAATGTATGTTCATGATTGCAAAACCTCCCAGGGTGTCCGGTTTAGAGAAGTTTCGTTGTATTTCCACCCCACTGACCTTTTTAATGAGACAGTAAAACGTATAGTAACGCAGTAGTCCTAGCTCTATATCACATTGCATGTAGTTGTCGCTGGGACGTTATTAAAGAGGAATTCAATTGAAAAAATAAACTTCAAAATAGACTTTGTAAACTGATAGCTAGTGACAAACCACATGCAGAAAATCACATCGAAATATTTAATCCGATCAAAAATAAGAAAGAACTCAGCAGTGCATTTTACATGTTACAACCAAATTCTAAACATTGCATTAAAAAAGATTTAACCCTTTGAACCCGAAAGCCCGCTATATCGGTTTATGCAAACAGTGCAGATCCAGATGAGCCGGCTCGTAACGAGCCGTCTCATCAGGATCTGCACTGTTTGAAAGTAATTTTCATATTTTTGAGAACAACAAATACCCCCTTTTCATAAATGAACGAATCTGAAAATCATTTTGTGACCATTGGATTGGTCGGAACATTAGCATATCACAGTCCATTCCAGTTCCTTAGGGTTGAAAGGGTTAATGAAAATAAAAAAATGTTTTTACATTTTCCTTTTATTTTGTTGTAAATGATCAAGTCCATGTAATACACCAATGAAAATAAAAAAAATAAGCTAGACCCAGTCATTAACGATTACTCTTTTCTACTTCAGAAGAGACAGAATCGGTAAAACAAGCTCTAGAGTACGTACGTCATGCCAGGATAAATTGTTCTGGAGACGAAGTGCTGCCGCTCGAATTCGACCATTCCAACTGGAATTCGTATGCTGAAACCGCCATAAGGTGGAGTATGGTGATTCATATAAATAGCTCCTGAACACATTTACAAAAACTGATATTTTCTGCAAATTTTTTTTAAAAATTATACGAACTTTCCATGGCAAATGGGGAATTCTAGCCCGCATCTGCTCTGAACATTTCGTCTCAACTTTCGACTTAATTTACGAAAAATAGCATGCATTTTGTAAATATGTTTCGTGAGACATCGCACATGTTGTTAGGTACAAAATTATATGGTTCGTCTCGTATGTGTATGGTGAATTATTTAAATAGATTGTTCACATATGTCTGTACATGCCGTAAATAGAACTACATTTACTCTTAGCATTAGTAAGATATTGAAATAATAACATTATCAGTTTGCATACAAAGACAAAAGTCAGTGCCACGAAAAGTAAACGAGGAAAGAAAAAGAAAGAAAAATTATCGTTAGGGATATTTCATCCTCGATATGTGGACACGAATATTAAGGATATTGAATACGTACCTTCGTTTCTACGCCGTGTAGAGACCTTAATGTTCTTCTCTATGCGGCGTAGAAACGAAATAACGAAAGTTAAAGAGCTTATTCTTCATTACTACATGGCGAATGAACGAAGAGACGAAATGTCCCTAACTACTGTCTGTTTCGTGGAATGCTGCCCAAGATTTATTGCTATAAAAACACGCCAAACTTAAAAAATAAATTCATAAAACTATCCAAAAGATTTTTTTAGAAATGAGCCTCCTTTTTATTTCACGAAAGTCCATCAAATAATTACGTTATTTCAATAAAACTGCCACGGACGGCATTTTCCATACAAATTTCCGTTTGGTTGTCAAAAAATGACAACTTGGCTGATTTTAAAATGTTCATGAACAAATAAGCAACTTTAGACATAATAGTTCAGAATGAGACTTACCTACTACACTTCCTGAACATTCTAACGTATACTTACACCATTGTTTCAGTCGTCAGTTTAAATGAATATCGAAAATCTGTTGTGTTTTGAATGGACAGTCGGTGTGTTTTTGTGTGTCAACTGAAGATGGCGGGAATTCCGATGTGGACGATTCCAATGTCTGCGTTTCAGGGGTATTAGCAATTTATCGTTGATGGAATATTGTACAATTAAGTTGGTCAGTGAATGTGATCAACTGCTGTATTTTTCATTGGTAATAATTTTAAGAACTGATCTCATCGTTGCAGCCGTCAATTCTGAGCGCATAGGCACTGATATACAATATACAGCATGGTGGTGGGGGGGGGGGGGGGGGGAGCTTTCCAAATGCCATGTTTGTAATAAATCTATAGATCTCCAGTCATTTAGAAAAATATTCGTCTTTATTTCCCTTATTATTTCCCTTGTTATCGAAGCAGGATGCCTATATTTTCAGAATGGTAAGATTTGTTCACATAAAGACGATTTTAGTGTCGCGCCTGCTTTAGCAGAGGTGCGATTATAGTCGGCACTTTTTCGGTCGTCGGCGTCGTCGGCGTCCGCGTCGTCCGCGTCGTCCGAATTGTTTGTAAGGCAAATGCGTTAAAGTTATTGTTTGTTCACAACACGGTCAAATGCCTCGGCAGGCGCGATACCGCTTCCGTGGCGGAATTCTTGTTTAATGATGCAACATCAACAATAAATTTCGTGTTTTAGGACTGCCAACCTCGTGACAATGTACGTCATAAACAACAACAACAGCCTGGATGACGTGGATGAGAACCTTTTCTACCTCCTCTGTCAGAGAAACGTGCACGGGAAAACCCCCATCGTTGGCTCCGCGATTGCCATGGAACCCCGGATATTCAGGTAACAAGAGATTAGGCCACGTGATGTAAACATTATGAGCATGTTCTAAATATCATCTTATTCCAAATCTTCCTACTGGAGAGTGTATTGTATTTTCTTCGTGTTGCATCACTGTAGCCTATTTCACCAGCATTGCAAAGTATACTTATCTAGCAAAGTATACTTTGAGGGATAAATTTTCAATTTAAGGATACATGTACATGTATTAACTTTTTTATACTGAATTTATTGCATTATCACAGCCATTTTGGCTGTGATAATGTAATCATTGAAATTCAGTATAATAATTCTGCATACTTTTAATCATCAAATATATGCAGTCGTTAGTTCTATATGACATAATGCATTTCGGGAAAATATAAAGGATTGCTCCCTCAAAGTATACTTTGCTAGATAAGTATGCTTTGCAATTTTGATGAAATCGGCTACTGATCTGCTTAATTCACCCACTGGTATGTCTCTTTTTCATTCGCCCAGTCTGACTACTGTCGTTTCCACGTTTTTCTGCCGACGATCTTTGGCCATTAAACACATTAAATCTTAAAAATATTTAAATATAAGTACTTTTTCATCAATAAAAAAATGTCACACTCTGCATTTTTTTATTTGATAAAATTCCGTCAAATATTGATTTTATTGTGAAAAAAAATATAATCCTATGGGAATTTAACATAGGGGCTAAAACTAGATTTTTGTTAATACTTTTTTATTTGTTGACCGATTTTCAAAATCTAACTTTTGTTTTCTTAGTTACATCATTTCCAAGCTATCTAGACAGGTTTCGGAGTCAATTTCCCTTTTTTCCGTTGTTTCACTCCTCCCCCACTGCTTCCACCTCTTTTCCCCCATGTTAAATTCCCAGTAGTATTTTAGTGTTTTAGTAGTATCTCCAATGTTTGGAATGTAATCAGTGAAGTATTACGTACAGTGGAACCTCTCTAAACCGGACACAGAGACATGTTAGTTGTACTTAATGTTGATACGTTTCATTGCCATTTACCTCGATTGATAATGTCTGTTCATGATCGCAAAGGATCCACGCGTGTTTTGAAGTAGTCATCTGTCTGTTTTACGGTGGAACCTCTCTAAACCGGACACCATGTGGACCTCCAAGGGTGTCCGGTTTAGAGAGGTTCCACTGTATGTAGCAACCTGTGTGTATTCGTATCTTATCCATTGTCAAGTTCTACATTATTCTGAAATGAAACTAACCCGAATGTACTGTCTAGTCGCCCTGCATTACAGGCAGAACATTCGGGTTAAAATGAAACAAGTCAGAACATAGCATTCTATTGATCTGTTTTCAGTAAATATGAGCGATTCAGCCCCTTTGCCTATAAAGACGACAGTGTCCACAGAGCCCTGGACATTTCGCTCAACTACAACTACATGGAGCCTCACAGGGAGTGGTATAACGCTGTGAAAAACGCGACATTTGAAAACGTTACCATGGTAACGGACATAGTACAACACAGGTGCGTATCTTTTATTATGTAAAATCGTGATTTGAAGCATAACATATCGATGGTCTAGTAACATAAGGTCGTAACTGCTATGCTTTAGCATAGCAGTTACGACCTTATGTTACTAGACCATCGATATGTAATACTATGCAAAGTATTCAATTGTTCTAGTCATCCAATGTATTATTTGAAATAAACAAATACTGCTAAGAGAATGCTTATTTTATATACATGTATATTTGTTTAAACTGACTACATCATATGAATTGAAAAAAGAAATGACATTGCTAATATGTGTGTCAGTACATGAATATGGTAATGATATAGGTACATTACAGGACACATATTGAAGTCGTAATTCGCTATTCTGAGCCTGAACTTATAGAGATATGCTATCTACTGAAACACATATGATTGTTTTATTTTAAATTGACTTATTTCACAATAAAACACTTAACAGTAATATAATGTATTGTGCTGACAAAACACGTGTTATTGAAAAACAAATTATCTAATATAAAATCTACAACAAGAAACAAGCTGTATACTAAGCTATGAATACTTATAAGTGATGCACAGTGTGCTGCGTTGAAGACTGCAACCAATATTGCAGCGCTGCACACATATCATACTTATCTACAATTAACGCGTTATGTTTTTTTTATTTTGTACCCTCTTAGTATCTATTTGATTTCTCTGCGTCGAATGATACTTTCTTGTTTTGTTTATTTATTTGTGTGGAATCGTGCAATGTTCATTATGGAGACTAGTGCTCAGTTGAAAATGTCACATACCACTGTTCACCTATCGTACTTTAGCTATCGTGAAATTTAAATGTGTATCCATACTTTCCAGAGGGATTTACGGCTAGGGTTTATTTGTTTCTATTTGGTAGAAACGGATCGACGATGTTTAATGAGAGGAAGACGGAGTATCCGAGTGCCACCCTGGCCGACGGACACTGGACAAACCCTTACTACGACTGTGGAGCCGCGGAAATATGGATGGTCACGTACTCCTCCCCCATATTCATGGTACAAGACGGAGTCACAATGTTCGGGTATGTTTATTATAGGAATTATAGGGTATAAACTTGGAAAAGTCGCGGGAATACTGGACGAAGGCCGGAAGGCCTCGTCCAGTATTCCCGCGACTTTTCCAAGTTTATATCCCCGATAAATTCCACAAAAAGGCCATTCAGTCCTTATAATTCCAGCATTTGAAATAAATTCATCAAGAAAATGTGATTATTTTCCGTTTTCATAAGAATTATTTTAACTGCGCCTGACGGTTACGGAAAGTAGTTCGGCATGGGAGTTTACTGGGATATAAATTTTGGACAGAGACTTGCTACGGACCAATCAAATGGTAGGGAATTGTGTAAATATTTTTGTGATGGAATTATACAGTGGAACCTCTTTAAACCGGACACCCTGGGAAGTTTCCAGGGTGTCCGGTTTAGAGAAGTACGACTGTATAAGTGTAAGTAATAAAACATTCGCTATTGTGTTTGTGTTGTATGTCTACTTGTTTCACACTATAAGCGGTCCAAATGTGACAATACAGCACACTGCGTGACACTAATGAACAAGTGCCGCACTAGCAATGTATACTTTTTGGTCTCTTGACTGTCTCGTGATTGTATTGTGAGATAAATTCAAGAGGGCCTATTCAAATAGCTGTATTCTAATGGAATCTCTATATACTGGACATCAGTGTGACGTTCTAATTGCTCTGCCGCGTGATTAACTTTATATATGTACATCATCAATAGTGCCAGACGTGATTGTTTAAGTTTTACCAACGCAACTTTGATGTAACGGTGATGTGTCGTTAAATATAATAGCAATATGAAGGCACTGCAATCAAGGATCTCCCATCCACACTTTTACGGTGATGTGATTTACAAACTTCGTAAAATTAAGAGTAGTTGTGTGTTTCCTGTCCAATTCCATAAAATTATTAGAAAATATATCAACCAACGATACCATCCCTCAAATCAATTTGAAACGTACTGCTGGGTTGGTCATTTACATATATGTTGTTAATGATGCTCATACATAGTTCCAGTGTTATTATATTATACAATGTATTCTTATGATCCAGTTTTTTTGTTGCGCGGTGACTGCGCTTTTTCAAATGTTTCTATTTTACTTCCAGAGGCGTTTCAACAATCGATATATCACTTAGAAACATCGATATAAACCAGTGTGATTTCAACGATACATCGACAGAGTCAACTGTGATGGACGTATTCCGCGGCAGCCACAGGTGTCAACCTAGTACAAAGGTATGTTATACCCCGACATACTTCATCGTGGGCCAAAATACACTAGAAACCCTCTAAAGCGCACACGATGGCAACCCCATTGTCTTCAATTTAAATCTGTTTTACTGTCATTTCTTTCATTGTCGTGTCTTTTCATGATTGAACATTACAAAAACTGTTAATGGTGTACTTACTTGCAGTGGAACCGCTCTAAACCGGACACCCTGGGAGGTCCCCAGGGTGTCCGGTTTAGAGAGGTTCCACTGTATAATGTAAATGCATAAACGTTTGGCACGCATGTTGAATATGCATGTATTTACTAGTGAATCCATACATACCACTGTTTGTCGTCTTGTGATAAATAGTGTGTTGTATTAACTTGTAAGATCAAGGGCCAGTAAGCTTATTGCTAAATAACACATTGCATCATCTTCTTAAATATTTCCATACTAGCGGTGAAAATAGCAGATAACAATTATATATTGTATTTTTGTCATTTCTCTCGGTATGTGAATGCATGTGCCAAATGTTGTTCGTCTTGGATGAACATATTTGCTCATCCAAGATGAACAAAATTTGGCACATGCATTCATCAATGTTATTCACATTAACGTAACGTTCATGGCGCCAGTACAGTACATGCCGTCATAATGCTTAGCAACGAATATTGCGCACAGCTGCAATGAACATAGTCTGTCAATACACCAAACGATAGACTACTCTGGCGGAATATAGAATTATCAGTTTAGTTTTGGCCCGACTTTTGAATCATGTGTACCATGTGCCATTACTTATTGACCGTCCCTCATACTAGTACCCAAAGGGTACTGAAGAGCCGATGTAGACGAAAATGTAACCATAAAACACATATAAACAGGCAAGCGTACAGCAGCAAACACGGAATATTCAACATGCAACCGGAACAGAACAGAACAAATCGTTTATTTATGCAAATAGTTTCAGTCCACACGCAGGTGGAATAAAAAACAAGCAAGATATGTATAATAAATACTAAGCAAGGTGACGTCTATAAAGCTCATGTAGGCAGGCGATGCGCCACGACGAGACGGGGTCCACATTTTACTAAGATAAATTAACATTAATAATTGATAATCAATGAGCAATATTCAAACTATGATCAACCGAGGTGTTGCACAACCACCTGCTCTAATCTTGCAAATATTTGTCAATGTATATAAAAACTATTATAAAATATAAAATACGTTAATATTGTGTCTGAAAGCAAACAGCTTGATCGGCTGAGTCTGAGCTGTGCTACAGCTCAGACACAGCCAATCAAGCTGCTTGAATGCGAGCTAATATTTCCCAATATATGTTCAGAAACGTTAGCAACTTGGCAAGATGGTAACGCTGGTGATGGTGTGTCAATTTCTTATCCCATGTCTCCCACCAATACATTCTACAACACATGTTATCACTGTTTAAGACAAAGTCAGTGTATCCACGTATGACTGGTTTCGACCACAAACCCTACATCTGTAAATACCAGCACCGGTACTTCGTTACTCAAAGCTCTAACCTCTAAATGTTGTAATTGTTATTACGTACTATGTTCATTTCAGATTAGTTCTATGTGTATGAATGTCAAATAGGCACTACATTCTGAAGACATTTGACGCCTTAAAATATTAAATGTGGCTGTGACTGGAGAAATGTGACTTATGGGTTTTTGCGACGAATGTAGATACAGGTCATCATGTGCATCTGCAGTCTCATAATGGTCTGTACTGTTCGGTATTTCATCAATAAAACACCCGTCCTGGTTCTAACAAGCACTATGTATCGTTACCATGCTACAGGAATGTGCTATTTGATCAGGAGCTACACTGGTCACAAATCTCATAACCACAATTTCTCCAGTAACAGACACATATCATATTCTTATTTCAGTGTGTCCACATACCCGGCTCTGGTTTCGTTCCCAACTCATACATATGTGAATGTCAACCCGGGTACCACTTTCCCGACAAATCAACGGCCTTCAAATACTACAATGGCTCAAACATCGAGAACTTCTATAGACAAAACACAGTAAACAGTCTAGACATCTTCCAATGTGTTGCTTGTGCTCCCGGATGTAACGAGTGTGTCGACGACTCACCGTGTCAGGTGGAAAGGAACGAGATTCTGATACTATGCCTATCTGCAGTTACGGGCATAACCATCATCGCGTTGATATCCGTTGCGGTGGTAACATTTATTTACAGTGAAGTGATGGTAGGCATGCGTCTTGTATTTGTAAGTGTGTGCATGTAGTGTGCATCATGGATGATTTCACTGAAAAAAAGACAAGATCAGACGAATCAGGGGCCCGTTTCACTAAACTTTGTACAAATGAAATGTCCGTAAGTGAGAAATTATGATAGTCTGTACATTTCACATTAATAATGTATTCTTGTAGCCTAAAGAAGTATTGGATTTGCATGTATTGAGCATATGCAGCCTATGCTCAATACATGTAAATCCATCAATTGAAATTTACAGATGATCCTAAATTTGCACTTACGAACATTTTTGTCGTACGAAGTTTAGTGAAACGGACCCCAATAATATTTCTTTATGTAGTTTACCGTTTTATAGCACTGTCTGGTGTGATTGTTATGGTCATAAGGTAACATCAGCGAATACTCACATAAGCGAAGTTCAGTGCAGTGTGGCGACTGAGGAAAGCCCAGTGATGTTATTATTTTGCTGATCCTTGACGGTCTTTGAGTACGACTGTCATTTTGACAGTCATGCACATTTTGCCGAATTTCGTCGCGCCCGCTTGCGGACAGCGCGATATAGTTGGTACATTGGTGTATGCGTCCGAGTTAAAGTTGTTGGTTAATGTTTTTCGCTATACTATCGAAGCATCGGCGGGCGGGACATGCGGCCGCTGTCATCAAGTTTATATTAATTGTGTCATTCTTATATTGAGTTTTATTTAAGCCGGTGCTAGGAGGCGGTTGTGCCATGGACGATGGCAATACAGTATAGTTCATGACACAAATGAACAGGTGCAATAAAGCTGCACATGCTTTTCTGGTAGATATGACGATTATCATGAATCGCTTATGTCTTGTAATTTGGTAATCTATGTTCAGTCTGTGTTCAATTGCCATGTTAATGTTATTTAATGGATGCAGGGTGTGTGCGATTAAACGAATAGTATGGCATTCTTCACATGCACTTGTATCTTAGACGTTTCATAACTCTCTGTCCACACACAGGCCTTCAAGTCAGCAAGTCCGACGTTTCTTGGACTCATGTGGCTGGGCGGGATTCTTATGTGTACACAGGTACGTGTATTGTATATACCTTCAAGCAGATCCGTAATCAGTAAATCTGTGTAAAATACACAGCTGTCCGTGTCCATTATTAGTGGTACTAAATATATTGATGTATAATTGTACATGATGTCCGTGTTTTTAATATTTTGAAAAATTATTATGTAAAAAGTTGAAAATAATAAATAATGACAAAATATAACCAGTGTACTATCTAACTTGTGACAAATATGTAATATTCATTTGCTGATATTATCAATGATGATTGAAATACTAACAAAATAAATGTAAAACTGGGAAAAACACTAGACACACATAAAATAAACTGTGATATAACCCTGTTTTGTTTCAGATGTTCACTTATCATTTCGAGACGTCGTTGTTGCTGTGTCGGGTACAGATCTGGCCATTAAACCTCGGATTCGCCATCATGTACAGTTCGCTTATTCTCAAAACGTGGAGGTAAATGCATGCTTAGTCATAGTTATTTATTTGACTCTAACCGTGTTTTAGGCGGGATACATTAGTTCTATTAGTAACTGCATGCTTCGCTGTTAGAAGTTGGTATACTTTATAAAGAACGCTGCTAATCATGTTCCTATTTTCATATCATATATGATATATGGTTTATTTTGCCTTTTTCATGAAGTAGCATGTTATCATCTTCGTATCTAATTTCATGAACACATTGAAAACATGCATATATACAAACACTTAATCATTTACAGGAGTTTATGAATATAGTTTAAATATGTATACATTTGCAAATAAACGTGTTATTATGTTCATATTGTTCATATCAGAAGTAATGAATATATACAAATGCGTGTCTCCATAAACATGAAACGTATATCAATATATATTAATTTATGTAAATACATATACAAACAGTCATGCTATTGTGTTTGCACCAGCATTTTAATATATTTAACATACAAGTAGTTACATTGTATATACATACAATCATATTATCATGTTCCCAAATTTATGAATACATGTACACCTTTTTATTTATATTGTATATACACGCGATCAAATTCTCATTTTACATCTAAAGTTATTAATACATGTACATATACATATATATGTTATTATGTACAAACAATCGTGTTCTGATTTCCTAAACAGAATATCTGTGATTTTTACAACTGGAACAACGAAGAAGGTGTATCTACCAGACCATATACTGTTGAAGAGGTTTGGACTGATATTGTCTATGACCATCGTTGGACTGGCCGCCTGGACGGGTGGATATCCGCCTAAGCTGAACACACTAGTCACAGGCGATGGCCTCAAGTTTTACGAGTGCAACTACGGGCAATCGGAATATGTGGTCTTGGGAGGTACAGTGATGCAATTTGTGTGACATGTTTGAATATGCCCATACGTCAAACAAGTATAATTTGTGATTGTGTTATGAAGCCAACATGTACAAATACACATGTGTTATGTAAATAATACACAATACATATTTTAATTACATAGTTGGTCTGAAATGTACCATATTAAATAAGCATTGCCATGTTTAATTAAACATTTACACAATCTCTAGTACCGCTAGTACATGTCATCGCAAAATAATACTAATCCTTTCATTTGTTTTGTTTTATCATGCAAATGTATTCATACGTGTAGAAAGGGATGGACTGGCCTAGGGGTTAGAACACCCGACTTCCAATCCGGAGGTTGTGGGTTCAAACCTCTCCTTAGGCATCAGAAATACTTTCATAGTATTTACATCCCACTGGTCTGTCGGATGAGGCTTTAAACTGTGGTCCCGTCTCTATATGACCCTAGCTGTTGGTGGGACGTTCAATCCTTTCACTTTCTTTTCTTTCATACGTGTAGATTTGTTTGTGTACATAAAACATGATTAAATGTCTATCGCACATCGTTTTCTCGACTAGTCACATATGATAGTATAAAATGTGTCGTCAATATATTAACTGCATACAAACGGCATGGTAACGAGCCTGAAATATTGCGACTTCAGTTGTTAAAGATATATCAAATGGCTTGGCTGTACAACCAATGTATTATACATTTAAAAAGTATATGAAACTGATTGCATCGTGTTGCTTTTCCAGTGAATGTTCTGTTCCTGTTATATGGCGTATATTTGTGCTTCACGGTTCGGAAGGCACCGGCATTATTCAACGAGAGTCGACACATCACCTGGGCCATATACAACGCTGTTATTCTGGGCACATCTCTCACTGCCATGTCGTAAGTGTTAGCTAAAACAAGCATATAAGTTGATAATAATAATATAATACTGCCTGCACTAAACTTGCCAACATTTGTTGATTCTCTTATTTCAAAATACTTGAATACTGTGGATAAAATCAAACAGCTTGGTTGGCTGATTGCCAGTTGAGATCACCATAGATGTTCAGACACGTTGGCATCTGGGCAAGATTGACACAGACGGTTGTGTAGCTCAAATTTCTGTACATCTAAAACCCATAACTTATAAACATGCAGTGTATCTACTGAAACATATTGCTGATTAAAAATTGTTTGAAATAAACTTCTCTCCCTGTTGTATCGTCTGCTGGAAAATAAGGATATACAATATGTTCTGATTAATAAAAATAACCCTTGTATGATTAATGAAAATAGTCTGTAAATTCATATGAAATAATAGTTTATGCTAGACCATGCCATTTGGGGTCCCAATGTGCAAGATAGAAACAGTATGCCCAAATGGAGACTGAAGAGCAAATACACACGAACATGTATACCATTTAACACTGTAAAACACAGACAAATGTTACCACCGTTAATCAGTCTTCGGCAGGAACATAATAATAGACTAGATTTAAGCGGCGTAGTGTCCCCTAAATAAAATAAACACATAGGAAATAGAGAAAAATGTTGAGGTGATAGAACAGTCTTATAAAGCTAGGTTATTGAACTTGCAAATCACGAGTAACTTTTTTTATAACAACTTCCATTGCATCCTTGACTTAACATTATAATCGGTGGTTTGACCTGTGGTTTGTCAAACCAACAATACGCCAATTCTAACACTGATTATGCTCTGGAAGCAGTTCTAAACGGGTTTACTCCAGTGCAGTTCAAGTCTGGTAACCTATTTAAAAGACTGGCATATTCTTTGACAGTTTCCTGTATATGTCTTGTGAATTTATTTTACACCGTATACATGTTGTCCATGTGTATACGTTGATGCCTGATGAAAATTGATTACTGCGAGTTATAGTTAGTTGTCTTATATATACGGTGTGAATTGGCTTCAAGAACCTTCCATACTCGGGCATATGGGCCCGGAATATTTAAGCTAATCTAAATGGCAATTGGACCGTTTTTTTTTATTAGTTGCGATGCAGTCGACATGTGTGTTTTAAATTAATGAGAGTTTCGGACGGTTAATTTAACCCAGCTATTTCATTCTCCTATCGCACTGTGCCAGTATGTCATACCTTGTTAAGGGCTTAGTGCATGTGATATAATGACTGTTGAAGGCTGTGATTACTGCTGTACATTGCCCTGTTTTATATGGTCTAAAACGATTACATGTTGGTTTACATGAGCTCTTCGGTCTTCTTATATGTAGAAAGCTGGCTGTGGAGGTGGTGGGTCCTGACATCACGTTGGTGTTGCTGTTTGCCAGAATCCACGTGTACGTCACCATTACCACCGTACTCATATTTATACCCAAGGTAAAACTACATGTACATTTAGCTTGAGCGCATGTCATCATATTGTACCTAAGGTAATGCTAAATATAGACTGAGAGAAGGTAGCTCTTTTATGCTAGAAACATAAATAGAGAATAGTAGGTTAGTGCCGTGAATGGGAAAAAATATCTGGCAAGGCTCAGGAAACGGGATGGGCGAGGCTCTGCCGAGCACATCCCGTTTCCGTGCCGCGCCAGATATTTTTTCGCATTCACGGCACTAACCTAATATTCTATTTATCACGTCAACACCTACAAATGGCTGTAAAATGCAAAAATAGTATTGACTGGATATCAAAAATGTTTCACGGCACCGTGTTTCACGGCACATACGCACTGTGTTGACGGGATAAACACAAAAGTCATGCTCTGTGATCCATATACATGTATACCCGTGATTGAGATCTTCTGGTAACAAATTACAAAAACTTCTACAAGACAATGCAGCACATTTAAAACGTATTTACTTATATTTTGATCAGCCATTAGGTTTGTGCTTGTTTTTGTTTTTACAAAAACAGATATATGAAAGTATTTCTGTGTGAAATGTAAAACTATCAGTGTCCGTTATTAGTAGCACTAACGAGCATTTGAGATCCATGTTTTCTAATTCGAAAAAGTTGAAAATAAAAGTGCTGCTAATGATAAACTGAAAGCTTAAATCTACTATCTGAAATGTGAACATGATAAACATTTGTAAAATTGCATTTGCTGATAAATATATAAAATATATATCTATATTTCGCCGAATGCAAGTTCAGACTATTTTGATAATTTTTTGAAGCAATCACTAAATCCTTGTTTACATCGAAAAAAATAATTATTTCATTAGCAATTTTTACTTCGCATGCTTACATTGTAATCAATAAATCATGGGGTTTCACATACATATTTCATATTATTTTAACAAAGTGTTGTATTGTCATGCATATTATATCATATTATGTCTGGCTGTGCTAGAGGTCCACCACCACCAAATAGTTTTCCTATAAAAACTAACCAATGACCACACATTTTGCTATTCTCTGCTACTTTCATTTTTCGTATGGATGTTGTGGGACCTATTTTCCCATAACCTGCAGCCATTCTGCCCTAGATATTCACTAATTAAAATATAGGTTTATTTATTGTTAAGAAATATTGTCATCTCCTGTGACCACACTGGTGGTGGCGCAAAAAGTGAGCGACTGGAATTGAAACCGCCGCACATGACAAACATGATCAGACATACAAAATGTATCACAAAGCATATGCTTGAAACTGATGTAAATGATACATTAACATGCCTGTGAAGTAGATTAGTGCATCAATTGACTGGTTTCTGCAAGCAAAGAGTGTCTATGGCATAACAAATATGGCTTATTTTTTTTAACATATTACTTTTGACTACACCGCGCATGAATATATGATGATTTAGTGGCTAAACCTTGATAATATCTAAAATTGCTAAACTGTTTATTTTAATGTTTGTTGTATTAAATTTTCCCAGTCCTGGAGTATATCGGGGTCGGGGCATCTTGGTACCTCTTGGTGTGTCTACGGTGTGCATAGTAAATGTCATTTACTACTTCTCACACAAATGCCCTTAAAACTTCCGTATTTTAAGCCATATCTAAAGAAAACTTGGCTGTTTAAAAATAAGTTAATGTATTTATAAAACTGCATATTAACGCAAACACAATAGCATGTTCTACATGTTGTATGGTTAGTATTATTGTACTGGTTGTCACAATAACTTGGATACACTTTGTTTTACCAAGAGGGGTTCCTAAAACATATAGTGTCCGCATACTTGGGGTTATTACGGTATATTGTTTTATTTCAGTGTATCACCATGTACAAAAAGATTGAACCAAAGACAACACGTAATCATGTCCCGAAGCCTCCGACTATATCTCATATGACGATGTCGACGCCGTTAGCAGTTCACATGCACACGAAGGCCACACAGACGGGACCTGATAGTGAAGCCATTGGTAATGGAGATGCTGTTGCAGCCGAAACTGACTTAACCCTGTATATCGATGAACTTTCTCATGTCTACATTGGTCCGTCTCCGAAACAGTGACCACTAACCATTAGTAGTCGGTCTATATAGATAATAGGAGTCATTGATAATTGACGCATAACCAATACATAGAGAGTAACCTCCCGCCTTTGTTGGATACAAAATATATTCACAAGACAGCCAGGGCACGTAATTTAGTATTTTATTTCATTTATTCCCACCCTTAAAGATACATGCCCACGCAGCAGGTTACACTGTACTACTACTTTTCATTTTCTGTCATGCCTTATATGAGCCATTTGTCTACCCACTAACGAGTTATTTTTAATTACAGCGCGTATTAATTGGTGTTAAATCGCATTTTATATGCCGCGACCAGAAAGGGTATTTTCCGACCTCGTGCTATTTTTACCAATACACATCACGTGACACGGTCAATCATATCACATCTTTGACATGCGCAGTGAAGTATCGGAAGTTGAGAAGAAAAATCTCTGTTCGAGTTCAAATCTAAATCTCCACGTAACTCTTTCCATTTGGTGATATGGTCGCCAATATTAACCACTCTCTCTCTATGTACTGCCTGTCCCTCAGACATTTCGCTTTTTTTTTGGCCGACGCCGTTTCATACAATTTCCGTCCTGTACGTTTCGACATGTTGATATTCTTGTTTACATATTGGGAAGCCTATTGGCGCGCGTAGTATACTGCGCATGCGCACCGTAAGCCGTGATGTGAAAGTCGTCGTCCCCGCACATTATCAAAATAGACTGTTACCGCCGCGCGTCGCTAACACTAAATTGATAATTAATAAATGATTATATTTGTATAGCGGGCACTCGTAATTGTTAGAACTGGTGCAATAGTGACATAATTATACACTTATTTAAATCATATAAAGAACATTTTGTGCCTACTGCGTGGGCATGTACCTTTAAATATAAGCCGAAACGAAATT